>CM042689.1:229669071-230269071 GCA_023614405.1 Avena insularis | reverse complement strand
TATTATAAATCTATGGAAATTGGTAAAATAGTGAAACCACTTTTGTTGGATTCATTTTATCAATACCTATCTGATGGTATCATTTTTACACAATTTTATCATACATAACTTGGCCTTGATCCAAAACCCTTTATCTAGGTGGTTTTGGACCTTGAATCTTAAATAGGGAAACCCCACATGCAACCCAAGCATTTCCTTTACATCCCCAACCAAATCCTCAATCCTTACTAATCTATAAACTTCTTTCGTAAATTGCCTGCTGTATGGTTTGAGTCTGGTATGCATTGTATTGATGGTGGTGTTGTTTGTTTGCATGTATACTCGATAACAGCGATGGTTGCGTTTGTGATACGTCGAGAAGAAGGAAGCATCGGGTTATTCTTATTATTGTTATTATTGGTTTTCTGGTGTTCTAAAGAAATCACGGGACATCTCGCTAGTCATAGGAAAGCCATCATTCCTAAAATCCTATATTAACCTACTCCTTTTTATCAATTGTTTTATATCTCATTTATGAATCTCATGATTAAATGCATGGTTTGTTTCAAATAAAAGGCGTGAGTAACTTGGCTCCTCCAAGTTATGATGGAGTGTCCATTAGGACAATCACCCTCGTTGACACCCATGTTTACCCTTTAGATCGAGGCTAATATTCTTAGCATCTTCCCTCTTGGAAATTACGGATTTTCAAAGATAAAACTATTTTGGGTTCTACCCTACTACAAAGTTTAAAAAAAAACCTGGAAAGAGGCATCATTTCCGAGTGGAGGATTTACTAAAGAAGATATGAGGAGGAAAATGAGAAAGTTGAGCAAGATAAAGAGAAGGGATGTTCTACGCCTTTACATGAACAATTTATCCGTGCAACCATACTACCCCATGATTTGGTTGGGCAAGATAAAGTGAAGGCATGTTCTACGCCTTTACCGGAACAATTTATCCGTGCAACCACACTACCCCAGTCGCTGGGGCTTAGCTTGTAGTTTGTTGTCTTTAGCCGGGGCTGCTTGTACTTGCTTAATAGGAGAAATCCCTGGAAGCTCGAGTGGACTCTACCACAGATCTATGGATCTAGGGCCCATCGCCTGCTACGACAGGAGTGTCGGTGCAACAATTGGGTCTCCCACGGACGGTATGCTCTAGGAGTGGAGAAGGAAGTGGAGTCACCGATGTTATTGTAATACTGCCAAGCTGCGGGTTTGGGTATACTGAAGTGCAAAAGGGAGGACTCTGGCCGAGGGACACATACTCGTTCCCGGGAAGAACAAACCCAAAAGGAAAAGCCGCCGTTACTATGGATGACAAATGAAAGGTTAGGTTTGATTATCCGAACCCCTGTTTACCGTGTGTAGAGGGTCGTGGTTGTTTCCCAAAGGATGTATTGATTCTTGTGGGTAAAGTACACAAACTCTGCAAAGTCCAATCTATTCGAATAGTCGTGTCCACGGTCAAGGATGGTTGGAAAGGTGATTGCTAGGAGTACACTTGGGATATGTTGAGATGAATAAAAAGGACGTGACTTGCTCACGAGGAAAGATAAGAACAAATTTGGTTTTGACCAGGGATGGTCGAAGATGTTTTACAAACGGGTTTTACTATAAAGTTGTTTTCAACAAAGTTTTTTAACAAGGTTATGAAGATATCCAGACTTTCTAAAAGGAGGTATATTTTCCAAAAAGCTCTTCAGAAACAACTATAGTGTAGAGTTACTTCGCCACGACCAAATATGCTTTTCTGTGTTTACCCTATCTTGGTGGTTTGCAAGTACATTCAAAGTACTCACTAGCATTGTCCGTGGCTATTTACTTGGCCAGATTGTAGATGTTAAGAAGTGACGAAGGTGCTGACGTCTATGCGAACTAGGCCGTCTTCCTAGTCAGTTGCATGTAGGTTAATGTATGACATAGGATCTGCTTTTGAAGACTTCCGTTACTTGTGATGTAATTGCCATAATGGCCAATTTGTAAGTTTTATAATAGTTACTTTTTGAAGGATGTAATGATACTGGTCGGTTATGATCACAGATCACTGATCATGGGAACGTGAATTGTATGCATAACGGGTATTCTCGGACTTTAAATCCGCGGTGCCACAGACTTGGTATGAGAGCATTCGTGACTGTAGAAGACCTTAGTTAGCATGGACGTTAGACAGGACAACCCCTATTTTGGAAAACACCGGGTTTCGAAAACTATTTTCTCAAAAGCCTTTTTTTGAAAGATTTCTTACCTCACCTTCTCTGCCTTAAACGATTTGAAAATGGATTACTCTATATCTCGTCTACTTCCAAGGGTCCATTTTTGAAAACAAAGTCTGACTCAGAGACTATGACGACGGAAATCCCGAAATGAGGAGACACCAAGACAAGCCAACCAAAGGAGCTACCAACGACGAAAGACAATACAAGATTGCCCTACCAACGGAGTCCTACATCACCTCAAAGGATGAAGTACGACACCGATGACAACAAATGGCGAGACAAAAGTCAAGACCCCTGTAACGTCTGTACATAGGATTAGCATTCCTAAAATAGGATTCCCCTTATGGCATGTAGTCACCCCTTAGTACCTATGGTATGCCTTGTTTGATTTTCATGTGCTTATACGATGATTGAAGTGTGTTGCTTATCTTCCTGGGATCACCAGATCCTAAAGTTTTGACCACCCTGTGCCGTATCCTGACGCTAACCCTCGCAACCTCATAGCTGGAAACCTCTCCTCAGCAGGATGGCGACCTAAAGAAATCTTCGACAACTACTCGTGCCTTAGTTCGTAAAGCCCCAAGAATCCTGAAGAAAAGGATGCATGAATACAACAAGTCTACTTCGTCATCGGCCCAAAGCAACACAAAGTGTTCAAGTGCAAACAACCCCTCTAAGGATAAATTGCCTCCATCCTGACTGAAGATCCAGAAGAAACGTCGCCAACCGCTCAAACTACCCTGAGTTAACCCTTACGACTTTGTTAGATAACCACCATAGCAAGGTAATCACAGTAAGGCGTCACTCAAAGACCTCAACTCAAGTGCCACGCCGATGCCCTAGACAAAGGAATCTACCCCAGCCTCGACAGCCCCAAGTAAGGCTCTAAGGTGGAAGGACTACGCCTTTCCACTCAAATCCAGAAGACCGCCTACGAGGAGATAATCCCGGAGGATCTCCAATCCAAGAATCTTCCACCAAGAACCGCCTAGAGAGTTGTCAGAGGAATAGGAAGAAGACCCCATCAACAATCTTCAGAAGTTGCTCGGTCCTCCCAGTGCATGGAAAGCTCAAATTTAAGACGGCAAGACTACCCGCCGTCGCCAATACTACCCTCCAAGGAATAGAAATCAAACACAAAGCATCGAGTCCTCCAAAGACGTCATGATTTCCTTTCTCTTCTATCTCTGCTAGCAACTCTCTTTAAAGGAGCCCCAACTCTGCCGACCCCGAGGAACTACAATGACCAAAGTTCGTACCCAACCCAAGGACGGCGACAAGATGCAAGAACCCAGCTTGCTAATATGCTAGTCTGACGTCCCATCTTTCGTGTTTTACCCATGACGTTGCATCAGACCAAACCCGGAATGACTCATTCCAAAGGACCTCGTTTCCCTCGACTGCTAAACTCCAATGGCATCCTCCAAGCCATCGGATCCCTAACGAGCTCAGAACTAACTACTCGGAATCTATAAGACGCCCTTTCTGGTAGCCCTCCTAACTCAAGAAGTGGTTCTTATGTTGTCGACAGAACATAACCACCCCGAAGGAAAGGTGCAGCGCCATCCCCTAGCATCAGCATAAGACTCTAATCAAGAAAGTTGGCGACTCCACCCAAAAACCCCTAGTGTCGCTCTAAGGAGGAAAGACTGCGTCTTTCTCGGCCAAAACCGGATAGACCCCTAGAGTCAAACACTAGTTAGCGTTTAGTGAAGACCACCCCTCCAAATCCGAATCTTCGACCCTACAAGAAGGACGACAACCCGACACTCCTCCAGAATGAGAAGGTACGTCAGGAAAGTCCTCCACTCCAAGGTCGACCGCCCAGCCAACACCCCGGTGTATCAAGACCTTGAAGGTAGAAAAGTTGACCACGTGGCAAAGGAATAAAGAAGACTCAACTCGCCGTCTTTCCTCAAGAAGTAAGTACCCCGTCGACTCTAAACCTACCTAGACTTGTCCTAAGGGGAAAAGACTGCATCTTTTCCACTCGCTTACTCTAAACACCCAAACCCGAAGCCGCTCAGCTCCGACCCGTAGCTAACCATGCCTGTTTATTGGAAGACCTGTTAACATCTAATAATTTCCACCGCTGAAATTGAGAAGCAGATGTTATCACTCAACCCTACTCTGTAATCTTGGGACGAGATTATTTTAAGGGGGAAAGGTCTGTAACATCCCAATTTCAGCAACCCTGATTTGCTGTCCGAAGGGAAAAAATCGGGGGGAACAAAAACTTTTTATTGTTGCATGTTGTAATGATTGCTTACTTGTCTACTTGTGTTCATGCAACTGATTGTGTATTAGGTGATATACTCCTTAACTCAACACTAGTTTACAAAATCTATTTTACAAAATAGATGTCTTGGCTCCTCTTCCATATTCTCTATTGCTCTGGCATTTCAAACCTGAGCCAAGATGAATTTGACACAACAAAATACCATACTAGTTCTATTAACCAAACTCTGGAGACCTATATATTATCACCTTATGTTTTCAAGACAGAACTTCAACTACTATCACCTCTAGTGTCTCCAAAACCTTTCCTAAAACATTTTTACTCCATCCTTGGTAGAAATACCAAGAATCCATTACCTTACTTCAAAGCACACCCAATTCAAAATACCCATCCTTACCTCAAGCTTGGCTCGATGGTAATACTAGTAGTAGTTTGACATGTTAGATTAGATGAACTGCCTTGATCTGCCGATTACCTTGTGTGCTTAGGAACTAGAGTGAGCTAATCTAGTATCTCCTCCCCTAGGACCCAATCTTTGTTTGTGATCACTAATATCGGATCAAACATCCAAATCTGGATCTACCCTAAGTCACTGAAGTGGCCATCTCATCTCCTAATCAGATCAATCCAGGGATAATCCCCTTTGATAGTTTCCAACTCAGTAAAGACCCAATCTAAGCATGGATCCTATCTACTTAGTTAGACCTTCAACCTCATCCCCTTGATCAGGAGTTTGGAACATAGTTCTCTCTTATAATCATCTACACTTGTAATCTAGTCCAAAACCCTAAATCTGCCAAAATGGCTGTCTGGATTTCTTACCTAGATTCAATCTTTGGAGCTCTACCTTTTCCAACCTATGTGAATTATTGAGAATGTACTTGAAACATCTTGTAGTACATATTTAGTACTACCAAAGCCCACCCTTTCCCTTGGCTAAGCCATTTTGGTTCCCTCTCATCCATGATGATTTTGTAGTCAAGATAATAATATTTTCTACAAATCTTATCATCTTGCCTAATTTGGCAGAAGCTCACATCTATATGCTACCTCCCCTTGACCAACTATATACATGTTTATGATCTACTAATAATGGCATATCAATCCCCAATTCACTTGTTTCCAGTAAAGCTTTGTTCTTCTTAAACCCTGTGGTTTAGGAGGCAACATGACAACTCAGTTATGGCAGCCTTATTTTCATCAAAGTTTACCATCACTCCTACACCACCTAAAATCCAAAAAATCCCAACTCTTTATTACTTTATCATATATATAACTTGGTCTAACTATCCATATATCCCTTGTACCAAGGTGAGGTCTGAGCCAACCAATCCAACCATGTTTTGGTGGCATGAAAATAACGAAGCCCTAGATTCCCTAAAATCTAGTTTCCCTCCTTTTTCACCACAACTCTTCAAAAACCAAGATGGAATTGAGGTATAAATCAATTATACAACCTCTACCTTGAATATAACCATCCCCAAATAATTCCCACAATTATTTGGATTATCAAACAAATTAAATTCATTATCTTGCAAAATTCTCAAAATCTTTTCTATAAAGGCAAGTTATTTTTTCTCCAAATCACTTTTCCAACACAAGGAACATTTGGTGCCTATATATAATGTACCATATTCCCAACTCAAAAATAAATATTTTTGAGATTCTTTATTATTTATTTTTGCTATTTTTCTTAAATGGAAGAAACAAGAAATAATTCCCTAAAAATACTATTCCATCTCAATAAATTCCAATAAAATTATCCAATGTGTAATATGATATTTAAGACCATATCACATAAAAAACCCCATCTTGTACAATGTAAAAATATCAAAGGAGCCTCTAGAAACTACATCTGCCCTATTTGTTTAAATGGAAATAGAGGCATCTAAAATCTTTTTAAAAATCCCAAATAAATCTTGAAGAGATGATTTTACCTCATCTATCTACCAGTACCCTTTCCCCACCTCCCTCAATATAAGTTTTCAAACTTCCTTCACAACCCTTGTTTGGATCAATTTTGCCAATCAAGCATTTGCTCAAACCAAAACCCCTTCAAACCCCATCCAATTTGAGCCAATACTCCACCAAAGCACCCTACACACCCCTGGCCGGCCATCACTATAGAAAAACCCTAGCATGGATCATTAGTGCTTGGAAAAGAGAGATAGAGATGCCTCTTGAGTTAAATATCTTGCTTATTTAGTGCAGCAGCCAGCACCTCCCCTTCCACCACTCCTTGCTTGATCCCAGTACCCCACAACACCTCTCCACCACCCCTGTTGCCCAATGGAAGTCCACCTCCCTCCTCAAAGCCTCCCCTTGGACTTAGACCACCATACACCCTCTCCTTCAGTTTATAAGACAAGAGGCCAGAGAACACCTCCCCTGCCCTTTCATTTCCCTCCCTGACCCGCACCAACCTCTCCTCGAGCTCCAGATCCCCTCCCCTTTCTCTCCATCGCCATGGAGGAAGAGAAAAGCTCCTCTCGGGTTCATGCTTGCATGGAAGCTTGCATGCAACCCAGGCCACCCCTCTCTCCCGCATTCACCTCCTAACCCTTCTACTCATCACCCCTGAGCCCCAGAGCTCTTCCCTGCCTCTACATGTCTATAGAGTAGGAGGAGAAACTCCATTTCTGGCCCCTACGAGAGTTGAGCTAAGCACCCTCTCATATGTGTTCCTGGGTATGCATGTCACTTATCCGAGGTCCCCTCTACCCTCTCTATATATCCCTGCTCACCTCTCTTCCAGGGATGGCCGGAACGGGCGCCACCGTCGACGTCCCGAGCAAGCTCCGCCGGAGTTCGTGCGAGCAAGCCTCCATTCCGGAATGCCCTACTGCCGTCCCTCTCCGAGGTCGGCGCCGCCTCCTACGACGTCCCTGCCACCACACCGCACCCGCCAACGCTCTTGTGAGCCCCCTTCTCTCCCCGCTCAGCCCTCCCCTAGGGTTTCCACCACTAGCGATGACGATAGGTAGAAGACGGCTCGTGGCCGTCGATTTGGACTTGATCCGACGGCCACAGCCGCCCCGTAACCCTTCACCCCATTGCTTCGCTGACAGGACGCCCAAGCTAGGCCGGAAGCTGCTATCCCTCGCGCATGGGCGCAGCCCGGTTGGGCCTAGTTTCCCTCCGCGGCCTAGGATGCCAGCATATCTAGCCCGAAGCCCATTCTTCCTTTTTAACTTTTAATTCCAAATCTGTAAGTTTGCCCTTAGGTTTAATCCAAGATAAAAATGAAAATGGATGGAAATGTCCTAGATCTTATTTTTAGTTTATACATACATGTCTTTAGAAGCATACAATATAAGAATTATACCAAAATATTTAATACTTTATCTATAATAAATGATCTTCCAAGAAGTGTCCATTTCACATATAAATTGTATTAGGGAGTTTGGTAAATCCAAATGGAGTAAATCCAATTGGCAATGCAAGGCATTGGACATACCTTGAATGACACCCTGATCCTACCCAAAATGGCTTCCTGGTTTACCCATAACAAAAATAATAAATTCAGTCCTTTTCTGCCTTTAGAAAATTCTCTAGGTCAAATAAAATGATGTTTTGACCTAGATCCAACTCCCTTCCCACCTATATATCAACATATTTCAAAACCCGTAGCTCATAATTATATGAACACCTGTTGAATTTTGGTTAATTAAATTGTTCTGTGTATTGATTTTCCACCAATAAATCCATAACAGTAGCTCTGCAAATCCAAAAAGGGTGATTCTAATTTATACAGAAAGGTAATATAAATACCTCACATGTGTCATTGGAATCACATAAAAAGGTTCTGTAAATTAAATATGATGAAAAATACAAATCCCAGCCAGTACTGTCTTTGGGAATTTCTCAACGGAATTCTGGTAATTGTTTTGAGGTGATTCAAGCACCTCTTGAATCAGTCCACTAAATACTACCTAATCACCCAAGGAAATATTTTTTGGAGCTCCAAAATTGTCTGGTGAATTATTTCCTAAGACTAGAGTTTTATCCACTATAAAAATCATTATAAATCAATGGAAATTGATAAAATAGTGAAACCACTTTTGTTGGATACATGTTATCAATACCTATCTGATGGTATCATTTTTAAACAATGTTATCATACAGAACTTGGCCTTGCTCCAAAACCCTTTATCTAGGTGGTTTTGGACCTTGAATCTTAAATAGGGAATCCCCACATGCAACCCAAGCATTTCCTTTGCATCCCCAACCAAATCCTCAATCCTTACTGATCTATAAACTTGTTTTGTAAATTTCTTGCTGTATGGTTTGAGGATGGTATGCATTGTATTGATGGTGGTGTTGTTTGTTTGCATGTATACTCGATAACGACGATAGTTATGTTTGTGAGACGCCGAGAAGAAGGAAACATCGGGTTATTCTTATTATTGTTATTATTGGTGTTATGGTGTTCTAAAGAAGTCACGCGACATCTCGCTAGTCACAGGTAAGTCACCATTCCTAAACTCCTATATTAACCTACTCCCTTTTATCAATTGTTTTATCTCATGATTGAATGCATGTTTTGTTTCAAATAAAAGGCGTGAGTAACTTGGCTCCTCCAAGTTATGATGGAGTGTCCATTAGGACACTCACCCTCGTTGACACCCACTTTTACCCTTTAGATCAAGGCTAAGATGCTTAGCATCATCCCTCTTGGAAATTATGGATTTTCAAAGATAAAACTATTTTGGGTTCTACCCTACTACAAAGTTTTTAAAAGAAAACCCCTGGAAAGAGGCATCGTTTACGAGTGGAGGTTTTACTAAAGAAGATATGAGGAGGAAAATGAGAAAGTTGAGCAAGAGAAAGTGAAGGGATGTTCTACGCCTTTACCGGAACAATTTATCCGTGCAACCACACTACCCCAGTCGCTGGGGCTTAGCTTGTAGTTTGTTGTCTTTAGCCGGGCTGCTTGTACTTGCTTAACGGGAGAAATCCCTGGAAGCCCGAGTGGACTCTACCATAGATCTACGGATCTGGGTCCCATCGCCTGCTATGGTAGGAGTCTCGGTGCAACAATTGGGTCTCCCACGGACGGTATCCTCTAGGAGTGGAGAAGGAAATGGAGTCACCGATGTTATTGTATACTGCCAAGCTGCGGGTTTGGGTATACTGAAGTGCCGAAGGGAGGACTATGACCACGGGCCACATACTCTTTGCCGGGGAGAACAAACACAAAAGGAAAAGCCGTTGTTGCTAGGGATGACAAATGAAAGGTTAGGTTTATCCAAACCCCCGTTTACCGTGTGTAGCGGGCCATGGTTGTATCCCGGCGGATGTATTGATTCTTGTGGGTAAAGTGCACAAACTCTACAGAGTCTAATATATTCGAATAACCGTGTCCACGGTCAAGAACGGTTGGAAAGGTGATTGCTAGGAGTACCCTTGGGATATGTTGAGATGAATTAAAAGAACGTGACTTTGTCACGAGGAAAGATAAGAATGAATTTGGTTTTGACCAGGGATGGTTGAAGATGTTTTAAAAAGGGGTTTTACCATAAATCTGTTTTCAACAAATTTTTTAACAATGATATGGAGATATCCAGACTTTCTAAAAGGAGGCATATTTCCCAAAAAGATCTTTTTCAACAAAGATATAGAGATGCCAATGTTACGCTTTACAGAAACAACTATAGTGTAGATTTACTTCGCCACGGCCAAAAATATGCATTATCCGTGTTTACCCTGTCTTGTTGGTTTGCGAGTACATTCAAAGTACTCACCGGCATTGTCCCTGGCTATTTACTTGGCCAGATTGCAGATGTTAAGAAGTGACGAAGGTACTGATGTCTATGCGAGCTAGGCCATCTTCCCAGTCAGTTTCCTATAGGTTAAGGCATGACATGGGCTCTGCGTTTGAAGACTTCCACTACTTGTGATGTAATTGCCATAATGGCCACTTTGTAAGTTTTGTAATCGTTACTTTCTGGAGGATGTAATGGTACTAGTCGGTTATGCTCACAGCTCACTAATCATGGGAACGTGAATTGTATGCATAAGGGGTATTCTCGGACCATAAATCCAGGGTGCCACACCGTGATTGAAGCTTTCATCGCAGGGCTCCCAGTCGGATTACTACGGCATAGACTAAAGCGTGACCATGTTACCTACTTGAGAGAGATGATAGAAACGGCAAGAAAGTATGCAGACGCTGATGATGATTCAGATGGATTGATGAATGTTGTGGCCAACCCAAATGCGGACAAGCAGCAAAAACAGAAAACTCAAAAGTGCAAGAATACATTGGAAGACAAGCCTAATCCCGATAATGTAGCTATCAACACAACTTTCGGATCTGGTGGATGAGGAGGGCGCGGAGGCGGCTGGGGACGAGGCCGCAGAACTTCCCGAGTCTAGGGTAGAGGAGATCAGCAGCCTAGAAAATCATATTCCTAGGCTGACATTGCCAATAACCCTTGTGTACATCACCCAGGAGAGAATGGAGGTTCTACCCACACCAATGCTGACTGTCGTTTCAATGATGACATAAAGAGAGACGAATCCTCTGGCTACAGGGCCAAGCAAAAAATGAAAGAAATTTTCTAGAAAGGCAAGGAGGCCAATGAAGATTCCGACATGGAAGAATAAGATGCCGCACAACCCAATTCGGATGGAAAGAAGGATTATCCTACAAAGAAATAAACTTATGTTTGCTTCCTTGGAACTCACCCAGCTAAGATCAGAAAGGCGGTTCTCCATGAGCTCACTGCCACGGTTCTGGCTGTCCCCCAGTTTCTTGATTGGTCGGATGTAACCATCACCTTTGACCACAGTGATCACCCAAAGAAAACACATCATCAGGGAAACTACCCTCTGGTCGTCAGTCCTCTTATTGATGGCTATGAGTTCTCTAAAACTCTCATGGATGGTGGCAGCAACATCAACATCCTCTATATTGAGACACTCCACCGCATGAAGATCCACGAAAACTAGCTAAACCAGAATAATGTGATTTTTCATGGCATTGTACCAGGAAGACAGGTGGATTCGTTAGGTGAGATCACACTGGACGTGACATTTGAAACTCTGGAAAATTACTGGAACGAGCCACTCTCCTTCGAGGTGGTACCATTCAAAGTGTGTACCATGCCATCTTTGGGCGTCTGGCTTACTGGGCGTTCATGTCCCGTCCCTGTTACATCTACAACATGATAAAACTTCCGGATCCCAATGGCGTCATCACCATCCAGGAAAATCCGAATAAAGCACGAGGTTGCAAAGATGGATCTGTTGCCTTTTCTGACCGTGCTGCATGCCTAGGAGTACCAGGATATAAAAAACATCGACCCGTCTGAGATGCCCGCAACAAAGAACGCGGTGCTAAAACCGCGTTTGTAGTTCAAGGCATCGGAAGAGACGAAGAAGACATAGTTGAAGGAATATGATCCCTCCAAGGCGACCAATATAGGGTAGGCTTAGACCTTGCGTAGGAAAGTGCACGCGTCGAGTTCCTCAAATCTAATAAAGATATCTTCGCATGGCAACCTTCTCACATGACCGGAGTACCTAGGGAACTCGCCGGGCACTCTCTTAATGTGTATATCGATGCTAAACCCATCAAACAGTCCTTACGACGGTTTGGTGATGAAAAGCGCAAAGCTATAGCTAAAGAATTAGCCTGACTAGAATTAGCTGGATTTATCACAGAGGTCTTCCACATAGAGTGGGTGGCAAATCCTGTACTCGTTCCTAAAAAGGACAATATTGATTTAAGGATGTGTTTTGATTATACGGCCTTGAACAAGGCTTGTCCCAAAGATCCATTTACTTTGCCAAGAATCGATCAAGTCATCGACTCCACAGCAGGATCAGAATTACTCTGTTTTCTCGATGCATATTCCAGATATCACCAAATACCGATGAAAAAATGGATCAAATTAAGACATCTTTTGCCACTCCTTTTGGAACCTTCTACTACAAAACTATGCCTTTTGCCTTAAAGAATGCAGGAGCAACTTATCAATGTAATATGCAATGTTGTCTTAATGACCAAATCAGACACAACGTCCACGTATACATAGATGATATAGCAGTGATGTCCAAAAGTAAGGAAACAATAATTTCTGACTTGGAGTAAACATTTGCTAGCTTAAAAAAATTAAATATGATGCTAAATCTAAAGAAGTGCTCCTTCAGAATACCTTCTAAAGGAGGCATAGAGGTGAACCGGGACAAAATCAAGGCTATACTAGACATTAACAGGCCGACTCGCCTAAAGGACGTGCAACGACTTACTAGTTACATCATAGTAGTGACACAGTTCGTCAGTTATCTCGGAGAAAGAGCCACACCTTTATACAAGATCTTAAAGAAAACCGACAAATTTGTCTAGACCAAAGAAGCCGACGCTTCAATGCAAAGTTTGAAAGATTTACTTTCAAATCCACTAATCCTTGCTACACCAGAGCCACAGGAGCCTATGTTACTCTACATTGTAGCGACAAACAGATCATGAGTGTTGTGACATTAGTGGAACACGAGGAAGAAAATCATGAACACAAGGTGGAACGTCCAACTTATTATCTACGCGAGTTCCTGACAGATTCGAAGCAAAGGTATCCACATTACCAAACGCTAGCCTATGGAATATTCTTTCCTGCTAGAAAGCTATGACATTACTTTCAAGAGCACGAGTTCACAGTGATGAGTACTACTCCCCTGCGAGATATCATCAACAATCGCGACGCCGTGGGATGTGTTGCAAAGTGGGGAATAGAGCTTGCAGCTTTCGGTATCGAGTACAAGCCACGTACATCAATAAAGTCCCAAATACTTGCCGAATTTGTCACTGACTGGACAGAGACGGCAAAATACACAAGTCTGCCAGACTCGGAATTTGGGACCCTTCAATTTGATGGATCAAAATCACGAGGAGGCTTGGGGGCTGGCATGGTGCTCAAGTCACCCCAAGGAGATAAGTTGTTCTATGTGTTACAGATTCACTTCACGACAAGCAACAATAATGTTGAATATGAAGTACTGTTACATAGAATACGCATGGCAAAAAGTATTGGCGTAACCCGACTCATGTGTTATAAAGACTCGGATTTAGTTGCCCAACAAGTATTTGATATCTGCAACCCAAATAAACACATGGCAACATACAAAGCTGTTGTGGATGAACTATCTAAATTGTTTGAGGGTTTTGAAGTTCAACACATCCCTCAAGAAGAAAATGAGGAAGCATATGCTCTATCAAGAATAGGCTCTGCGCAGAAATATGTTCCGGATGGTACTTTTCTAAAGCACCTAAAATTTCCTTCTACCAAGGAGTTGATGAGGACCATCCGACGAAATCTGACTCACCTTTAGTAGCAGTTCTAGCTGTAATTCCCAGCTGGACAAGCCCTATTTGAATTTCTTGATAGACAGAAAATTACCCGAAGTCGAAGTTCTGGGCCGGCAGATCATCTGACGAGAAAAGCCTATACAATAATCATTGGTGAGCTCTATAAGAGGAGTGTTTCTGGGGTTTTCCTGCGATGTATTCCTCCGAAAAAAGGAGTGGAAATCTTATGAGAAATCCACGAACGTGAGTGTGGTCATCACGCTGCAGCCAAATCCTTAGTGGAAAAAGCTTTTAGGCACAAATTCTGTTGGCTCACAACTAAGTCAGATGCCGAGAAAGTGGTCAAAACGTGTAAAGGCTGCCAAAAGTAGGCCCGTCAGGCACACATTCCGGTTGATCAGCTGCGAACAATCTCTATTACATAGCCATTTGCGGTCTAGGGACTTGATATGGTAGGGCCATTTCGAATGGAAAAATGTGGATTTAATCACTTGCTAGTAATGGTTGATAAGTTTACTAGGTGGATTGAGGCTAAACCCATAACAAATTGCGATGGAGGAACAACCAGAAAATTTGTCGAGCACGTGATCATTGGGTTCGGATATCTTCACAATATTATTACTAACAACGGGAGGAACTTTTCCATAGGAGAGTTAGCCGAATTCTCATGAAGCACAAGGGATCCGACTTGATATTGCATCAGTCGCACATCCACAAGCCAATGGACAAGTAAAAAGGGCAAACAGACTCATTTTACATGGACTTTGACCTCATATCGAGGCACGTGCTGCGGGGCGTGGGCGGAAGAATTACCATATGTGATATGGATCTTATGAACAACTCCTATCAGGTCAACCGGATGCACTCATTTCTTCTTGGTCTATGGTGCAAAATAAGTTCTTTTGAGTGATTTAATCCATCAATATACTCGAGTTAAAGCGTATATCGAAGAAGATGCAGAAGTTTCTTGACAAGATGATCTCGATATAATCGAAGAAGTTATCGTTGTTGCTGAGTAGAGATCTACAAACTATCAGCAGAAGTTACGAAGTATAATAGTCAAAGAGTTCAGAATCATTCTTTCAGAAAGGGTGATTTTTTTCTAGTATTCGTGCAAAAGAGAAAGCACAAACTTTCCCCGATTTGGGAAGGGCCTTTTATGATCAACTGATTTCTACATAACAGGTCATATTATTTAACCGATATGAGACCAATCAAGGAAAGACCTCACACTCGAAAGACAAAGAGAGCTGGTGGTAATACAGATCCGCATGAATTAGACCGTCCTTGGAATATAATACAGCTACGTCCCTTATATTCTTAGTTATATTTCCTTTTAATCATATGTACATGTTCAAAGTGAAATAAAGTATTGGTTCCCTCATGTATTTATTGAGAAGTTATTTACCCTCTTATTTCCAAAAGAGCGTGTCAATTTCAAAAATCCCAGGATGCTTGAAAGTACTTTATTGTGATGTTCGTTCTGGTTATGATTCTTGAAAGACTCATACAAATGTTGTCTTCGGGTGTAAATATCATTTTATGTTTATATTTTGGTTTTTATCTGATTTCTTAGACGCGGGCATTTTTCGAGTAATGAATTGTTGGTAGTGGAAGCCGGCTTTGTTTCTGAGATTAAACTAGTTTAGCAATTGTACTTTGTTGACTCGGCAAAGTTTTCCGTGCTGAAGGTTGGCCAACTCATGAAGGTAGGAGGCAGAGATCCAGATAAACAAGAAGTGTAAACACAAAGTGCTTAAGAAATTTTCAAGTACACATTCAAATATCTACAAACTGCTAAGTTGTAAGGCATACGTTCTTACATACCAGAACAGATAGAAACTCAAAATATAGTACCCATCATTACAGACCATATGAAAGTTTCAGGATAACACATCAAATGATTTATGCTACAAATTCAGGTGGTGGTGGAGACTTTGGAGTGCTGGAGTTGATATTGCCGCCATCCTTCTAGGGAGACTCAGAAGTTTCTTCATCTTCGATGAGGCTATCTTCCGGTTCTTTTGGAGAAGGAGGGACATCGAATAACTTGAAGAATGGCGTCGTTTAGTTCATCATCTCTTCCACGCGACAAGCATAGCCCGCACAAGATTCTTGAATGGCCTTGATGTCTTGTTGGTTACCCTCATCGTCCTTGTTGGCGATGCCCTTGGTGACGTGCCAGATTTGCATCTCGCTATGGTGACTCATCACCATAGTGAGGGAAATTTGTGCAGCAGTCCGAGCGTATGACATCTTCTAGTCCTCGATCAGATTCGGAATCTCCTTAGCTCTGTCCCTCATTTCGAGCACTGGCAAGTTGTTCAAGTCAGAAAGTTTCACCGACTCGCCAGGCTACTCAAGAGTCTGACGGAAGTCGAAGAGAACATCTCCGACTAATTTTATGTCCTCAGAACGAGATTGGGGGTAAGGAGAGTCGGAAATATGCAGAGGATCTAGGAAAGACCAAAATCAAAAATCTGACCAAGAAACATCGAAAAATAAAATTGGAAAGATAATGTCAGGGAAATTACTGATCACGAAGTGGTTCCACTAGGAGTTCCCCTGCCGGAGATTCTTCAGCTCTGCTTTGGAGGCTTGGGCAAGATCCTTCTGGCTCTCAAAGTCTTTCATCAGGTCTTCAATTTGTTTATCTCGGAGGGCCACCAATTTTGCAAGACTTTAATTTTCCATATTGCTCGACTCGAGGAAGTTGTTCACAGATTTGTCGTGTTCATCCTATAGCTTCTTTAGTTCCTCGCGAAGTTCGGCATTCTCCATTTGGTAGACCTTGAGGTTCTCGGCCTCCTTCATCATCTTGCTGGATTGATGCAACAATTCTACAAAGGACAAAATATCAGTCAGAATAAATATTCAACCAAGACAAATAACTGTAGTTGAATGTCAGAAATGTTTACCTTCTGCTTCATCCTTTTCAATTTGCAACTTGAAATTTTTAAGTCACAAAGATTTGATTTCTTTGTGCTTGTTGCATATATTCTTGAGCAATTCCTGGTTGTAATATGTAACTTTATGTAAGTTAAAGTCAAAATACTATCAGATGGCTACTAAGACTTGGGCTACAACTTTAACTAAGTTAAATTCCAGCACGAGCCTTCGGGGATACACTATATTGTTCTTTTGCATCCTAAAAGCATCAAATCGGATCTTAAGATATGATCTATATCCGACTTTATGCTTGGGGGGTAGAGGATATGATAATAAATACTGCGAACGATAGTCGAAAAACTTACAATGTGCTCCAATTGCATCTTCTCAAAACCGATCTTCGTGTTGTGGAAGACCTTCTCGGCGAGGGAGAGAGGAGAGACAGTAGTCATTAGAACTTCTCTAGCTTTGATCTTCTGATCTCGGACTCGGATTTGTTCTAGGAGGCTTTCCAACTTAACATCCTCTAACTCCTGGCTTGTGCTTCCCGAGTAAGGACTTGTTTCTCAAGACAGGTTTGGGTTAGCTAGAGAATCTCCTCCTTCTGTTTCCTCTTCAGGCCGGTAGCAGCAGAACCGACAATTTTATCCAGCTTTCCTGGGGACATAATGTAACATCCCAAAAATCCTAAACTTAGATCATCAAACACTAATCATCAAGATTAGGGTTAACAAAAACTTTTCTAAATAAAATCATGAATGCATGCATATGTGTATGCATGGATTTTTAATTTCTTTAAAACCACCTTGTTTGTGTGATCCATTGCTTGTAAAATGTTTCTTAGGTGAAATAAACATCATCTAAAACATTTCCCACACTTTTCCTAAAGACAAGTAAATCAAAACAAATATATTAAGTGAATGGTCACTTTGACCAATTTAACTCTCATGCCTACTTTGGCTATCCCAAACTTTCAAAACTTAACAGAAACTTTTCTGGATCTTTGCACCCCTTGATTGTACTCATAACAAAGTATCAAGGCCCACTTTGTGATCACCCAGAAACTTTCAAATGCATAGTTTAAATGACAATTCAAAATTGAATCTTCTTCATATGTGAAGATCCCACTTTTTCAAAACCCACTCAAACAAGCTCAACTTTCAAAACCCAAGCATCTGCAGACTCACCAGCACCAATCTAGCAAACCCACCAAAAATCATTTCAAAATTCAAAACTTGATTTCATGCGGCCATTTCATCAAACAGGTTGCAGACACAAATCAAACAAAACATCAAACACTATAGTGTGCAGTGATTCTTGCCTAACTTATTCCCTAGTTAGCTCACACACAGCTCAGTAGATCATATAGAAAGATTAGCCCAACACTAGCACCCCTGTGAGCTTGTCATTGCCATTAATGGTGAACAGCCGAGCACACCCATGTCACCCCATTGTGGACAGGAAGCCAGAGGAAGAATTAGCCGTGCCAACCTTGTATAGGAGACAGCCCACCGTCCATCGCCACTCACTGTCCCAGCCGCAAGCGTTGCCAAGCCCTGGACCACGCGTACAAGCCGCGCCCAGACCATGCCGAGCGTGCGCGAGAGCGCCACCATCGACCATCACCACAGACCGCGCGCCGCCCTCGCCACGTGCACACACGATCGCCATCAACCCAGGAGACCGCCAGACATCCCCGTTTGCCGTCCCGTGCCGTACAGCCACCGCCCGCCGTCGAAGACGCCGCCTCTGCCGCGCAGAGCACCGCCCGTTCCAGACCAAACCACACCGCCCCATGCCTTGCGACCATGTCGTTGAGCATCGCCAGGAGACACAACACCGTCCCCTACCCTTGCCCATGCCATTAGCCGCCTGTAACATCGCCCTCGACGAGCTCACCGTGCGCCCCGACGGTCCCCTCGCTCGACTATAAATAGAGGCCACCCCCGCACGATTTCTTCACACCATCTCACTCCCCTCTCCTCACTGATCGTGCCACACCATTCTCAGAGCAAGGCGAGCACCACCTCGCCGGAATTTCACTGGAGCCTGCCGCTGCCGGAGAAGAAAGGAGCCAGCGATTGGAGCCACCCCAGGAGCTGCCGCGACCACCCCTGAGTTCGCCGTCGTCGACTTCATCGTTCGCCCGCCTCGCCGACCCTCGCCAGTACCTCGGTGAGCCCCCAGCGACCCTCACTGGCCGCGCTAGGTTTCGTTCTCGCCAGAGTTGTCTCGCGTCGACGATGACTCCCAGCCGTTAGATTAGAACTAGATCGAACGACCCACGTTGCCTCATACCGCTTCGCCCAGCCCCGTGTCACTGACGAGTGGGGACACCCACTTAAGAAGCCCGCGGGAGCACTGCGCTTAGCAGGCCGGCATGTTAGATTTTCCCATGCAGCCTAGTTATTCAAATTAAATCTTTTTCTATTTCAATTCAAACACACTTCTGTACCCAACTTCAAAAATCAACCTAGATCGATTCAGTGCACCAATTTGAATGAAACCAATTTTGTTGGAAATTTCTGTGAATGCTGAATCCAAGCCCATTGGATTCAAGTCATTTGGATCTATAGATCACCCATGGTAAAAATAACAAGGCAGAAGATTTTCTGCATTCAAACTTTTTTCAAATTTAAACCATAATAGCTTTTGAGTTGATTCCAACTCTCAAAAATCACATTTAACCATACCTTTCAGAATATATAAAAATATATAGGTTTACTTGCAGAAATAATGTTCAAGTAATAAAAGAATGCCTCATAAGCATTTCTAGCCACTTTAATTAATTAAAATAAAAGGGTAAAACCTTATTAAATTGTGACACCACTTTAAATCACATTCCCATGGACTACAATATGTGGTGATGACATGTGTCAACATGATCCCATGTTTAGTTTGGAGAATATTAAATCTTAAGTAGTTTTTCAATGAGTAGAAATTACTTTTCTAAAAATAAAAAGAAATTAAACCAAGCCTTAACCTTGTAATATTAGGGATGATGCTAGATCATCTATAGGACCCTTGTGTGTGATGATTGCAAGTAGTTAAGTATTGTTTGGTGATTGTGTACGTCGTATTTATTCGTAGATGCTAGTACCGACCAAGGATACGAGGAGGAAGGAGGATACTACGAAGAAGAAGCCGAGGAGAACTTCAACCACTGCTCTGCACAAGGCAAGCTTATATTGACACTGATGCAAGCTATTAACCTTGCAAGCTAACACTTGCAATTTAGCAAGCTTATACTGATATTGATGCAAGCTAACACTTGCAAGATACCTTACTGATGCCACAAACCCATACTTGTGCTATGACTACTATATGCCTTAAGCATAAGTGATCATACCCACTTGATAAACCAATCCTAGTTTTATGTGCAAGCTTCTTACTTTATTTCTTTATCAAAGCTTACTTAGAGTTTACTTAAGTGACTGGTAGATTTTGGAAAGTGCTGAAGGTTGCATAAAGAGCATAAAATTTGGCCTAAGTTAGAAACCTTGATCTCAGCCTAAGACATAAGGTTGTACTTAGTTGAAACTCCACTAGTTTACCACCCCTCCTTAGTACTACCCCCACTTGTAGATGCTAGTGCTAAGCATAAAACTTGATCAACCTTAGATGGGAATACTTGGTGGAAAATTGGTTATGAAAACCTTGGAATGATGGATCATTCTATTGAAATGTTTTGGACATGTGTTTCCAAACACTTGATGATTTTGGTGATGAAAATGTTGAGGCATGAGCCTTAGCCCTTTATAAAACTGATGGTTGTCTGGATGCGATACCATTCCAATTTTATCGTACAACCACAATACCCGAAGATTGGGTAGGGCTTGACTGGAAACTTATATTCCGTAGTATTAGTTCCCTCACATCTAAGGTCTGACTGAGGCTACCTTGTGAAGATTGTCCACCTGTGCAGTACCCAAGATGATAGTTGGTCATGGTTGGGAGGCCAAACTCACAGGAGAGGTGCTTATACTAGGGAGTGTAATCGAAAGGTTAGGATTGATTATCCGCATACTGAGTATGATGAATTCAGGATTTGTTCCTGAGGGATGTATCAAATGTTGTGGTGAAAGTGTACAATCTCTGTAGAGTGTCAAACTATTCGAATAGCCGCGTCCGCGGTTATGGACAGTTGGAGTGGCCATACTGTTCCCCCGTCATACTTTTCAAAATGACTTGTGAAATGAATTGAGACTTTGACTTGACCACAACAGAGTTGTGATATGAGTTACAAGATCCCACTTAGGAGTTATAAAATTGTGACTAGCTTTAGAACTTAGTAGAGATAAATCTGGCTTTTGCAAAAGAACCCTAGAGCCTAGTGTCCTATTATCCAAAAAACCCCTTTACCTATTAGTATTAGTTTGCGAGTACTTAAAGAGTACTCATGGCTTTGTCCCTGGCTATTCCCATGGCCAGACTATGAAGAGGAGTACCTGGAAGATGGACCCCAGGAAGGTTACGACAACTAGGATCATCTCCCATCGTCAGCATTGCTGTGACCACGAAGATGGAGCTTCGCCACGCTTCAAGTTATTATTATGTATTCTGCTGCTTGATGTTGTATTATGAACTGGATCATGAGATCCCTATTTGTGTAAGAACTTATGTATCGTTGTAATGGATGATGTACTATGGTATCCAATTCTGTTATGTCTCGCAAAAATGGTAATCCTGGGATTGTGATGTATGGCATAACAGGCATCTAGGATTGAAAAATCCGGGTGTTGACAAGTTGGTATCAGAGCCATCCTGACCATAGGAGACCCTAGTTAGACTGGACGTTGAACCAAAAACTTAGTTTCAAAACCAAAGAAAAACAAATATTTACAAAAACTTATTCTCATTCTTATCTCTTTGATTCTTTCATAAAAAATCATGTTCCTAAAAAATTCTTGCAAAATCCATAAAATTTTGACACACTTGATCACTCTGCTAATCTACTCATCCTCTATTTTTATAGATGGACGTGAAGTACAGCAAGTTTTATCAGTTGGGGAATGGAGGAGACCTTATCTTTGAGAGGGATCTGGATCAGCTTTCGGAACTTCTGGAGCGTCCGCACCTCGAGTTCTTCGGAGCTCAACTCAATGATCAAGGAGGAAAAGATCTGCAGTGGCTAATTGTTGCAAGTCTCAGAGGAAAGATTGAATCTCCCACTGCGGAAGGAATTCAGTTTACCTTAAGAGAGAACAACTGGCTCGATGGACTTGCCAGAGCAATGCAGGAATCTCTCTCCGCTCAGGTGGGCAGAGCATCAATCAGATCAAGGGAACCCGCTTTGAGTTTTTCCCAAGACGTGATGCAAATGGACAACCACTGGAAGCCCCATACCACCCCGAGCTGAAGACTCAATTGGACCACCTTAGCTTCATGATGTATGATCGTTAGCAGGAGTTGGACAACTGCCGTGAGTATTGCAACCACAAGTCTGCCATCATCCAAACGAAGGGTCAGACCATAGCCATGCTAGCAAAGGATCGCAAGTCTCGTCGCCGTCAGCTCGACAAAAAGGAGCGCATTATTGCCCGTCTTCGCCACCGCATCTCATATCTGGAGCAGACCATCCACGAGAGAGACATGCAGTTGGAGGAAAGGGAGAATGCAGGAGAGGATCTTCGTGGAGACCCTTACTCTTATCTCAGCGATGACGATGATTTTCTGGAGGATCAGGCCATGGACTTCTTCACCGATGAGGATGATTTCGCCTTCATCGATGATGATGAAGCTGACGAAGCCACAGACTCCGAGGAGTAGTAGCACTGAGCACTAGCGTAGTGAGTAGAAGTCGGTCCCACTATATCGTAGATTTCATAATGGTTCTTAAAACCATCTGTTTTTCTTTGTTGTGCTGTGTGTTGTACTGTGTGCTATGAATGAATGAAAAAAATCAAGTTGCTAGAAAAATCTGAGTCAAACCTTTAAAAACCTTAGAAATTTCCCTCTTTTCTCATGATCTACCTCAATCTTCAGATGCCACGTGGAGGAAGTGGTTCAGCCCCGGATCCGATGTTGCAGATTCTGCAAATGTTGACTTCTGACCGCGAAGCTGAAAGAGCGGAACGTCAAGCCAACCTAGCCACTCTGCAACAGATAGCCCAGCTAGCCCACAACAACCAAGGCCACGGAAATCAGGACAACCATGGATCTAAGCTCAAGAATTTCCAGAATACCAACCCACCTGTTTTCACCAAGTCAGAAGAACCCCTAGACATCGATGATTGGCTGCAAACCATGGAAAATAACTTAGAAGTAGCAGGAGTGGAAACCAACGAGAAAGTTTTGTTTGCCACCCATTATCTAGCCGGAGATGCTAGGGCATGGTGGAACAGTGTTCGTGCAATGACCGGAGGCCAGATGATGACCTGGGAGGAATTCAAGGTCAAGTTTAGCAGAACCCATGTGCCACCAGGTTTGATCAAGAGAATGAGAGACGAGTTAAGAGAGCTAAAGCAAGGAAGGATGACTGTAGTGGAATACCGTGACAAATTTTTGTCATTAGCTAGGTATGCCCCGGATGAGATAGACACTGAAGCCAAGAAGAAGGAAAGATTCCTGAATGGTCTGCATGACGAGATGCAGACGGTGTTAGTCAATATCCCCTTTGCTGATATTGAAGCCCTTGTCGACTCTGCTATCCAGATGGAAGGAAAGATCAACCAAGCCAATGAGAACCGCAAGCGTCGCATGATGCATCAACCCGGAAACCATTAGACCCCAAAGTATCGCCCCAACCCATCTCCAGGATTTGCCCCAAGAACCAATAGACCCCCTATGACCCGTCCAACCTACCCCAACCGTGGAAACCCTAGACCCGGAGGAAATCACAACAACCCCGGAAACTCTAGCAATTTCACCCGTGCCCCACCCAAGTTCAACACCAACAATGCTACCGCCAACCCTAACACTGCCCCGAGGACTGGAAGCAATGTTGTGCCTGTCGCAGCCAAGGACAAGTCACAAGTGACATGTTATGACTGTGGAAATAAAGGCCACTATTCCAATGAGTTCCCCAACAAGAAAAATGCTCCAGCCCCTAATGCTGATGCCCCAGCTCAGCAACAGCGTCGTGTGCAGCCAGGAAGGAGATTTTCCCTAGGAAATTCACTCAACCGCAATGGCCGTCTTTTTCTCATGCATGCTGAAGAAGCTCAGGAAGCGCCAGACGTCGTGCCGGGTATGTTTTCTGTTAATTCAATACTTGCAAGAGTGTTGTTTGATTCTTGTGCATCACATTCATTTGTCACCGAAGAATTTGCCTGCACTAGTAAAATTCAACCAACCAAACTGAATCATGTTATGATTATGCAAATCCCCAGATCAACCACCAAGGCTAGGCAAATTTGCAAAGCCGTCCCTATCCGAATCCATGGCATAGATTTTTATGCTAATCTGATAGTACTCGGAACCAAAGGTTTGGAAGTAGTACTAGGAATGGATTGGATGTCCAAACATAAAGGATTGATTGACCGTAAGAAAGCCATCACCATGACCAAGATTACCACCGAATATCACGAGCATATATCTGAAACCTTACCTCGCCAATTAAAGTGTAACAAGAGTATAGCCCAACCTACCATTGACCAAGTCCGGATAGTCTGTGAATACCCCGATGTATTTCCAGATGTTTTGCCAGATGCCCCAGATCGGGATATTGAGTTTATCATTGAACTAATCCCCGGAACAGGACCCATAGCCCAGAGACCCTATAGTATGAACCCATCGGAGTTAGAAGAACTGAAGAAGCAACTGGATTCCATGTTGGAAATCAGATTGATTCAACCAAGTGCGTCACCATGGAGATCACCCATCTTGTATGTGGACAAGAAAGATGGAGGTAACCGTTTGTGTACGGATTATCGGAAGTTGAATGATGTCACCATCAAGAACAAGTACCCCTTGCCCAAGATAGAGGATTTGTTTGATCAGTTGACCGGTGCCCAAGTGTTTTCTAAGATTGATCTTAGAACTGGCTATCATCAACTCAAAATTCGTGCAGAGGATATTCCAAAGACTGCCTTTACCACCAGATATGGATTGTACGAGTATACAATCATGTCTTTTGGATTAACCAATGCCCCCGCTTATTTCATGAACCTCATGAATAAGATTTTTATGGACTTCCTAGATAAGTTTGTCATTGTTTTCATCGATGACATTCTGATTTATTCCAAATCATAAGAAGAACATGAGCTACACCTAAGGACCATCCTTGGAACCCTTAGAGAGCATCAGTTGTATGCAACGTTTAGCAAATGTGAATTCTGGTTACAGGAGGTAGGATTCCTCGGTCACATTGTATCAGCCGGAGGAATTGCTGTTGACCCTGCCAAAGTGAAAGATGTAGAAGATTGGCAAGCCCCGACCACTCAAACCCAAGTTCGTGCATTTCTCGGATTGGCGGGATATTACCGCAAATTCGTAGAAGGATTCTCGAGTATCGCCCGACCCATGACCCAATTGATGAAGAAGGACAAGAAGTTTGAATGGACAGACAAATGTGAAGCGAGTTTTCAAGAACTCAAGAGGAGATTGATTTCAGCCCCAATCTTGATCATGCCGGATATCACGAAGCCCTTCGATGTGTATTGTGACGCATCCAAGATTGGTCTCGGATGTGTGCTAATGCAAGAAGGCAAAGTTATATCTTATCTATCTCGGCAATTGAAGCAACATGAGCAAAACTACCCAACCCATGACCTCGAACTCGCAGCCGTAGTTCTAGCCCTGAAGACATGGAGACATTACCTGATGGGAAATCATTGTGATATTTATTCGGATCATAAGAGCCTAAAGTATATATTTACTCAGAAAGAGTTGAATATGAGGCAGAGAAGATGGGTTGAGCTAATCAAGGATTATGATCTGGACATTCACTCTCACGCTGGTAAAGCCAATGTGGTAGCAGATGCCCTTAGCAGATTGCCGTGCCGCTTGAACTCCATGATTTTGAAGGAGCAACCAAGTCTGCACATGGAGATGGAAGATTTTCGAATAGAATTAGTAAGTGAAGGATTTTTGGCTAGCATATAACTTTAGCCCACTTTGATCAGTAAGATTAAAGAAGCGCAGAAGGGAAATGCTAGTATCGACGGAATCAAGCGTCGTATCGGTACAGGCAAAGTACCCGGATTCACCGAGGACGAAGAAGGAGTTCTGTGGTACAAAGGACGCCTTTGTGTACCAGCAGATTCGGAGTTGAAAGAAGTTATATTGAAGGAGGCTCATGATACTCTTTATTCTATCCATCCTGGAGGAACTAAGATGTATCAAGATTTGAAGGAGCAATTTCGGTGGCATAAGATGAAGAGAGAAATCGGAAGCTATATCGCCAAGTGTGATATATGTCAGCGAGTTAAGGCAGGACATCAAAGACCCGCTGGATTGTTGCAACCTTTGCAAATTCCGGAATGGAAATGGGATTCTGTAGGAATGGACTTTATCACTGGACTACCTACTTCTAGTAGGGGAAATGACTCTATCTGGGCCATAGTGGACAGATTGTCCAAAGTCGCCCATTTCTTTCCCATCAAAACCACCTATCAGAGTTCGAAGCTAGCGGAGTTATACATCGCTAGAATAGTTAGTTTGCACGGAGTCCCCAAGAACATAGTATCGGATCGAGGAACTCAGTTTACCTCGAGATTCTGGAAAAAGTCCAAGAAGGTTTAGGAACCCGCCTAGATTTCAGTACTGCGTATCACCCTCAGACCGATGGACAAACGGAGCGAGTAAACCAAATACTCGAAGATATGCTTAGAGCGTGTGTACTAGAATATGGATCCAAGTGGAAGACTGCGTCACGCTTGCAGAATTTTCCTACAACAATAGTTACCAAGCCAGCTTGCAAATGGCCCCATTTGAATTCATGTACGGAAGGAAGTGTCGCACCCCTTTGAACTGGTCGGAAGTAGGAGAGAGTCAGATTTTCGGACCCGATATCCTACGAGAGGCAGAAGAAAAGGTTCACAAGATTCGTGAGCACCTCAAGACCGCCCAATCCCGACAGTAGAGTTATGCCGACAAGAGACGTCGAGACCTCGCCTTCAATATAGGAGATTTTGTTTATCTGAAAGTGTCGCCATTGAAGGGAATGCAACGTTTCCAACTCAAAGGAAAGTTAGCCCCTAGATATATCGGACCTTTCAAAATTTTGAACCGTCGAGGAGAAGTATCGTATCAACTGGAATTACCTGAAGAGATGTCAGCTGTGCACAATGTGTTCCATATCTCGTTACTTCGCAAGTGTCTCGAAGTCCCCGAGAAGACCGAAGTGTTCAAGAATATCGATCATCAGACCATAGAGATCAATGATGACCTGACCTATCCCGAAGTACCCATCCGCATTTTGGAAGAAGCTTTTCGAACTACCCGAACCCGAAGCATCAAGTTTCTCAAGATTCGGTGGAGCAACCACACGGAAGAGGAAGCTACCTGGGAACGCGAAGATCACATCAGGACGGAGTTTCCCGATCTCTTCAAATCCTAGGTAATCTTTTCGTCCTTTTTCGAATCTCGGGACGAGATTTTGTTTAAGAGGGGAAGGTTTGTAACATCCCAAAAATCCTAAACTTAGATCATCAAACACTAATCATCAAGATTAGGGTTAACAAAAACTTTTCTAAATAAAATCATGAATGCATGCATATGTGTATGCATGGATTTTTAATTTCTTTAAAACCACCTTGTTTGTGTGATCCATTGCTTGTAAAATGTTTCTTAGGTGAAATAAACATCATCTAAAACATTTCCCACACTTTTCCTAAAGACAAGTAAATCAAAACAAATATATTAAGTGAATCGTCACTTTGACCAATTTAACTCTCATGCCTACTTTGGCTATCCCAAACTTTCAAAACTTAACAGAAACTTTTCTGGATCTTTGCACCCCTTGATTGTACTCATAACAAAGTATCAAGGCCCACTTTGTGATCACCCAGAAACTTTCAAATGCATAGTTTAAATGACAATTTAAAATTGAATCTTCTTCATATGTGAAGATCCCACTTTTTCAAAACCCACTCAAACAAGCTCAACTTTCAAAACCCAAGCATCTGCAGACTCACCAGCACCAATCTAGCAAATCCACCAAAAATCATTTCAAAATTCAAAACTTGATTTCATGCGGCCATTTCATCAAACAAAGTTCTGAGACACAAATCAAACAAAACATCAAACACTATAGTGTGCAGTGATTCTTGCCTAACTTGTTCCCTAGTTAGCTCACACACAGCTCAGTAGATCATCTAGAAAGATTAGCCCAACACTAGCACCCCTGTGAGCTTGCCATTGCCATTAATGGTGAACAACCGAGCACACCCATGTCACCCCATTGTGGACAGGAAGCTAGAGGAAGAACTAGCCGTGCCAACCTTGTCTAGGAGACATCCCACCGTCCACCACTCTTTGTCCCCAGCCATAGCGTTGCTAAGCTCGACCAGCGTACAAGCCGCGCCCAGACCATGCCGAGCGTGCGCCAGAGCGCCACCATCGACCATCACCCATAGACCGCACGCCGCCCTCGCAGCGTGCACACACGATCGCCATCAACCCAAGAAACCACCAGACATCCCTGTTTGCCGCCTGCGTCAGATACCACCGCCGCCGTCAAGACGCCGCCTGCCAGCAGAGCACCGCCCGTTCCAGACCAACCACACCGCCCCATGCCTCGTGACCATGTCGTTGAGCATCGCCAGGAGACACAACACCGTCCCCTACCCTTGCCCATGCCATTAGCCGCCTGTAACATCGCCCCCGACGAGCTCACCGTGCGCCCCGACGGTCCCCTCGCTCGACTATAAATAGAGGCCACCCCCGCATGATTTCTTCACACCATCTCACTCCCCTCTCTTCATTGATCGTGCCACACCATTCTCAGAGCAAGGCGAGCACCACCTCGCCGGAATTTCACTGGAGCCTGCCGCTGCCGGAGAAGAAAGGAGCCAGCGATTGGAGCCACCCCAGGAGCTGCCGCGACCACCCCTGAGTTTGCTGTCGTCGACTTCATCATTCGCCTGCCTCGCCGACCCTCGCCAGTACCCCGGTGAGCCCCCAGCGACCCTCACTGGCCGCGCTAGGTTTCGTTCTCGCCGGAGTTGTCTCGCGTCGACGATGACTCCCAGCCGTTAGATTAGAACTAGATCGAACGACCCACGTTGCCCCATACCGCTTCGCCCAGCCCCGTGTCACTGACGAGTGGGGACACCCACTTAAGCAGCCCGCGGGAGCACTGCGCTTAGCAGGCCGGCCCGTTAGATTTCCCCTCGCAGCCCAGTTATTCAAATTAAATCTTTTTCTATTTCAATTCAAACACACTTCTGTACCCAACTTCAAAAAATCAACCCAGATCGATTCAGTGCACCAATTTGAATGAAACCAATTTTGTTGGAAAGGTCTGTGAATGCTGAATCCAAGCCCGTTGGATTCAAGTCATTTGGATCTATAGATCACCCATGGTAAAAATAACAAGGCAGAAGCTTTTCTGCATTCAAACATTTTTCAAATTTAAACCATAATAGCTTTTGAGTTGATTCCAACTCTCAAAAATCACATTTAACCATACCTTTCAGAATATATAAAAATATATAGGTTTACTTGCAGAAATAATGTTCAAGTAATAAAAGAATGCCTCATAAGCATTTCTAGCCACTTTAATTAATTAAAATAAAAGGGTAAAACCTTATTAAATTGTGACACCACTTTAAATCACATTCCCATGGACTACAATATGTGGTGATGACATGTGTCAACATGATCCCATGTTTAGTTTGGAGAATATTAAATCTTAAGTAGTTTTTCAATGAGTAGAAATTACTTTTCTAAAAATAAAAAGAAATTAAACCAAGCCTTAACCTTGTAATATTAGGGATGATGCTAGATCATCTATAGGACCCTTGTGTGTGATGATTGCAAGTAGTTAAGTATTGTTTGGTGATTGTGTACCTCGTATTTATTAGTAGACGCTAGTACCGACCAAGGATACGAGGAGGAAGGAGGATACTACGAAGAAGAAGCCGAGGAGAACTTCAACCACTGCTCTGCACAAGACAAGCTTATATTGACACTGATGCAAGCTATTAACCCTGCAAGCTAACACTTGCAATTTAGCAAGCTTATACTGATATTGATGCAAGCTAACACTTGCAAGATACCTTACTGATGCCACAAACCCATACTTGTGCTATGACTAGTATATGCCTTAAGCATAAGTGATCATACCCACTTGATAAACCAATCCTAGTTTTATGTGCAAGCTTCTTACTTTATTTCTTTATCAAAGCTTACTTAGAGTTTACTTAAGTGACTGGTAGATTTTGGAAAGTGCTGAAGGTTGCATAAAGAGCATAAAATTTGGCCTAAGTTAGAAACCTTGATCTCAGCCTAAGACATAAGGTTGTACTTAGTTGAAACTCCACTAGTTTACCACCCCTCCTTAGTACTACCCCCACTTGTAGATGCTAGTGCTAAGCATAAAACTTGATCAACCTTAGATGGGAATACTTGGTGGAAAATTGGTTATGAAAACCTTGGAATGATGGATCATTCTATTGAAATGTTTTGGACATGTGTTTTCAAACACTTGATGATTTTGGTGATGAAAATGTTGAGGCATGAGCCTTAGCCCTTTATAAAACTGATGGTTGTCTGGATGCGATACCATTCCAATTTTATCGTACAACCACAATACCCGAAGATTGGGTAGTGCTTATCTGGAAACTTATTTTCCGTAGTATTAGTTCCCTCACGGCTAAGGTCTGAGCTGAGGCTACCTTGTGAAGATTGTCCACCTGTGCAGTACCCAAGATGACAGTTGGTCATGGTTGGGAGGCCAAACTCACAGGAGAGGTGCTTATACTAGGGCGTGTAATTGAAAGGTTAGGATTGATTATCCGCATACTGAGTATGACGAATTAGGATTTGTTCCTGACGGATGTATCAAATGTTGTGGTGAAAGTGTACAATCTCTGCAGAGTGTCAAACTATTCGAATAGCCGCGTCCATGATTATGGACAATTGGATGGCCATACTGTTCCCCCGTTAGACTTTTCAAAATGACTTGTGAAATGAATTGAGACTTTGACTTGACCACAACAGAGTTGTGATATGAGTTACAAGATCCCACTTAGGAGTTATAAAATTGTGACTAGCTTTAGAACTTAGTAGAGATAAATCTGGCTTTTGCAAAACAACCCTAGAGCCTAGTGTCCTATTATCCAAAAACCCCCTTTACCTATTAGTATTAGTTTGCGAGTACTTAAAGAGTACTCATGGCTTTGTCCCTGGCTATTCCCATGGCCAGATTATGAAGAGGAGTACCTGGAAGATGGACCCCAGGAAGGTTACGACAACTAGGATCATCTCCCATCGCCGACATTGCTGTGACCACGAAGATGGAGCTTCTCCTACGCTACCGTTATTATTACGTATTCCACTGCTTGATGTTGTATTATGAACTGGATCATGAGATCCCTATTTGTGTAAGAACTTATGTATCATTGTAATGGATGATGTACTATGGTATCCAATTCTGTTATGTCTCGCAAACATGGTAATCCTGGGATTACGATGTATGGCATAACAGGCATCTAGGATTGAAAAATCCGGGTGTTGACACATAACCATGGGACCATTACCCTTAGCGGGTTCACCCTTGTCAATGGTCTAGCTACCGGTGGTAACCAGAGCTTGTGAAGTCGCGGAGTCATCAAGAATAGCAGAGCCAGCACATGGAGAAGAATGAACCTCCAGTGCTAAAGTAGGAATGGTTGTTTGAGTTGGAGGGGGTACAACTGGGGACATTTCAAGCTTCTGCTGGCGCAGTTGCTTCACCGGTTTGCTTGCCGGCTTTAAATTGCTCTTAAAAACAATTTTAGCTCTAAATGTCATAGATAACAGATGTTACAAATTTGACTCGGAAAGTATAACACAAGTACTAGAAGGTACGAGGTACTTACCTTTTAACCACTGGCAGCACTTGTGCACCAGCGGTGACAATAACTTCCTTAGCCTTACGCTTCTTGGAAGCAGGGCCAGAAACATCCTTCACCTCATCATCCTCCGTCTCTTTCGAGTCTTTTGGAGGATAACCCTCAAGAGGGGCTAACTCGGACTCGGGAAAATTCTGAATCTAACGAGATATAAAACATCAGCACAACTAAAGCTGGATAATGGGATGAAGAGAAAAGGTGAAATACAAAGTCGAAAAGTTCACCAGAGTTAGAGGTCGGTCAGCTGTAAACATTTTCATAGAGATTTCAGGGATCTTCTTGTTCACCCTCTCCTTGATCAAATACTGCATTCAGGTCTTGTAGTCCTTCGCGTCAATGCACGTTGGACAAACCTTGATGTTGTCTGTCCGGTATCCGCTGACCGTGTGCATCAGTCGGTTGTCGTGGTGCTGCAATGGCTGAATCCAACAATCCAACCAATAGTGAATCAAGTCGTATCCACGGAGACCTCGGTGCTTCATCAAAAATTTGATCTGCCTCATGGCGATGACCAAATATTCGGAAAGTTCCGGCGCCTCTATGTCCCATGAGTCCTTGTGGGGGGCAGCACCATCGACGAAAGCCGGAAGACCTTCCGTCTTTTCAAGAGCCGACATATCTTTATGATTAAAGAATGTCGCAGCCTATATTTTTACCGACTCACTAGTATTGATCCTAGGATAGGTTCGATCCCTCCTAAGAACTAAACTAAGAGTACTGGTGATGTAAGGAACTCCAGCACTGATGGAATTCTTGTGGGTACCATAGTAGTACCAAAAAAGAGTGAGATTTGTCCTAAGGCCAAAAAATCCCTCACTAAGAGCTGCGTGAGTGCTAAGCTCAAGTAAAGAATTGGCAGGAATATTATGAAGTTGCACACTGTAGTATTGGAGTACCTCTGTGAGGAACTCAGAAGGTGGAAAACTGAGACCACGGTCGACGTGCGTCCCGAACAAGAATCGCTTGACATCACGGGGCGCTGGGATGGCATCTCCAAGGCCGCTCCACCATGCGCCAACAGCAAGGTAACCCTCATCCTCCATGGGCTGGAGCTTGGCGTCATCCATTACACTAGGGACCCAAAGGCCCCACAGCTTCTTGTCGTATGTCGCTGTTGAAGTCGTCGTCGCCGTGCTAGAACTTGATGTTGCATCCACCATCTCTCCTGAGAAGGTCAAAAAGTGGCAGTGTTGGGTGTTTGGGTGTGGTGGAAGGAAGGGATGCAAAGAGCTCGAGGAGTATGAGGAGGCAATGAAAGCAGCGAGGGATGGATCTAGGGAGAGAAGAAAAACTAAAACTTAATAACCTCCACGGAAAGATTCACACTAAGTGCACACGATTAGTGCCATATGTATGGAGAGAGGGGAGACCGCATCGTGATGCCTCTGCCCCCTCGATCCTCGGGCATGCATTGAAACGTTGCCTTAGTTCCGTAAAGAGAGGACCCACCAACGGTCGGGCCGATAGGATAATTTACAAGACGTGACCTAAAAAGTTGCTAGGAAGACATCACCACTAAAATTCGGCTCAAGATTGAAACGAGCAAGGAAATGACTGAAGTCAAGAAGACATATTCGACTCAAATGTGACTCCGAATCCTACACTATTGAATGAAGTTTTTTGGGGACCCTTTAAGATTCTCAAGACAGAGAAACCATCAAGCTAGACGATTAATCTGACTTTGGATCTTGGAGTCTTCCGAGGCTACTGTTGGGGATATACTTTCCGGGTATACCCACAGGACTCGTTGACCAGGGTGGCACACCAATGGGTTAGAGCAAGGCTTCATGGGCGGCCCTGCCAGGGAAAGAGGACAGAGTTAATTCCGACTACGACAAGGCCCAGAAGACTTACCGAATTAGGCATGTAGATTACTTGTAGTCTAAGTTGTACTTAGTTGCCGACTCTGTAACGTAGCCGGATAGATCTCTCTTGTAACCCTAGGTCTCGGTGCCTTTATAAACCTGACCTGAGGGAGCCTTTATTGATGAGGTTAACAATAAAGGTATTTGTAGCTAGTTAACAATGTTGGTTCTTCAGCGCTAGTTAACAACGAGGTTATTGATGACTGCAAGTACACAGATCATTTGTAGCTAGTTTTGAAATAAAGGTATCGATCTCACAGGGAGCGGGAGTTCTGAAGTCTAAGAACTCTTGAATTAAAAACTAAAATAGTAATGCTAAATAACATTCTAAGTAACAAGATAAAATGCGAGTGTTGTTTAAAAGGTATTTTTGGGTTTTTGTATATGAGAACAATAAGTAAACTAAAACAAACTGAATACAGAAAGTAAGTATGACGTATGTAAATGAGATATGAAACTGCAATTGGAAAAAGTGTTCTCAGGGAGTAGTGGATAGACCTCTAGCATTATAAAGGGTTTAAGGTTAAGATTATCATCATGAACATTCTCAACTATGTATGTGTTGGAGGAACTCCGTATTTGGACGAATAGACAGCAACCACTACTCACATCATCCTCATAACCATAGAAGATAGCAATCGACATCAATCGAATTACTGCGCTATTTAGGGACTTAATCTCATAGGATGTATCCCATGGCATGGACAATGTTTCGTGAGTTTACTCGTTTCCAAAGTTGATACATAAGGTGTTCTAACAACTTTATAGTCACTTTAAGTGCTAGCACGCCTCCGTCTACCAACAAGTAGTTCCCTCCATCAAGTCCCACAAGAGGCAAATATTGAGAGGTCGACTTCTCCCAACATCAACATGAAGACAATCTAACACATGGTCACAATGATGAATATCATAATAAACTTTATCTTATTTCAATCTCATGCTAGGGTTTCTCCATATCCCAAAAAACTAATGATATACTAAGACATGGAGGCAATCAACATCGTGGCAAAGACAATTGAATCTATCATAGATGAATAGTACTTGTATAAATCCACAATGAGTACGGAAATTACAACAAGAAATGGATGGAGATGGTGGTGATGCAGCAGTTGATGATGATGATCGGCGCCTAAGCTTCCTGGATCTGCATAGGGTGAAGATGGATCCCCAGTGGATGAGTTCCCCCTCTAGATCCCTTCTAGAGGTGATGTTTCTACAATTTCTGGTTGTTCTGTATGTCGTCTCTCCGATCCGATTACACGAGGGGAAACTATTTGAAGAGGCGGTGCCGGCGCCAACTATACGGTGGGAACTATACGACTGGAAAAAGTATTCCCTCCTCTTAGTTGGTCGTTAAACCTTCACGATATTGTGATCATTGCGATTTTTCTTCTAGTGTTATTGATATCTCCCAAATTAGTGATTTATGTTGTTTTTGACTCCTTTTTGCTCTAGTACAACTGTTCCAAGAGTTGTGTCCATCATCTGTCCTGATCCTAGTGAAAATAGACATAAAAGATTCGTGTGAACACCGTCACATGATGCAAATATGCAATCATCAATCATATCATTGGTGAATTATGTGATGGACATTCCTCAAAGATCACGACACGGTCAAGTCACGAGGTTCATCGTTGCAATAGTCAGAAATGTTATCAGAGATTTGTCCCGCGAAGGAACTAGGGTCCAACGATCCCTTGGTTCGAGAGGGGGATGAACAGGCAGTTCCAAGGAGCCTCAACAGTGGTGACGATGGAGCAAGCACATGACAGAGAGATGACACGTGGTGTTTTACCCAGGTTCGGGACCCTCGTGAGGAGGTAAAGCCCCTAATCCTGCTTTGTTGTATTGCTCGCTTTGCTTTGTGCGAGTACAATGGAGGATGTACATCTAGGGTTTAGATCGCTGGGGTTCGATCCGTTCTAAGGTAGGCGAAGGGTCCCTTATATAGGGAAGTGTCGGGAATCTTCCCCTAGTCTTTGCGCGGAAAGTGCGTCCACAATGCCGCTCCTCGAGATCCATGTCTAGGAGATTACTTTGGTGGACTTGGTCTAGTCTGCCGCCCTCCCTCCGTCCTTCTATAAAGTGGCCTTTATTGATGTTGCTTGTATTCATCCGACGTTCTATTCTTTTCCCACTTTCACTAAAACGGCAACGGGAGGAGCCTTCGACAACAAGATCACTTGTCTACTCCCTGTAGAGAAAGGGGTGGACCGAGTCTTGCTTTACCGCGGTGGGATGGCACCATAGGGCCAATGCAGTCCCTGTCAGCTCGCGCTCTACTCGATGGAGTTATCGTCCTGCCCGTGGCATTCTCCGAGGTATCCGAGACTCGAGGGCGCTGCACAGTATAGCGATAGGGCTACATTGACAGGCGTGCGCTCTTGAGGTTTATCCCATCGCGAGGCAAGGGCCTGGCGATGCATGCTTGGCCAGATCACCTCTGGAGGCATTGATGTCTCACGAGGGGGGAGTTACTCTCGGCGCGGAGCTCATCAATCATGGGGACGTGGAACCCGGGTTGCTAGGGCCCCGATAGTAGCCCCCGGGCGGTTGGCCTGCACGTGTCCCTTGGTGGGATCGAAGGGGCAACTGGCCTTAGACGATTACCGGGTCACCGCGATTACCCGGTCAACGAGGACTGGCCATGCTTGAATCTTGTCCACGAAGCTCAATCAGCCGTGTGCTCTCGTCTATAGATATGGAGCGCTCTGTTCCTTCTCCGGAAGTTGTTCCAACGATGTGACAATGCATGGGGACTTGCAGTTAATGCCACGCATGGTGCAGTGACGCGTATTTTCAACTGTCCGATAATTTTGTTGTATGGGGCCACAGCATGACACCTTTTTGATGAAGCCGGTGGTGGCCGCTCGTCTCTTTCTTCCCCAAGAGTAAACCTCCATCAAAGGGTTGAGTTCCTGGGTCGGTTCCCTCCGAGGCGAGGCTATAGAGATAGCGCCCGGAGAGGCGGCTCCTAAAGGCGGCGCCCATAGGATGCTGTTGGCAGAGCTCCTTTCTGCCGGTGGGCCATACTGCCGTGCAGCAGGCTTTTCTCGCTCAGGCTTGCGAGGCTCTCGCACGCCTCTAGAGTAGCTGAGAGGGTTATTGCCCCTTTGTGTGGTTCTAATGATTAATTACAATACCTATGGTCTAATGTTTTCACTGAGTTTTATATGAAGGAATATTCCATAGGTCATGCTTGTAGTCCATGTGTTGGATTCAAGTATGGATGCCATGAAAATTAAAAAAACTTGAGTATTGGCATCAAAATGATCGAGTTGAAGAGAAGAATATGATATAATCAAGATCTTGAGAATGTGATCTCAATAGAAGAATTCAAGATATGTCCCTAACTCGGTGTCATGAAAGCCTCCTTAGTTGAGCTAAGGTTGACTAAGATTTAGAGCATGTAATCAAATGAAGAGTTCTTTATGTACCTCAAGATATTGAGATGGAGAATAAGAATATACTTGGTTGACCAATACAAAGAGTGAAGAGTGATTTCATGTTGGTCAACACATGAAGCATAAAGAATGTACCACATGGTCTTGTGGTATGGTAAGCCTTGTCAATTATGCATCATGAACTAACCCATTATATATGAGCTTTTGCATTTTCTATATGGGATAGGCATCTTATCCATGGGCATGCTTCAAAAGTGAAGATATTATATAGCCCATGAGAGGATGACATCAAGTGGTGATCGTCACCAAGGTTGAGAAGGGCAAGTTCAAGATAAGCATCTCGAGAAGATCATTTGCTTGAAGCTTGCCATCCATATTGGTGATAATGGACATTTGAACACATGTATTAATGAAGCTATCCCATAGTGGTGTACGAGGGAGCAAATTAAGAGTTTTCACGAAGCAAAAATAATCAAGTGTTGCATTCCGGCTTGGGTGGAGCTTGAAACGCTGTCATCAAGATCAAGCGGGATGCGCAAGTAAAATGTATGGCCTTGCTAGGTTTTCCTTTTACCGGTCTCAAGGTGGTTCTTGGGAGACCGGGTTATATGATAGATAGCCGCACTATCAAGAGGGACTTTCGGTTGGGTAACTTGATCACGTTGTCATAGGGAGCTCAATACTTTGCATAATTTGCATCTTCCCATTTTGTTGCTTCTTGGTGTTTCTCCATATTAGGTTCTTGAGCTTGTTTCTATCTCTTCAACAAGCCCAAGTTCATCGAAAACTGAATTTGTATGCATCTTCTATGGCGTTTTCGAGTTTGAAGGTTTTATTGGTTCTTCTTTAGGGAAGTTTATTACCTTTCTTCATTTGTTTATATCCTGATTCGTGGTTCTATGACTTTTATCTGCACAATCTTGTAGAGCTTGTTTTCCTTGTCAAAACAAGCCCAAGATCATCGAAATCAGAGTGCGGATGCAAAAGTTATTGCGTTTTTTGTGAAGCCCGTTTCATCCCGGTTGTGGATCCGGTTCAACTGGCTCCCAGACCGGGTGGTCCGGTGCCAGCACCAGAAAACTGGATCTTAAACCGGGATTTTCGGTTTTTCTATACCGAGTCTATCCGAGAATGCGGACAGTACCTAATTCAGGTTTTAATTTCGGTTTTTCGGTTTAGGAACCGGACCGTCCGGTGTGAGGCCTGGTCCAACCGAACTTTCAATCGAGTTCACATAGATTTCTCCCAACGGCCATATTTGCTTTCCCCTGTAAAAGGTGGTTCTTCCCCAATGCGTTTTGTCTTCTTGACCACGAAATTGACCTCCATTGTTGAACCTCTTGAGCTTGATTCCTGCCCCTTCCCTCCTATGATTCTTGCATCTTTTTGAGGGCTTTGGAAGAGGTGATCTAGATCTACAATCCCCACCAATCAATTCCTCCTCTAAGTGAGGGGAACCCATTGGATCTAGATCTTGGAGTCATTTGTTGATTTCCACCGTTATTGGATCTAGATCTAGATCTAATTCCTCCCTAGCACTTGTTGTTTTGGTGGGATTTGAGAGTGAATGATTTGAGCACCCTTGGTGTTCTTACTTTGCATTCTCCCATAAGTGTTGAGCTCTCCATTACGATTTGTTCGAGTGAGAGACCGTGATCTTGTTACTCTTGGAGGGTGACATCCTAGTTGGCTTGGCGGTTGGTGTCGTGGTGTCCTCTTCATGGAAGATTGTGAAGAGACCCGGGCTTCTCCTCCGTGGAGCTTGTGAAGTGGTTGTGGAGCGTTCCATCTCCGGAGTGGAGGAAAAGCTAGCCAGAAGTAAAGGGCCTATTCCTTCGTGGGATAGACTCGGAGAAGAAGCCGAGCCTTCATGGCGTTGGAAAATCCTTCGTGGAAGCCCACACCTGTCCAACGTGACGTACCTTACATGTAAGGGAACACATGAATACATGTTCGTTTCCGCGTGCCTCGGTTATCTCTATACCCAAGCTTACTTTCCTTGTGATAGGCATCGAGCTTCAAGTACTTATATCTTGCTTATCACTTGTGGTATATTTATCTTGTTCTATCTTTCTTAGCTTAACTTGTTGTTGGTTCACTTAGTTGAGCCTAGAGTATTTAGGATTTGTGCTTGTAAAATAAACATTAGTTTAATTCCGCATTCTATCAAGCGAAAACCATATTAGTTTTGAAATTTCCTATTCACCCCCCTCTAGGCGACATCTCTATCCTTTCAATTGGTGTCAGAGCAAGGTCTCTTTATTTAGGCTTCACCGCCTAGAGTGTAAAGATCTCGGCTAGTAGTATAATGCACAATGACACAATTATCTTTGATGGAACATGTAACATCCCAAAAATACTAAACTTAGATCATCAAACTCTAATCACCAAAATTAGGGTTAACAAAAACTTTTCTAAATAAAAATATGAAAGCATGCATGTGTGTATGCATCCCATTTTGAATTCTTTTGAACTGCCTTGTTTATATGTTTCTTTGCTTGTAAAAGGATTCTTAGGTGAAATAAACATCATCTAAACAATTCCCAAACTTTTCCCAAAGACAAATAAATCAAAACAAACAAAATTCAAACACTATTGTGAGCAGTGATTCTTGCCTAACTTGTTCCCTCTCTAGCTCACAGCAACCTCAGTAGATCATCTAGCTAAATAAACCAAGCACTAGCCCCACTGTAAGCTTGGCAATGTCATCAATCGTGAACAGCCGAAGCTCACCATGCCACCCCAGTGTAGACAGCAAGCTAGGAGAGAAACTAGCCGTGCCAACCTTGTCTGGAAGATCACCCATGCCTCACCGCCCCCTCTCGACAGCCCTGCCTCGAAGATACCGACCAGAGCACCCAGGAACGCCGCGCCCGTGCCTCTGTCAACCATGCCGAGCATGCACCAGAGCGCCACCCTCGACCGAAGCCCACAGACCGCGCGCCGCCCTTGCCGCGTGCATACACGAGCACCACCGACCCAGGAGACCACCAGACATCCTCGTTTGCCGCCCCATGCCTCATAACCACCGCTCGCCGTCGAAGACGCCGCCTCGGCTGCGCAGAGCATCGCACGTTCCATACCATTTGCCACCGCCCCTACATGCGCATTAAAGCCGTAGAGCATCGCCAGGAGACCACCAAGCGATCGCCACCGCCGACCATGCCTCTAGCAGCCCGTAGCCCTATCGCCTGCCCATGCCGTTCGGTCTCGTCGTCGCGACAATAAATAAAGCCCACCCCCAGCCGAATTGAGCACACCATTTCACTCCCCTCTCCTCAATGATCGTCCCACCCCGTTCCCAAAGCATGGCGAGTAGCACTTCGCCGGAATTTCACCGGAGCCCGCCGCCTCTGGAGAAGAAGGGAGCCAGCGATTGGAGCCGCCCCAGGAGAAGCTGCCGGTACCAGGAGGTTCGCCATCGTCGATTTCGTCGTTCGCCCGCCTCGCCGAACCTCGCCTGAGCCCCGGTGAGCCCCTGACCACCCCCACCTGCCGCGTTAGGTTTCTGTCTCGCCGGCGTTTCCCAACGTCGACGATGACCCTCAGCCGTTAGATTAGAACCAGATCCCACGGCTCACATCGCCCCATACCGCTTCGCACCCCCTCGTCTCATTGACGCGTGGGGACAACGACTTAACCAGCCCGCGTAAGCGCTGTGCTTAGCAGGCCGGCCCAGTATCGCTTCCCGCGCAGCCCAGTCATTTTGAAATAAACCTTTTCCATTTTCTTTCAAACACACTTCTGCACCTAGATTCAAAAATCAACCCAGATCGATTAATTGAACCAAATTGAATGAAACCAATTTTGTTAGAAAGGTCTGGAAATTCTGAATCCAAGCCCGTTGGATTTAAATCATTTGGATATGTAGATCATCCTTGGTAAAAATAACAAGGTAGAAGCTTTTCTGCATTCAAACATTTTTCAAATTTAAACCATAATAGCTTTTGAGTTGAATCCAACTCTCAAAAATCACATTTGATCATACCTTTCAGAATATATAAAAATATATAGGTTTACTTACAGAAATAATGACCAAGTAATAAAAGAAGTCCACATAGCTATTTATAACCTTATTAAATTTTGACACCACTTTAAATCATATTCCCATGGACTAAAATATGTGGTGATGACATGTGTCAACATGATCCCATGTTTGGTTTGGAGAATATTAAATCTTAAGTAGTTTTTCAATGAGTAGAAATTACTTTTCTAAAAATAAAAGGAATTAAACCAAGTTTTAATCTTGTAATGTTAGGGATGATGCTAGATCATCTATAGGACCCTTGTGTGTGATGATTGCAAGTAGTTAAGTATTGTTTGGTGATTGTGTACCTCGTATTTATTTATAGACGCTAGTACTGACCAAGGATACGAGGAGGAAGGAGGATACTACGAAGAAGAAGCCGAGGAAAACTTCAACCACTGCTCTGCACAAGGCAAGCTTATACTAATACTGATGCAAGCTTATACTGATACTGATGCAAGCTTTACTAATCAAGATGACCTATGCAAGCCAATACTTGCAAGCTATTAACCTTCCAAGATAACACTTGCCTGAAGCCTATGTGATCATGCCCACTTGATACCCCCTCCTAGTTTTATTCGCAAGCTTTCTATTTTATTTATTTATCAAAGCTATTTACTTAGAGTTTACTTAAGTGAATTGTAGATTCTAGAAAGATAATTGAAGGTTGCATAAATAGCATAAAATTTGGCCTAAGCTAGATAATCTTGATGTCATCCTAAGGCATGAGATTGAACTTAGTTAAAACTCCACTTAGTTACCCCCCCCTCATTGGTATTTACCCCCACTCGTAGATGCTAGTGCTAAGCATAAAACTTGATCAACTTTAGATGGGAATACTTGGTGGAAAAATGGTTATGAAAACCTTGGAATGATGGATCATTCTATTGAAATGTTTTGGACATGTGTTTCCGAACACCAGATGATTTATGGTGATAAAAATGTCGAGGCATGAGCCTTAGCCCTTTTTAAAACTGATGGTTGTCTGAATGCGATACCATTCCAATTTTACCGTACAACCACAATACCCGAGAATTGGGTAGGGATTGACTGGAAACTTATATACCTTAGTATTAGTTCCCTCACGACCAAGGTCTGAGCTGAGGCTACCTTGTGAAGATTGTCCACCTGTGTAGTACCCAAGATGACAGTTGGTCATGGTTGGGAGGCCAAACTAACAGGAGAGGTGCTTATACTAGGGCGTGTAATTGAAAGGTTAGGATTGATTATCCGCATACTGAGTATGGTGAGTTCAGGATTTGTTCCTGACGGATGTATCGAATGTTGTGGTGAATGTGTACAATCTCTGCAGAGTGTCAAACTATTCAAATAGCCGCGTCCGCAGTTATGGACAGCTGGAGTGGCCATACTGTTCCCCCGTCAGATGTTTTCAAAAATTACTTATGAAATGAACTGCGACTTTGACTTGACCACAACAGGGTTGTGATATGAAATACAAGTTCCCACTTAGGGTTATAAAACTTTAACTGGCATCCTTTGCTTCTGAACTTAGTAGAGGTAAATCTGGCTTTTTGCAAAACAACCCTAGAGCCTAGTGTCTTATTATAAAAACCCCCTTCACTTATTAGTATTAGTTTGCGAGTACTTAAAGAGTACTCATGGCTTTGTCCCTGGCTATTCCCATGGCCAGACTATGAAGAGGAGTACCTGGAGGATGGACCCTAGGAAGGTTACGATAACTAGGATCATCTCCCATCATCAGTATTGCCTGTGACCCTGAAGATGGAGCTTCGCCTACGCTACCGTTATTATTACGTATTCTGCTGCTTAAATTGTACTAAGAAATAGATCATGAGATCCTTATTTGTGTAAGACCTTATGTATGGTTTGTAATGGATGATGTACTTTGGTATCCAATTATGTTATGTCTCGCAAAAATGGTAATCCTGGGATTGCGATGTATGGCAGAACATGCATCTGGGATTAAAAATCCGGGTGTTGACAGAACAATTATGCTTTTTTGGAGAAATTGCTTTCTTTGTAATCTTTGGACCTTGTGTCCAAATATTGAGTGATTTCTAGATGTAGGTTTTCATCCTCCGATGGATTCTCAAAATCTATCTTGAGAGGATGAGAAAAATTTACATCTCGAATCTCAAGTATCTAATGATATTATTTTCTCCTTGAGCACCACAGTTAATTTGTTCTTGATGATTGTACAGTGTGAGTCGCCTCATGAGATGTGGACCAAGCTTAAAGAAATATTTGGTTGGTCCATTTCTTATGACCCACAAGTGTAGGGGATCGTAACAGTCTTCGAGGGTAGTATTAGCCAATTTATTGATTCGACATAAGGGGAGCGAAAGAATACTTATAAGCCCTAACAACTGAGTTGTCAATTCAGCTGCACCTGGAAATAGTCTTTCTCACAGTAATTTATCAGTAGCAACAGTTTTGTAGTAGCAATAGAAAAGTAACAGCAGCAGTAGAACAAAAGCAATAGTAACAATAGTAGCAAATAGTAGGATATGAGTGCGGTAGGCATAGGGATGGATGGACGGGCGTTGCATGGACGAGACTATTCATGTAACTTCAAGATCTAGGGAATTTTCAGATAAATAGGATAAAGCAACCAAGTACTAAACAATCATAGCCATGTGTTGCAGATATAGTCATACGTGCTCGCAATGAGAACTTGCACAACATTTTTTGTCCTACCACCCCATTGTAGCGGGGCCTCAAGAGAATCTACTGGAAATTAAGGTGCTCCTTTTAATAGAGTATCGGAGCAAAGCATTAACACTCCGTGAACACACGTGATCCTCACATCACATCCATCCCCTCTGGCTGTCCCAATTTCTGTCACTTCGGGGCCTTTGGTTCCGGACAATGATATGTGTACACAACTTGCATATAAGATCACAAACAATACTATCATCATGAATCAATAATAAGTTCAGATATGAGATCGTGGCACTCGGGCCCTAGTGACAAGCATTAAGCATAACAAGTTGCAACAAAGTCAAATAGCACCAATAAACATACTAGGCACCATGCCCTAACAATCTTATTCGATTACATGATAGAACTCATCCAATCCCTACCATTCCTTTACCTACAGCGGGGGATTACTCACTCATGGATGGAGGAAACATGGATGGTTGATGGAGAGGCGTCGGCGATGATGATGGCAATGATCTCCTCCAAAACCCCGTCCCGGCAGGGTGCCAGAACCTATTTTTTGATTCTGAATCGTGGTTTCTGGTGGTGGCGGCGCAACAGAACTCTTTCTGGACAAACGTCAAACCCCCCTTCATTTTTAGGTCAGGAGGCTTTATGGAGGCGAAGAGGAGGGCTGAGGGGGTGCCCGAGGTGGCCACACCACCTCCAGGGGCGGCCAGGCCCAGCCCGCGCGGCTAGGGGGTGTGGGCCCCTCGTGGCCCTCCTACGTCTCGTCTTCTGGCTCCGTGAGTCTTCTGGTAAAATAGGATTTTTGCCATATTTTCTGGGATTTTTCCTGAAAGTTGATTTGCTACACAAAAACTATACACCAAGGCAATTCTGCTGAAAACAGCATCAGTCCGTGTTAGTTGTATCCAAATGACACAAGCTTAGAGGAGAAAGAAAAGCAAAAGTGTTCGGGAAAGTAGATACATTTTCGACGTATCAACTCCCCCCAAGCTTAGCTTATTGCTTGTCCTCAAGCAATTCAGTTGAAAACTGAGTGCGATAAAAGAAACTTTCACGAACACATTTGCTTCATATGATGTAAATATTCTCAACATATGATCAGTACTTAGACAATTCATAATAAGGAGTATGACAATAAGTCTACTCAATAGTCATCGCAAGCTATGAAGAGATTCCAACATAATAATAATAAGTAGAATGAAACATAAACATAAGCAACATTGCAATGCTCATAAGAAGGTATGATAGAGTGGTATGTCGCTTGCCTTTGATCGTGGAGCAAAACATAAATGCCAAGGCACCTCTGAAGTTCAAGTGAAGACTAGAAGTAAAGATATCAGAGATACAAGAATCAAAATCTTGACATAATTAACCAAGTTTTGAGACAAGCACATTACACTAAGAATGAAAACTATGCTCTCAAGAAGGTGCTCATAGAATAAGTGGTGACTCAACAAGGAAGTGAAAAGGTTCACCATGCCCTAACAATCTTATTCTATTACATGATAGAACTCATCCAATCCCTACCATCCCATTAGCCTACAGCTGGGGATTACTCACTCATGGATGGGGGAAACATGGATGGTTGATGGAGAGGCGTCGGCGATGATGATGGCAATGATCTCTTCCAAAACCCCACCCCGGCAGGGTGCCAGAACGAAGTTTTTGATTCCGAATCGCGGTTTCTGGTGGTGGCGTCGCAACGAAACTCTTTGTGGAAAAACTTCAAACCCCCTTCATTTTTAGGTCGGGAGGTTTTATGGAGGCGAAGAGGGGGGCCGAGGGGTGCCTGAGGTGGCCACACCACCTCTAGGGGTGGCCCGGCCCAGCCCGCGCGGCCAGGGGGTGTGGGCCCCTCGTGGCCCTCCTCCGTCTCGTCTTCTGGCTCCGTGAGTCTTCTGGTAAAATAGGATTTTTTCCATATTTTCTGGGATTTTTCCTGAAAGTTGATTTGCTGCACAAAAACTAGACACCAAGGCAATTCAGCTGAAAACAGCATTAGTCTGTGTTAGTTGTATCCAAATCACACAAGTTTAGAGGAGAAAGAAAAGAAAAAGTGTTCGGGAAAGTAGATACGTTTTCGACGTATCAACTCCCCCCAAGCTTAGCTTATTTCTTGTCCTTAAGCAATTCAGTTGAAAACTGATTGCGATAAAAGAAACTTTCACGAACACATTTGCTTCATATGATGTAAATATTCTCAACATATGATCAATACTTAGACAATTCATAATAAGGAGTATGTAACTAAGTCTACTCAATAGTCATCGCAAGCTATGAAGATATTCCAACATAATAATAATAAGTAGCATGAAACATAAACATAAGCAACATTGCAATGCTCATAAGAATGTATGATAGAGTGGTATCTCGCTTGCCTTTGATGGTGGAGCAAAACATAAATGCCAAGGAACCTCTAAAGTTCAAGTGAAGACTAGAAGTAAATATATTAGAGATACAAGAATCAAAATCATGACATAATTAACTAAGTTTTGAGACAAGCTCATTACACTAAGAATGAAAACTATGCTCTCAAGAAGGTGCTCATAGAATAAGTGGTGACTCAACAAGGAAGTGAAAAGGTTTTGAAAAGTTTGAAAGGCTTCCAAATTATGAAAGTAGGGTACTTATTAGATTTGAGCTCTCATTTCCCCTATCATAGGAATCTTTATATGGTTAAGGTGAAAGTGAGGTCTAATATGAGTTATATGCTTGACAGACCATAAACTAGAAATCTCATGTCCCTTGAGTACGAGGGTCGCTCCTCATGCTACTCAACTTTAGTTACCGGTAAGTTCTTATCATAGTAAATACATGCGTATCATAGAGGACCGCCAACGGGGTAACCCTTGCCAATGATAAAGGAGCTATCCCATATCAAAATGACAAGGCAAGCAGACAGTGAGCATATCAGCAATCTTCTTATTTACCATGGGAAAATGGTGCTTTTTTCTCTCTTTCCTCTTTTCTGTCTCTCTCTCTCTCTTTTATAAGAAGAAAGCTTCATAGATTGCTCACTATGGTTATGCTGCAAGTTTCTACCATGATTAGGCATTTCTTAGGCTAGCGTCCCAGGCGTTTCTCTAACACATATGCATAACTCCATGGACTTACAAGCTCCCCTTTTATTTCACACCGACGACATCCGTAAACAAAAGTGCATGATATCAACTAGGTGTATATTTATAGGTGTTGAAAGCGTTCCCCATGACAGCACGGTTTTGCTAACTCCCAGCCTATAATTTGCAATCATATAACTTTCATGGACAGTCACAATGGTTCAGGTTTATTAAGTGCAAGAAAATAAAGTGTGCCATCAAGTTCGTGAGAGATTTACTAACTAACTTTCTCATAACAAGAAAACATTTTATTTGGAAGAAAACAAGGCATAATGAATATGCACAGAATAGCAATTGATGCTAGTAGGTAGGTATGGTGGACACTTTTGACAATATTGGTTTTGGGGAGTTGGAAACACAAGTATAGCTCATACTTAGTGCAAGTGAAGGATAGAAATAGAAAGGGAGCGACAAACGAGAGAGCAGTAACTGTCATAATCATGCTTGCAACAAAATAGGATTAATTATGGCATAAAAGTTATACAATAACTCTGAGCCAAAATAAATCGAGGCTTATCTGACTTTGGTTCAGTCATATGCATGCGTCAGCATGTGCCAAGTCGATTCAAGTGAAACATTTAGAGGAGGATACCACAATGTCATACCAAGTTATGAATAGAAGAATGCAAGCAAACATTCATATGACATGCTACAAACTATTATCTAGCTGGAGCTCATCACAAGAAAGCAAGAACTACTAAGCATCCAATAAATACGTACACCTTACATGAACAGACTAAGCATGTCCACAATGATGAGTATATGTACAAAAATGAAAACAAATAGAATTCATTACTAGCCTCTTACCACACCTCACGTTGTCATTGATCATCATTATTGCCCTTCACTTGTGTGGCTTGAATAATAACATGAAAACAAAATCCACTGAGGACCACCGAACCCTGCAACGAATTTCACAAAACCAAAAAAAGAACATCAAATATTTTTGGGTTTTTGACTTTTAGAGCAAGCACTCAAAGCAAAGACAAACAAAGAAAAATCTTTTTGGATTTTTCCTAAAGCAAACCAAAGCTAAAAAGCAAAGAAACAAACCAAGAGAAACAACGAAAATATTTTTGGTCTTTTTGTGTTTTGGGAAAGCAGAAATAAAAAATAAAAAAAGAAAGTGGAACATGGATATACAAAGTATCGACGAAGCATGATTTGTAGATGAGTGTGATGTCGGTATACCTCCCCCCAAGCTTAGGATTTTGGCCTAAGTGGAGATCAATCCCAGCCTGGCCAAGAAGGAGTGCCTTCGTAATTTGACGAAGAGGCCCCTTTGTCATGGTACGTGCTCGAGGAAGCCCCCGTGTAGTGCACAAATTGGTCATAAGAGGGCGCGTACCCCTGGTAGTGTCCGTGGAAACCATGAATCCAGAGCTGATCGTCCATCTCCTCCTTGGAACATGCCCAAGGCCCCCTGCAAATACTGAACAAAGTAGTTTATGGCAAAGGAATTTCCCTCTCATCCCCGTTAGTAAATGTCAGCTTGTATACTGAACTCTCAAGGCTAGAGCCAACAGTAACAAAGTGATGTGCTTTTATGGAAGAAAGATCAATCCTCTATGGAGCCAAAATTGTATCATTTGGATCAATAGAAAGTTCTAAGGCAGCAACTACACGTGCAACAATAATACCCCCATAAATGGGTCCTATAGTAGCTAGGCGACGAGCAATGAGAGAACCAAGATTATACTTGGTTTCATTGTTGAGTGCAGCAGCTAGAAAGGCCAAATGATAGTTGGAAATATTGCTAGTGTTCTCCCTACCAAGAATACTAGTGGCAAGATAATAATAAAAATATCTGATAGCTGGTAGTTGAATATTTCTTATCTTCCCGCGCTGGGCTGTGCGGTCATCATCATTAGTTACCCCATCATAAAGCTCCAACAAATCCGCGGGTCGAGCTTGAATCTTTTTCACCATTCCAGCCATGCCAATACCTATAATGCCACACAATTTCTTCAATGACATGGTGATAGGCCTATCATAGATTTTGAATGACACATCTGTCCTAAAAGGGTTGTTAGTGAAAGAGAAACTCTCCACAAAAGTTTTGGTGAGCATAGCGTATTTCTCACTCTTATCCTGCATATAATCAGTTAGACCAACCCTCCTAATAAGAGTTAGGAAATCATGAAGAATCCCTGCAGCTTGCAAAAAGGTAAAACAAGGGAAGGTAGAAGGGTGCGCATCCCCCTCATCTCCCTCGTTGCCAAAGCTCAGCGCAATAAGATCCTCATTGTATGATGGCCTATCTCGAGAGGATGATGTTGAAGGACTTGTTCTTCTAGGTGCATCACTTTCAAATACTTCTCCAAAGGTGTTGTTGTCCATGACCCTTTTTCTGAATTTTTTTAGACAAACATCAAACCAAGTGATTTCCAAGTTGATAAATGATGAGGAACTACTATAAGAACTTGCTAGAGGGATAAAGATGCATCAAAATAAAATCTCTAAGCATATAACAAGAATGAATGCTCATAAAACTAGTCCCCCTACAGTAGCAAAATACTCAAGATACAATCCACCAATCAAAAATCTAATTGGACAAGCGAAGGAGGCACATACCGGAGAGCAATCCCTCAAAAAATCAGCAGCAAAGATGGGCTGAGCAAGGAGATCGAAAATCGGGAGCAAGAACATCAGGAACTCGAGTTTGAGAAACTTTTCCGGTGTTTTTCGGGACCGAGAAAGAAGTGCCTAGAAGGAGGCATCTTGGAGGGCCATAGGTGGGCCCCACCAAGGCCAGACGCGCCCTAAGGCTAGCCGCGCCACCAGGGGGTGTGCTGGCCTGGTGGCTGCCCCTGGGCCAATCCAGGTGCCCCTCTGCCCCTTTTTTCGAGGAAAAATTTAATATGAATTTTATGGAATTTTTAGGGAAGCTTTATTTTTGGCCAATTTTCAGGTTATGAAAATTGATTTTCTCGTAGAAAAAGATTTTTTTGAAAGACACAAAAAGCAAAAAAAAACTACAGAGGTTATAAGACACTCTAAAAAGGAAACAACTAGCAAAACTAAAGCTAACAAGAGGAATAGCAAAGATTGGAAAGGAGAAAAATAAAAGTGAGCAAGTACAATCATTGTGAAAGCATTGTTTTGTCCATTAAAACCCCATTGTTAACAAGGTTGATCAAGTCTTGTTACCAAAACAATTTTATACGAAACAAAAAATTGCCTTTCACAAAATGATTATGTTACCTCAATCTTGATAGCAATAGTCCCAATCATAATAGTTTCAAAACTTTCTTGTGGAATGGGAGAATATATTTCTACAACTTTGATGCTCTCAATATTTTCAATTGAATTCAGGCCATAGCTCCTATCAATCTTTTTGGGGAAATAGATAGTATGATATTTGTCATTAATATTAAAAGTTACTTTTCCTTGATTACAATTGTTGACAGCACCTACAGTATTAAGAAAAGGTCTCCCAAGAATAATAGACATATTATCATATTCAGTCATCTCAAGCACAAAAAGATCAGTTAAAAGCAAGCAATTATGAGCCACTTGAACAAGAACATCCTCACATATACCAACAGGGATAGTAGTAGATTTATCAGCCATTTGCAAAGATATATCAGTTGGTATCAACTTTTCTAGGTGGAGTCTCTTGTAGATAAAAAAGGCATAACACTAAATCCAGCTCCCAAATCACACAAAGCAGTTCTAACATAATTATTTTTAATAGAGCAAGAAATAGTTGGAATACCTGGATCACCAAGTTTCTTTGGAACCTTACCATTGAAGGAATAACTAGCAAGCAAAGTAGAAATTTTCTCATTAAGAATCTTACTTTTATTAGAGAAAATATCCTTCATATACTTTGAATAAGGATGTAACTTAATAGCATCAGTCAAAGGAATTTGCAAAAATAAAGGTTTCATCCACTCACAAAACTTGTTATAGTGTTCTTCCATGTTTGACTTGTGTTTCTTATTAGGAAAAGGCATTGGTTTTTGCACCCAAGGTTCTCTTTCACTACCATGTTTATTAGCAATAAAATATTTCTTAGTGTACCTAGTGTTCTTAGTGTGCTTCTTAGGTTCTTCTTCAATTTCTTCCTTATTAGGAGCATCATACTTTCATTACCACTTTCAGTTTTAGCATCAGAGACAAATATACTATTAGGATCTATAGCAGGTTCAGAGGGTTCCTCAACTATTTTATGTTTCTTTTTGTTTCTCTTATAAGGACTACCACCATTCTCATCTTGTTGAGAATCTTGCTCAATTCTTTTAGTATGCCCCTCAGGATAAGAGGATCCTGAGTGGCAGCACCACTCCTAGTTCTAATTCCATAAGCATTTTTATCTCCAGAAGCATTAACTAGCATATCTTTTTGTACTTTAGTAAGTTGATAAATTTGGGTTTGAACCATTTGGAAGTGTTTAACAAGTATTTTAACATCATTAGCAGTTCTTTTCACAATATCTTTCAACTCATTAATAGCTCTAGAGTTTTCCAATAAAGGATTCTGAACTTGTTTATTAAAATTACCTTGTTTAACAATAAAAGTATCAAGTTCCTCTAAGCATTGATCATGAGGTTTACCATAAGGAATATCACCTTCATCAAAATGTTGGAGACAATGTACCTCGATAGTGGATGCGTGGGAAACAGGGTTACATAGTTCTTCTATAGGAGGTAGATTCTTCACATCTTCAGATCTAATACCCTTCTCCTTAAGACATTTCTTAGCTTCTTTCATCACTTCATCTTTTAATTTAATCACTCCCCTCTTCTTGGGTGTTGGTGTTAGAGTTGGTTCAGGCACAATTGGTTCAGGTGTAGTTGGCTCAGGTGTAATTGGCTCAGTTGAAGTCCAATCATCATAATTCTTGCTTATTTTAGCCATTAATTCCTCAGCTTCTGTAGGAGTTCTTTTCCTGAAAACACAATTAGCAAAACTATGCAGGTATGTCCTAGATTCATTAGTTAGTCCATTATAATAAATATCAAGAAGCTCATTTTTAGGTAATGGACATCCAAGATGTGCATGAATCAAGGCACAGAACCTTGTCCGTGACTCATGCAATTTCACCTCTTCTCCATGTTTAAAATCAAAAAGTTTCTGCAAAGGAGCATGTCTAGGACTAGGAGGGAAATATTTCTGAAATAAAGTAGCAATCAAGAAATTAGGGCTATCAATGGATCCAGGAGGTAAACTATTAAACCAAGCTTTAGCTTCTCCTTTTAGTGAAAAAGGGAAGATTTTAGCGACAAACTAGGTACGCATCTTAATTGTCGTCGGATTGTCGACAAGTACGCCACAAGGAGTCCTAGTGGCGTTGGAAGGATGGGGTGTGAGACGTTGGATGTTTCAGGAGCGGTAAGCACAAGTTTACCCAGGTTCAGATCCGACTATGGTGATCGGATCCTACTCCTTCTAGCAACCCAATAATATATCGGCGTAAGCCAGATGTTACAATGGATTACAAGAGAGGTTCGCCTATGCGAGTTGGTTGTGGTTGTCTATCGAGTTGTTGCCCTAAAGTCTCCCATTGGGCCAGTTTATATAGTCACTGGGGCCTAGGGTTACAGGGAGAGACATATCCGGCTACGTTACAGAGTCGGTAGCTATGTATAGCTTGGACTACAAGTAATACCATAGGCCTAAGTCGGTAACTCTTCTGGGCCTTGTCGTAGCCGGAATTAGCTCCTCCTCTTTCTCTGACTGGGTTGCCTGTCAAGCAAATCTCTAACCCGTTGCTGGGCCACCCTGGTCAGCGAGTCATGTGGGTATATCCGGAAATTATATCCCCAACAGTAGCCCCCGGAAGTCTCCAAGATCTAAAGTCGGATAAATCGTCTATCTTGATGGTTTCTTCGTCTTGAGAATCTTGAAGGGTTCCCGAAAAATTTCTTTCATTGATGTAGGATTCCGAGTCAGTTGAGTCGGATATATTCTGCTCTGACCTTGATCTTTTCCCTGCTTGATTTGAAACGTAAGCCAGATTTTACAGCGGCGTGCTGACTGACAACTTTACAGGCCAGGTCCCATAACTGACAGGATTTCCATCAGCACGACCGTTGGTGGGTCTGTTCCTTATGTAACAGAACGCCATTTCATTGCCTGTGCAAAAATCGAGGGGGCGGAACAGTCGCGATGAAGCTAACTCCCCCTCTCCTATACGCGTGGCAATAATCGCGCGTCTCATCACACGAATCTTGAGACAGAGGCAAATAAGAGGAGAGAAAACCCTTCTTCTCAGATTCACTTCTCCGTCGATTCATTCATTACTTCCTCGTACTCCTCGAGCTTTCCGCACCAGTTCCAATCTGCACACCGTTGAGAAAAAAATCTCTCCTTCCCCCACCAGCCCATCTTCCTCCAAGAACTATGGCATCTACCTCGTCCTCTGGAGCGGCGGCGGCGGGTTCGTCGGCGGCGGACAAGAATAAGATGCAGGGTCTTTGGATCCCTAGATCCATGGACACTGTGGAGCTCCAAGTCATGGAGGATGAGGGGTTCATCGCAGCCGGCGTGTGGCGGAGCGCTGCCGGACACGCCATCCCCGCGTCGAAAGACGACGAGAGGGTGTTGTTCAACACTCACGTCGATCACGGCCTCAGTCTACCATCTTCAGACTTCTTTGTCGAGGTCCTCAATCATTACGGTGTGCAACTCCACAATCTTCCTCCCAACTCTCTCCTTGAGCTTAGTGCTCACGCAGCTCTGTGCGAGGGGTTTCTTGGCATTAGGCCAAGTCTCACCCTTTTCCGGTACTACTATAGTACCCGGAAGAATTCCATCAGTGTCGGTGTGCCTTATGTCACTAGCACTCTTAGCTTAGTCCTTAGGAGGAATCAAATCTATCCTAGGATTAACGCTAGTGAGTCCGTCAAACGCTGGGTCGGAACTTTCTTCTACCATAAAGATATTCTGGCTCCGGGTAAGGCGGAAGGTCTTCCGGCGTTCGCCAATGGTGCCGCACCCCACCAAGACTCATGGGATGCGGAGGCGCCGGAATTGTTGGATATTTTGATCCTCGCCAACAGGCGGATCGAATTTTTGATGAAGCATGAGGGGCTTCGTGGATCCGAATTGATCCACTGGTGGCTGGAGCATCGGATTTAGCCTCTCCAGCACCACAGAGACCGCCTCATGCACCAAATCACCAGCAACAAGGACAACATGAATGTTTGCCCGAACCAGCTTTCGTTGAAGGACTATAGGACCCTCATGCAATATTTGGTAAAGGAAAGAGTGGAACGAAAAGTTCCGGAAGTTTCGATGTATACATCTATCCGTCCTCTGACTCCGGTAAATATTTCGACTCTGCTTTCTCGATTTGTCGTTTTCTTTGGTTCTTTCTCTGACTGTATTTTCATTGACGCTTTTATGATTTTTTTAGCTCGAGAAACTCTCCGATTCTGATCTAGCTCCACTAAAGGGCTATGCTTCAGATGACCCGGAGGTGACGGAGGATGATGAGGTACAAGTTGTTGCCGCCTCCGCTTCCAAGAAGCGTAAGGCGAAGGAAGTTGTCGTTGCTGGTAGCCAAGTGCTACCAGTAGTCAAAAAGTAAGCACCTAACCTTTCTTTTTCAGAACTCATGTACCTTTGTTAACTTCCCATAGCACACCTAATATTTAGATTTCCATTTTGTAGAGTTAAATCATCGTTGAAGAGCACGATAAAGCCGGAAAAGCAAGCCGAGCAAGCAGATGCATCAGCAGAAGCTTGTCATTTCTCCAGCTGTGCCGCCGTCGACCGCATCCACTGCTCCGTCAGCGCAGGGAGCTTCTGCATCCCCTGACGCTGGCAAGATATCGAAAGCCCTGGTAACCGTTGGTGACCAGGCAACTGATAAGGGTGAACCCGTAAAGGGTAATGATCCCATGGTTATGACCACATGTACGGTGGCTAAAGTGGTTGACTCCGCTGTCCTTGGCCTGAAGAGGAAAGAAAAGGAAGAGATCCTCAAACTGGCTCCAACCAGTCTTGAGAAGCAAACCTTGACTCCAGAGGCAGTGAGCCAAGAGGAGGAAGACATCAAGATGATTAGCCTCCTTCACCAAATATTGGTCCGAGACGCTAAAGTCGCATCTGGCGAACTTCCAGCGATGGATGTTCCGTCCCTCACCCTTACCGAGAAGGTGTTTCACAACACCAAGATCGGATTTGAAAAGTTGCATCTGGAACACATTGTAAGTTTCTGATTCTTATCTGCATTTATTATCATATCCTCTAGCCCCCAAGCATAAAGTCGGATAAAAATTTATGGATCCGGGTTGATGCTTTTAGGTTGCAAAAGAACGATGTAGTGTAGCCCCCAAGGTTCGTGCTATAACTTTACTTAGTTAAATTTGCAGCCCGAGTCTTAGTAGTCGTCTGACGGTATTCCGTCTCTAAACTTATAGAAAATTGCATCTTCCAACCAGGAATTGCTCAAGAATATTTCCACCAAGCGCAAAGAAATCAAAGATTTGCGTTTTGCAAATTCAAAGTTAAAAGTTGAAAAAGATGAATGCAGAAGGTAAACTTTTCCGGCTTCCTATTTGCCGGTTATATGTTTTTTCATAGTTGAATTTACTTTTCCGACTGATATTTTTTGTCTTTGCAGAATTTTTATGCCAATCCAGCAAGATGGTAGAGCAAGCTGAAAACTTCAAGGTCTTGGAGGCAGAAAATATTGAACTCCGGTAAAAGCTTCAGACCTTAACTGTGGAATCGGAAAAATCCATAGCTCCTAGCCCTCCGAGATAAAGAACTTGCTGATCTCAAGAAGGAGTTTGATATCCAGAAGGATCTTGCCCAGGCCTCAACAAGTGAACTAGACAGCCTCCACAAGGAGCATGCTGAATGGAATCACTCTGTGCTTGGTAAGATTTCCGAATTTTTTCTTTGTGTTGTTCATTTTTCGAATTTTGTTTTAGACAAAATTTGACTTCTTGGTTCTTTCTCAGCCCCCCTAAATCTTTCTGACTCTTCCACTTATGAACCTCGTCTCGAGCGCATTAAGCTCGTCGAAGATGTCTTGTTCGACTTTCCCCAAACTCTAGAAGAGGCTGGCGAAGCCGTCAAGCTTTCCGACTTGCACACAATATCAGTGCATGAGGTGAGGGACGAAGTTAAGGACATTCCGAAGTTGATCGAGGACTGGAAGATCTCCTATGCTCGGACTGCTGCGCAAACAGCTCTGACCATGGTGATGAGCCACCATAGTGAAATGGAAATCTTGCATGTCACCAAGGGCATTGCCGAGGAGGATGATGAGGGTAACCCGCAAGATATCAAAGCCATCCAAGAATCTTGTGCAGGTTACGCTTGTCGGGTGGCGGAGATGACCAACTACATGAATCCATTCTTTGAATCCATCCCCGTGCCTCCTTCTCTTCAAGAGCCAGAAATCAGCAACGCTTCTAAGTCTGAGATCGAGGGCGACACTGATGTTGATTCCAGTGTTCCACCTGCTTCATCAACACCACTTGCAGCATAAACAATTTCTATGCATTATCTGAAACTTATGACAATGTAATGATGGCTAGAATATTTATTTTGTGATGTTCTGTAAAAACTAATGCTTTTACTATCTAGGCACTTTTTGTTTATATATTTTCATGCTTTGTTCTTGAAAGTTTCGGAAGCACTCTTTTTTTATGTCTATACTTATCCGTTTACCTGGCTCTCTGCCTCGTCCCTTTCATGGGTCGGCCAACCTTTAGCATGGAAACTTTGCCGAGCAACGGAGCACAATTGCTAAACCAGTTTAAACTCGGAAACAAGCCGGCTTCTAGTACCAATAACTCATTACTCGGAAAATGCCCGCGTCTAAGCAATCAGATAAAGAATCAAAGTATAGACAATAATTTAAAGTTTGTACCCTAAGGTAACATTTTTAGACTGTTCAAAAATCATAACCAGAATGAACATGAGCATAAAGTACTTTCAAGTATTCTGGGAATTTTGAAAACATTACATGCTCTTTTGGAAATAAGATGGCAAAAACGTCTCAAAGATAACAATGAGGAAACCAATACTTCATTTCACTTTGAACATGTACATATATGATTAGAAGGAAATATAACTAAGAATAGAAGGGACGTAGCTGTGCAATATTCCATGGATGGTCTATTTCATCCGGGTCTGTGCTGCCACCAGCTCTCTTCCTTTTCCGAGTATCAGGTCTTTCCTTGACTGGTCTCATGTCGGTTAAATAATATGACCCATTATGCAAAACTCTGCTAACCATAAAAGGTTCTTCCCAAATTGGGAAAGTTTGTTCTTTCTCTTTTGCACAAGTCGTAAAACTAAATCGCTTTTTCTGAAAGAACGGTTTTGCACTCTCTAACTATGATACTTGCGTAACTTCTGCTAATAGGCTGTAGATCTCTTCTCAGCAACGACTCATACTTCTTCGATTATATCGAGATCATCTTGTCGCGAAATTTCTGCTTATTCTTCGATATACGCTTTGACTCGTGGAGCCTGATGAATCAGATCACTTGGAAGAACTGCTTTTGCACCATAGACCAAGAAAAAACGAGTATAGCCGGTTGACCTGTTAGGAGTTGTACGCAAGATCCATATCACAGACGGTAATTCTTCTGCCCAAGCCCCTACAACCAGACGAAGCGGTGCCTCGAGGCGAGGTCGGATTCCTTATAGAATATGGCCATTAGTTCTTTCGACTTGTCCGTTGGCTTGTGGATGTGCGACTGATGCAATATCGAGTCGGATCCCTTGATCTTCGTGGAATTCGGCAAGTTCCCCCATGGAAAAGTCTCTCCTGTTGTCAGTAATTATACTGTGCGGATATCTGAATCTGATGATTACGTCCTCGACGAATCTTCTGGCTGTGGCTCCGTCGCAACTTGTTACGGGTTTAGCCTCAATCCATTTTGTAAATTTATCCACCATAACTACCATATCAAGCCCCCAGACCGCGAAACGGCCCTACCATATCAAGCCCCCAGACCGTGAATGGCCATGTAATAGGGATTGTTCGTAGCTGTTCATCCGGAACATGTGTCTGATGAGCGTACTTTTGGCAGCCCTTGCACGCTTTGACCAGTTTATCGTCATCTGACTTAGCTGTAAGCCAAAAGAATCCATGTCGAAAAGCTTTTTCCACTAAGGATCTGGCTGCAGCATGGTGACCACACTCGCCTTCGTGGATTTATCTTAAGATTTTCACACCTTCTTCCGAAGAAATACATCTCTGAAGTACGCCAGAAAAACTCCGCTTATAGAGCTCACCATTTATTATAGTGTATGCCTTTGCTCGTCGGACAATCTGCCGGCTCAAGACTTCGTCTTCAGGAAGTTTTTTGTCTATTAGGAAATCCAGATAGGGTTTTGTCTAGCAGGGAATTACAGCCAGAACTGCTATTAAAGGTGAGTCAGATTTCGTCGGATAGTCCTCAACAACTCCGACTATGGAGGGGACCCTTAAATGCTCTAGAAAATCTCCATCCGGTACTTGTTTCCGCGTAGAGCCTATCCTCGATAGAGCATCTGCTTCCTCATTTTCTGCTTGAGGGATGTGTTGAACCTCAAAACCCTCGAACGATTTAGATAATTCATCCACAACAGCTTTGTATGCCGCCATGTGCTTGCGTTGTATATGTCAGATACTTGCTGAGAAACTAAATCCGAGTCTCCATAACACATGAGTCTTGATATGCCAATATTTTTAGCCATGCGTATTCCATGTAGCAGAGCTTCATACTCGGCAATATTGTTGGTTGCCGTGAAGTGTATTTGCAACGCATAGAACAGCTTATCTCCTTGGGGTGATTTGAGCACCACGCCAGCCCGCAAGCCTCCTCGTGCTTTTGATCCGTCAAAGTGAAGGGTCCAAAATTCCGAGTCTGGAGGACCTGAGTTTTCTACCATTTCTGTCCAATCAACGATAAAGTCGGAAAGAATCTGGGACTTGATTGATGTACGTGGTTTGTACTCAATGTCGAAAGCTGCAAGCTCTATTCCCCACTTTGCGACACATCCTGTGGCATCGCGGTTGTTGATTATTTCTCGCAGAGGAGCCGTGATCACTACTGTGATCTTGTGCTCTTGAAAATAGTGACGTATCTTTCTGGATGCAAAGAACACTCCATAGGCTAGCTTTTGATGATGTGGATACCGTTTCTTTGATTCTGTCAGGATCTCACTTAGATAATAATTTGGCCGTTGCACCTTATGCTCGTGGCCTTCTTCCTCGTGCTCAACTACTATTACCATGCTTATGACCTTGTTGGTCGCTGCAATGTAGAGTAACATAGGTTCTTGAGGTCCTGGCGCTGCGAGAACTGGTGGATTTGAAAGAAGATCTTTCAAACTTTGTAGGGAAGTTACGGCTTCTGGGGTCCATTCAAATTTGTCGGTTTTCTTCAAGAGTTTGTATAAAGATGCGGCTCTTTCACCGAGCCGGCTGACAAACCGACTCACCGCTGCAATGCAACCAGTGAGGCGCTGTACGTCCTTCAGGCGAGTTGGCCTAGTAATGTTCAATATAGCCTTGATTTTGTCCCGGTTGACCTCGATGCCTCGCTCAAAGACGATGAAACCTAACAATTTTCCGGCTGGAATTCCAAAGAAACACTTCTTCGGATTTAGCATCATATTGAATTTTCGTAGACTAGCAAACGTTTCATCCAAGTCGGAAATTAAAGTTTCCTTCTTTTTGGACATAACTTCTATGTCGTCTATGTATACGTGGACGTTGCGTCCGATTTGGTCGTTGAGACAATGTTGCATGGTATGTTGATATGTTGCTCCTACATTCTTTAAGCCAAAAGGTATAGTTTTGTAGCAGAAGGTTCCGAAAGGAGTGACGAAAGACGTATTGATTTGATCCGACTTTTTCATTGGTATTTGGTGATATTCGAATATGCATCAAGAAAATAGAGTAATTCCGACCCTACCGTTGAGTCTATAACTTGATCGATTCTTGGCAAAGAAAACGAATCTTTTGGGCATGCCTTGTTCAAAGAGGTATAATCAACGAACATCCTTAAATCAATGATCTCCTTTTTAGGGACGAGTACAAGATTTGCCACCCAATTTGTATGGATGACCTCTGTTATAAAATCCGCTAGCTCTAAGCATCCTAATTCCTTGGCTAATGCTTTGCACTTTTCATTACCAAACCGTCGTAAGGACTGTTTGATGGGTTTAGCGTCTGGGTACACATTAAGAGAGTGCTCGGCGAGTTCCCTAGGTACTCCGGTCATGTCAGATGGCTGCCATGCGAATATGTCACTATTATCTTTGAGGAACTCGACGAGCGCACTTTTCTATGCATGGCATAAACCTACCCCTATGTTCGTCGTCTTGGAGGGATCATCTTCCTTCAGCAACGTCTTCTTTGTATCTTCCGACGCCTTGAACTGCAAACTTGGCTTCAGCACCTCGTTCTTCATAGCTGGCATCTTAGACGAATTGATGGTCTTATTGATCTCCTGGTACTCCTGGGCGTGCATCACGGCTTCAGCGAAGGCAGCAGATCCTTCGTCGCACTCTCGCGCCTTCCTCGGATTTCCTCGTATGGTGATTACGCCCTTTGGACCTAGAAGTTTAATCATGTTGTAGATGTAACATGGACGGGCCATGAATGCCCAGTAAGCCGGATATCCGAAGATGGCGTGGTAAGCACTTTTGAACGGTACCACCTCGAAGGAGAGTGTCTCGGTCCGGTAATTATCTCGGGTTTCGAATGTCACGTCCAGAGTAATCTCACCCAGAGAATTTGCATGTCTCCCTGGTACAATGCCATGGAAAGTTACACTGCTGTAACTCAACTGGCTCTCGTGTAGCTTCATGTGGTGGAGTGTCTCGATGTAGAGGATATTTATACTGCTCCCATCATCCATGAGTGTTTTGAGAACTCATAGCCATCAATAAGAGGATTGATGACCAGAGGGTACTTTCCCCGATGACTTGTTTTCTTCGGGTGATCTGAATGATCAAAGGTGATAGTCATCTCTGACCAGTCCAGGAATTGGGGGACAGCCGGAACCGTGGCATTGAGCTCACGAATAACCTCCTTTTTGTCCTTAGCTGGTTGGGATCCAAGGAAGCAAACGTGTGTGTGTCTTTATTAGTCGAAAAAATCTTTTTTCCATCCGGCTTGGGTTCTGTGGCGGCTTCCGCCTCTTCCATTTCGGAATCTTCCTTAGGCTCCTTTCCTTTCTCGGAATTTTTATTTCCTTTTTGTCGCTTGGCTCTATAGCCAGCAGATTCGTCTTTCTTGATGTCGTCATTGAAACGACACTTGGCATTTGTATGGGTAGACCTTCCATTACTATCCAAGTGGTGCAAACAGGGAATATTGGCAATGTCAGCCTAGGTATAGGTTCTTCCGGGTTGTTGGTCTCCTCTGCCCTGGATTCGGGAAGTTCCTCGGCCTCTACCACGACCGCCTCTGCGCCCTCCTCGTCCTCCAGATCCGAACATTGCATTGACAGCTACGTTGTCCGGAGCTGGTTTTTCGTCTGAGGTGTTCCTGTGCTTCTGAGTTTGCTTTGGCTATTTGGCCGCACTGGGATTGGCCAGAATATTTAGCAGCCCTTCTGAATCATCATCAGCGTCAGCATACTTTCTTGATGTCTCTATCATTTCTCCCAAATCTGTGACATGGTCACGCTTCAGCCTATGACGTAAAAGTCCGTCTGGTAGTCCTGCAATAAAAGCTTCGATCGCAGTTTGCTCATTTACTCCTTCGCAGGAGTTCTTTGTATCGATCCATCGTCCGAGGTAATCCCGGCAAATTTCTCCTGGTCTTTGGGTGCAATGTTGTAAGTCTCCGACTATGCAGGGCCTCCTGTATGTTCCCTCGAAGTTTGAAAAGAACGCACTTTGCATATCATACCAGTTATGAATTGAATTCTATGGAAGTTCATTGAGCCATGATCGAGCCGTCTTCCTCAACATCAGTGGGAGATATCGGACTACAACCAGGCTATTTCCTCCTTTGGCAATGCAGTATGCCTGGAAAAAATCCTGGAGCCAAGTATCTGGCCGAGCTACACCGTCATAGGGCTGAATGGCGATGCCAAAGTCAACCGGAAATTTTGTCTGACGTATACGTGGACCAAAGCACTTGGGTCCCACGTACACATCCTCTTCCTCATACTACCGTGCTTCTATGTTTGATTCGATGCGATCGCGAGTGTCGTTTGGCGACAAAGATCTGCGCCTTGGAAGCTCGCGGCTTCTGCGTGGTGGAGTTAGATTTCTGCTTCTTCTCTTACCATTTCCGCCTCCGCCCCTTCGGCTTCCGTTGCTACGACGTGATCCTTCATGGTCGCTGCTGGGAGGCGATGGTGGCCCTGGTGGATTATTTCCGGCTGGATTTCTTGGTGGTGCGGTGGACCTTCATTATGCTGACTCTGATTCCGGTTTCTTCGGGCATCGTCCCTACTAGATTCAGGACGATCCGGATCATCTCTTCGTCCGGCGTTGCCAGCCGGACGGCTTGGTGGTGGCATCCTTAGCCGATCTTGCTCCTCCCGCTGGCAGCGTATTTCTGGGCCTTCTCTATAGCGATTGTTTTGCCGACGATGGTCCTGATAAGGAACCATTGCCCTGATGGCGTCTTCAGCTGCAGCCAGAATAACTCTTGCCCAGTCAAATGCCGGCCGACGAGAGTGGCTGTTGGAGCCAGTCCTGGAATTTTCTTCTTCTTCTCCACGGGGACGATAACACTGAGCCGTATCCCTGCGGAGTCTTACGTCAGCCCTTTGGTCGGCGCCAGTGTGGCAAAACTCAGATTTTGAGGCCAGCTTGCCACTGAATGATGCGGCCGTCTTCTGCTGCTTTAGTCCTTTGTCCAGCAACATGACGCACTACTGGACCTGCTGTGGAGACGGATTGTTGGCGAGGATGGCTCGAGCTGCAGCAGTGTTTTCCACCGGCGTGCTCTAGACTCGGATCTTCTCTCCATATTTTCCATCGAATAGATCTTTGTGGATATCGGGATTCTTGTTTGCAAGAAACGGACCTCCCCTTGTTTTGTTTGGATGTCGCTTAAAATCTGACTGATATCTGGCAGGATCACTGTCTAACTGCCGTCTCATCTCGACGAGGCGTCCGGCCTCTTCAAGAAGAAACATGCGTTGCTTTTCCAGGTCCTCAGCCCTTTTCTCCAGCGCCTCCGGCATAAGATCCGAAGCCGTTGGGATTGGAATTGTGAGAGCATCTCCGTAGATTTCGCATGCACCCTTGGTGACAACGTGTCCATCCACAGGAGGATCGATTAGGGTGGGATTAATCGGATCTCCGTCCTGATTCTCCATCTCAATCTCTTGATCAACTTTTTCTTTGTTGGTTTCCTCGATGTCCGTCTCTGCCGAAGTCGGATTCTTGTTGTTCTTCTTGTTCTTTGACCGCCCAGTAGCCTTAACGTGCGTACTAGTGGCAAAGACGGCTTTTTATCCGGTATCGGGGGATAGACTTCCGTCGGTACTTTCCGCCGTGGTAGGCTTGTAGACCTCGGAGGGATCTCCGGTGTCCATGTCATCCTGCGAGGTGTAGCTTTCATCCATGCTATCATATTGACTAGGAGGAGTTTTCGGCTCACCTGGCATTTGTCTGGGGACGTGCTCTTGCTCGTACTCCTCTATATCTTTGTCGAAGTCTCGATGTTCCTGCGACGTGATTGACTCCGCTAGGCAGCTAGGTAAGTCAGCATTTTCTTTGATTCGTCTAGGACAGAGTCGCTACCAGCTCCAGCATCGACAAAGTCGGATCCAGTGCTTATGTGCTACACGAAACAGTGCTTCTTTTTGTTCATGTTCTTGAGGTACTTGTATAACTTGGTTTTCGCCTCGACGTCAGCAAAGCTGGATCCGTAGCAGATGTACTCATCGTCTGTGTATCCGATCTTGCTGGAGAGATCGGATCTGACTTATTCTTCCACCTCTTCTTCCACTACGGGAGTGGGTTGGGTGGGTTTGATTTTCTCCGAGACCCTGAACTCTTCTGCATCTGCGAACAAAGCAGATCCGTATTTTTCTTCCGCCATGGTCATCACCTCTAGGGTGGGTTGGGCGGGTTCAGCAAAACCGAGATAAATGTCGATATCATTGATTGACATGATTGTGTAGGTCGTCACGGGTTTCAAAGCCGGAATCCAGGTGTCATCGAGGAGGATGAGAGGGACATCACTGGCATAGACCATGTGACCCATGGCGATTGTTTTGCCGATTCCTGCACGCGTAGATTTAGCCTGGAACGATGCTCCAAAGGTCACCTACCCCACGGTGGACGCCAACTGTCGTCGGATTATCGACAAGTATGCAATAGTGAGTCCTAGTGGCGTTGGAAGGATGGGGTGTGCGACGTCGGATGTTCCAATGGATTACAAGAGAGGTTCGCATGTGCGAGTTGGTTGTGGTTGTCTATCGAGTTGTTGCCCTAAAGGCTCCCATAGGGCCAGTTTATATAGTCACCGGGGCCTAGGGTTACAGGGAGATACATATCCGGCTACGTTACAGAGTCGGTAACTATGTACAACTTGGACTACAAGTAATACCATAGGCCTAAGTCGGTAACTCTTCTGGGCCTTGTCGTAGCCAGAACTGGCTCCTCCTCTTTCTCTGACTGGGCCGCCCGTGAAGCAAAGCTCTAACCTGTTGGTGGGCCACCCTGGTCAACGAGTCCTTTGGGTATATCCGGAAAGTATATCCCCAACATTAACATCATCAGAAAATAAGGCACTCGTAGTGGAAAGCTCATTCATATGTGCCACATCCCTTTCATTCTCAGTCCCACAAAAAGGTTCTTTCTCAACAATGTTTATATAGGATAAATCAAGAGAGAAGTCATAATCTTTATCTTTAATGTTTATGGGAGAAGTAGCAAACTTAGCATCAGGAGACAGTTTAGGTTAATAGTGCGTTTCTCAAGGAGGCTCCTAATAGCACTAGCACCACATGTGTTTCGATACTCTTCAATAAATTCATCAGTCATTTCAATGTAACCATCATTAATATCATATCTCTCTCTAGACTCAGGTGAGCTAACAGGTGTAATAGTTTCTTTACTAGGAGTTTCAGTGTTTCCCAATATAGTTCTAGCAATAGTAGCATCTAGGAAAGGACCTAATGAACCACTCTCATTAAGCACAGTAGAAGTAACATCATGAGTATCAGAAGCAGTTTCAAATTCAGCAGTAGTATAAGTGTGTGTAGCAAGTGTATGTGGTGGTGTAACAAGCTTACTTATAACAGACGGTGAATCAAGAGCAGCAGAGGTGTTTAGAATTGTACCTCTTCTTGTAGTGGATGGTAAAATAGGAAACTTTCCATCACGATACTTCCCCATGATGAAAAAGGATAGCAGCAAACAATAATAGATCCAAGTGAACTTACAAATAAAGCTATGCTCCCCGTCAATGGTGCCAGAAAATAGTCTTGATGACCCACAAGTATAGGGGATCGGAACAGTATTCGAGGGTAGTATTACCCAATTTATTGATTCGACACAAGGGGAGCCAAAGAATACTTATAAGCGTTAACAACTGAGTTGTGAATTTAGTTGCAAAAGGAAATAGTCTTGCTCACATTATTTTATCAGTAGCAACAATTTTGTAGTAGAAATAGCAAAGTAACAGCAATAGTAGAACAAATTTCTATCACTTCGGGGCCATTGGTTCAGGACAATGATATGTGTACACAACTTGCAAAAAAGATCACAAAAATACTATCATCATGACTCAATAATAAGTTCAGATCTGAGATCATGACACTTGGGCCATAGTGACAAGTCTTAAGCATAACAAGTTGCAACAAAGTCAATAGCACCAATAAACATACTAGGCACCATGCCCTAACCATCTTATTCGACTAAATGATAGAACTCATCCAATCCCTACCATCCCCTTAGCCTACAACGGGGGATTACTCACTCATGGATGGGGTAAACATGGATGGTTGATGGAGATGCGTCATTGATGATGATGGCGATAATATCCTCCAAAACCCCATCCCGACAGGGTGCCAGAACGGGGTTTTTGATTTCGAATCGCGGTTTCAGGTGGTGGCAGTGCAACGGAACTCTTTCTAGAAAAACGCCGAACCCCCCTTCGTTTTTAGGTTAGGAGGCTTTATGTAGGCAAAGAGGGAGGCCGAGGGGGTGCCCGAGGTAGCCACGCCCCCTCTAGGAGCGGCCAGGCCTAGCCCACGTGGCTAGGAGGTGTAGGCCCCTCGTGTCCTTCCTCTGTCTCATCTTCTGGATCCGTGGTCTTCTGGTAAAATAGGATTTTTGGCATATTTTTCGGGATTTTTCCTGAAAGTTAATTTTCTGCACAAAAACTAGACACCAAGGCAATTCTGGTGAAAACACCGTCAGTTTGTGTTAGTTGTATCCAAATCACACAAGTTTAGAGGAGAAACAAAACCAAAAGTGTTCGGGAAAGTAGATACGTTTTGGACGTATCAATTTCTCATAGGCTCAGTGGTACTCCAAGGTGCTCTATTCTCCCTCAAATCATGAAGAGCTCCAAGTTCTTTCCACCTATGGCCGTGATGAGATTTCAATTATTTCCACTTCACTTACATGTGACAAGTCACAAGGTAATGGCATGGTGAGTGGAAAAATCATATGTGATGATGATAGTGTTTATCTTTACACCAATTATTCTCGTTCTATAAATGATAATGGTGTAGAGATTTTTGACTTAAGCACTTCTTGCAACAATGATGCTATATCCCCTTGTGTTGCTAGTCCTTGCATATTTTCTAGAAATTATTTGAGTACTAGTGTAGATGACATGCTTGATTTTCCTTGTCCGCATGAACAAAATGCTTCCATTTCCTCTATTTGTTTATCTAACAATGTAGAGGAAATCAAACATTCTATGGAGCAAGACATGATCATGAATGAAGATTCAAGAATATCCTCATCTTCATCCTCCCATTTTCACATGTGCCTTATGGCAAGAGTATCAAAGGTATCTCGTACTTTGTATCCCAATATGTGTTCTAAAGATAATAGCAATGATAATGATGATAGTGATGATGACATTGACGAGGATACTAGTGCTCTCTTGCTTTAGTTGAATTTTTTGTGTACCTATCTTCGTGGTAATAATAAGGTTGTTACTTGTCTCAAACACATTATGGACACCATAACTAAACAAACGGGAACCATATAGGAGTTGGATTTCCAACTTGATGATGGGAGTCTGAGATTCAATCTCCTTAAGCATGAGCTTGCCGAGGAGAAACACACTAATTGTCTCCTCACACAAAAAATTGAACCTTATGAGATTGAAAGGGAAAATTCCATTAATGATGCTTGTGATACTAACTCTACTTCTTGTGCAGCATCTACCCTAAAGGAGAACATTAATCTAAGGGTTCAACTTGAGTCGCTAACTAGAAAGTATAGGAAATTTGAAGAAAGTCATGAAAAGCTCTCGGGTTCTTATAATGATCTTCTAATCTCCCATGATGGGCTAAAGTTAGCTTGTGAGGCAAGTACTACCAAGGTAACATCTTGTAAGCCTCTTTTGGACATTAGCACAACTTCTACTCAAAATTCTATTTTGCCATGTGCTAGTCCTAGTAATCCATCTAGCCATACTATTGATAAACCTTATGTTGGATTACTTTCTTTTCCTTGTTGCTCTAACAATGAACCTTCTACTTCCTCTAGTACTTGTATTTCTACTAACCATGTAGAAGAAATCAAAGAGCTCAAGGCCCAAGTCACTTCCTTGAGGAATGACTTCGAAAAGAGTCATGAAGGGAAATCCACACTAGATAATATATTGAGTGTGAAAAAATCCCCTAATTAAGTGGACTTGGATTCAACTCCAATAACAAGAACAAGTCCAATAGAAACAAGAAGAAGGGGAAAAAACAAGTCAAGAATTTGGCCAAGATTATTTGCTTCAAGTGCAAGGTTGAAGGACATCATGTAAGATCTTGTCCATTAAAGAAAAAGCACTTGAGTGATAAGCAACAAGGGAAGATGCCACAAGTTCATGTTCAAGACCAAGTTGAAGTTAGGCCACTTCCAAAGAGGAATCAAGATAATGCTCCCTAAGCCAAGAAATCAGTGAAGAAGAGAAATGGGAGAACTTGTTGGTACATATGTCGTGTGAAGGGGCACTTTGGCTCATCATGTTCAAACAGTACCTTATCTAACCCTAACATTGTTGATGATGCTTATTCTCTTAGGAAGGATAAGGACGACAATGTGTTTGCCAGGTTTATTGGAACTCAAAGTGGTGTCAAGAAAAGAACTATTTGGGTTTCCAAGCCTATTGTGACTAACCTCTTAGGACCCAACTTGGTTGGGGACCAACAAGCTCAAACTTGATTAATAGGTGTTTGTGGAGGACATTGGAGACTTGGCTAACTCATGAAGAATTAAGGGATCTTCATATATTATATTTAATCAAGCCAATTAATTAGGATTATCATATCCCTATCTTATATCTAATGCGCCTCTTCGCGGTAACTTGTACTAAACTCATTTATATTGTAAGTTACTTGCCCCTTTACATGTTTTGGTTTTGTAGGTAGTATGTGTTTGTATTTGGTGTGCCTCATGCTTGATTATTTTGTGTATTCAAGTATGTCTAGGTGTTCGGCACATCATTTACTCGTTTTTTTTTTAGCCTCTAATGCATCTTGATGATATCATATTTGGCTATTTTCGAGTGGTTAATGGAACATCCCATTTTGGGGGAGTGATATGCCCCGCGCATCTCTCAAACCTAAAAATGTGTGTACATGAGTACTACCACTTAGTATTGATATTGCAAGCTTATCTAGTCACTATGTGGTGTGTCATACTCATGAAAAATTCAAATTCTAAATGTTCATTAATTATATCTAGTTGAGGTTGTTTTGCCTCTTATTAAGAAATATTGAATATCACATTATGGGGGAGTAATATGCTTCCTTTGCATATCACAATCCTAGGAAATGCGAACATATGAGGTAGTTTCACTTAGAGTTGATATTATTGATTCTCTTATTTCTAGGTGGCTTGTTGACTCAAACAAGGTCCTATTTTTGTTAGAAGCTTTTATAGCTCGTATTTTTGGTCTTTGTTTGAGTATGAAATTCTTGGTGCGGTCTTCGTCAAATTCATATCTCTATATCTTATTTGGGAGACCATTTGCTTCAAGTTAATCTAATCATTTCTTTTCATGATTCTATGACTAATTGACTCTGGGCAACATGCTCATATTGGTAACAAATCACAATTCTCGTTTGAATTATGCTGGCTTCGTCAAGAAAAATTTTATGAGATGGTGCAAAAAGAATGGAAGGGGTGACTCATGGTGAGTCTCCAATGCAGATTTGGCAAAATAAAATCCGACATATTAGGCGTTTCTTTAAAGGGTCGGATAAAAATTTAAGTGGGAAGTATAAAAAAGAAAAAAGAACGTTTGTTGGCAATTATTGACTCCTTATATTTAAAAGCCGAAACAATGCCACTTAGTACAGCCGAAAGGTATGACTTAAGGCTGGCTAATGAGACTATGACCAAATTAAGAATGGATGAAGAAACAAAATGGGCTCAAAGAGCAAAAGTTAAACATGTCCAAGAGGGAGGGAACAATACGAAGTACTTCCATTTGATTGCAAATGGGAAACATAGAAAGAAAAAAATATTTCAACTATAACAAGATGAAGGAACCATAGTGGGTGAGGATAATTTAAAGGTATATATAACTGAATATTATAAGAAATTGTTTGGTGCACCGGCACCATCCAATTTTTGTATGAGTGATGAAATAAATCAAGATATACCACAATTGTCGCATGCTGAAAATGATATTATCACGGCCGCTTTCAATGAGGAGGTTCATGATTCTATCTTTGAGATGGAAATGAATAAAGCTCCTGTACCGGATGGGTTTCCAGCACAGTTTATCATACTTTTTGGGGAGTAATTAAGAATGATCTGATGGCTATGGTTTCACAACTGCAAAGAGGGAATTTGCAGTTGTTCAAACTAAAATTTGGTGTCACTACTCTGTTACCCAAAAAAGAAAATGCGACTCAAATACAACAATATAGACATACATGCCTACTTAATGTGAGTTTCAAGATTTTCACAAAAGTTGCAACCAATCGTATAACTTCAGTTGCAGAAAGAGTAATTAGACCAACAAAGACTGCCTTTATGCTGGAAGACATATACTCGAGGGAGTAGTTGTCTTACATGAAACTATCCATGAACTTCATAGGAATAAGATGGATGGTGTTCTTTTCAAAATCGATTTTGAGAAAGCCTATGATAAAGTTAATTGGCACTTCTTGCAACAAACACTACAGATGAAAGGATTTGCACCTGAGTGGTGTAAGCTAATCACGCAGTTTGTTCAGGGTGGAAGTGTAGGGGTAAAGGTTAATAATGATATTGGTCATTATTTCCAAACCAAAAAAGGACTTAGACAAGGTGATCCTCTATCACCAATGCTTTTTAATATAATCGCAGATATTCTTGCCATCTTAATTGCTAGGGCAAAAGAAGATGACCTAGTGGGAGGACTCATTCCTCATCTTGTTGAAGGAGGGCTTTCAATTCTGCAATATGCGGATTATACAACTTTATTTATGGAGCATGATATTGACAAGGCGGTCAACATGAAACTTATACTTTCTTTTTTTGAGAAACTATCTGGCCTCAAAATTAATTTTCATAAAAGTGAGATTTTCTTCTTTGAAAAGGCGAAAGAACAAGAAGAGCAATATAAACAGCTTTTTGGATGTGAGGCTGGTTCTCTCCCCTTTAGATACCTAGGGGTTCCGATCCATTATAGAAAACTTAAGAATTCGGAATGGTACCCAGTTGAAATCCGTTTAGAAGGAAAGCTTGGATGTTGGGCATGTAAGATGCTATCTTATGGAGATCGTCTTGTGTTGATTAATTCAGTCCTGAGTAGTCTACCGATGTTTATGTTGTCTTTCTTGGAAATACATGTTGGGGTATGAAAAGCGTCTCGACTTTTACAGAGCTCGTTTTTTCTGGAAAAGTGAAGATAAAAAGCGTAAATATCGGTTAACTAAATGGGATATGATTTGCAGGCCAAAAGATCAGGGAGGACTAGGAGTTGAAGTTCTTGAGATCAAGAATAAATGTCTACTTAGTAAATGGTTGTTTAGATTATTAAATGAAGATGGGGTGTGGAAAGAGCTGCTACATTCCCAAAAAACACTGGCCCAAATTACAAGTAAACCAACTGACTCGCCTTTTTGGAAAGGACTAATGACAGTTAAAGATGAGTTCTTTAACAGGGGACTTTTCAAAGTAGGGGATGGTACTATAGTCGGATTTTGGGAAGACATATGGTTAGGTTCAAAGTCACTAGCTGAACAGTACCATCACTATATAATATTGTGCAGCGAAAAAATGCTACTGTTGCAAATATTTTATCTACGGCCCCTTTAAACATTGGTTTTAGAAGGTCACTTAATGGTAATAAGTGGAACAAATGGGTATTTATGCCTAAGATTGATGGGGATAACCTTAAACAATGAAACTGATAGATTTGTTTGGAAGATGACACCCTCTGGAAAATTTACTGTTAAATCAATGTATAATGATCTCATTAATGGTGATACAAGGTTCCTTCGCAAATATTTATGGAAACTAAAAATCCCACTCAAAATCAAGATTTTCATGTGGTTCCTAAGTAAAAAAGTTTTGTCAACTAGAGATAATCTAGCTAAAAGGAATTGGCAAGGGAGTAAAAAGTGTTGTTTCTGTCATGTAGAAGAAACAGTTGAACACTTATTCCTCTCATGTCCTTTTTCTAGATTAATATGGAGAATCGTATTCTCTACGTATAACATACCTCCGCCAACTAATATAACGAATATGTTCGGAAATTGGTTGAACGGAATCAATAAGGATTCTAAATCTAGGATCCGCATTGGTGTTTCCGCTTTGGTCTGGTCGATATGGAATTATAGAAATGATATTGTTTTTAACAAGAAGAATTCTACAAAAAATTTGCAGGTTATCTATATGGTTGTACACTAGATATAACTATGGCATTTTTTACTCGTGGAGGATCAACGGGAATGCATGGTTACTGGATGCAAACGCTTGTTGATGGTTGGTCAGGACTTCTTTTATCAGGCTACATGGCGGCCTATTAATAGAATTCAAGATGTTTAGTTTGCTGAACTTCCTTTTTATCTTTCGTTAGTTGATATTTGTATCGACCCTCTCTGATCCATGAGATGTAAAACTTTTAAATGCTTCGAACTAAGTAATAAAAGGGATGTGTGCATATCTTTGATGCAGAGGGCGGGTTCACCCCTATTTCAAAAAAAAAGTTGAAGCTATCAAGAATCTCTATCTTTGCATAGTGCTTAATATTTTTATTTCCATCCTATCATTTTTATTGTGAATATTTATTTTAATATCCATGCAATATGCCACCGGAAATGAATTCTAATACACTCATTGTCTTTGACAATTTATATACTTGTGTGTGGTAGCATTTGTGGATCATCTTCACTTTGGAGTTCACCTCTTATTGCCTTATTTTCTTTCCAAAATTTTGGTGTGTCTCCCATTTTCTTCCTTGGATTTTGATCATCTCTTTGATGATGTTTTTGATTACTATCAAATGTGTTTTAGTTGAAGACAAACCCTTTATTCTCGGAACCTTGTGCCATTGTGAAAAGTGTTAAGGGTTTGGTTTGTTTGTTGAAACCTTGCTCTTTTGGGATTTTGTTATCTCATTCTTTCTTCTCTATTTTATTTGCGTCAATGAGATAAATCTTTGAGCATATGTGTTTTCATTTCATCTTTTATGCTCAATAGTGTTTGCTTGGTTCATTTTTTGAACAAATCTTATGTTGATTTGATTCTTGATAGTTTGGACAACAAATGTGTTTTGTCACACCTTGTATGCCTTCTTGAATATTTTGGTGATTTTTCAAAATTATATGTTCATTGGATCTTGAAAGTATCATGCATGCATGTTTACTAAATGTATATCTTATACCATGTTTTGCTTTCTTTGATCCAATATATAGGGTATACTCCATCAAATATTTAAACGGCTAAGATGTGCATGAAATTCAAATTTCATCTCTAAATATGCACATATTTTTATGGAGTGTATCCTACGTGCTGTGGTTATTCTAACCACTTTGGACTCAATAAGTTTGGGGACCAATATGTACTTGAATGTTGTTTTAGGTACATTTGATATGCAATGGATTCTTGTATCGTCTATAAGTAAAGTGTTGTCACCACATAATAATTGGCGCCAATCTAGGATGATCTAAAAATTCTTATCTACTACATCATACCATTGCTATCTCGGTAACAAGTATCTTATTCATGTATACTATTCTTCCATCCAATATCTTGTAAGTTGCATCTTGGCATGAATTTATTTGTTTGTAAATGTTTGATTCTTGCAATTATCTTTGAAAGACTTCTGCATCCTTATTGCTTATGTGAGTAATTTGAGATGATGCATATAATGGGGAGTATATAAAATCGTGTTGATGATTCACCAATTCCAAATATGCCTTCTCGCAATTTATTGCATATCAACTCCTCAAGGTACTATCATGTGCAATATTGTTGAAATTGCATTGAATCATTCCTTTTGATACTTGTTTCCCTTCTCAAAATATCCCAACTAGCATTAGTTACCATAGTGTTAGTTGTGATGGCTTTTAGATTTTTGTTTTACTTTGGTGAAGTTCATTGATATAACATAAGATAAAATAGAGCCATGGGCTATATATGCACTTAAGCAAAATATCCTTTTTGGTATATATTATGACTTCCGCTTGGATATCATGTATTATTTTTAGTAACCTCTTATGTGTGGATGTTTGTGGATTATTCTCATGTTTTTTCACTTAGAAACTTATATACATGAGAGTATTAATATCTCGCCTTGATATGCTCGCTCTTTTCCGACCATCACTCTTATCCTCTTGATTTTTAATGGTTTTGGTATGGTCTTGGTTTATGAGTGCTTGGTTTACTTTTATTGCATCTTCACGCACTCATATCTCATATTTGGTTTCTTTTGGACTTAAGCGTGTCTTAACAAGTGTATTGGTTTATATATAATCCTTGTATCTTGGTTGTGTTCTAAATAATATAGAGGGAGTGAGGATTCCATGTTTGTGCATATTGTATTCAAATGAAACAACTAATTTATGCACGAAACTTGGGGAGCTTCCTTATTTCACTTAGAGCACTATTTGTCCATTTGATTATTTGGATCTTTCGATTGCTTTCTTCATCTGATGAAGTTCCTTAACCTTGTTATCATTTTAGCAATCCTTGATCCTCAATATAGTTTGATTTCCTCCAAGTGTTCGTGATTGGATATGTACATGTGATTTCACTCATATTACGAGTAATGCACACCTTGTGTAGGAAATCATACTATATTGTCCTTCTAACCTTGCCATCCATTTTGGCACTTGTTGTCAATGGGGGAGAAGTTTAGAGGGTTTTAAGGGAAATGGTTTTCTACTTAATACTGTTTTATTCTTAAATGTTTGCCTTTCATGCATTCCATCTTTATTATGTTTTGCATGGTTGTATATATAGTGGAAACTCTCCCAAAGGTTATTCTTGACAATGTATGCAATGAAATTCAAGATCATCACACGTGCATATATTGTTGGAGAGTTTCCTCTATATATGTTGGTTCTACTCACATCTCCTGTATTAGTTGTAGTTTGTGTGAGTAGAATCGGTTTTGATATGGGCTAGTATCTTTGTGTTACTTAACCATATCAAATACAACCTCTTGTATAAAACTTATTCTCGGATAAGTTGCGTACTTGTTTCTAATATTCATTATATAAACCCTCTTGTTGTGATTGTCATCAATTACCAAAATGGGGGAGATTGAAAGGGTAATTGCCCCTATGTGTGGTTTTGGTGATTAATGACAATCCCTATGGTCTAATGTTTTCACTGAGTTTTATATGAAGGAATATTCCATAGGTCATTCTTGTACGCCATGTGTTGGATTCAAGTATGGATGCCATGAATATAAAAATATACCTTGAGTATTGGCATCAAAATGATGAAGTTGAAGAGAACAATATGATATGATCAAGATCTTGAGAGTTTGATCTTAATAGAAGAATTCAAGATATGTCTCTAAGTCGGTGTCATGATAGCCTCATTAGTTGAGCTATGGTTGACTAAAATTTAGAGCATGTAATCAAATGAAGAGTTCTTTATGTACCTCAAGATATTGAGATGGAGCACGAGAAGATACTTGGTTGACCAATACAAAGAGTGAAGAGTGATTTCATGTTGGTCAACACATGAAGCATAAAGAAGGTACCACATGGTCTTGTGGTATGGTAAGCCTTGTCAATTATGCATCATGAAATAACCCATTATATATATGCTTTTGCATTTTCTATATGGGATAGGTATCTTTCCATGGGCATGCTTCAAAAGTGAAGATATTATATAGCCCATGTGAGGATGACATCAAGTGGTGATCGTCATCAAGGTTGAGAAGGACAAGTTCAAGATAAGCATCTCGAGAAGATCATTTGCTTGAAGCTTGCCGTCCAAATTGGTGATAATGGACATGTGAAGACATCTATTAATGAATCTATCTCATAGTGGTGTATGAGGGAGCAAATTAGGAGTCTTCACGAAGCAACAATGATCAAGTGTTGCATTTCGGCTTGGGTGGAGCTTGAGTCATTGTCATCAAGATCAAGCGGTATGCGCAAGGCAAAGGTATGGCCTTGCTAGGTTTTCCTTTTACCGGTCTCAAGGTGGTTGCTAGGAGACCTGGTTATAGGATAGATAGCCGCACTATCAAGAGGGAATTTTGGTCTGGTAACTTGATCACATTTTCATAGGGAGCTCAATCCTTTGCGTACTTTGCATCTTCCTATTTTGTTGCTTCCTGGTGTTTCTCCATATGAGGTTTTTGAGCTTCTTATAAGATCTTCAACAAGCCCAAGTTCATCGAAAACAAAATTCATATGCATCTCCTATGGTGTTTTCGAGTTTCAAGGTTTTATCGGTTCTTCTTTAGGGAGGTTTCTTAACTTTCTTCATTTGGTTATATCCTCCTTTGTTGGTCTATGATTTTTCTTTGCAAAATCTTGTAGAGCTTGTTGTACTCATCAAAACAATCCCAAGATCATCAAAATTGGAGTCTGGATGCAAAAGTTATTGTGTTTTTCGTGAAGCCTGTTTCATCTTGGTTGTGGATCTGGTTCAACTGGCTCCCAGACCGGGTGGTCCCGTGCCAGCACCGGAAAACCGGATCTTAAACCGGGATTTTCGGTTTTGCTATACCGAGTCTATCCAAGATTGTGGACAGTACCTAATTCCAGTTTTAAGTTCGGTTTTCCGGTCCAGGAATAGGATCGTCTGGTGTGAGGACCGGTCCAACCGAACTTTCAGCCTAGTTCGCACAGATTTCTCCCAATGGCCATATTTTTTTCCCCTGTAAAAGGGGGTTCTTCCCCAATGTGTTTTGTCTTCTTGACCACAAAATTGACCTCCATTGTTGATACTCTTGAGCTTGCTTCCTCCCCCTTCCCTCCTATGATTCTTGCATCTTTTTGAGGGATTTGGAAGAGGAGATCTAGATCTTCAATCCCCACCAATCAATTCCTCCTCTAAGTGAGGGGAACCCATTGGATCTAGATCTTGGAGTCATTTGTTGATTTCCACCATTATTCTTCCTCTCTAATTCCTCCCTAGCACTTGTTGCTTTGGTGGGATTTGAGAGTGAATTATTTGAGCACCCTTGGTGTTATTGCTTTGCATTCTTGCATAAGTGTTGAGCTATCCATTATGATTTGTTCGAGTGAGAGACCGTGAGCTTGTTACTCTTGGAGGATGACCTCCTAGTTGGCTTGGCGGTTGGTGTCGCGGTGTCCTCTTCGTGGAAGATTGTGAAGAGACCCGGGCTTCTCCTCCGTGGAGCTTGTGAAGTGGTTGTGGACCTTTCCATCTCCGGAGTGGAGGAAAAGATAGCCATAAGTGAAGGGCTTATTCCTTCGTGGGATAGACTCGGAGAAGAAGGCGAGCCTTCGTGGCGTTGGGAAATCCTTCGTGGAATCCCACACCTCTCCAACATGACGTACCTTACTTGTAAGGGAACACGGGAATACATCTTCGTCTCCGCGTGCCTCGGTTATCTCTATACCCGAGCTTACTTTCCTTGTGATAGCCATCAAGCTTGAAATACTTATATATTTCTTATCACTTCTGGTATATTTATCTTGTGCTATCTTTCTTAGCTTAACTTGTTGTTTGTTCACTTAGTTGAGCCTAGAGTATTTAGGTTTTGTGCTTGTAAAATAAATGTTAGTTTAATTTCGCATTCTATCAAGAGAAAACCATATTAGTTTTGAAATTGCCTATTCACCGCCCTCTAGGCGACATCTCTATCCTTTTAGTAGCCCCTTTCCTTGTAGAGGATTTTTAGGCCTTTGGACCTTAGGTCGCTTAGGCGCTCTGTCGCGTCTTGCCAATCGCTATGGATTTGCCGGTCCTCTCGAGTAGAGACCCCACCACGCACCCTCGTGGAGCACTACTAGGGAAAACCCTATTGGAGATAGGCTTATAGGAGGAACATCCTAACCATATGCGCCTCCACTAAATATCCAAGGCACGAGACTTAAGGGTTTGCCTTGTATATTTGAATAGTGCAGGCGCATCTGTGAAGGGTGTGTCTCCTATATATGTACATACCAGATCTGGTTGCCTCCCCTTATTTGAGGCGCCTCTGCTCCATATGAGCCTCAAGTAGTTGAACTAATTGATGCACATATGGACCTGATGCGCCTCAAATAAGGTGGGTGTGCCTGGTTGTGGTAGGTGCCCCAATAATGGAGCCGCATATGCTGATATGCGCCTTGTATATTTTTGGATATTGGAGGCGCATATTGATAATATGTGCCTCGAGTAAGGTGGGTTGGGCCTGGTGGTGGTAGGTGTCCCAATACTAGAGGCGCATATGTCCATATGGGCCTTGTATATTTTTTGGATATTGGAGACGCATCACTCGTAGATGCGCCTCTAGTAACTGAGGTGGTACTAAATCCTAAATCCCTGGGCCCACCTCCACGTGCCCAAAAGTTAAAAAGGTGGTAGCAAAATACTCGAGATGCATCCCCTACAAGATGCGCCTTGTATACTTTAAATATACGAGGCGCATCTTGTAGGGGATGTGCCTCGAGTATTCTAAGTATACAAGGCGCATGTTGTACGGGATGCACCTCAAGTATTCTGGTACCACCTTTTCCAATTTTTGGCACATGGATCCACCTACCACCACTCACTTCTCTCCACCTTTTGGTCGGGATTCGAAATTCAAATTCGGCAGGCCACCTACCCCTCTCCTTTTCCTTCCCATTCTTCTCCTTCTCCTTTTCCTCCTTCTCTTTTTCCTCATTCTCCTTCTTATCCCATTCTCGTCCTCTTCTCCTTCTTCTCCTTCTCCTTCTCCTCTCTCTCTGCCTCCTTGCTCCGACATCCTCCTCCTTGTAGTGACAACGATGATGACCTCTTCCTCTAGCCGCCACATCCTCCTCCTCCTCCGGCCACCACATCCTCCTCTAGATGCCATCTCCTCCTCGGCCCGACACCTGCCGCTCGAGAACTGGCACGGCCGTGGTCTCCTGCACCTCCCCATGGTGGTAGGTTGTGGCCACGGCGAAAGCAAGGTAAAGTGTCTAACCACCCTCTACCGGCCTTCCAAGGAAGAGGGCTAATCATGTGGCATTAAGAGAAGGTTAGTATGTGTGGGTAAAGTTGTACACCCCTGTAGGGTAATAATATTTTCAAAAAGCCGTGTTCACGGTTATGAACGCTTGGTGACCAGATTCTAAGATCATGGAGAACTTGAACCTAATTATAAAACTTGTAGATCAACGTGTGTTTAAGGATGCTTCCTCATGGGTACGATGGGGTGATCCTAGCTGGTAGATGATGACTTGGATATCAAAAGATGATGATCAATATTTCAAAGACGTCGCTCTCTTATCCCCTTTTAAAATACTCTGAATAGACGAGCTTCTTCTCCTCTTGTTTTACAAACAAAGATGGCTTTATGCAAAACAACTCCACCATCCATAAATCTTGCGGAGTACACCCTGTACTCACCCTTGCTTTGTTGATACTTTTGGCAGAGTAAGTGTTACCATGAAGACAAGTTCCGTAATACATCGACCTCGACGAGTAGCTTGGGGTTCCCGGCCGACAGCCTGGAATCTATGGGCTGGGACGTCATCGTTATGCTTTAGGCCTCTCTGGCCAGTTGTTAAGTTTGCTATACTTAATAGAACAACTTGCCTTCCGATGTTTGATGTTTGTGGTCAGTGACCTCTGCTTGTAATAATATGGATCTTCACTCAGTTATGAGCTTGCTGTAATAAATTTTTTGTAGTAGGGTCACTACCGTGTTAGCGGTTCTTCAATGGATATCCTCGAGCTCAAAGTTAAGATTATGTCAGACGGAGGTCTGGGATTTGTTTAGCCCTGAACCTGGGGGTGTCACAGGTTTTGGTATCAGAGCAGTACCGACCGTAGGAAAACCTTGTTATTGGTCGATGTTGAGTCTAGTGTTTGTGAAAACTATTTCAAAGACGAAAAGTATTTGCGAAAACTCTAGTATGCTTCTTTTACTCCTTATCTGGTAACGCTCTAACTCTCTGTTGTCTTATCTGGTGTTGATCTTTGAAAAAGTTTTGATATCTTTTTTAGTCTTTCAAAGCTTAGGTGCCTTTTGGGCATGTCGTTTCTAAGCCAGTGGACCTAGTGTTGAGTTCTCTAGAGTTGTGTGTGTTTGTGTATTCCTTGTTCCCTTTGCTCTTGTTCATCTGAGAGATTCCTTTCTATCATGATCTCTCTATCTTTTGGATCCACGATATTGAATTGTTGGTTCCATAGTGTTCTGTTCTAGGCTTCGAGGTTTCCTTTCGCCTCGTATGCCTCCTTTTCATTTGTTTGGGTACTTCAGAAGTCATTTCTTCTCTTGGAATCTACCTTGTGATTACTACCTTGCAGTGTACGCTAAGTCACTCAAGTAGTAGTTATTCCTTTCTCGGGTTTTAACCCTTGGACTTGGACCGAAGATCCCCGATTGTGCTGGATTCTAGTGTTGTGAATCTTGTACATGAAGCTGACCTTTAACCCAAGATCCTTCTTTTGACCGTTGTTGTAAATGTTCACACATTACCTCAGGATGGCTGGTATTACCATTCTAGCCTTCAAGCTTGTGGTTAATGTCGCGATTAAATTGTGAAATCTAAGGACTTCCCCTACCACATGATATGGCAGACGTTCTTTAATGGAACCCAACAGATCACGAAATGAGTTCTCCTCGAGAGTCTCACATCTACATTCGTGACTCTACCACACTTTTCCCCTTCTATGCATTGGTTTTCGGAAGGTTTTTGACTTATGCATCCACATCTCGGGATTCTATCCTGAGCATGTTCCTTTTTCCCATGTTGTTTTCCGACCTTTGTTTACCAGTTGGTAGCCAAGTAGTAAATGTGCATTGGTGCCTTCCGATGTAAGATACTCTTGTGGTACATCATGACAAACCATTTCAGAATGTCTAGGAGAAACAAACTCTAGTACTTCGTCATATCTAGGACCAGGTCAAAGTGTTGTAATCCACAGTTTAAGAGGCATTGATCAGCTTCTGTCTGTTCCACCTTAAAGTGTCACACTCTTTTATACTAAGAGGTTGTGCTGAGTTTCATGACCCCTTAATAAAGTGATGCTCTTACACATAATTACCCACCCTTACTCGAGCTTTTGGTCTCGTGAATGATGCGTGTGTGTAATAATGTGGTCATCTGATATTCTTAGCAATTTTCATTGTTTTGAACTCTAAGAACATTCGTGTCATTCTTAGCGTGATTGGTTAACCTTATCAGTAAGCAAAGTATGACTGTGCTACCAAGTCCGTTATTCTAGTGCACTCTCTTCAGTCAAAAAGTTAGGCTTGTGCCAAAACTCTAACACTATATCCTCTTGCCTTACCAAGCAAATTTCCTCTCGAACTAAATTACATACCGGTGTTCGTGATATTCTAGATGTCTACTAGAAGTATCGCCATGTTGCCACATGACCGTGTTGTAAAGTACTTGAGCAAGCAAGTTCTCTGAACTGCTCTCTTCTCCAAGGATCCGTACTAGATACCCCTGAACTAGTTGGTTGAGCTTCAATAATAACTTGGAGAGTTGTAAGACAAAATTTCTACTCGACTCTGTTCGTTTGTAAAGGGATGTCTAGTTTTTTTCATGTTGAAGAAAGATAGTATTTCCTTTGTGGATATGTTGTCTTCCCCACCTTTGATTTGATTTGGGTTATCATGAAATCAAACTCAGTTCCAAGGACTATCTTGATGGTGTTCCTACTCGTGATGTTTCTCTTCAGTACATCTTCATGTCCTTTGATCTGACCAATATTCTTGCCTTGTTCAAGCAATGTGTGAGTCCATCTTCTTAGAGTGTTCCGATAAGTTTGTTGTTGACACCATCAACAGTATCCTTATCTTCTCCATGTTAGATTATATTCATATGGGATGCTGGTCATTAATGTTGGAAACTTTCGAGAACCATCTTCGTGTCATCTAAAAGTATGATTTATGGATGTTGGAAGTAACCTTCTCTGATTCACGAGCAATTGTTGAAAGATGTCGCCGTGGCTTCGAGAAAAGTTATCTCCGTTCCTTAAGTATACATGTGTGTTCTATTGTTAGTACTTTATGTGTGTGTAGTTGTCCTTCGACAAGTTGCTAATACATGGGTATAGCAATCTAGCTTAGTCATTTGAAGCTTTACACCGTAGTCCATATCTTGAGAATCTAGTAACTTTACCTCTATGTAAATGTTGCAAACTTTCTATTCGGACATGCTTAGACTGAAGTATCACTCCACCTAACCAAAGCTAAATCTCAAGCACGAATGATGGTTGGTGTACTTCAAGGTTTTGACATAGATCTCTTTGTAAATCTGGCAAGATTGATGTAATGGTTGACACACTTAGCCGGAAAGACCTCTTGTCATATTCTCTTGATTCAGCAGTAACAACCACTCTTCATGAGGCTTACTCTATAATTTTATTATAGGAGTTGTGCTTAAGGTTTCCTTGTAACCGAAGTCCTACCTTTACTTGATGTTTGATTTCTCGAACATCGAGGAGAACATTAAAAGTAGTGTTGCTAAATGTCTCTCGATCAATCCTCCAGACCTTCTATGTTGGTAAATGTTTTGATGTGCCAAGTAATTGAAGTATGAGAATGAAGTTTCTTTCTTCTCGTATCGTCAGGAATCTTCTTAACCATTCATCTTAGTGGTGTAAAGTGATATCATATCTTTGGCAAAGATTTTGATAAACCTGGATGAATAAAGAATTTCCTTCTTTTTTTTCAGCTATGTTCTAAGAGTTACTATGATTTTAGTAATAAATAGTTTCTATTGATACATGTTCCTTGTGACTCTTACGAGTCCTCTCCACAACACACCTTTCTGTCTTAAGCCTTCTATTGGATGAAAGAGTGACTCTTCTGTTTCAAAAGTAGTTCAATAGCTTGGTTTTGTTGATCCATATCTCTCCAACCTAAAATCTCTACTTAAGCCATTTAGTAGAGGTTCCCTATCGAAGTCTATGGTGATGTTCTTATGTTGGCACCTTCCTCTTCAGAATCTTAAACCCTTATGAGCTCCATGGTCTCAATCCTTATGAAGACCATCTATCTAACAACTTGAAACCTTCTCCTCTTGTTTTCCTCCGCTACCTTGGCGTGTTTCATGTCGTCATCTCAGTGTTGTTTCTAAACACTCCATCCATGATTTGACCATGAGATACTCGGTGTGTTGTTTAGTGTGTTTACCTCTTATCTTTAGAATAACCATGTTTCTTTCTCTCTTTGTCTCTCTTCCTACCTTTGGAATCTCGGGTCGAGATTCTCGTAAGGGGGATAGAGCTGTAACACCCCAGTTTTAGTTAAATAGTAAATAGGGTTGTTTGTGCACCATGAGCATCATAATTAAAATATGCATGCAACAAGAAATAAAGATAAAACCCTAAACCCTAGATTTCTCCCCTCTCTTTGAAACACATTCAAATGGGGTGAATTTGAAAAAATATCAAAATGTGTGGAACCCAAATTGTTATAAGGGTCCCTGCAATGTTTTGAATATTTGCAAAGTTCTGATATTTTTGAAATGATCAAAAACAGATTTGAAATCCAATTGCAAAAGAGAGAAATGAAATAGAAAAAGAAAAGTTTCAGGAAATAAAAAAACAAAAGCCTGCAACCCTACCAGGCCAGCCCAACCCTTCCTCTCTTCCTTCCTGCCGTCCAGCGCAGCAACCCGCATCCACCCGCGGCCCAATCCTGGCCCAAGGCCCAGTACCCCTTCACCCTCTTGTCGTCTTCGTCCCCGACGGCGAGCAGCTCGCTGTCTGCACCGCCGCCGTTGATCGTCGTTGACCACTGCGATGCGTCGCGCCGCCCCTGGAAGAAGATAAGAGCGTCGTGTCGCGGCGTGCCGTCCTTCTCCTTCTCTGGCCTTATCCTCTCCCCACGCACCTCTCTTCCTCTCTCGCGCAACAAGCCCGAACCCTAGCCGGAGATCGCCGCTATGCCCCGCTGTCCCGTGCCTTCCCTCGCCTCCCTGAGAAGCCCCCGAGCTCCGCCTCGCTTCCCTCTTCCTCCCCACCAGAGGAATTGAGGAGGGGAGCCCCCAATCGTCGCCCTCGAGCCATTCTTCTTCGCCACCAACGCCGTTCGTCGTCACCATTACTGTCGCGCCCAAGCTCCCCCGTCCTCCTCGAGGTCACTCACGCGTCAAGGGTGAGCCGTTGGTCCCTCTGGACCCCTTCTTTCTCTTCCTCTCGCTCTGTTTCGTGCTAGCATCGTAGACCACCGAGCTCTGCCGCCAGACGCCGTCTGTGATGTTGCTCCGACGACCTCCTGCAAGCGGCGCCGCCTGATTTTGGTCCAGCATGACGTGCCGCATCAAACATGCTCAACCCCGCATCCCCGCTCGCTCGTTAGTGTCGTTCCCCGCCGCCATCTGGTGCCTCCTTCGGCGAGCCTAGGTGGCGCTCGCGTGTCGTCGACGTGGTGTTTGTGTGGACATGACGTGGCGTCCTCGTCAGCGTTGCGCAAGCGTTGCTAGCGTGGCTAGCTGAGGTGGACCTGGGGCCCCTCTATCAGTCACTGCGGCTAGGTAAATCCTCGGTGTAAAAAGATGAACCCCCCCCCAGCTGATGTCATAATGACGCAATAAATCAATTGACTTGTTTAATAATTCTAGAAATTGAATAAAACTTGTAAATTCAATATCTTTTTATTTATAAGTCAAAAAAATACAAATAATATATCAAACTGTTCAGAAAAATGAGAACTATCTAATTAAGCTATAACCATGCATTCTTGAACAAGTTTCATGACAAGTTTAATTAGAAGAACAAACCAACCCCTCTCATATACATCTGGAGTTTCCCCGAGTTACGGTTTTTACCCCTCGGAACCCCGATTAAATTGTCAAGCATGTCTTAGGGTTACATTTCAATGAAATTCAACTTGTCATATCATCATCCTTGTTTGAGAAATGCATCAATGCCATGTGTTGATTGTTTCCCCTCTCTTTCCGGTGTTTGCTTCTTCTTGGTAGAATATGATATTGAGATCGAGATCGAAGACCGAGATCAACACCGTCAAAGATCGAAGATCGACGAACAATACTTGACCAACTATAACCAAGTCAAGTACAAGTCTCTCGAAGCTCTTCTTCCTGATTATCAACGGGCAAAGGCAAGCATAGCCCCACCATGATATAATCCTATGTTTTTGAAAGTATTTCTATTCTTGCCATATTGCATACGATTCTATTGTGGTCTTTTATCGATATATAGAGTAACCTATCTATTGCATTACTCCCTTTGAGCTTATATTACCTAATCCACTGCTCCTAGCATAACTAGGTTTGGCTTGTGTGCACTGCTAGAGCTTATATCTGTGTTTGCTTAGCCATGCATAGCTGTCAGTGCTGGTTCATCCAGATGATGTATCAGATGCAGATAATCTAGTATGATAGGAGATCGTGTTGTAATGATATCATAGGTGATATGAGTTAAACATGCTAAGGCTTGTATGGGAAGCCACAGTGGGATGTGGTTTTTCTAGTCCCATGCTCGCCACCACTAGGACCTGAGTTCTTGCCTTTGGAACCAAGACGAGCGTACAACCACACGGGGCCTGGAAAACCTCATGAGCAACTAACTTGCCTAGTAGATTCCATGAGTCACATAGTTCGGGTATTCCATTCGACATACGCATTGAAAACAGTTTCAAAAGAGGTGGTGAAGGAGGTGCATTCACAACAGGTAGGGAAGCATGGACCGGGTTGCTTGGGGTTGATGGCGCCCCTGGTAAACCAACCTCGCCTCACATCTTTAAGTACCAGCTTCGGATTTGACTCGTTACGGCAGAACCATACTTATTGCGTGACTCATGGTCTCGGCGAAATCAAGGTAAAGGTCGTGTCTAACCACCCTCTGCCGGCCTTCCAAGGAATAGGGCTAATCATGTGGCATTAAGATAAGGTTAGTACGTGTGGGTAAAGTTGTACACCCCTGCAGGGTCATAATCTTTTCGAAAAGCCGTGTTCACGATTATGAACGCTTGGTGACCAGATTCTAAGATCATAGAGAACTTGAACCTAATTATAATACTTGTGGATCAACGTGTGTTTAAGGATGCTTCCTCATGGGTACGAGGGCGTGATCCTAGCTGGTAGATGATGATGACTTGGTGGATATCAAAACATGATGATCAATATTTCGGAGACGTCGCTCTCTTATCCCCTTTTAAAATACTCTGACTATACGAGCTTCCACTCCCTCTTGTTTTACAAACAGAGATGGCTTTATGCAAAACAACTCCACCAGCCATAAGTCTTGCGGAGTACACCCTGTACTCACCCTTGCTTTGTTGATACTTTTGGTAGAGTAAGTGTTACCCTGAAGACGAGTTACGTACTACATCGACCTCGACGAGTAGCTTGGGGTTCCCGGCCGGCAGCCTGGAATCTATGGGCTCGGACGTCATCGTTTTGCTTCAGGCCTCTTAGTCCAGTTTTTAAGTTTGCTATACTGAATAGCATAACTTGCCTTCCGATGTTTGATGTTTGTGGTCAGTGACCTCTTCTTGTAATAATTTGGATCTTTGCTCAGTTATGAGCTTGCTGTAATAATTTTTGTGTAGTAGGGTCACTTCCGTGTTACCGATTCTTCACTGGATATCCTTGAGCTGAAGGTTAAGCTGATGTCAGACGGAGGTCTGGGATTTGTTTAGCCCTGATCTCGGCGGTGTCACATAGACCTCATCCCTACGAAGAACCAATACGCCATGGTCATCAACCCCCTGATTGACGGCAATGAGTTCACCAATTATTTGGTGGATAGTGGAAGTAGCATCAATATCATGTACCTGGATACACTGCAGAAGATGAACTTGATGGAGGAAAACCTAAGGCGGACCGACACCATATTCCACGGCGTAGTTCCTGGTCGGGAGGCTCGGTCCCTTGGGTGCATCACACTTTAGGTTGCTTTCGGTGATGTTAATAATTACCGCCAAGAATGCATGACCTTAGAGGTGGTCCCCTTAAAGAGTGTGTACCACGTCATATTCGGCCGCGACATATTCCACAGCTTCATGGCCAAGCCATGCTTCGTCTACAACAAACTCAAGATACCCGGACCAAACGGTGTCATCATCGTATCCGGAAGCTTTACCAAAGCAAGGGACTGCGAGATTGGAGAAGCAGCCTACGCAGAAGCTGTCCTCTAAAGCGAAGAATTCAAGTTGATCCAGAGCAAGGTCGATGCCTCAGAGATGCCCGTGTCGAAGAAGAAGATTTCTGACTCCACCCCAGCATTCAAGGCCGCCATCGAGACCAAGCCGGTGGAACTTGTGGTAGGCGATGCCTCCAAGACCACCGCCATTGGGACGAACCTGGATCCCAAATAGGAAAGCGCGCTTGTCGAGTTCCTCCGTGAGAATAGGGACATCTTTGCCTGGCAACCTGCTAACATGAGAGGTGTACCTAGGGAACTTGTCGAGCACAACTTGAATATTGATCCAAAATGTAAACCAGTGAAACAACCTCTACGACGCTTTGGAGATGAGAAGAGATGCGCCATAGGCAAAGAGATAGCTAGGTTACTTAAGCCTACTTTTATCCGAGAAGTCCTTCACACCCAATGGGTGGCCAATCATGTACTTGTCCCCAAAAAGGGAACCAAAGAATTAAGAATGTGCGTTGATTACACCGGCTTGAACAAAGCATGTCCCAAAGATCTGTTTGCTTTTCCTCGCATTGACCAAGTCATTGACTCGATGGCTGGCTCAGAGCTTTTGTGTTTTCTCGATGCATACTCAGGATACCACCAGATCAAGATGAGGAAGTCAGACCAATTGGCCACTTCGTTCACTACACCCTACGTCACGTTTTGCTATGTCATGATGCCCTTTGGGCTGAAAAACGCAGGTGCTACGTACCAGCGGACAATGCAACATTGCCTACATGACCAAATTGGTCAGAACGTTCACGCCTATGTGGACGATATAGCAGTGATGTCTAAGAAATCAAATGATTTAATCTCCGACTTAAAAGAAACCTTTGATAATCTCCGGAAATACAACATGATGCTCAATCCAAAGAAGTGCGTCTTCAGGGTTCCAGCCAGAAAAATTTTGGGCTTCATGGTTTCCCAGCGTGGAATCGAGGTCAAACCGAAGAAAATCAAGGCCATCTTAAACATAAATCGTCTGACATGCCTAAAGGACATACAATGACTAACAGTTTATGTTGCAGCAGTTAGTCAGTTCGTCAGCAGACTTGGAGAGAAGGCTCTACAGCTGTACAAGTTGCTAAAGAAGGCGGACAAATTCATGTGGACGGACGAAGCAGATGCAGCATTGAGGCAGCTCAAGGAGATTCCTTCCTCATGGCCTATCCTTGTAGCACCCGAGCCTAGAGAACCCATGTTAATTTACATGGCGGCCACCAACCGGGTAATCAGCATCATAAGTCGTGGTAGAGCGGAAGGAACCAGGGCATGAGTACGGAGTTCAATGACCAGTTTACTACGTAATCAAGGTCATGACGAAGTCCAAGCAACGTTACTCGCACTACCAAAAGATAGCTTATGGAGTATTCCTTGCTTTCTCGGAAGCTGAGGCACTATTTCCAGGAGAACCCCATCACTGTGGTGAGCAAGACTCCACTGTCCGACATTATCAACAACAGCGACGCTACAGGAAGGGTCGCAAAGTGGGGAATTGAACTTGCCGCCTTTGAGATCACCTACAAGAGACGCGACGCTATCAAGTCACAAGCCTTGGCTGATTTTATTGCAGACTGAACGGAGATGCCAGATGCTACCCCAATGCTGGAGCCAGAATACTGGGTGATGCACTTTGACGGATCAAAGCTTCTCAACGGCTCAGGGGCTGGTGTACTGCTATAGTCACTAACTGGGGACAAGCTATACTATGTTCTGCAGATCCACTTCGAGGCTACAAACAACATGGCGGAGTATGAAGCACTCATTCACGGATTACGCGTAGCCAAGGATATTGGCATCAAGCGCATAGTTTGCTGTGGAGATTCTGACTTGGTTGCCCAACAGGTGGATGGTACCTGGAACGCGTGGAACCCTATGATGGCAGCATATCGAGACGAAGTGGACGAGATAGCCAAGCGCTTCTTGCGATACGAGGTCAAGTATGTACCTAGGGAGAAAAACGAGGCGGCCGATCTGCTATCTAAGCTTGGATCAGGGCGCAAATGAATTCCGCCCGGACAGAGTTGACTCTTTCGTTCACATGGTGACAAAGGTCCCTCCGGCTTGGACAAAACCATTCATGAAGTATCTAGAACACGAAACTTTGCCCGACGACGAAGTCAAAAGACGACAAATAGTACGTCGAGCAAAGGGCTATACCATAATCAATGGACAGCTCTACAAAATAAGCACTAGTGGTGTATACCTTAAATGTGTTTCCTAGCAAGAAGGTATTGAAATCCTACGCGAAATCCATCTCAGAGATTGCAGGAAGCACGCCTCTCCCGATCGTTGGTCGCTAAAGCTTTCCGGCAAGGATTCTACTGGCTGACCGTGAAGGCGGACGCTGACAAGTTAGTTGAGACATGCATGGGATGCTAGTGCTATGCCCGACAACCACATGTTCCTACTGAAGAATTGTGAACAATACCAATAACTTGGCCGTTTGCAGTCTGGGGGCTGGACATGGTTGGTCTGTTGCAGACGGCACCATGTGGGTTTACGCATCTGCTAGTAGCAGTTGATAAATTCACCAAATGGATAGAAGCTAAACCCATTATAAAGCTCGATGGGGCAACTGCCCTTAGGTTTGTCCGAGATCTAGTGGTGAGATTTGGTCTCCCATATAGCATTATCACCGACAATGCCAGCAACTTGTCACTCGGAGAAGTGGAAGCTTATTGTTGGGAGAAAGGCATCCGACTTGACCTTGCATCTGTGGCACATCCATAGTCCAATGGTCAGGTTGAGTGAGCCAATGGATTAATTCTATAGGGAATCAAGCCACGTCTTAAGGCACCGCCACATACAGCAGCTGGAGCCTGGGCGGAAGAATTGCCATATATGTTGTGGAGTTTACGAACTACGCCCAACAGATCCACCGGCTACACCCCTTACTTCATGGTATATGGAGCAGAAGCCATCCTGCCTTCCGACATCCTTCACGATGCACCAAGAGTTGCCGCCTACGATGAAGATGACGCTGAAGAATCCATACGCCTAGATGTGGACATTCTCGAGGAGGAGCATGTTTTGGCATGCCAAAGATCCGCCATTTACCAACAGAAGCTACACAACTACCATAGTCGCCGCGTCTGGCATCACTCATTTAAACAGGGGGATTTGGTGCTCCAACTTAAGCAAAAGAAGTCACACAAATTATCCCCGCCATGAGAAGGACCGTTCATCATAAGCAAGGCGCTGCTCAATGGGCCTTACTACCTCGTTGACAATAGTGAACTGAAGGATAGACCCAACGAGGATCATAAGCATAAGCGATGTGACCCGGATGATGACAACCCGGAGCTTGATCGGCCATGGAACCTAGCACAGCTACATCCTTTCTACACTTAGCATTTTTATCTAATTGTGTACCTCTTATATGATCAATGAAATAAAGCTCTCTGGTTCACTCATATTTCTGAGTCTTTTACCTCCTTTAGTGTTCATTTTTGGATCGTATAAACCTTTATGCACAAGCTTTGCGATTGCACTTGTGAAAATTCCTTCTACGGGCATTAGCTTAAGTTTTCTGGTCTACACATTCTTTGTTGTTTTTATGTGGATTCTAGATTAGTGACTTTTGACACTTACTTCCGGAGATTTTGTGCTTAGGTTCTTGACGGTGCCATTGGGCATCATCCCCTAAGCGCGTAGTTCCGACAACGAGTCTTCCAACTCACGAAAAGTCAAGCATAAAAACCAATGTAATGGATAAGCCAGCACTTGCTTAAAAAATATATACATGCTGGAACCAGTTCTTGAGTAGCAGGAAATAACAACCATTTTTTACTGCCTTAAGTTAACACGTAGTTTTTTCCGCATACACATTACAGAGGAAACAAATATTACATAATTATTTTTCATTCCTCTGGCGCAAGCGACTTGGATACAGCATCGTCAGCAGCAGGAGAGTCACCTTCCTCAAAGTCAGCAGTGTTGAGGGACTCGGAGGAGATTCGGTTGCCATCGTCAATGGTTTTCATGGGCAAAAAAACGTTAGGGTCGACCAACTCGGCGACTCTGGTGTCAAAACCAGCGAGCAACGCCAAGATAGCCTCGTGATCTATCTTTTGGTCTTCGTCGTCTGCGTCGGAGATACCGGAGGTCACCGTGTCGATATAGGCATCTTCGTAGTGTGCCTTGACCATTGACAGTGCCATCCTTGCGCCGGCCCGTGTACACGAAGCTTTCCAGCTTGAGATACGCTCGGGGGCTCGGCGCAAGATCTCTGAGAACTTTGCCACATAGTCCACCGCCTTGATGTTAATCTGGAGGGGCTTGGCTATCTCCTTGGTCTGCTTGATGGCGGTATTGATAAAGTTGTCGTCAAGGACCATGCATTCCTTTGGCGGAGGAGGCGACCGGGTTAACCCCATAGGAGCTGCAAATTTCCGACAACGGAACGCATGAGTTCAATAACACAAGTTCAGAGTATCTAGCTTACAGAAGTACAAGACGGAGAATCACTTACTGAAGATGCTATCTCAGCCTGCTGGAGAGTTTCCACCATGGAGTCCCGTTCTTGTCGGAGGATCCTGTACGCATCCAGATGGCGCTGATTTTGCTCATCGGCGGCTTTCTTTTGATCTTTCAGGATCGTGATTTCCTCCTTCAAGCGGTTCATCACCTCGTTGGCAGAGGCCTGCAGGACTTTCATTGAGTCCTCATGCATCTTTAGCATGTCCTTTCTCTCCTGCTTAAGGATCTTGTTTTCGCTATCCAGCTGCTGAATATGCTTGGATTGCTCAACAATATCCTTTGCCCTGGAAATGGCTTCTGCAAGTCGTAGAAATAACAGTACACAGTGAGTATTCGGAGAATGTTGGCACAAGACCAAGTCGGAATACGAAAAAGAAAGGAAAAACAGACGCTTCTCTTGGTGATTTGTTCCTTCAAGAAGGCAGTTTTACCCTTTTCGGCTTCCAAGTCCGCATGCATCTTCTGGTAATTCTCATTGGCCACGCCCCTCCAAGCATTCTCATTATGTGGAAAGGAAAAGTTTAATGTTGTTTAGTCTACTTGGATCATCTAGCCGGATAAATATCCACCTAGAGGCTTGGGGGATACAGTGAGAGTTTTTAACTTAGCAATATGTTTGGTCTTTCTTTAAGCATCTAGTCGGAACTGATTCAGTTTTCAACTAGAATCTTGGGGGCTACAGTATAAATTTTTTAAACTAAGTCATATGCTTACTCTTTCTTTAAGAATCTAGTCGGAACTAATTCAGTTACAACTAGAAGCTTGGGGGATACAGTATTGAAATTTATAAACACTACATATGCTACTCTGAAAGCATCTAGTCAGAATAATTCATTCAAACTATATGCTTGGGGGATATAGTGAGAAGTTTTCTAGCTTAGTCACTCTTAGAGCATTAAGATGCAAATACCTATGGTTTTCCGTCTAAATCCTTGGGTGCTACAGTGGGATACTCATATGAAATGAAAGAGACAAATAAAACTTACAAGTGCGATGATCTTGAGGTTTGTAGCACTCTCAGCAAGCAACTTGCCGAAGGATAAACTATTTCCTTGCAAGATTTCTGCTTGCTGGAGAAGCTCCTCAAGACCGCATGTTGGAGATGTCGGTGTCGCACCAGGAACCACATAGGATCTACCCGGCATAAGTACCGGGTAGACTATATTCGGGAACTCTATGGCTTTCTTAGGTGCGGAGGCACTGCCTTCGGCAGATGTACCACTCTCCACCATCGCCTTACTACTACCGATAGCATCCTTAGATGGAGCTTCAACCATTTGGGTTGCAGCACTTTCTTGCATCGCCTGTTCGCCGACAACGGCAAGCTCTGTGGAGGCACCTGAGTCCACTTCAATGGCGGAAGGGCCAGATGCATCTTTGGCCTGTGAGCTTATCGGAGCAGATATAGGCTGGACGCTAGGAGTGACAGCGGCGATGGCGGGAGATGCGTGGGAAGAAACGTCATGGTGCAACATATCCTTAATGTTTCTAGAAGCCCTGAAAGTTTTGGAGATCTTCTTCAAACTAGTAGTGGCCTTCTTCCTGAAACGTGTGAAAAGTATAAGTACAGGAATAAGACAAGCAATGGACAATTTCGGAGAGAAAGAAGCTTACAGAAGAGGGGGTGCTTTGGCAAAGGGGATCCCAGTAATCTTTCTTTTCTCCGCCTCCAGGGCGGCAGTAGTCTTCTTGGAGGCTCCACCCTCCATCTTCTTCTTCTTGCCTCCGTCGGCAGCATCATAGGTGGAGCTCTTCCGCTTTCGCGCCAACGGGACATCATCGTCGGACACGACGGTGACTTCCTTCATCTTTGCATCATAGATTTGGACAGCCATGCTATCCTCCTCTAGATCGCTGAGCTGTTAAGTGAAAACCCACAGTGTTAGATAAGATGGTAATGGCTAGACGGAAGAACTGGAGTATATGTCGTACACAGAAAATAAACAGGTACCTTTGGGCAGTTGCCCTCCTCGAACATGTCGTAGGTGATGGTGAAGCCTCGCTTCCTATCCTTCACCTTGACGATGTCCTTGAGGCAGAGCTTGACGGAGTTGCTGGAAAAGTTGTCCTCGGAGATGCGGAGGCTATCCTTCCTCTCCTTGGTATACTCATGCATCAACTTCGAGCGGTGCTGCAGAGGCTGGATCCGCCTGACGAACCAGCACATGGCCCGGTCCAATCCGGTCAAACCCGTCTCTACGAAGCACTCTATCCGCCTTATAGCGTGGGAAGCATCAATGCCGGAGGGAAGGGAGGCCTGGGATCTCCATGTCGAGGCTTTAGCGACAGCTCCATCGACAAAGTCCGGGTACGTCACTTCTCGGCCAGCCAGAGGGATATCTGGGTCGTAGAAGTACGTCCGTTTCCAGTTCTTACAAGACTCATGGCCGACGATGTCGGGGAACCGCCGGCCAGGCCGGATCTTAAAACTAATAGTGCCACAGTTCCTGAGCTCGTCCTTTCCGTCTCCGGCTTCCCGCTTGATGGTGAAGAAGTAGATAAAGAGATCTAGCTTAGGCCTAATACCTAAGTAACCCTCACAAAGCGCCACATAGTTGCTAAGCGCGAGGATGCTATTGGGGGAGAGGTTCTGAGGTTGTACTCGATAATGGTTGAGGACAGCTAGGAAGAAATTAGATATGGGAAGGGAGACGCCGCGTACCAGCTGGGCTTTGAGGTACACCTTTTCTCCGGCTTGGGGAGAAGGAGTGACCTCGCCGGCCGTCGCTGCCCTCCAGGCGAGCCCCTCCGTCGTAGGGAGGTATCCCTCCATGATTAGCTCCTTGATGTCGTGGTTCGTGATATCTGAACCACGCCATTCGCCCTTGTGGGAGTCGTATTCCTCCTCTATCAGCTCCAGCGCGCTGGATTATGGTCACCGCCGGTGGTTTTGACCACCACGGATTTGGGGATCACCAGTCCCTCAGGGGGCACGATGACGGTGCTCGCCGGCTTTGCCTCGGCATCGCCTGACGCCGGCATGGAAGGGGTGGAACTGCTGCTGGCCATTGGAAGGTTACGGTGGTGATTGGGAAAGGTCGAGGAGATAGGGTTTTTCTGTGGGGTGCGCGGAGAGCTCGAGGAGGCGCTCGCTAGAGGAATAAGACGACGCAGAGGATAATGAGGTGAAAAGTAAAATTTCCACCGATGTTACAATTTATAACCTCCGGCATCAAGATTCGTGCAAAATGATCAAATGGTTTACGCATGGGCGACATGTGCGGGAGCGTGCATGGAAATTTCGCCATGTTGCCAACCGTCGCCGCCAACGGTTCCTATCGCTCGCGCGGGAAAAACGGACATGATGACATTCTCTGCATGTGTGAGTTACGAGGTGTTGATGACCTATGTCTACGTCTCCCTGGCTGTCACTGGCAGATGAACCGTCACATCGGAAGATTCCGGCATCGACAGATCTAGTCCGGCTACGGAAGAGTACGATGGAGGATTCAGCAATTCTCCGGCTTACAAGTTGAAGACGGAGAAAACCTTGCAGTGTTCTTTGGGAGGACTACAAGATATTTCCTGACAATTTGCCTACATCCATTTAGATGGAGCATTCAATGTGAAGAGGCAAGACGGCGCAAGATCTCGGAGTTCTCTGGGGGCTACTGTTGGGGATATGCTATATGGGTATCCTCATAGCATGTCCTCTATCTGGATAACCCGGGTGGCCCACAGCTGGTAGCATGGCCCATGGCCTGCTGGGCGGCCCAGTTAGATGGATCCAGAAGGGAGGCCCATGCCGGATAAAGGAAGGCTACGGAGGAGTCACCGACGTACCCGGAGCCTTGGGGTGCAAGGCACGCTAGACTAGTTGTAAGCAGTGTAGGACTATGTAACCTGTCCGGCTAGGACTTTTCCCTGTAACCCTAGGACCTGGCGACTATATAAGTCGGGACTATGGGAGCCTTTAGTGAACGATAACTTAGACTTTCTAGTCACCTCGCACAACGAACCAATCCCTGTAACTCGTCTTATTGCCCTTATAGTGATTTATAGCAGGAGTAGGATTCCGCCACCGTTGTGGGATCTGAACCTGGGTAATCTGTGTTAACTCGTACTCATCAACCGTCCGCCTTCCCCCACGTCTCTAAACACGCACTGTGAGGACCCCTCCATGGCGTACTCGTCATCAATACCACGACGCACACCTACTCCGCCATGGTTTCATGGATGTCTACACTCGGTGGATAAGTGATGAAGACGATGAGGACGTCAATGGGGAGGCGGGAAATGTGGAAGGCGAGCAACATGATGATCACGACAAGGACGGGCGAGATGACGACTAGTCTTATAGAGATGTTGAAGGTGCGAAAGCAGACCAGGCTGATGATCTAGATGCCAGAGCAGAAAATGGAAAAACGTCAGGCTAGGTGCAGGACCCTTATGTTCAAGAACTGCTTCTCAAGCAAACGAGTAACACCAAGGCTACCTCTAAAGAGAAAGCCAAGCTTGTGAAACTTGAGAAATACACAGTTACTCCATTGTATGAAGGAGGAAGCCCGATGATACCCGGTTGAATGTAACACTCAAGGCTATGGAGATGAAGGCAAAACACAAATATATCGATGCAATATTCGCTGATATGATGGCATTCTGGCACGATCGTCTCCCGGAGGGGAACACGTGTCCAACTAGTATCAAGGATGCCAAGAAAATTGTGTGTCCTCTCGATCTACTACACGTTAGATACCATGTCTGCATCAACGATTGCATCATTTATTGGGGTGAGGACATGGAGAAAACCACATGCCCGGTGTGCGGTGTGAATCGATACAAGAAAGGGTAGAAAGTTCCTTGAAAAGTGGTATGGTACTTTCCTATCACTCCTCATATGTAGTGCTATTTCTCGGACCCTAAGAAAGAAAAGCTCATGCGCTGGCATGCGAAAAGAAAGAAGCCAGGATATGATGATGACCCCAAAAAGGACGAGCTGATGAGGCACCCTTCAGATGTTATCTAGTGGAAATCATTAGACCTCGAATCCATAGTATTCAGTGGAGATTCAAGGAACATATGGCTAGGTGCAAGCACCGATGGACTCAATCCGTTCGGTAGCCGGAGAAACATGCACAACACTTGTTTGTATGGATGTACAACCTCCCTCCCTGGTTGTGCATGAAGAAGAAGTACATACAAATGACTATGCTAATTCAAGGGCCGAAACAACCTGGTACTGACATCAATATGTATCTCGGGCTGTTGAAAGAGGAGCTAGCCACGTTAACGGAATCCGGAGCCAATACGTATGATGTTGTCACACAAGATTATTCCACTATGAGATCCGCGTTGGTAACTACGGTGCAACACTATACCGTTTGTGGATAATTCTTGGGGCAATTTATCCAAGGATTCTCCGCATGCGTTAGGTGCATGGATAACACAACCTATCTCCAACTAGAGAAATATCTAGGGTCTTCGAAAACCATGCTCATGGGGCACCAGAGTTGGCTTGGCAAAAAATGATGCATGGAGAAAACATGGAGATCTATTCAATGGGAAATGCAAGATCTGAGGAATCCCAAAGCGGAGGAGCAACGAAGAAGTGGATGAATTGCTGAAAAAATGGAATGAGGGTCTTAAGCTAGGAAATAAGAGGAAGAGGAAACAAGACAAGCCGTTGCTGAAGGTATGGAAAACAAGGTATGTTTTCTAGGAGTTTCCATACTAGAAGTTCCTCTGCACGCCTCCTAGCCTTAACATCATGCATATCATGAAGAACGTGTGCGAGAGTCTTGTCTCCACCTAATCAACATGTTAGATATGACAAAACATGGTCCGAAAGCAAGGAATGTCTTGATATTCATGGGCATCCAGAAGGATCTTCACGTCAAATGTTGTTTGAGCTCTGCAAGTTTTTCGACATCATATCTCAAAAGTCGATTGGTGTGAATCATCTCGGGAGGCTACAGGAGGAGATGTGGTGATACTGTTGGAGCTCGAGATCTACTTTCTGCCCAAATTCTTCGACATTATGGTGCATATGCTTGTCCATATCGTGGAGGATATCATCAAACTCGGGCCGATGTTCCTTCGCATAATGATGGCGTTCTAAAGGATGAATGGCCACATCAAAGGATACATGCGCAATAGGTCCCGTCCAGATGGAAGAATAGCCAAGGACTTTCTGGACGAAGAGTGCATATCTTTCTGTATGAATTATCTAGATATATAGAACCCTATCGGTCTTCCTGTCAAAGGCACCTTGGCGAGCTCGAGGGATCGGGTCACCGAGATGGTCGTCACGTAATGCATCAAGACTTTGATGGTCGATGCGCAAACTTTGATAGAGCAAACCAAGTCGCGCTATAATATTTAGAGCTAGTCGATCCTTGTGTACAAAAGAACAAAAGGTTAATTGATAAGAAGTATAGTGACCAGGGCCAGTAGAGGACGCCGGGAGAAATAATCAAAGAGCACAACTCAGATTTCACGCGTTGGTTTAGGCAGACGCTCCTAGATAATACCCTGCAATCATATTCTGTGAAGGAAAACATCATATTCACCTTGTCGCAGGGACTCATGCGCAACATGGTGACCTATCAGGCGTATGATATCAACGGCTACACATTCTACATGGAGGAAAATGACAACAAGAGTGACTATCAGAAATCAGGGGTAACATCAGAATTCTACACTAATGACAACGTGAAGGAAAGATTCTATGGGAGGATCGAGGAGATCTGGGAGCTTGACTACTATGTAGAAAATGTGCTGATGTTCCATGTCAGATGGGTCAAGAGCTTCGAAAGAGAAGACCGGTATTTCAGAACCATGGATATACCCTAAGCGACAAAATCCATGGTCGCCGGTGCGAACGTCGCCACGAAAAATGAACCGTGGGTATTGGCTAGCAAAGTGGACAAATATTTTTCTATTACCGATCCAACAAAGCCTAGCCATGTTGTTTTGAGGATAGGAAAAAGAAACATCATCGGAATGGATGGAGTTGCCAACAAGCAAGACTTTGACCAGTATGGCGATCCAAAGATTAAAGATTACAACGACTACGATGTAGCCACATACATCACAAGAACAAAAAGGATAACCTTACCCAAAAAGGTAGCCTGTTCGAGAGAAGAAACATTCAAGTGTCGGGGCTAAATTATTCAACCGCGACAAAGAAGGGAAAAAAGATTGTAAAACGCTAACTCAAAAAATATTGTAAAACACTAGCTTAAAGAAGTATGACGCTCTGTGTCTGACTCTATTGGTCATAGTTCCTTGCTGTTGCGGCCGGTGCTCGTTTGTGCGCGTGTGAACCACCAGATCATAAGGAAAGATGCCTCTCGGGGCATCTGAGAATGATTCGAGCCATAATTTACAAGAACATTCTGTAGTATTAGTAAGAGGAGGAAGGGTTAAGGATTTACCCGGTGTGAGATATCGCATTATTCAAGGAACACTAGATGCTGTCGCAGTAAAGAATCGTCAACAAGGGCGTTCTAGTGCGTTGTAAAAAAATATTGCATGGATGTCATATTATTTAATCACTTTTGTCCCACTTTTATGATATATATATACCACTTTTGACATATAAAACATATAAAAAATATTTTATAAGTGTAGATAATTTTTGGACATTTTCTAAGATGTAAAAGTACTTTTAAAATAAAAACAAAAAAGGTGGGCAACAGGGTTCAAACGTGGGTGCTCATAGTTTCAAAATAGAGCAAAGGGCGGAACCAGTGGGACAGGAAAGTGATAGTGTCAACTAATGGGCTGGCCGACTTCTTATTTCAGTTGTCAGAGTAGTTAGACGTAGAGCACTCTTACCTAGTGCATTACAGATAAGTGGTTTACCCATAGCACACTTGGTAAGGGTGCACTACGTCTATCTGTTACTTATCCTCAAACCCATGTGCATGGGAACGTCCCTGTCATCTCCCTCGCTCCAAGCAGATCTCAACCCCACACACAGCACGCCGCCACCACCGCTCGATCTCCCGCTCCACGCTGCCAGGCATGCCCGCACGCGTGCACGCCAAGCACGCCCGCTGGAGGAGGAGGACCATCCTGCCCCGCCCCGCGCTCTCATCGAAGGAGGAGGAAGCCCGCATGCTCCGACTTGCGCTCTCACCGGAGGAGGAGGAGGCCCTCGTCCCGCACACGACCTAGGAGGAGGAGGCCTGCCCTGCGCGTGAAAAAGGAGTAGGAGGCCCGCGCGCAGTAGTGTCGGAGGAGGACAGCGCACAAACAAGGAGAAGGAAGACCACCATTGTTTTCCCCATGCTGTTGCTCGTCGCCGAGACCTCCGCCCCTCCCGCCTGGTAAGGCCCCCTCTCCTACGCTGCTCCTCAACCCTTGTGTAATTAGTTCCCTGTTTAATTATTTCTAGTAGTGCAACCATGATCACATCAATAATGTTTGGAGCTCAATTGGCAATGTTCATCGAGGCTAATTTAGGAGATCAATGACTAAATTGTTCGGTAGGAGATCATCTAAGCTATGATTATTGCCGTATTTAGGACTAATCCATCTTAGGTTTAGTTTTTATCAATGTTACTGCTTAGGTTTAGTTAGTTGCTATCAAGTTAGTTGCTATAGGTTATTAGTAGTAAGTATCTTAGCTATGAAATGAATAGAATTTAAACATCTGTAGAAAGTAGTTAGTAGTAGGTTAGCAATAGGTTATTAGTAGCAGTACTTTAGAAAGTACTATATGTAGCTTATATTTTGATTAAACACCTACTAAAATCTGTGATGTCCTTCTTGTATATACAATTAACATGCGACTGTTCGTGTTCAATACAATTTCTAAATACTAATTTTCAGTGATCAATTTTCACCCCAGATAAGCATCTTTCGATCTAGCTGTTCATTCATGCTTCTTAGAAACCTAAGTTGGGCAAATAGTTTGTGTAATAGGACACTCATTATTAAAGAACTAGAGGATTGTGTATACATGTTATTAGGGCTATGACACTTATGATGTTCATTGTGCATTTATACTATCCCATGGCTATAAATAGAGAAAAGGCTAGAGAATGTTTCTTATTAGTATATACAATAACAAGTTTGTTTACCTATGGTCAGTTATATGTCGACTATAGAGTCTATGGGCAAGACATAGCATGGAACCAGCCTTAAGAGAAAGGAAAGTCATACCAAGCCTCCTACCTTACAGTTAGCAAGGGAGTAGATGATATTGTGTCTCTGTCCCTATCCATGTCCCTCTCCGTGCTAAAAATCACTTAGTCACTGTCCCTCTATGTGCTAAAAACTAATATTTTTTACCATAAATCCTTTACTAATAATTTGCTAGCTAGCAATGCTTTTGATTGTTGTAATCCTTCTACTAATAATTGTTGTAGTATTTTTGTAGTACTAATAATTTCTGTTAGAAATGCTTATGATGCTAGCAATCCTTCTACTAATAATTGTTGTAGTATTTATGTTATTGCTTCTAATCAGTTGATGTAGTATCATATAATTGTTGTAGTATTTCTCCTTATTTTCTTAACTACATATCAGTGTTATTTCTGTTATTAATGTAGCTCTAGGACATATTGCTATTTTATAGTTTTAGTTAGCTTCACTTGATGTCCCGTGCAAAAGCTTTGTATGCTATGAAACTCTCCTGTGCAAAGTTGTGTATGTTGTGCAAATCTCATGTGCAAAGTTGTGTATGCTGTGCAAAGCTCGTATGCTACATATCAGTTTTGAAATGGCAAGATCATGATGGAGGTATATGATCGGTATGTAGGTGCTTGTATGAAATGAGTCTCGGTGTTTGCCAAAATGTTGATTAACTTCCGTTTCGGCAGAAATCAGGCACTCCTAGGTTAACAAAATTACCAAAGGTCATGCCAAATTTTTCTGTGAACTTTTTTAACCACTATTTTATTTTTAGTGAAAACATGTGTGACAACGATGAGGCTGGCCCTTCTAAGGGCATCAACATTGAAGGATAAGTCAGATCTCAAAAGAACTTTTCATTCTTGGAGGAGGCCAAGCGGATGGAAATAATGACATGGGATGAAGAATACAATCCTTGCAAGAGGGACGACGATGAGATGAGCGGACGATGAAACCGCTGATGTCGGCGAGGGAACAATAAATGGTAGAAATCCACCTAACAAGAAGAAGGAACGGCGCCCGAACAGGGTCGGGACCATCAGAGAGGAAATTACCGAAGTGAGCCCAACAGGGGTTCCTTTGGCAACCTACCAGGTCGTCAAAGGGTGAGGTGTGCAAGTGGTGGCTATCACCCTGTCGCATCTCGCCAACACAGACATCGGGGATGTTGGGCACCCCCTATTTGTTTGGTAGTGGACACGAAGGCGTTCCAGACTTAACATCATTTTAGAAACCTGTAGAGACGGGCCCACGACACACACAAAGCACACAGTCATTTTTTACCCAGGTTTGGGCCACCCTTTGGCTAACAACCCTACGTCCTACTTTAGTGGATTATCTGGGGTGGATCGAGGTACAAGATGATGATCTCAATGGTGTTTGGGAGCTTCTTTCTCTCTATCTTCTACACTTCATGGGCTTCCTCTTGCTCACTTCTCTCACTTTTTCCTCTCTTCCTTCTCTCTGATGTGAAGGATATCAACTCTATCTCTATCTCTATTTGTTCATCCAATGCTCTCCTCTCCGAACTATCCTTTCTCAATTCTCGGTTCCTCTAACCCCCTATCTCAATGGCCAAGTGCCTTCTTTTATACTCCAAGGGGTCACTAGGGAAAGCGTGAAGCACCACCAAGGGCGTTCCCGGGCTCAATCGCGGTTGTGCCACACGCTCTTCAGGCAGATGGGCAGTGCCTATGGCCAATGGATGGCAACGGGCGGTGCCCAAGAGCACTAGATGCCTGAGTGACAGCTCAGGCTCCGAGTTGTCACTCCTGTCGGTGGCGCACTATACCATACTGCAGCATCATAATGATGTCCAGCAGCGCTGGCGCGTCACCAGTTCCCAAGGCCATAGGAGCCTTGCCGATTGACTTCCACCTCGGGCCCCTTGCCGATTTCAATGGGGATGGTGCCCTCCTGGAGCTCTTCTCCTGGATCACAGAAGCGCTGGAAGGGCGAGTCGCCCTCTACCACGAGTACCACCTCAGTGAGTCTCGGAAGATGATGCGGACCGTCGCAACTCAGGTCTTCTCTACCCTTTACCAGCACGACAACAACTTCCCCTGGAGGGTGTTGTTGCAGGAGGTGGAGCATCCCAAGGGGACTCCGGTGGGCGAGGTTGCCCGCTTCCAGCAGCTCGTTCATGAATATCTGGATGAGTTATTTCCGCTGTTCAAGTGGTCTGAAGTGGATGATTCCTCTAAGGCTGATGCGACTCCCTAAGACGAAGGAAGTGTTCCTCATGGAGGTTCGCCTTCCGCAGGTGGAAGCAACAGGCAGTCTCCTGAGGGTAGAGCTTCAGAGCTGTCGTCCGACGAGACCTTTTGCCTTGTTATCCTTTATTTGGTGGACTTTGGCTTGTTGGTCATATCTGGACCAGGAATTGCTATGTATGTTTGTTTCATATGTACCCGCTTGCGCTTTGTCAGAGAGTTGTGCTTCCCCGGGGTCTCCCGAGGAGAGGGCCGCGTGGACCTATGGGAATGCCTGCATAGTAATGTTAGGAGCCAAGGACAAGGTAACTTACCGCCGCCGCTGAGTGGTAAGTTCAAAGCTCGGAAGTTTTTGGTCCTGTATGCTTCTGTTTGCTGGAGGGATAGATCCTCGTGAGCCTCCCCGTGAGCCTCTCGAGGAGAGAACCATAGGGCAAATGTTGAACTGGCTTGCCTCTCAAGGAGAGACCAACGACCAACATGAAAGATTGTGTATTTTTTTGTTTTTTAAGGGTTCAGAACCATGGTTGAGGTAACTTGTGGCCATGGTTAAGTTTAGAGCTCGACACTTTAGGTCCTGACAAGGTTGAGCTACGGAGATCTGAGCCTCCTGAGCAACCAGGAACCGTGGGTGAGGTGACTTACGGCCGAGGAACGGGCCACAAGTTCAAAGCTCCACACTTCAGGCCCTAAAGAATTTGAGGCACGGAGATCTGAGCCTCCTGAGCAAGCACGAACCGTGGGCGAGGTGACTTATGGCCGTGGAAAGGTCCACAAGTTTAGAGATTCACACTTCATGCCCTGAATAATTTGAGGCATGGAGATCTGAGCCTCCCGAGTCGTCATTAACCATGGGCGAGTTGACTTACGGCCGAGGAACGGACGTAAGTTCAGAGCTTCACACTTAAGGCCCCCAAGAATTTAAGCGCGGAGATCTGAGTCTCCCAAGTCGCCCGTAGGCCTCCCGAGGGGAGCGCTGCGGGGCCCGTGCATGCCCGTGATCTTCTAGATGGGGGATCTTAGGTCCTACATGTTTTGACGATCCTGCCCAAGATCTAACGCACCCCTGGGCCTGTCGTGCCTCCAGCGTTGGACTGTTTCGTTTATACACCATGCGAGGGTTTCAAGGACCGGGAACCATGGGTAAGGTGACTTATCGCAGGATCTAGTCTGCAAGTTCGGAGCTCGACACTTTAGTTCCCCTGCATTGACGGGGAATGGTATGGCGATGTGATGTGGATATCCCGTCTATTGATACAACCGTTGTACCTATAGCTACACACATACAAGGACCTATCACTCGAGCTTGTTCCAAGCGACTTAATTATCATGTACTTTCATTTCTTGGAACTATTCCTTATGTACATGAGAATATGATGCTGCCTAAATCAGATATGTTTTTTACTCTTAGGAATGATGGACCTAGCAAGGATGAGAAGGAAAAGCATTGGAGCATGATCATGCATGGATATGGCAGCAAGTATGTGAGGATTAAAGAGGACGCCACGAGTGGAGCTTTTAGAACTTTGAAGACACCATAATGAAGATTGAAGGCTTGGACGAAATATTCAATATTAATACTTCACAAATTCGTCCATAGCTTAATGTGGTTCTGCGACACCTTTATTTTGGGCTAGGACCATGTAATTTTCGCAGGATATTAACTAGCCTCTTTTTAGACTCCGTATTTGAGGAGAAAAGGACTTTCAGGGTTGGATTCGGCCACCACCTCTATGGCTGGCCGAAAACCCACATTTTCCTCCTTAAATACTCCCCATAGCCGTCACTTTAGACTCGGATTTTGTTTAGACATAAAGTTAGCCATCATAGCAACTTCGCCAAGGCTCGAGCGTCGTAGAGGCCAATTGTACATCGCACGTATAAAGGATCCCACCTTTTCAATAAAGCTTTCATATTAATCCACAATATCTTGATTGCAATATTAGTTCTTACTTGTTATCGATTTCAGGTAGGAATTAAGACCCTCGCTGGTTAGGCTGATCGTGCGTCCGCAGGATCGGTAACCTTCAGGAGATTGGCATAGCGATTGCACTGCCTTGTGCTCGCACGTGTAGTCGGATCATCATCCCGAACTTCACCAAATCGACTATCACCATCTCATTGAAAGATCGGACACCTTTTACCTATCAAGTGCTATCAGATTTCAGCTTGCTCGGTGTGATTTACTATTTTCAAAGATTAGATCTGCTTTTACCTATAACCCATGAAAATGCCAAAAACACAGTTAGAGTTAGATCCATCCCATCACCAATCTACGCCTTGCATTATCTTTTCAGTTTTTGCATTGTTGAATTTGTGTCTGCATCGTCGCGTCAAGGTGGTGGTCTTAGTGTCTTGCCCCTTAGAGTTTTGAGTTCTGGTCACATTAGTCACCGCCGACACGCTCGCAGATCACCACCATCTACACCCACCACATAATCCCTAGCTACCGCCACCATATTCCGCCGCCATACATACCTCCATACACTCTGCCACATAAAACCCTAGCCACCACCACCATATTCTGCCGCCATACACCCTGTCACCAAAACCCGACTCTGACTTTGCCACCGCCTTCCTAACTCGACACGGATCTGATCACCTTTCCTACCGCGACACGAGTCCGAGTTGATTTATTGTTTCCTAGTTATTCTTTTTTACTTTCCTTACTTGTTGTTTCCGTGTTGAGCTAAAAGTCCGGTCGCAAGTCCAGAAGGAGAGCAAAAAAAAGGGTTGGAACCGCCTCCGAAAAAATTTCTGGCTATACTAGTTTTCGACCTTGGGGATCATTTTTCTCCATTGACCATTGTAGCGATATTTTTTTGGCGCATGTGCGCTTTTCGAAGAATAATAGAAAAATTCTGACAAAAAATTTCGGTGCTATCCTGTTTTTAGACCCCGTAGATCAGTTCTAGAAACTCGCCATCATAGTGATTTTGGACATCTCGGTTCGCTTTTCAGGGTGCCATATCATCATACCATTGCTAGTTGTGTCGCGTCGTGACATTGTTAGTGCTCTAGGATCATGTCTCTAGTATGGTCTATCCTAGGACCAGCACGGTACCATCGTTGAGCATTCTTTCAACATTGCATTGCTGTTTTGAAAATTGCTAAACCCCTTTGCTAAGCCTTCCCAGAGCTCCACAAATTTCTCCACGTGCAGTGTCTCGACTCCTGGTAATCGCTTGGTTCAATATCTGGACCCACTGATACTCGTGGTTGCACATCACCTTTTTCCTGCTGTTTGGTAAGAACTTGTAAGAGCTTTGTATATTGCTTGATGGATTACGCGTGTTGATCCTCATGTTGAACTTGTAAGAACTTGTAAGATTTCCGTACTATCGGCATATATACCTGTTCTTTTGAGGACTAACCATGGCAGATAATTCGTGTGACCCCGCAAAGATGACGAACCAAGAGCTACATGCCCACTTCTCCGAGCTGTTAGTAGGACGAGCTAAATATGTGGATGAAAGACTAGAGGAGTTTGATAACAAGATGACCAACTCTATGGACAAGATCGAAGGAATTGAGAAATCCTTCAACGACAAGCTAGACACTCGGTTCAAGGAAGTTTTGGACAGATTGCCTGCGCCTGCACCCGCACCTGCTCCTGCTCTGTTTGCACCTCGGCAGGGCGCATGTGCATTCCGATCACGGGTCGTACTACTGGTTCAGCTGCCGCCACTGCAGCTGATGTACCTCAGGCTTCCAACGTGGCTGCTGCTGCAACCTTGGGAGAAGACGATGGGTACTACTACGACTTTGACAATGACGATCTGTTCGACGAGGAGGGTGAACAACTTCCACATCCTGCTGGCCGACCCCGAGATTACCACCACAACGCTCGACCACCGGTACGTGATGATGATCATGTTGCAAAGCTTAAATTAAATATTCCATCTTTTGAGGGTAAATATAATCCTGATGCATATCTTACATGGGAGATGGAAGTAGAACAACATTTTGCATGTTTAAAATATCCTGAGAATATGTGTGTTAGTGCTGCTACATGTGAATTTACTAAATTTGCTTCCCTTTGGTGTTCTAAATATTGTCGCTTAAATCCTACTACTATTCCTAGTACTTGGACTGCTTTAAAAACATCTATGCGTGTTCATTTTGTGCCTCCTACTTATCAACGTGATTTAATAAAGAACCTGACATGTTTAGAACAAGGGAAAAAATCTATAGAAGAGTATTATCAGGAATTGCAAACGGGGATGGTTCGGTGTGGTCTTTTTGAAACTACTGAACAAATGCTTGCACGTTTCTTTGGTGGATTAAACAAGGATATTCAACACATATTAGACTCTAAGGAAAATAATACCATCACTCTTTGTTTCATCTTGCTTGCAAAGATGAACGTGAAGTGCATGATCGCCAAATACCATGGAGGAGGACTAATAATTCTGCAGGTCACACATCCTCTTGGACATCCCGACAATTAGCGCCTTCTTATCGTGATACTCCACCATCTTCTACCACATCCAAAGCCACCACAAGGCTTCCTTCAGCTACTCCTCCACTGTCATCCAATGCTCCTGCTCATAGTGCATCTTCTATGGCTTCCACAGGCAAAACAAAAGATATACAATGCCGTAAGTGCTAGGTTTATGGTCATATTGAGCGTCAGTGCACAACACAGCGCGTTATGATGGTGCGTGATGATGGTGAATATGATTCATCAACTGACTTTGATGAAGATACATTAGCTCTTATTTCTACTCAATATGGAGATAATTCTAATTTTGAAGAAGAGACAGAGATAATGGGAGATGAAACTGCTGATCAATACAAGAGCTTAGTGGCACACCATGTGTTGAGTGTGTAATTAAGAAAATCTGAGCATGATCAATGCCACAACCTGTTCCAAACACGCGGAGTTTTCAGGGAAAGAGCTATAAGGATAATCATTGATGGAGAGAGTTGTAATAATTTGGCTAGTGTTGACATGGTAGAGAAGCTTGCACTTCCAACAAGACAACACACACATTCATATTACATTCAATGGTTTGAGAGTTCTCGCAAGATAAAGGTAACAAGAACGATACGCGTGCATTTTACTATTGGGTACATATTCTGATTTTGTTGATTGTGATGTTGTACCTATGCAAGCTTGTTCTTTGTTACTTGGTAGACCATGGCAATTTGATAGAGAATCTGTTCATCATGGCAAAACTAATCACTATTCTCTTATGGACGATGGCAAGAAAATTGGTCTAAAACCTATGACTCCCGAATAGATTTTAAAAGATGATCTTGCTAGAGCTAGTAGAGCTAAAACTGAGGAGAAAAATAAAAGTGAGAATCAGATTGTTGTTGCAGGTTTTGTACCACCAAAGAACACTAAATCTCATTCTAAAAATGCTACTGAAATTCGTTTTAAGAGTCCATGTATGCTTGCAAATAAAATTGATATGGTTGAACTATATGTTTACAATATTCAATGTTATGCAATTGTCTACAAAGAGGGTTTTTTTCATTTGAGGATATGCCTCCTCCTTTGCCATCTGTTGTTTCTAACCTTTTGCAGGAATATGAGGATGTTTTTCTCGTTGAGATTCCACCATGACTACCTCCTATTAGAGGAATTGAGCACCAAATTTATCTAATTCCTGGTTCTATGTTGCCCAACCGCGCGCCATATCGAACCAATCCAGAGGAGACAAAGGAGATACAACGCCAAATTCAGGAACTACTCGATAGAGATCATATTCGTGAGTCCCTTAGCCCATGTGTTGTTCCTATTATTTTGGTACCTAAGAAAGATGGTTCTTCGCACATGTGTACTGATTGTAGAGCTATCAATAATATTACTATTAGATATCATCATCCTATTCCACGTTTAGATGACATGCTTGATGAATTGAGTGGCTCTACCATGTTTTCTAAAGTTGATTTGCGTAGTGGTTACCACCAGATTCGTATGAAATTGGGAGATGAATGGAAAACTACATTTGAAACTAAGTTCGGTTTATATGAGTGGTTAGTGATGCCGTTTGGTTTAACTAATGCACCCAGCATATTTATGAGATTAATGAACGAAGTTTTACGTGCTTTCATGGGACGTTTTGTGGTAGTCTACTTTGATGATATTTTGATTTATAGCAAATATTTAGAGGATCATTTGGAACATTTACGTGTTGTTTTGAATGCTTTACATGATGCATGTTTGTTCGGTAAGCTTGAGAAGTGCACCTTTTGCACCGATCGAGTTGCGTTTCTTGGCTATGTTGTTACATCACAGGGTATTATAGTGGATCCACCCAAGACTGAAGCTATTGAGAATTGGCCGTAGCCCAAGACGGACACACAAGTGAGGAGTTTTCTTGACCTTGCTGGTTTTTATAGGCGCTTCATGAAAGACTTTGGATAAATTGCCGCGCCGCTGAATGAACTTACCAAGAAGGATGTGCCCTTTGTTTGGGGCGATGCACAACAACATGCCTTCGTGATATTGAAATATAAGTTAACACATGCTCCCTTGCTCCAACTTCCTGATTTTAATAAGACATTTGACCTTGAATGTGATGCTAGTGGAATTGGTTTGGGAGGTTTGTTATTACAAGAGGGAAAACTTGTTGCATATTTTAGTGAGAAATTGAGTGGGGCTAGTCTGAACTATTCTACTTGTGATAAATAAGTATATGCGCTGGTCCGGACATTAGAAACATGGAAAAATTATCTATGGCCTAAAGAATTTGTTATACACTCTGATCATAAATCTTTGAAGCATATTCGTAGTCAAGCTAAGTTGAATCGTCATCATGCAAAGTGGGTTGAATTTATTGAGTCTTTTCCTTATGTTATCAAACAAAAAAGGGTAAAGATAATGTTATTGTTGATGCTTTGTCACACCATTCTAATTTTTTATCTCAACTTGATTTCAGAATATTTTGATTGGAAACTATTAAGGAAAAATATGTGCATGATGCTGAATTTCAAGATGTGTTGCAGAATTGTAGAGATGGTAGAACATGGAACAAGTTCATCTTCAATGATAGATTTGTGTTCCGTGCAAACAAGCTATGCATTCCAGATAGTTCTTTTTGTCTTTTGTTGTTACAGGAGGCGCATGGAGGAGGATTGATGGGACATTTTGGTGTCAATAAAATGGAGGATGTTCTTGCTGCACACTTCTTTTGGCCACGTATGCGTCGATATGTTGAGAGATTCGTGGCATGCTGCACTACTTATCAAAAAGCTAAGTATCGCCTTAATCCACATGGTTTGTATATGCCTCTTCCTGTTCCTAGTGTTCCTTGGGAGGATATTTCTATGTACTTTCTTTTGGGATTGCCTCATACATAGAAGGGGGGATAGCATTTTTGTTGTTGTGGATCGGTTTTCTAAGATGGCACACTTTATCCTTGTCATAAAACGGATGATGCTGCGTATATTGTTGATTTGTTCTTTCGTGAAATTGTTCGTTTACATGGTGTGCCAAATACTATTGTTTCTGATCATGATACTAAATTTCTTGGCCACTTCTGGAGATGTTTATGGGCTAAGTTGGGGACTAAATTGTTGTTTAGTACTACATGTCATCCCCAAACTGATGGACAAACTAAAGTAGTGAATAGAACTTTGTCTACTATGTTGCGGGCTTTTTTAAAGAAGAACTTAAAATTGTGTGAAGAGTTTTTACCTCATATAGAATTTGCTTATAATCGGTCGCTACATTCTACCACAAAGATGTGCCCATTTGAGATTGTGTATGGTTTTGTTCCTCGTGCACCTATTGTTTTATTGCCATTACCTTCTTCGGTGCAAACTTATTTGGATGCTACACAACATGCTGAAATGATATTAAAACTTACATAAGACTACTAAAGATAACATAGAACACATGAATTCTAAGTATAAACTTGTTGGGGATAAAGGGAGAAATCATGTTGTGTTTGATGTTGGTGATCTTGTTTGGTTACATTTGCGTAAAGATCATTTTCCTAATTTGAGCAAGTCTAAGTTCATGCCACGTGCTGCTGGTCCTTTTAAGGTGTTAGAGAAAATAAATGATAATGCATATAAACTTGAGTTACCAGTAGATTTTGGTTCGATTAGTCCTACGTTTAACATTACAGATTTGAAGCCTTACTTTGGTGAGGAAGATGAGATTGCGTCGAGGACGACTTCAATTCAAGAAGGGGAGCATGATGTGGACATCCCATCTATTGATACAACCATTGTACCTACAACTACATACATACAAGGACCTATCACTCGAGCTCGTGCCAAGCAACTTAATTATTAGGTACTTTCGTTTCTTGGAACTATTCCTTGTATACATGAGAATATGATGATGCCTAAATCAGATATGGTTGTTACTCTTAGGAATGATGGACCTAGCAAGGATGAGAAGGACAAGCATTGGAGCATGATCATGCATGGAGATGGCAGCAAGCATGTGAGGATTGAGGAGGACGCCACTAGTGGAGATTTCAGAACTTTGAAGCCACCATAATGAAGATTGAAGTCTTGGACGAAATATTCAATATTAATACTTCACAAATTCGTCCATAACTTAATGTGGTGCTGCGACACCTTTATTTTGGGCCAGGCCCATGTAATTTTTGCGGGATTTTAAATATCCACTTTTTAGAGTCCGTATTTGAGGAGAAAAGGACTTCTAGGGTTGGATTCGGCCACCACTTCTATGGACGGCCGAAACCCCACCTTTTACTCCTTAAATACTCCCCATAGCCGTCACTTTAAACTCGGATTTTCTTTAGACATAAAGTTAGCCATCATAGCAACTTCGCCACGGCTCGAGCATCGTAGAGGCCTCTTGTACTTTGCACCTATACAGGATCCAACCATTTCAATAAAGCTTTCATCTTAATCCGCAATATCTTGATTGCAATATTAGTTCTTACTTCTTCTCGATTTCAGGTAGAAATTAAGACCCTCGCTGGTCAGGCTGATCGTGCTTCCGCAGGATCGGTAACCTCTAGGGGATTGTCCTAGCGATTGCATTGGTGCTCGTTCTTGCACGTGTAGTTGGATCTTCAAGACCGAACTCCACCAAATCGACTATCACCATATCATCGAAAGATCGGACACCTTTGCCCTATCATGATGGCACCACTACAGCCCCTGTTCGCGTGGCGGATATACGAGAACATGACAAGCGCATGGGAAGAAAGGGACAACCAGTAGAACAAATGTGTTACCAGAACATAATGAATAGAAATCATAGGTAACAGCGGTCGTTTCATTTCTCAAAACCCTACCCTCGTGGGGGGGGGACATTGCCTAGCGGAAGAGAGTGGGGACAAGAGTCACCTTCAGAAGTCGGAGTCGTGGCTTGTCCTACGCCTCTAAATGGGTGGAGGCGTCCCTGGCCTCATGAGACCTATGGCACGGTTATGACTCTGCGACCCTCCCTGAGTCTAATGTCATACTCCTCTCTCACCTTCCTGAGTCTGATGCATTCGCTGGTGTCATGGCCTTGTATCTGGTGGAAGACGCAGTACGGACCCTGGTATGGCGCTCCTCCTGCACCTTACCGCACTAGGCGCTTCCTCGTGGCCTTCTTTGTGCGCTAGTCGGCACTTCCCTCTGGCTCCATTGTCGTGTGTTCTGACTCCTTGCCGCCACGGGAGAACAGGTCGCCCGTTCCCACCTTGCCACAATGATCAGCCACGGTGAAGAGCTCGGCAACTGTTGCAAGGTTCTCTCTGTGGCGGCCAATCCTGCCGAGCACACAAGTGTTGGTGACCCCTTCGGCAAAGGCCGCGATGAACTCCGCGTCGGAGTCCCCTGTGACCCAGACGAGTGTCTGATCCAAGAGCTTCAGGTATTGATACGCCCAATTTGCATCACCATTCTATATCATAATTTACCTCTATTCATTGATATTTCTCTTATTATGAGGTATTACTTATGGATTTTCATCTATTTATGCATGTTGGCTGATTCCTGGAGGATGGACTGTCGGAGTCTGGATTTTGATGGAAAAGACGGTGTTTCGGTGCAATTTCGCGAAGATCAGGAAAATACTAGAAAAATATGGAAACATATTATTTTACAGGAACACGAAGGAAGCCAGAAGGAGGAGCGAAGGGGGGCCTCAGGGGGTCCACACCCCCTAGGCGCGGGCCCACCTGTCCCCACACCTAGGGTGGGTTTGGCCCACCTGTTCGGCCTCCGACTCCGCCCCTTCGCCTACATCTTGCCGACGGAACCCTAACACCAGGGGAGCAACCACAGATACATTTATGCCGCCTCTGGGAGGCGGAAAACACCGAGAGAGAAAGATCTCTCCGGAAGACAGATTTCTGCCAGGGGAATTCCTTCCCGGAGAGGGGAGACCATCGCCATCAACACCATCATCAATCTAGGCTTCATCAGGATCATCATCATCATCCACACCATCATCTCCACCAGCACCATCATCACCACTCCGTCCCGCTGTAACAATTGTGTTGGATGTTGCTTAGTTCATTAGGGGGGACTTTCCCGGTGTTGATTACTATTGTAGTTGATGCTTGTGAGTGGAAACATTGGATTATTGTTTATGTTCAGATTGTTATCCATTATCATATCATCTTTGATCTTTATCCATATGATGTCTTGTGAGTAGTTCGTTTAGTTCTTGAGGACATGGGAGAAGTCATGTTGTTAGTAGTGAATCTGTGATGAGTTATTATTCAATGGTTTAGTATTTAAGTTGTAGTGCTATTCTTCTAGTGGTGTCATGTGAATGTCGACTACATGATACTTCACCATTTATGGTCCTAGGGGAATGCATTGTGTATTTGGCTACTAATCGTGGGGTTGCCGGAGTGACAGAAACCTGAACCCCCGTTAGGACACATTTGCACAAGTGAGCGTAGGATCTTAGAGTTCAAGGTTGTGGTTAGATTTATATCTTAATTACTTTCCTATAGTTACAGATGTTTGCAGGGGGTTTAATCACAAGTATGTATTAGTCCTAGGAAGGGCAGTATGTTAGCACAGGTTCACCCACACAACACTTACAAACACCAAAGAATAGTAATCAGATATTTGAAGCGAAAGCACTTGACAGAATTCCCATGTGTCCTCGAGAACGTTTGGTCCTTATAAGTATTTCCACCGGCTTGTCCTTTACTAAGAAAGTATTGGGCCACTTGCTCCGTTTGTTTGTTACTTCTGTTACTTGCTCTTTGTTTTGTTGCCTTGTAAGAAAACCAATAAAATTTTGTTTGCTAAGTATTCACAGGGATTTCCTGCTCCATACCACTATTCAGAACCTTCTGCTCCCCATTGGGATCGATACTCCTATTTATCGAAAATACTACGATACACCCCCTACACTTGTGGGTCATCAAGAATATTTTCTGGCGTCGTTGTCGCGGAGTGAAGCGCTATTGAAGAGTAGAACTGGTAAGGGAACATTTATTGTGAGTATTTCCTTTTGTTACTGTTTGTTTCTTTGTTTCCAATATGGATAACCCACTTGGTTTTCTGTTTGGGAAAACTACTACCACTGAAAGGGTAGTAGATAAACCACCTGTTGAGATAGATCCTTTTAAGATACCTGCGAGAATTGTTAATCATGTCATGGATAATTATTATTTTGGGGATGGAACTGTCCATCTTGGTGATCACTTGCTTTATATCCATGAATTATGCAGGTTGTTTAAGTGTGCAGGTATCACAACTGAACAGGTGAAGAAGAAGTTACTCTCCATATCCTTGAAAGGCAGAGCTGAGGCATGGTTTAAGCTGCTAAAGAATGGATGATCCATGGAATGGGAGGAGATGGCATCTCTCTTTTACTCTAAATTTTATCCTCCCAGTGAAATCCAAAAGGATAGAAGTCTTATATATAACTTTTGGCCTCTTGACGGAGAGAGTACTGCTCAAGCTTGGGGGAGACTGAAGTTATTAATGCTTAAATGTCCTATTCATGAACTCCCCAACAATATTATTCTCAATAACTTTTATGTTAGGCTTTTTCTTCAAGATAAATGTTTACTAGATGCTTCTTGTGCTGGATCATTCACAAGTATGAAGGACGAAGTTAAATGGGATCTCTTGGACCGTATTCAAGATAACACTGAATCTTGGGAGAATGACAAAGGAAGAAAGTCAGGTATAAACTATGATTATGAATGTATTATATCTTTTATGGGAACTGATAACTTTCGTGATATTAGCAATAAGTTTGGCCTTGATCCTCAAGTTCTTGGGGAATGTTTTAATGCTTTTTCCTCTTATATTGAGATACCCAAGAAAGAGTGGGACAAGTACCATGCTCCTTATAAAGACATTGTTACCCACGTTCCTGCCAGTATAGAGGTTTGTACTTTTGATCCTATTTTGCCTGATCCTTATGTTGAGAAGATCCCTTTTCCCTCCAAGGTAAGAGAACACTCTATTTTGACTAATGTGGTTAGCAAAAGCGCAAAGAAAACTGTAGGTTCCAATGATCTTATTAATATCGAGCCTATGGTAGCTATTGTGAAAGATCTTGTCACTAGAAATATAGAGGATGAGTATATTGTCTTTTGTGAACACGCTACTAATATTCTTTCTCATCCTAAGAAAGTTAGAAAAGCTAGTGTTCCCGTGCTCTCTGTTAAAATTTGTGATCATTGCTATTATGGTTTATGTGATATTGGTGCTAGTTCTAGTGCTATCTCTTATGAGCTTTACAGGGAAATTATGCATGAGATTGGTCCTTGTGAGCTTGAAGACATTGATGTGGTTATTCACCTTGCCAATAGAGAGCAAGTTTGCCCCATTGGTATTGTAAGAGATGTGGAGGTAATTTGTGGTAAGATTAAATATCCTGCTGATTTTCTAGTACTTGGTAAAGAAGCTAGTAAAACCTATCCTATCATCTTTGGTAGACCCTTCCTTAATACTTCTGGGGACATCATAGATTGTAGAAAGGAAAAAGTTTTGACTAAGTTTGCTGGAGAATCTTATGAGTTTAATTTTTCCAAATTTGTCAAAACCCCTTATGAAAATGAATTACCTCATGAGGATTTCAAGGTTTAACAACTATCTGCTATTTATCTTGCTCCTAACAATGCTTTGCAGTAGTTCATGGAAGATCATGAAAGTGATGCTTTTATGAAGGAAAGAAATGAGATTGATGAGGTTTTCTTTCGTCAGCCTGAGTTACTTAAGCATAATTTACCTGTGGAAGATTTGGGTACCACACTACCACCCAAAGGGGATCCTGTTTTCGAATTAAAACCTTTACCTGATGATCTTAAATATGTTTATCTTGATGATAAGAAGATATATCCTGTTATTATTAGTTCTAAACTTTCAGGGAAGGAAGAAGAAAGGCTATTGGAGGTATTGAAGAAGCACCGAGGAGCTATGGGTTATACTCTTGATGATTTAAAAGGAATTTCTCCCACTATATGTCAGCATTCTATTAATATTGAGCCTGATGCAAAACCAGTTGTTGAGCACTAGCGCCATCTAAATCCTAAAATGAAGGAAGTGGTAAGAAATGAGGTATTAAAACTCCTTGATGGTGGTATTATTTATCCTATTGCTGATAGTCAATGGGTTAGCCTTGTTCATTGTGTTCCCAAGAAAGGGGGAATTACTGTTGTGCCTAATGAGGATAATGAGCTTATACCCCAGATAGTAGTGGCTAGGTATAGAATGTGCATTGATTTTAGAAATATTAATAAAGTTACTAAGAAAGATCATTATCATTTGCCCTTTATTGATCAAATGCTTGAAAGGCTGTCCAAAAAGACTCACTTTTGCTTTCTTGATGATCTCAAATCGCTGTGAAAGCACAGGACCAGGAGAAAACCACTTTCACTTGTCCTTATGGTACTTATGCTTATAGGCGTATGCCTTTTGGTTTATGTAATGCTCCTGCTACCTTTTAGAGATGTATGTCTGCTATCTTTCATGGTTTTTGTGAAGAAATTGTAGAGGTTTTCATGGACGATTTTTTCGTCTATGGAACTTCTTTTGATAATTGTTTGCACAACCTTGATAAAGTTTTGCAGAGATGTGAGGAAACCAATCTTGTTCTAAACTGGGAAAATGTCATTTCATGGTGAATGAAGAGATTGTTCTTGGACACAAGATCTCTGAAAGAGGCATTGAAGTTGACAAAGCCAAAATTGAAGCAATTGAGAAGATGCCTTGCCCTAGAGATATCAAAGGTATTCGCAGTATCCTAGGTCATGCTAGTTTCTATAGGAGGTTTATTAAAGATTTCTCCAAAATTTCAAAGCACCTTACTAATCTTCTTCAAAAATATGTACCTTTTGTTTTTGATGATGATTGTAAGGAAGCTTTTGAAACTTTGAAGAAAGCTTTAACAGCTGCTCCTATAGTCCAACCACCTAATTGGAGTTTACCTTTTGAAATAATGTGTGATGCTAGTGACTTTGCTGTGGGTGCTGTCCTTGGACAACGTGTTGACAAGAAGATGAATGTTATCCATTATGCTAGCAAGACTCTAGATGTTGCTCAAAAGAATTATGCTACTACTGAAAAAGAGTTCTTAGCTGTAATCTTTGCTTGTGATAAGTTTAGACCTTATATTGTTGATTCTAAAGTTACTATTCATACTGACCATGCATCTATTAAGTACCTTATGACAAAGAAGGACGCTAAGCCTAGGCTTATAAGGTGGGTGTTGCTTTTGCAAAAGTTTGATCTGCATATTGTGGATAGAAAAGGTGCTGATAATCCTGTTGCTGATAATTTATCTCGTTTGGAAAACATTTCTTTTGACCCTTTACCTGTTAATGATAATTTTCCAAATGAGCAGTTAGCTACAATAAGGGTAAGTCCACATGAGAATCCTTGGTATGCTGATTATGCTAACTTTATTGTTTCCAAGTATTTGGCTCCAACCTTTACAGCCCAGCAAAGAAGGAAATTCTTCTATGATCTAAGGCATTACTTTTGGGATGACCCACACCTATATAAGGAAGGAGTAGATGGCATTATGATAAGATGTGTTCTAGAATTTGAACAACAAGAGATATTGAGGAAATGTCATGGCAGTGCGTATGGAGGACATCATGCTGGGGATAGGACTGCACAGAAGGTTTTACAATCTGGATTTTATTAGCCTACTCTTTTTAAAGATGCAAGGAAGTTTATCTTATCCTGTGATGAATGCCAACGAGTAGGTAACATCTCTAGACGCAATGAAATGCCTATGAATTATTCTCTTGTTATTGAACCTTTTGATTGTTGGGGATTCGACTTTATGGGGCCTTTTCCTCCTTCAAAAGGGTATACTCATATTATTGTTGTTGTTGACTATGTTACAAAGTGGGTAGAAGCCATACCTACGAGCAGTGCCGATGGTTAGACCTCTTTGAAAACGCTCAAAGATGTCATTTTTCCTAGGTTCGGTGTACCTAGATATCTCATGACTGATGTAGGATCCCATTTTATTCATGGGGGTTTTAGAAAAACTCTCGCTAAGTATGATGTAAACCACAGAATAGCATCAGCTTATCACCCCTAGACTAGTGGGCAATTAGAACTTTCCAATAGAGAAATTAAATCTATCTTGCAGAAGACTGTTAATAGGTCTAGAAAAAATTGGGCTAAAAAGTTGAATGACACTTTTTGGGCTTATAGAACTGCTTATAAAAATCCTATGGGGATGTCTCCTTACAAAATGGTCTATGGGAAAGCTATGGTCTATGGGAAAGCTAGTCACTTGCCGCTAGAATTAGAACACAAAGCTTATTGGGCAGTGAAAGAGTTGAATAGAGATTTTAGACTTGCTATTGAGAAAAGACTGCTCGCCTTAAGTAATCTAGATGAGTGGAGAGGGGAAGCTTACGAGAATGCTAGGATCTTTAAGGAAAAAGTAAAAATATGGCATGATAGGAGGATTCTAAAAAGGGAGTTCCATGTTGGTGAGAAAGTTCTTTTGTATAGGTCTCGTCTCAGATTTTTTGCAGGGAAACTACTCTCCAAATGGGAAGGACCTTTTGTTATCAAGGAAATGTACTGTTCAGGTGCCATCAAAATTTCTTCTTAGAAGGATGACACAACACAGTTGGTTAATGGTCAAAGACTAAAACATTATATTTCTGGAGATTCCTACAATGAAGAAGTGGATGTCATTCAAATGGTGACTCCATAAGAATTTATCAAGAACCAAACACCAGAAACTGCAGAGTTCATCTTTGAACAGGTAAAAGTGGTAAAAACAGAAGGTTCGTGAAACCCCAATATTTTTTATATTTTTGGTGTTTTTAATATATAAGGGAAGTTATGAGACGAAACTAAAGAGGAAACGGAGCCCGGGGTGGACAAACCCACCCCAGGCGCGGGCCCAGCCTGGCCACGCCTAGAGGGGGTTTGACTCCCCCGAACTCCGTCTCTGCTTCTTTTCCGTGTCAAAACCTTCCTTATGCATTGAAACTTCGTAATATATAACCCCCCGGGTTTCCTGAGGTCCTTGCATCGTGTTCTCGTCGTGTTTTCGTTTCGATCTGTTTCTGTCAGGAAATCTTCTCAAGTTCAGAACACCATGGCCCCCACCGATGACAAAGGAAAGAAGCCCGAGGAACAAGAACCTCAATTCCCCAAGGAGGAGGAGATTTCGGGAAGATATGAAGGTGACATGGAGGAGGACAAGCAACCATACACTCACGCTACCATCGCAAGCATTGGTTTGGTGGCGCGACCTACCAAGCTTAAGAGGACAGCACGGATGTCTACAGGAGGGAAACCTCCACATCTCTTCTACAATCCATAGCCATCTCCTCCATGTAATAGGAGACCCTTCCGTACACTTATAAATGAATATCAATATCAACATGTGCCCAAAGGGAATTTTCCTGCGGTTTGGGATATGCGTCGTTCTAACAATGCAGCGAAGGATCATGCTAGGGATGAAGAGTGGGGAAAGAACAACAAGAACTGGGATTCTCAGACTTGCATGATCATGAACCGTATAGAGCAAAACTCGGAGCTGATCCGAACTCTCACTTTTGAGTTCGAGGAGTTGAGGAAACTTATTGAAGAGCTTATCAAGAGAACACCACCACCACCAAAGGATTAATTCGTCATCAGGTTTGGCATCCCCTTGGCTTGTTCCAAGCTTGGGGGAGTGCCGCGGTATCACCACCATTATCTTTCATATTTTACCTTTCTAGTGGATTCATATCTGTGGTAGAGAAGTTATCTTATAGTTTGGTTTGCATGTGGAAGTTTCTCTCCTTTAGTTGATTATCTATGTATCCCTTGGTGTGAGTGCCTTTATTGGAATATTAATGAGAAGTCTCATCTTTTACTTTTGGCACTTCTTATTTTTAGTTTGCAATATCTATTATATGATGGATCTTGTTGTTCAGTATTGGCACTAATTTGGGATCATCAAGAGGATCTAAATTGGTTCTAGCAAACTGAGTTCTGGTCAGTGGCTTTAGTTTGAAAGAAAAAGAAAGAAGGAAAAAGGCTTACAGGTATTTTGTATCATTTGTTTTCTTTCTTGTTGGCTCATAAGCTTAGTATTCTTTACTTAAGATATTTTGTGTCTTCAAGGAAAGATGGCATGTTTGTCTTTATTACTTGTATGTTTGCTTGTTTCTTTCAACTCTCTTGCTTGCTACCCAGCCTTGCTAGCCAAAAACCTGTTTTGAGAAGGCATGCTTCTCATGTTTCCAAAATCCTTTGAACCCAAAACCTTTTGCCACTTGTGTCCACCATATCTACCTAATAAATATTATTATTCCTAGTAAATTCTCAAGCTTCATCTACCTTTCAAATTAAAAAGTATTTTGTTATGTGAAAACTAGTTAGTAAAGCTCTCACGAACTTGATGGCAAACTTTATTTACTTGCCCCTAATAAACTTGAACAATTGTGGACATCGAAGTTGTATATGCTTGCATCTATACGTTGGGATTAGCAGAACCGTGCTGTCACGGGGAACGTTTTCAACATTGCACTTGTACTCTGTACACAGTTGATATCATGCTCTTTTGTCTATGGATGTCAACAGTGTGAAATAAAGAGGGAACTTGTAAGTCCATGGAGTTTGTATTATGTGTTAGAGAAACGCCTGGGCCGCTAGCCTAAGCCATGCTTAATCATGGTGGAAACTTGCAGCATCACCATAGTGAGTCATCTATGAAGCATCCTTAATAAAAAGCTATATGCATAGTAAATAAAAAGATTGCTGAGATGCTCATTGTCTGATTGCCTTGTCATTTCGGTTATGGGAAAGCTCATGTACCATGTGCAAGGGGTACTTCGTTGGCGGTTCTCAATGATATGCAAATACTTACAATGACAAGAACTTACCTGGATCCAAAGTTGAGTATGCATGAGGAGTGGCCCTCGTATTCAGGGGACATGAGATTGCCAACTTATATTTAGTCAAGCATATACTCCATCTTTGTTCACTTGAACCTTAATCATCTAAAGATTCTTATGATAGGGGCAATGAGGGCTCAAAGCTAGTAAGTATCATAATCTTTTGAAATCTCTTTATGACTTGTAATCCCTCCTACCCTTTATAAAGGGAACTTTCTCCAGTTACCAGTTGAGTCAGTAAACCCACTTCTCCTCTATCTCCAGCAACCTTTTGAGTTGTTGTGTTTCAAGCATTCATATGGTGATTTATTCAATCATGTTCTTTATCTTCCTTGTTTGCACAAAACTCTTATCTATTGAGTATTACTTTGAAAGCCTTCACTTGTGAAAAACCTTTTTGAGCAAAGAGTGCTCTAGTTTTGAAACTTCTACAAAAAGCTTTTGTGAAACTGTTTATCAGGTGTTCTCTGACCAAGAACAAGTTTGCCAATTCCAATTATGATATATCTTTATGTATCTCTATTGTGACTGTTGTACTTGGTTGCAAGATAAGATATATAATGGTGAGTTGCTTTCTCCTATGAGTTGTGCAAAGTTAAGTGTGATGCTTCTTGTTCGTATTATTTTTATCGACACTTCACTCCATAAACATGTGGACATGTTCTTGAGCTCGATTTAAGCAGGGACAAGCAAAGTCTAAGCATGGGGGAGTTGATACGCCCAATTTGCATCACCATTCTATATCATAATTTACCTATATTCATTGATATTTGTCTTATTATGAGGTATTACTTATGGATTTTCATCTGTTTATGCATGTTGGATGATTCCTGGAGGATGGACTGCCGGAGTCTGGATTATGATGGAAAATATGGCGTTTCGGTGCAATTTCGCGAAGATCAGAAAAAATATGGAAACATATTATTTTACCGGAAGATGAAGGAAGCCAGAAGGAGGAGCGAAGGGGGGCCTCAGGGGGCCCACACACCCCTAGGCGCGGGCCCACCTGACCCCACGCCTAGGGTGGGTTTGGCCCACCTGTTCGGCCTCCGACTCTGCTCCTTCGCCTATATCTTCCCTACGGAACCCTAACACCAGGGGAGCGACCATAGATAGATTTCCGCCACCTCTGGGAGGCGGAAAACACCGAGAGAGAAAGATCTCTCCGGTAGACAGATTTCTGCCAGGGGATTTCCTTCCCGGAGAGGGGAGACCGTCGCCATCAACACCATCGTCAAGCTAGGCTTCATCGGGATCATCATCATCATGCACACCATCATCTCCACTAGCACCATCATCACCACTTCGTCCCGCTGTAACAATTGTGTTGGATATTGCTTAGTTCATTAGGGGAAACTTTCCTGGTGTTGATTACTATTGTAGTTGATGCTTGTGAGTGGAACCATTGGATTATTGTTTATGTTCATGTTATACATTATCATATCATCTTTGATATTGATCCATATGATGTCTTGTGAGTAGTTCGTTTAGTTCTTGAGGACATGGGAGAATTCATGTTGTTAGTAGTGAATCTGTGATGAGTTATTATACAATGGTTTAGTATTTAAGTTGTGGTGCTATTCTTCTAGTGGTGTCATGTGAACGTCGACTACATGATACTTCACCATTTATGGGGCTAGGGGAATGCATTGTGTATTTGGCTACTAATCGTGGGGTTGCCGGAGTGATAGAAACCTGAACCCCCGTTAGGACACCTTTGCACAAGGGAGCGTAGGATCTCAGAGTTTAAGGCTGTGGTTAGATTTATATCTTAATTACTTTCCTGTAGTAACGGATGTTTGCAGGGGGTTTAATCACAAGTATGTATTAGTCCTAGGAAGGGCAGTATGTTAGCACAGGTTCACCCACACAACACTTACAAACACCAAAGAAGAGTACTCAGCTATTTGAAGCGAAAGCACTTGTCAGAATTCCCATGTGTCCTCGAGAACGTTTGGTCCTTATAAGTATTTCCACCGGCTTGTCCTTTACTAAGAAAGGATTGGACCACTTGCTCCGTTTGTTCGTTACTTCTGTTACTTGCTCTTTGTTTTGTTGCCTTGTCAGAAAACCACTAAAAATCCGTTTGCTAAGTATTCACAGGGATTTCCTGCTCCATACCACTTTTCAGCACCTTCTGCTCCTCATTGGGATCGACACTCCTATTTATCAAAAATACTACGATACACCCCGTACACTTGTGGGTCATCAGGTATTTGAGCAGAGTTTTGTTTGGGCCCTACCTGACCCTCCTGAGGTCGTCGCAGGTGCACGCCCACCTGCCCGGGTCCCCAAACTTGATGACAAAGAGTTTCCAGAGCTCTTACCATGAGCTGATGGACCCTTAAGGAAGGTTTAGTATCTAGGCGCGGGCCTCTCCCTCCAAGCCCATGGGGAACCAGTTGGCGAGGACGCGGTCATCGCCTCCTGCTGCCTCGACTCCCATGGTGTAGAGTTGCAAGAACTTTGTGGTGTTCATGTCGCCGTCATAGCGTGGAGACATCTCTGGCTTGAACTTGGCTGGACACACCACCTTGCGGAGGTGTTTGACTAGGGTCGGGTAGCTGGAGGAGCTAATGGCCATGCCTCCGGCAAGGGTTGATATGTTCTGGAGCCCTGCTGCCGATATGATGTGGAGGACCCAGGACTGGTCCCACTCGGGGTACGACGTGGTGGTTAGCCCCGGGACGCTTGAGCCCCCGGGTCCCTTGCAGAGCGAGGGTCGAGGGGGTGCGCCATGCGCGATATCGCCCGACCGTGCTTCCTTCACCTCGGGGTTGTCCCAGATGATGTCCATCAGGGCCACGAGACAGGCTTGCTATTCCTCCCAGGCGCCTTCCGCGGGCGAGTAGCGAAGGACCTCCTTCACCATGAGGCATGTTGTTTCCCGGTTGAGTGGGGTCCGGCACGCCAAAGCCGATGTTAGGCTAGAAGGGGTGTTTTGCCTGCACGCCTCTGCGAGAAGACATGGCAAAGAGTTGTCGTCGATGCTAAAGCGGGGTGTGGGCGCGAGACCCCGAGCCTTTTCTCCCTCTCCCCCGGGAGCGGTTGTCACGAGGCTTGCGGCGAGCCACCATGTCTTCATCGCTTGTGAGAGTCCCTTGGCACGCCAAATGTCGGAGATTTTCCTTGTCAAGGAACTAGGGTCAAAACAAACTAATAGGTAATGCAGAAGGTCGAACAATCCCTTGTGTAGAGGCCTGAAACCAATAAGGTACAAGTCCCTATGTTTACAGTGCTAGTCCCTAGATCGAATAGCTAGCACCCACAGTTTAAGATGTAATATCAAGAAACAAAGGTCATATTACAACTCATAACTAGGAATAAAATAGTTCATGTAGCACCCTGGAAATACCAACTAGAAAATTGCTTGTTATTTTATTTTTTTGCATCCTCATGACATCATCATGCATCATCATATTCATCATGCCACATTGCATGGAACATATAATCAATTTTTGCATTTAAATTGTCTCTCTTGTATTTGGTTATTGGTTTGTGTATTTGACAATTCCTAATTGCCTCTCTAGTTTACCATCTCCCTTTATTATATCTTCTAGTTGGTGTCGTAATTGTTGGAATCATAATATCAATCGAATCTTGGGTCTTGCTATTTTATATTCCATCAAATGGCCAAATTGAGTTAGGGGCATGTGTTTTTAAATCATTCTATCTACTAACATGATATGTCCTCTTGGCATAATGTTCTTGCTCAATTTCCTACCAGGCATGGACACATGGCTTCCATTTATTTTGTCGGATTTAATTCTTATTCATATGCCCATATGTGTGAAACTCCACATACACACACCTTCTTCTCTCTATATATTCTACACTAAACCATGTACACACACTAGCTAATCCTATACGTGTATGTGCCAAACACATACACTTGTCCACACGCACACACTTTTTCCTTCCTAGCTAGCTAGCTAATCTACATCCTAGTCGAGTCATAGTTTCTACTCCTTTTCGGCATGAGACCAGTTGTCCAACCAAACCAGTCACCTGCCCCATCTCTCCACCTTGCCCTCTCTGATCTTGGTTCAGCCGCACCATCTGCTTGAACCTGGTTCATTCACCGCAGTCAGCAGCTAGATACCACAACGGACACGCCTCCCTGATCCCTGTTCCTCTTCTAGCCCGAGCCAAGCACGCCAAGCACATGGTCACGCCTGTCCCTGCTTTTCTTCTCTCTATCATAAAGCAAACCCAGCAGCATCTGAGGCCCTCTCAACCACTCCCTTCCTATCTCTTTCCTCCTCTCCAAGTTGGACCAGATCGAAACCCTTTTTGTGCCATGGCTGTGGCCGCCGCTCCTTCATCGCCGCGCAGTTGAACCATGCCGCCACCGGAGCCACTACAAGCCGAAGGAGCACCAAGTCGAGCTACCGGAGCCACCAGAGCAGTACAACATCGGAAGGGTGGAGGAGAAGGCTAGGAGCGACCGCAGTTCGCCGACACCGTCCATGCGCACCCGATGCTCGCGGTCGTCATCTCCTTCATATCGCTGCCGTCCCCAACAACCTCCAGATCGTCCACCATGTCCACAAGAACCGCGGTGAGCTCTGCTTTTCTTACCATGTCTCCCTATTCGATTCTGTGCCTCGAGCGTCATCGTACGTTTATTCAGACGCTCTGCACGCATCCATGTCCGCCGCCACGAGTTCCTTCTGGTTGTCGATCCCGTCACCAGCGTCTATGTTCCTATATGCAGCTTGAAGCACCTCCGATCCCTTCATCTTTTCGTCGCTTTTCCCGTGTCGGAGCACCACTGGTGCCTCTCCGTGCATCGTCTCACCGTCGTCTGTTAACTGACAGCGCCGCCTCTCACTCCCCTCTGAACCCGAGATTCTCCATACATCCCTGGCATCCCTTTTGATTGTTCATCAAGTGAAGTGCGGTGACCCAGCATACCACTGCATGATGTAGTACACTATAGTCGTTGACATAACACCAATGAAACACCGTTCACTAGTATTACATCCCTCAGAATGGTACAACAGAAACACATCAGGTCCAAGACATGACTATAGGTTACAACTCGACTCTTTACATAAGATCCAGAGAACACTTAGGTTAAAGAGAGAGAAAGAACTTCTTACAAAGAAGAATCAGAGATAAACAACTCAAAAATTATTATACTATTAAGACTATTATTTTAACTAATGGTCTGGCATTGCTGCTATTGCAATACACTACAGAAATAGGTTCTATGGCTAGACATTATATTCCTATCTAATTGGTAACTTCGTCTTCACTTGAGTTGATGTATATGTGGACTTTCTTGACTTCATTTGTAACATCCCTAAAATCATGTTTCGAACTCATGCATATCATCCATGCATCCATGATCATATAAATTCCATTTCAAACAAATCATTTCAAAACAGAAGCATATATGCTTATTATTTCATGTAAGTTTGCTCTAGCCTTAGTGCTATTTTCCAATGAGAAGAGTACTTGTTTTGTTCAGTAAGGTTTGAATTCAAACTTAGGCACTTTCCAAAGCTTGAGCAAAGTTTTCAAAACAAAATGAGTAAATAAAACCAATATTATGCCTATAGTATATATCACATAAAGGCTTGGTTTTATTTCTATTTCCAATTTATCAAAGTGTTTTGAGTAAACACTAGTGTTTGACACACATTTGAGTGCAAGGTTTGCAGTATAAAAACCTAGAGAAGATTTGAATTCAAACACATTTGATTTGGAGTTGAAAATCATTTCAGAAAACTCAAACAGAAAAAGAAAAGGAATAAGAAGAAAAAATAAGCTTTCAGTCGAATCTGGCCCAACTAGCCCAACTAAGCCCAAGAAACCCCCTTGAAGCGTTTCTTTACTTACCCCTTCCGCTAGGTCGCCGTGAATTGGACCCACTCCCTCTCTGTTTCTCTCGCTGATAGCCGCGGCCCACACGGCGTCATCGTCTCCACCCCGACGACATGTTCTTCCCCAATTCACGCCGTGCGTTTCCTGGTTTGATTCGCTCGTCAATTCGCGTTGATTGCAGGAGTAAATCATGCCCCCATCTCGCCTACTTAAAACCCCACTGCCCCCCCTCCATTTCCCCCCAGACTTCGAGCACAGAGCGCCCCCAGGCTGCCATAATCGCCCTTGCACCGCCGCAGACAGAGCTCACTCCGGCGACCAATCCCGGTGAGCCTCGTGCGCCCCTTCGCCTCTGGTTCATGCGAACAGCTTCACAACCTCTTTGCGCTCCTCCTGATGTATTTGGTTCATCCTATACTACCCCAGGTCGTCGTCTCCATCAAGCGCAGCAAGTCCCCGACGACGTCTCCAACTCCGGCGACTAAATTCGGTGAGCCCTTGTTCCCCTTCACCTCTGGTTCACACAAACATGCCCGCCGTAGCCTTGTGCATCTTCTGATGCCTTTTATTCATGCTAGGGTGACCAGGAGCGTCACCAACGTCGTCGTCGTCACTTGAGCCCGGACGTGTTAGCAAACCCGTCGTGTCCGTGCGCCCCTTGCCAAGCCGTCGCCAGGTTGAGCATGAGTGCATCGCTACGAGCCCGGTAAGCACCTCCCACAACCCTAGAACCCCCTGTAGCCTCCGGCATTTGTAGATAGAGATTTGCCGCCGTTAGATGTCGCCTCTGTGTGGTCGCATGGTTGATGACCGTTGGATCTAGATCCAGCGCGTGTAAATAGATCACTTAACGAAGCGGTATGAGTAGATCTGGGCCGTGCAGATTAAGTGGATCTAACGGCCTGTGTGCGTGATCCTGAGGGAAACCGGTACGCGCCAATCAGAGTGTGACGCGTGGCTAGAGATTAGATTTAAAAACAGGATTTGAATCTATTAGGTGTTTGAAATTGTTTTAGCTATAACTTTTGATTCCCACGTTCAAATTTGACAAATTTTATATCAATGGAATCAGGAGAACAAGCCCTTTCCAAATATGCAATGTGTTTAATGTTTTGTTTCTGTTAAAATGGTTTTATTTACAGAAACATGTGTAGGCCTATTTAGTGTATATAAATTATTTGAGAAATGTTTTAAGGTTTAAATAAATGTTGTTTGGCAAGTTTTGAACTTGTCTATGAACCAGTATTGTACACTTTTCTTGTTGAGTTTAGAAAATCATCACATATCATGTTGCATGCATCCATATATTTTTGCTTGTATCTATATGTATGTGATTTGTTGCTATGATTCTATGTGTAGATTTTGGTGCCAATAGTGATTGTGATTGTGAGGAGTGTAGCTACTCTCCAAACTACCAAGGCAAGTAGTGCTTCATGATATTTTTATCCCTATGTTTTCTACAAAGCATTAGAAATATTTTGCTAGTCTTGCATGTTATATTTTGCTTATATGCCATGTTGGGAAATCCTAGTAGTGTAGAATTGCTAGGAAATTTCTAAGTTAAGATGAGCCTAGCTAGTAGCAACCAAGGGTGGTGAAATATACATGCTATGATGAAAATATTTCTAAGTCTTTGGACTTGTGTTTTGCCTAATAAAACAACTAAGTGAATGAAACACCTGGGTGGAATGGAAGGAATGGTTTATGTTGAGTGGTTACACAAGGCCCATTTCTATGGTTTACCTTGTGTATATCACTTGTGGAAAGCCACCCAGGAACAAAGAGATTTTAGAGGCCAAGTGTTAATAATCTTCTAGTGCAGCCACTTGGCAATATGGGCTCTGCCTGGATCACATAGGTTGCTAGAACTTAGCCATTTGGACAGTTGGTGGTAGTGGGCTGATAGGTTGGAACGCGTCCATTTGGTCTAAGGGAAGGCTTCTGAAAGGTCCTGTCTTGGTGAAAATCAAGTCTGGTGGGGAAAGTGCACAACCTCTGCAGATGGAAGAATCTAAGTACTTAGCCATGTCCCTGGAAAAGGACAACTTGATCATCAAGACATGGAAGCTATCAAGAATCTCATCATCCTAATTTCTAAGTAAAACTTGTGGTTGAACAAGGGTGAATGACCTCAATGTCTATTGGTGGTTCCTTGGGAAAAGTTTTGACAAAGAAAAACTTAGTGTTTTCAACTAATAGGCAAAACCTATTTTGAGTAAAGCAATCCTAAGCTACACTTAGCCAAATTGCATATAGTATCTAGTCCACCAAAAATTATACAAAGGTATCACTTGCCAATACTATTCCAATGTATTGACCCACTGTGGCTGTAACTTGTGATGTTGCAGGTTATTCTGATGAGGATTAGGAGTCATGAGTCTACACTCAATATGTTTGCCCATGGCACATGAAGATGAAGACTTTTATTTATTTACTTATTTAAAACTCTTGTACTAGGCCTGTGGCCTTGGAGTTGTAAAGACTATGTTTGTCTCTGGAATGACTGTAATAATGACCTTTGTTTCTGTGTACTTCATCTTAAACTGTGGATGCTAGCATTGATCCAGGGACTAGCATTGCAATCACAGGGATCCTTATCCTTTATAAAGGAGGGATCTCACAGACGGTATCAGAGCACTATGTTGCCTGTAGGATTATGACCCTAGGATTGGAAACCACTAAGGAAAAAATTTCAACAACTTCTACACTTGTCTATTCTTCTCGTAAACTTTTCTAATCTTCTTTCTCATCTCTATTTGTAGATGAACTCCATCAACGAAGCCGTAAGGAAAGGACCACTCATGACAATGACTTTGGAGTGTGAGACAGAATTCCCCAAGGCTCTCCAGGACCTCATGGTTGCAATGGAAATACATGGTGCAGCTGTGTACAAAGGTTTTCCTGTGATGGATGAAGGAGTTGAGTACTGGTGGGTGCAACTTCACTTGTATAAAAACAAGGAAGACAACCACAAGGAATCAGGATTCTGCATGTTCACCAATTCAGTGATGCACACTACATTCTTTGATTCAGCAAGGGATGCATCTTGGAAGACCATCAAAGAACTTGGTGATAGAGTCAAGTGCAGAATGCTCAACATCCAAAATGACCTAAAGGAAGAGAAGAAACATACCCAAGAGTTGGAGGCTACCAACCAAACCTTAAGAGGAGACATTATAGACTTGGTAATGGAGTCATGTGCTCAAGATAGAGTTATTGCTTCTATAAATATTGTGTTAGCCAACATATCTAGTGAGATAGGATTGTAACCGTACTTCGTTAGTTGGACCACCACATAACACCTTATTTTCCAAATGTTGCTTAAAATAAGTTGAACCTTGGTTGTTGTAATGGATCCATGTATGCCATGACTTGTGTGTTTTGATTTCCAAAGATATGCATGTGATGTTTTGCCTTGTGTTTTATCTTAAATTGTGTTGTTTCTAACTTTTTCTATCTTATAAATAGATGCCTAATGTTACCATCAGCACTGTTGAGGAGTTCCAGGGAACTCGCTTTGGTCCTCGTATTATTGAGCTCACTAGTTTGCTCAATCTCCCTCTTCCTACCATCATGGTGCTTCCCCTCACCAAGTTTGAGAGGAAAGACCTTTGGGGTTTCAAGGTCAATCAGCCCGGACGCCAGACTGAGCCTACCACGGAGGCTATCATCTTCAAGCTCATGTACGATGACAAGGAGAGAGGCCTAGAGGTAGTCATGCAGGACTTGATTGGATGTCTGTTAGGGAGACACTCTCGACAGGTTAGAGGTACTCACTTCCACGTCTTCGGTAGACGTGATGAGGATGGAGAGGCCATCGACTTTGAGGACACTTCGAGGGAGACAGCGGAGCCGATTCGCCTATACCTCCAGGACTTAGAGATTCTTCTTAGGCACGTGGACACTGATAGGACCAACGTCATGCTTAGCAATGACGAACTCCAGGTTCAGCTTCGTGAGAAGGACAAGCTCTTCGCGGAGAAAGATGAGATAGTCAAGGAGATGGAGGCAAGGTTCGAGAGTCAGGACAAAAAGTTCAAGAGTCAAGAGAAGCGAGTCCAAGATAGGAACAAGAGGATTCAGGACATGACTGAAGAACTGCAGGCCAAGGACTTCGAGCTCGAGCATCAGCAGACTGTGATTGAGAGGCTTCATTCTCAGAAGAGGGCTCTCAAAGCCAAAGTAGAGACCTTGACCACCAATGTCGAGGAATACAAGACCGCTATGGAGAATGCAGGTCTTACCTTTGTTGAGGAGGAGGTTGATGCCGAGGAGTAGTGATGACTACTCATTTATCATTTATTTATCTTTATCATACTTTATTTGAGTCACAATGACCATCCAACATGTGGATGGCTTGTTATTGGTGTGTTTACTTTGCAAACTTGTCGTTTTTGTTGAACTATTATTATTGTGATGCATGTTTGGTGATTGTTTATTTGATGTATTGTGCATGAAAGCATCTATGGGTATCTTATTCTTATCTCTATTGAACAAACCACAGATGTCTCCCCGTCGTGCAAATCCCAACCCCAACAACAACAACATCACCCCCGAGATGCAGCAAATGATGACAGCTCAGACTCAGCTGATGCAAATGATGACTACGTTCATCCAGAACCAGAACAACAACAACAACAACAACAATAACAACAACAACAACCCACCGGGTTTTGACATGCTTACCAGGTTCTTGAGATTGAGGCCAGCAAAGTTCTCAGGAACAACTGACCCTATGGTGGCCAATGATTGGCTACGCTCTGTAAACAAGGACTTGGTAACTGTGGGCTGTACTGATGCAGAAAAAGTCAGATTTGCAGCACATTTGTTGGAAGGACCAGCTGCCACTTGGTGGGATAACTTCCAGATCACCACTCCCGTTGATGATGTGACATGGGCTATTTTTTAAGATGGCTTTCGTACTGCTCACATCTCATCCGTAGTGATGAGTTTAAAGAAGAAAGAGTTCCATAATCTGAAGCAGCGCCACCGCAGCGTGGCTGAATATATTGAGGAGTTCAACAATCTGGCGCGTTACGCACCGGATGAAGTTGACACTGATGCTAAGAGGAAGGAAAAGTTCCTTGAAGGGCTGAATGATGAACTGAACTTGCAGCTATCAGTGGCCTATGTTCCCACATACCAGTCTCTTTGTGACAAGGCTGCTATTTTGGAGAACAAAATGAAGCAAGTTGAGAGTAGGAAGAGAAAGCACTCGGACAAGCACAGCTCGGGATCGTCTCACAAACGTTCCCATTATGATGATAGTGGAAGCCCAGGATCCCACAAGCATGGGAAATTCAACAAACACCACAACCACAACCGTCATCATGACAACAAGCATCACCGTAGTCATGACAATGACAAATACAAGAACCACAAGGGTGGATATAAGAGCCACCACAGTGGTAGTGGAAGTGGAAGTGGAAGTCAACCTGTCAAGAAGGACATTAGTCAGGTTGAGTGTTTCAAGTGCAAGAAGATGGGGCATTATGCAAATGAATGCCCGGAAAATAAAGTTGAAGGACCCAACAAGCCCAACCCTTTTCAAAAGGGACAAGTGAACCACATCAATGTGGAGGAAATCTATGAGGAGCCCGATGTCTTGTTCTTTGGTAAGTTCAAACTCAATTCTGTTCCAACATTTGTTCTCTTTGATACTGGTGCATCTCATTCATTCATATCAAGAGCATTTGTTGAAAGAAATGAACTACCGGTAGAAACTATTGGGTGTCCTATAAAAGTAAGTTCTCCTGGCAGAGAAATGATAGTGAATTCAGGATGTCATGATCTAGTCATAGAGTTTGGGAAGTATAAGTTTCCCGTTAACTTGATAATCCTAAACTCCCAAGGATTGGATGTCATTTTGGGAATGGACTAGATGACTAAGCACAAGGGAGTGATAGATTGTGCCAACCATACTGTCTCACTCACAACTCTAGAAAATAAAAGGATCAGGTTCAAGACCAACTTTGAATCAAAAGGGAGCAAGTTAAATTCTCTTAAGGGGTTAGCATAGACAGTGTGCCAATTGTGAGTGAGTATCCGGATGTGTTTCTGGAAGAATTGCCTGGAATTCCACCAGATAGAGATGTGGAGTTTCTTATTGATTTGCTACCAGGATCTGGACCAATAGCAAAGAGACCATACAAGATGTCAGTTGATGAACTGAAAGAACTCAAGAAACAACTTGGAGAACAGTTGCAGAAAGGATTTATTCAACCAAGTTCTTCATCTTGGGGAGCCCCAGTCTTGTTTGTAGAAAAGAAATATAGAAGTCAAAGGTTATGCATAGATCACCGTTCACTCAATGAGGTGACTATCAAGAACAAATACCCTTTGCCTAGAATCAATGACTTGTTTGATCAGTTAGAAGGAGCTTGTGTGTTCTCAAAAATTGATCTCCGGTCAGGTTATTTCCAACTCAAGATAAGGGAACAAGACATACCTAAGACATCTTTCACCACAAGGTATGGATTGTATGGTTATACCGTGATCCCATTTGGTTTGACCAATGCTCCAGCATACTTCATGAATATGATGAACAAGGTGTTCATGGAATTCCTTGATAAGTTTGTTGTCATTTTCATCGATGACATTTTAATCTACTCTAAGAGCAAAGAAGAGCATGAAGGACATTTGCGTTTGATACTTGAGAAGCTTAGAGAGCATAAACTGTATGCCAAATTCAGCAAGTGTGAATTTTGGCTAAATGAAGTTGGATTTCTTGGACACGTTGTGTCAGGAGATGGTGTAGCAGTTGATCCTACTAAAGTTTCAGCTGTAACTGAATGGGAATCTCCCAAGTCAGTGAAAGAAGTTCGTAGTTTCCTTGGCTTAGCAGGTTACTACAGAAGGTTCATTGAGAATTTCTCCAAGGTAGCTAAGCCTATGACAGAATTGCTAAAGAAAGACAAGAAATTTGCTTGGTCTGAAGGATGTGAACTCAGCTTTCAGGAGTTGAAGAAGAGACTTGTGACATCACCAGTCTTATGTTTGCCAGATTTGGAAAAAGATTTCCAAGTGTATTGTGATGCATCTCATCATGGATTGGGTGCAGTACTTATGAAAGAAGGGAAAGTTGTGGCCTATGCCTCGAGACAACTCAAAACTCATGAGGTAAACTATCCTACTCATGATTTATAGTTAGCCTCTGTTGTCCATGCACTCAAAACATGGAGACACTATCTTTTGGGAAAGCGATGTGAAGTGTTCACATATCACAAGAGTCTGAAGTATATCTTCACCCAGAAGGAAATTAACATGAGACAAAGAAGATGGCTAGAACTCATCAAGGACTATGACTTGAGTTTGCAATACCACCCCGGTAAAGCAAATGTTGTAGCAGATGCTCTAAGCCGTAAGGTTTTTGTGAATGGCCTTACTAAGGGAGAATTGCCATATGATCTGTGTGCCCAATTTAGAGATCTCAGATTGGAGATTGTGCCTGAAGGACATCTCATGTCTTTGGATGTTCAACCTACTTTGTTGGACAAAATAAAGGAAGCCCAGAAGACTGATAAAGAAATTAAAGAGATCAAGGAAAAGATTGGCAAGGGAAAATCCAAAGGATTCCATGAAGACGAACAGAGTACTTTATGGCATGGAAAACGTATCTGTGTTCCACAAGATCCGGAGCTTCGGAAACTGATTTTGCAAGAAGCACACAACTCACCGTATTCCATTCATCCGGGTAACACCAAAATGTACATGTATATGAAGGAAAGATTTTGGTGGAATAATCTCAAGAGAGACATCGCTGAACATATTGCTTTGTGTGATGTATGTAACAGAGTGAAGGAAGAACATCAAAAACCAGCAGGTTTGCTTCAACCACTACCTATTCCCGATTGGAAGTGGGACAAGAATGGTATGGATTTCATTACCGGATTACCAAGGACCTGGTCAGGATATGATTCTATTTGGGTAGTAGTGAATCGCCTAACTAAAGTGGCTCATTTCATACCCGTGAAGACAACTTACACAAGTGCTAAATTGGCCAAGATCTATATGAGTAGAATTATATGTCTACATGGAGTACCCAAGAGTATTGTGTCTGATAGAGGAACCCAATTCACTTCTCATTTTTGGAGGCAATTGCATGAGTCATTGGGAACGAGGTTGGAATTCAGCACTGCTTTTCATCCTCAAACTGATGGACAGACAGAAAGGACTAATCAGATTCTTGAAGACATGTTGAGGGCATGTGCCCTAGACTATGGATCCAGTTGGGATGAAAGTCTGCCTTACGCAGAATTTTCTTATAACAACAGCTATCAAGCCAGCATTAAGATGGCACCATTTGAGTTTCTCTATGGGAGAAAATGTACCACCCCATTACTATGGAATGGTGTGGGAGAAAGAAAGTTGTTCGGACCAGAACTTATCAAAGAAGCTGAAGAGAAGGTCAAGATGGTTAAGACGATTAAAGATATACAGTCCCGACGGAAAAGCTATGAGATCCTAAGCGAGAGAAGTCACCTATGAAGTTGGTGATAGAGCTTATCTTAGAGTGTCACCACTCGTGGAGTGAAGAGGTTTGAGTCAGGAAGTTGGCCCCAAGATATGTTGGACCATTCAAGATTCTGAGTCGAAAGGAGAAGTTGCTTATGAAATTGAATTGCGAGTCTTTGTCGTGATTCATAATGTGTTTCATGTGAGTCAGCTTAAGAAATGTCATCCAGAAATGGAAGAAACTTCTTTGAAGGATACTATACCTTTGGAAGAGGTTCAATTGGAAAGTGATCTCACTCATGAAGAGAAACCTATCAAGATTCTTGAGACTGCAGAAAGAGTCACACGGACTAAGACTATCAAATTCTGCAAAGTTCAATGGAACCACCATTCTAAAGAAGAAGCAACATGGGAAAGAGAAGATGATCTTCGGAGAGACCACCCTAACCTATTTGCTAGCCAATCTGAATCTCGAGGGCGAGATTCACCTTAAGGGGGTTAGATTTGTAACATCCCTAAAATCATGTTTCAAACTCATGCATATCATCCATGCATCCATGATCATATAAATTCCATTTCAAACAAATCATTTCAAAACAGAAGCATATATGCTTATTATTTCATGTAAGTTTGCTCTAGCCTTAGTGCTATTTTCCAATGAGAAGAGTACTTGTTTTGTTCAGTAAGGTTTGAATTCAAACTTAGGCACTTTCCAAAGCTTGAGCAAAGTTTTCAAAACAAAATGAGTAAATAAAACCAATATTATGCCTATAGTATATATCACATAAAGGCTTGGTTTTATTTCTATTTCCAATTTATCAAAGTGTTTTGAGTAAACAGTAGTGTTTGACACACATTTGAGTGCAAGGTTTGCAGTATAAAAACCTAGAGAAGATTTGAATTCAAACTCATTTGATTTGGAGTTGAAAATCATTTCAGAAAAATCAAACAGAAAAAGAAAAGGAATAAGAAGAAAAAAATAAGCTTTCAGTCGAATCTGGCCCAACTAGCCCAACTAAGCCCAGCAACCCCCCGTGCGGTTGCTTTACTTACCCCTCACCCGCTTAGTCCGACAGACTGGACCCACTCCCTCTCTATTTCTCTCACTAACAGCCGCGGCCCACACGGCGTCATCGTCTCCACCCCGACGACATGTTCTTCCCCAATTCACGCCATGCGTTTCCTGGTTTGATTCTCTCGTCAATTCGTGTTGATTGCAGGAGTAAATCACACCCCCGTCTCGCCTACTTAAACCCCCACTGCCCCATCTCCATTCCCCCCAGACTTCGAGCACAGAGCGCCCCTAGGCTGCCGTAATCGCCCTTGCATCGCCGCAGACAGAGCTCACGCCAGCGACCAATCCCGGTGAGCCTCGTGCGCCCCTTCACCTCTGGTTCATGCGAACAGCTTCACAGCCTCTTTGCGCTCCTCCTGATGTATTTGGTTCATCCTATACTGCCTCAGGTCATCGTCTCCATCAAGCGCAGCAAGTCCCCGACGACGTCTCCAACTCCGGCGACTAAATTCGGTGAGCCCCTTGTTCCCCTTCGCCTCTGGTTCACACGAACGTGCCCGCCGTAGCCTTGCGCATCTTCTGATGCCTATTATTCATGCTAGGGTGACCAGGAGCGTCGCCAACGTCGTTGTCCGCCTGAGCCCGACGCTGTTAGCAACTCCGACGAGCCCGAGCAGCCGTGTCCGTGCGCCCCTGGCCAAGCCGTCGCCAGGTTGAGCATCAGTGCATCGCTACGAGCCCGGTAAGCACCTCCGACGACCCTAGAACCCCACAGAAGGCCGGCCGTGAGAGCCGCCACCGCCAGATGCCGCCGCCAGCGCCGCCCATCTGTGGTCGCATGGTTGATGACCGTTGGATCTAGATCTAGCGCGTGTAAATAGATCACTTAACGAAGCGGTATGAGTAGATCTGGGCCGTGCAGATTAAGTGGATCTAACGGCCTGTGTGCGTGATCTTGAGCGAACCGGTACGCGCCAATCAGAGCGTGACGCGTGGCTAGAGATTAGATTTAAAAACAAGATTTGAATCTATTAGTTGTTTAAAATTGTTTTAGCTATAACTTTTGATTCCCACGTTCAAATTTGACAAATTTTATATCAATGGAATCAGGAGAACAAGCCCTTTCCAAATATGCAATGTGTTTAATGTTTTGTTTATGTTAAAATGGTTTTATTTATAGAAACATGTGTAGGCCTATTTAGTGTATATAAATTATTTGAGAAATGTTTTAAGGTTTAAATAAATGTTGTTTGGCAAGTTTTGAACTTGTCTATGAACCAGTATTGTACACTTGTCTTGTTGAGTTTAGAAAATCATCACATATCATGTTGCATGCATCCATATATTTTTGCTTGTATCTATATGTATGTGATTTGTTGCTATGATTCTATGTGTAGCTTTTGGTCCCAATAGTGATTGTGATTGTGAGGAGTGTAGCTACTCTCCAAACTACCAAGGCAAGTGGTGCTTCATGATATTTTTATCCCTATGTTTTCTACAAAGCATTAGAAATATTTTGCTAGTCTTGCATGTTATATTTTGCTTATATGCCATGTTGGGAAATCCTAGTAGTGTAGAATTGCTAGGAAATTTCTAAGTTAAGATGCTTATCTATGCCATGTTTAGCCTAGCTAGAAGCAACCAAGGGTGGTGAAATATACATGCTATGATGAAAATATTTCTAAGTCTTTGGACTTGTGTTTTGCCTAATAAAACAACTAAGTGAATGAAACACCTGGGTGGAATAGAAGGAATGGTTTATGTTGAGTGGTTACACAAGGCCCATTTCTATGGTTTACCTTGTGTATCTCACTTGTGGAAAGCCACCCAGGAACAAAGAGATTTTAGAGGCCAAGTGTTAAGAAGCTTCTAGTGCAGCCACTTGGCAATATGGGCTCTGCCTGGATCACATAGGTTGCTAGAACTTAGCCATTTGGACAGTTGGTGGTAGTGGGCTGATAGGTTGGAACGTGTCCATTTTTTCTAAGGGAAGGCTTCTGAAAGGTCCTGTCTTGGTGAAAATCAAGTCTGGTGGGGAAAGTGCATAACCTCTACAGATGGAAGAATCTAATTACTTAGCCATGTCCCTGGAAAAGGACAACTTGAGCATCAAGACATGGACGCTATCAAGAATCTCATCATCCTAATTTATAAGTAAAACTTGTGGTTGAACAAGGGTGAAGGACCTCAATGTCTATTGGTGGTTCCTTGGGAAAAGTTTTGACAAAGAAAAACTTAGTGTTTTCAAATAATAGGCAAAACCTATTTTGAGTAAAGCAAGCCTAAGCTACACTTAGCCAAATTGCATATAGTATGTAGTCCACCAAAAATTATACAGAGGTATCACTTGCCAATACTATTCCAATGTATTGACCCACTATGGCTGTAATTTGTGATGTTGGACCCACTGTGGCTATAACTTGTGATGTTGCAGGTTACTCTGATGAGGATTAGGAGTCATGAGTCTACACTCAACATGTTTGCCTGTGGCACATGAAGATGAAGACTTTTATTTATTTACTTATTTAAAACTCCTGTACTAGGCCTATGGCCTTGGAGTTGTAAAGACTATGTTTGTCTCTGGAATGACTGTAATAATGACCTTTGTTTCTGTGTACTTCATCTTAAACTGTGGATGCTAGCATTGATCCAGGGACTAGCATTGCAATCACAGGGATCCTTATCCTTTATAAAGGAGGGATCTTACATCATTGCAGAGCTTTTAGATTTTGATGATAATTCTTGGAGAATGACTTGATGTAAACGTCGTCTTAATGGTTTCATAATCTAGCAAGGGTTAAGAAGATACATTGAGTACAAGCGTACTCAGCAAGTTCACTAGAAAGGAGTGTTTCATGCACTATATCTACAGCCACAAAACATAGGTCATAGGCAATGCAAGTTTTCATAAACATTTCTTCAAAGATTGCTTTTATTCTGAAAAGCTATGTCCGTCAGCCTTCACGGGTTTACCAGAACTTTCATGGAGTTCCTTTCCCACCGCGTTCGTAGCTCCTTCCCAGAACAGGGAGTAACAAGTTACAGTTCTTACACTCTGCAAAGGTGTGTCACTTTACCCATGAGAGACCTTAGGTTTTTTTGCACGGCCGGGAGTATGTCCCCATTCAAACTTCCTTGGTTTGAGGCCCAACCTAGGATCCAAGCCAATCACTGCCTTCTCCGTGACCCCGCATGTCTCCTTGGTGTACGCCAGCCCACCTATTGAATTACGGCAATTGGCAGTACAGACCGTTCAGATGCTGGAACTATCGTGGGACGTTGAGGGCTCCCACCCATATGCTGCATATCCTCTACGAATTACCAATTAATATGCACGCTACGAGTGATAACAGCCACGACCCGCACATCCGGCTCCATGCGAGAGGGAAAAGATACAGTTGACTTCTCCGTCCCATTCCAAATCTCATGGTCAACGCGTAATATACGGCGCAAGAATCACTGGCGACATTGGTTGTTAAGTCCTAGGTGATATAGTCATGTGCAGTGGTATTCCAACTGCCAGACTTAATAGATTAGCTGATCACCCTAGATCAGTAACCAATAGTTCACATTATTATCAAAAATAGTGGTTTCTACCATTTTGAAATGCAGGTGATGACAACACTGGATTTGCAAAATACTTTATGGAAATTAATCAAAGGACATGAGAAAGTGTGAACTTGCCTTTTGTGATTGCAAGATTATGCACTCACGGTCTTCAAGACAATATAAGATCCAATATCTGAAATCAGCATCATTGGTCCGGTAAGGACTAATGTTTAAAGAAGCAAGATGCTATTATGCATAAGTAATGTAATGCAGTTGATAAACGCGAATCCCGGGGATACCGTTGATCTAGGGTTTGGAAACTGGAAATGGTTACTATTAGAATGTGTTGTCCTTTTAGATAAGTTTCATATTTGTGCTTCTTATTAAGGCTTGGGATTGTGTGTTAAACAACATGTAATTATAATATCATAAAACAATGAGATACACACAAATGTGAAATGCTACTCAAAATTGCTTATACTATAATTGTTTATCTTCAAATTTTTACTTTGCAAGTAATGTCACTTATAAAGAACTTAAGTGTTATCAATCCTAAGTATATAAGTAAAGTATAAAGTAATGTGACTATGATTAATTGTCATATGTTGACTGAAGTGGCAAAACGAATAACTTTTGAAGAAAATATTTCTTTCTTAAGGTCTAAACAATCTTTGTGGTTAATCAAATGTGGTTGATGTTGTTTGTGCTTGCTTGAATAGTTTGGACTTGAGATGCTTTACGACTTAATTATGATAGACCAAAATTAACTATAAAACATATAACAAAGTATTTAGCATAGTATTTAAAGTATTGTAGACTAAAGTTAACTTTAAAGACATAGATGGTCTTAAGGTATATTGCTTATGTTATTTGTACCTTGTGTACTTTATAATGTTTCCTTAAAGTTACTTAAGAATGGTTATACTTTTATTTGGTGTAGTGGTTTCTTGATTTTATAATGGAATAGAATCATTTATCTTTTTGTGAATGAATGGGTATAATTGGTAATTAGGGAAATAACATTACTTTACTACTTATGGTTCCTCTATAGGGTTTTTGATTTGTTTATAAACTTATGGTTGAGTTAAGTAAAAAAGTTTTATTTAATCTCAAATTATTCTTGAAGATTTTATACTTTATATAGGTATTTTTAGAAAATAAACTACACATATGATTGAATGATAATTCAATAAAATTGTATTTAAAATGTATTGAACCATTTTGACTTCATATTATCATTATTTATGACTAATACTATTTATTAGTCTGCATTAACTAATTTTTAGAATTATTAGTAAGTTTTATTTATCTCTATATGAATTATCAATTAAGGAAATAGTTTAAATTCAAGTTATTAAAGTGTTGTCAATTTTTATTTACCTTAAAAATAGAATGTTATATTTTTAACATTTAGGTATTATTTTTTGTGATCATTTTGGTATATCACATTTATTTTTATGATTTATAAAAAAGAAGATATGATTTTTATAAGATTTATTATTCTATAAATACTTAATAAATAACAAATGTTTAATTAAGTGAAATAATAATGAATGATTATAGTTTTAAATTGTATTTCTTATTTTTCTAAGACTTTTGGTATTTTATTTATATTTTTAACATTTACCATTATTAAAATATGAATTATCAAAGTTTTATTACTTTTAAAATCTTTATTAAATGATAATTATTTAAACTTTAAAATAATAATTTTTTATAATAGTTTTAAGTTATAGATTTTATTTTTATGAAAATTTTCATATATTACACATAATTTTCTGAATTATAAAACAAAAGATATTGATTTTATAAGGTTTAATCATTTTGTGAATTTTTAATTAAATAACTAAATGTGTTTATTAGGTAATGCTGATGTCAGCATGAAGTGAGGGGTTTTTCTCACCAGAGCTAATCCTACCCCAGTCACTAACTGGTGGGACCTTTGCCATGTCATCTCTAATGTTTTTATTTATTACAGAAAACATTATCACAATTTCTAAAATGATAAAAATATGAATATGACATCAGTGTGATGTCACGCTGACGTCACCCATGTTTGATCCTCTCTGGTTGATGATGAAGCCAGCGATTTAGTGCGCGCACGAAATTGTACTTGGGCTTATTGGAAAAAGGAGGCAAAGGCGATTCAAATGGTGGTAGCGCCGCCCCTATATGATTACTACTCATTACATCAATATTTATCCTAATTATATTCATCATATTGTCTTTGGTTATCAACTAACCACAAGATTCCACTGTCTTACATTTATTCTAGGGTTAGGATACACCATTAAGACTACTTCAATTGATGTCTTACACTTGATCCTAATCCACTGTGACCAATTGGCTTTCTTACATTATCTTGGTGGTTTATGTCTCCTTCGGAAGACACTGAATAACACTATACTGAGAAAAGATGGACAACTATTTCTAAGAAAAATGATTTATACATCTCGTGACAAAGTTATCCTCAAGTGGATACTCATCACAATACATAAGAATATGTGGTTTAGATAAGATGTCTTCTATAGTCACTATCCAACCTACATATCTTCCTAAAAGGGTTTTAATCCTAAGGACAAAGCATATGCTCTGATACCAGCTTCGGGGCACTGCATGATGTAGTACACTATAGTCGTTGACATAACACCAATGAAACACAATTCACTAGTATTACATCCCTGAAAGTGGTACAACAGAAACACAACAGGTCCAAGACATGACTATAGGTTACAACTCGACTCTTTACATAAGATCCAGAGAACACTCTAGGTTAAAGAGAGAGAAAGAACTTCTTACAAAGAAGAATCAGAGATAAACAACTCAAAAATTATTATACTATTAAGACTAGTATTTTAACTAATAGTCTGGCATTGGTGCTATTGTAGTACACTACAGAAATAGGTTCTATTGCTAGAGATTATATTCCTATCTAATCGGTAACTTCGTCTTCACTTTAGTTGATGTATATGTGGACTTTCTTGACTTCATTGCATAGCTTTTAGGTTTTGATGATAATTCTTGGAGCATGACTTGATGTAGACGTCGTCTTAATGGTTTCAGAATCTTGCAAGGGTTAAGAAGATACATTAAGTAAGAGCGTACTCAGCAAGTTCACTATAAAGGAGTGTTTGATGCACTATTTCTACAGCCATAAACCGGAGGTCATAGGCAATGCAAGTTTTCATAAAACATTTCTTCAAAGGTATCTTTTATTCTGAAAAGCTATGTCCATCAGCCTTCACGGGTTTACCAGAACTTTCATGGAGTTCCTTTCCCGCCGTGTTCGCAGCTCCTTCCTGGAAGAGGGAGTAACAAGTTATAGTTCTTACACTCTGTAGAGGTGCGTCACTTTAGCCATGAGAGACCTTAGGTTTTGTTGCATGGCCGGGAGTATGTCCCCATTCAAACTTCCTTGGTTTGAGGCCCAAACTAGGATCCAAGCCAATCACTGCCTTTTCCGCGACCCCGCCTGTCTCCTTGGAGTACGCTAGCCCACCTATTGAATTACGGAAATTGGCCGTACAGACCATTCAGATGCCGGAACTATCGTGGGACGTTGAGGGCTCCCACCCATATGCTGCATATCCTCTATGAATTACCAATTAATATGCACTCTACGAGTGATAACAGCCACAACCCGCACATACGGCTCCATGCAAGAGGGAAAAGATATAGCTGACTTCTCCGTCCCATTCCAAATCTCATGGTCAACGCGTAATATACGGTGCAAGAATCACTCGCGACATTGGTTGTTAAGTCCTAGCTGATATAGTCATGTGCAGTGGTATTCCAACTACTAGACTGTAACATCCCAAAAATACTAAACTTGGATCATCAAACTCTAATCATCAAATTTAGGGTTAACAAAAAACTTTGCTAAATAAAAATATGAATGCATGCATGTGAGTATGCATTTCATTTTGAATCCTTTTGAACCAACTTGTTTGTGTGTTCCTTTGCTTGTAAATGGATGCTTAGGTGAAATAAACATCATTTAAACAATTCCCAAACTTTTCTCAAAGACAAGTAAATCAAAACAAATAAAATAAGGGAATGGTCATTTTGACCAATTTAACTCCCATGCCTACTTTGGCTGTCTCACACTTTCAGAATTTAACAGAAACTTAATTGGATCTTTACACCCCTTGATTGTACTCATAACAAAGTATCAAGGCCCACTTTGTGATCATCCAGAAACATTCAAATGCATAGTTTAAATGACAATTCAAAATTGAATCTTTATCATATGGGAAGAACCCACTTTTTCAAAAACCACTCAAACAAGCTCAACTTTCAAAACTCAAGCATCTGCAGACTCACCAGCACCAACCTAGCACACCCACCAAAAATCTTTTCAAAATTCAAAACTTGAATTCTTGCGGCCATTTCATCAAACACATTGCAGACACAAATCAAACAAAATCCAAACACTATTGTGAGCAGTGATTCTTGCCTAAATTGTTCCCTCTCTGGACACAACTAGGCTTTAGTAGATCATCTAGCTCAATTGCAAACCTCTAGCATCACTGTAAGCCTGACAATGTCATCAATGGAGAGCCGGCCGAGTGCACCCTTGTCACCCCATGTCGACAGCAAGCTAGGAGAAGAAACAAGCCTAACAAACATGTCTAGGAGCAAGCCAACACCCCACCGCTACTCCGCCCACAGACCGCGCGCCGCCCTTGCCGCGTGCATACGTGATCACCACCGTCCCAGCAACCCCGCAGACACGCTCGTTCGCCGCCGCGCGGACCACGCGCGCTGTGCGCCATTAAATCTTCCGTCGGGCACGCGCAGAGCACCGTCGCGTTCCGACCAAACCACACCGCCCCACGTCTCGCCACCGTGTCGTTGAGCATCGCCAGGGAGCACCGCACCGCCCCTACCGTCGCCCACGCCGATAGCCATCTGTACCATCGACCACGACGAGCTCACTTTGTGCCACGTTGGTCCCCTCTCGCCACTATAAATAGAGGCCACCCCCAACCGAATTGAGCACACCATCTCACTCCCCTCTCTTCACCGATCGTGCCATCCCGTTCCCGGAGCAAGGCGAGCAGCACTTCGCCGGAATTTCACCGGAGCCCGCCGCCTCTGGAGAAGAAGGAAGCCAGCGATTGGAGCCGCCCCAGGAGAAGCTGCCGGTACCAGGAGGTTCGCCGTCGTTGACTTTGTCGTTCGCCCGCCTCGCCGACCCTCGCCCGAACCCGGTGAGCCCCCAACGACCCCCACTGGCCGCGCTACGTTTCTGTCTCGCGGCTCAGCCGTTGGATTAGAATCAGATCGAACACCCCACATCGCCCCATACCGCTTTGCACCCCCTGTCTCTATGACGCGTGGGGATACCCACTTAACCAGCCCGCATAAGCGCTGTGCTTAGCAGGCCGGCCTAGTATCGCTTCCCGCGCAGCCCAGTTATTTGAATTTAACCTTTTCCATTTTATTTCAACCACACTTCTGTACCCAGTTTCAAAAATCAACCAAGATTGATTCACTGAACCAAATTGAATGAAACCAATTTTGTTAGGTGGGAATGCTGAATCCAAGCCCATTGGACTCAAGTCATTTGGATCTATATAGAATCCATGGTAAAAATAACATGGCAAAATCTTTTCTGCATTCAAACATTTTTCAAATTTAAACCATAATAGCTTTTGAATTGATTCCAACTCTCAAAAATCACATTTAACCATACCTTTCAGAATATATAAAAATATATAGGTTTACTTGCAGAAATAATGACCAAGTAATAAAAGAATGCTACATAGGCATTTCTAGCCACTTTAATTAATTAGAATAAAAGAGAAAACACTTATTAAATTGTGACACCACTTTAAATCACATTCCCATGGACTAAAATATGTGGTGATGACATGTGTCAATATGATCCCATGTTTGGTTTGGAGAATATTAAATCTTAAGTAGTTTTTCAATAAGTAGAAATTACTTTTCCAAAAATAAAAGGAATTAAACCAAGCTTTGATCTTGTAATGTTAGTGATGATGCTAGATCATCTATAGGACCTTTGTGTGTGATGATTGCAAGTAGTTAAGTATTGTTTGGTGATTGTGTACATCGTATTTATTTATAGACGCTAGTACCGACCAAGGATATGAGGAGGAAGGAGGATTCTACGAAGAATAAGCCGAGGAGAACTTCAACCACTGCTCTGCACAAGGCAAGCCTAATACTACTAGTTGAATGTGCAAGCTAACACTTGCAATTTAGCAAGCTTTACTAACTAAGTGGACCAATGCAAGCTAACACTTGCAATTATGAGAGTTAAATAACCTATGCAATGCACTAAGCATGCTTGGTTAGATACATTTGAGGATACCCAATCCTAGTTTTACTTGCAATCTTCTATTTTATTTCTTTCTCAAAGCTTGTACCTAGAGTTTACTGGAATAAGTGGTAGATACTAGAAGGATAATTGAAGGATGCATAAAGAGCATAAAATTTGGCCTAAGCTAGATAATCCTGATGTCATCCTAAGACATGAGAGTGAACTTAGTTGAAACTCCACTTGTTCACCACCCCTCATTAGTACTTACGCCCACTTGTAGATGCTAGTGCTAAGCATAAAACTTGATCGGCATTAGATGGGAATACCTGGTGAAAATGGTTATGAAAACCTTGGAATGATGGATCATTCTATTGAAATGTTTTGGACATGTGTTTCTGAAAACACCAGATGATTTGGTGATGAAAATGTTGAGGCCTGAGCCTTAGCCCTTTATAAAACTGATATTTGTCTGAATGCGATACCATTCCAATTTTATCGTACAACCACAATATCCGAAGATTGGGTAGGGCTTGACTGGAAACTTATATACCTTAGTATTAGTTCCCTCACGGCCAAGGTCTGAGCTGAGGCTACCTTGTGAAGATTGTCCACCTGTGCAGTACCCAAGATGAAAGTTGGTCATGGTTGGGAGGCCAAACTCACAGGAGATGTGCTTATACTAGGGCGTGTAATTGAAAGGTTAGGATTGATTATCCGCATACTGAGTATGGTGAATTCAGGATTTGTTCCTGGCGGATGTATCGAATGTTGTGGTGAAAGTGTACAATCTCTGCAGAGTGTCAAACTATTCGAATAGCCGCGTCCGCGGTTGTGGACAGTTGGAGTGGCCATACTGTTCCCCGTCAGATGTTTTCAAAAGACTTGTGAAATGGATTGAGACTTTGACTTAACAACAACAGAGTTGTGATATGAAATACCATTTCCCACTTAGGTGTTATAAAACTTCAACTAGCATTCGTTGCTTCTAAACTTAGTAGAGATAAATCTGGCTTTTGCAAAACAACCCTAGAGCCTAGTGTCCTATTATCAAAAACCCCTTTCACTTGTCAGTATTAGTTTGCGAGTACTTAAAGAGTACTCATGGATTTGTCCCTGGCTATTCCCGTGGCCAGACTATGAAGAGGAGTACCTGGAGGATGGACCCCAGGAAGGTTATGACAACTAGGATCATCTCCCATCGTCAGCATTACTGTGACCCGAAGATGGAGCTTACGCCCTACTCAAGTTATTATTACGTATTCCGCGGCTTGAAGTTGTATTAAGAACTGGATCATGAGATCCCTATTTGTGTAAGAACTTATGTACGGTTTGTAATGGATGATGTACTATGGTATCCAATTCTGTTATGTCTCGCAAAAATGGTAATCCTGGGATTGCGATGTATGGCATAATAGGCATCTGGGATTAAAAATCCGGGTGTTGACAAGTTGGTATCAGAGCCATCCTGACCATAGGAGACCCTAGTTAGACTGGACGTTTGAATCAAAAACTTAGTTTCGAAACCAAAGAAAACAAATATTTACAAAAACTTATTCTCCTTCTTATCCCTTTGATTCTTTCATGAAAATTCATGTTCCTCAAAAACTCTTGCAAAATACATAAAATTTTGACACACTTGATCACTCTACTAACTTACTCATCCTATATTATTATAGATGGACGTGAGGTACAGCAAGTTTTATTAGTTGGGGAATGGAGGAGACCTTATCTTTGAGAGGGATTTGGACCAGCTTTCGGAACTTATGGAGCGTCCGCACCCCGAGTTCTTCGGAGCTCAGCTCAATGATCAAGGAGGAGAAGATCTGCAGTGGCTAATTGTTGCGAGTCTCCGAGGAAAGATTGAACCTCCCACTGTGGAGGGAATTCAGTTACCTTAAGAGAGAAAAACTGGCTCGACGGACTTGCCAGGGCCATGCCGGAAGCTCTTTCCCATCTGTGTGGGCAAAGTATCAACCAGATCAAGGGTACTCGCTTTGAGTTTTGCCCAAGGCGTGATGCTAATGGACAACCACTGGAAGCCCCATACCACCATGAGTTGAAGACTCAATTGGACCACCTCAGCTTCATGATGTACGATCGTCAGCAGGAGTTGGATAACTGTCGTGACTACTCCAACCACAAGTATGCCATCATCACGACGAAGGACCAAACCATCGCCATGCTAGCAAAGGATCGCATGTCTCGCCGCCGTCAGCTCGACAAGAAGGAGCGCATTATTGCCCGTCTTCGCCATCGTATCTCATCTATGGAGGAGACCATCCACGAGAGAGATATGCAGTTGGAGGAAAGGGAGAATGCCGGAGAGGATCTTCGTGGATACCCCTACTCCTATCTCAGCGATGATGATGATTTTCTGGAGGATCAGGCTATGGACTTATTCACCGATGAGGACGATTTCTCCTTCATCGATGATGATGAGGATGATGAAGCCACAGATTCCGAGGAGTAGTAGCACTTGAACACTAGCGTAGTGAGTAGTATTCGGTCCCAATGTATCGTAGTTTCCAGAATGGTTCTTAAAACCATCTGTTTTCTTTGTTGTGGTGTGTGTTGTATCGTGTAGTATGAATGAATGAATGAAAAGCAAGTTACGAGAAAATATGAGTCAAACTTTAAAAACTTTTCAAAGCCCCAAAACCTTAGAAATTTCCCTCTTTTCTCATGATCTATCTCAATCTTCATATGCCACGCGGAGGAAGTGGTTCATCCCCGGACCCGATGTTGCGGATTCTGCAAATGTTGACTTCTGACCGCGAAGTTGAAAGTGCGGAATGTCAAGCCAACCTAGCCACCCTGCAGCAGATAACCCAGCTAGCCCACAACAACCAAGGCCACAAAAATCAGGACAACCATGGATCTAAGCTCAAGAATTTCCAGAATACCAACCCACGTGTTTTCACTAAGTCAGAAGAACCCCTAGACACCGATGATTGGCTGCAAACCATGGAAAATAACCTAGAAGTCGCCGAAGTGGAAGCCAATGAGAAAGTTCTGTTCGCCACCCACTATCTAGCCGAATATGCCAGGGCATGGTGGAACAGTGTTCACAATGACGGAGGCGGATGATGACACAGGAGGAATTCAAGGTCAAGTTTAGCAGAACCCATGTGCCACCGGGTTTGATCAATAGAATGAGAGACGAGTTCAGAGGACTAAAGCAAGGAAGGATGACCGTAGTGGAATACCATGACAAATTTTTGTCATTAGCTAGTTATGCCCCGGATGAGATCGACACCGAAGCCAAGAAGAAAGAAAGATTCCTGAATGGTTTGCATGATGAGATGCAGACAGTGTTAGTCAATATCCCCTTTGCTGATATTGAAGCCCTTATCGACTCTGCCATCAAGATGGAAGGAAAGATCAACCAAGCCAATGAGAACCGCAAGCGTCGCATGATGCATCAGCTAGGGACCCATCAGACCCCAAAGTATCGCCCTAAACCATCTCTAGGATTTGCCTCGAGAACCAACAGACCCCCGATGAACCGTCCGACCTATCCCAACCGTGGAAACCCTAGGACCGGAGGAAATCACAACAACCCCGGCAACGCTAGCAATTTCAACCGTGCCCCACCCAAGTTCAACAAGAACAATTCTACCGCCAACACCAACACTGCCCCGAGGACTGGAAGCAATGTTGTGCCTGTAGCAGCTAAGGACAAGTCGCAGGTGACTTGTTATGACTGTGGAAATAAAGGCCACTATTCTAACGAGTTCCCCAACAAGAAGAATGCCGCAACACCCAATGCCAATGTCCCAGCTCAGCAATAGCGTCGTTTTCAGCACGGAAGAAGGTTTTCCCCAGGGAATTCACTCAACCGCAATGGCCGTCTTTTCCTCATGCATCTTTGAAGAAGCTCGAGCGCCACGACGTCTTTGGGTATGTTTTCTGTTAATTCGGTACTTGCAAGAGTGTTGTTTGATTCTGGTGCATCGCACTCATTTGTCGCCGAAGAATTTGCATGCACTAGTAAAATTCAACCAACCAAACTAAAGCATGTCATGATCGTTCAAATTCCCGGATCAACCACCAAGGCTAGGCAAATTTGCAAAGCCGTCCCTATCTGAATCCATGGCATAGATTTTTATGCAAATCTGATAGTACTCGGAACTAAAGGTTTGGAAGTAGTACTAGGAATGGATTGGATGTCCAAACATAAAGGATTGATTGACTGTGCCAAGAAAGCCATAACCATGACCAGTATAGCCGGAATATTAGTCGAGCATATATCTAAAACCTTACCTCGCCAATTCAAGTGCAACAAGAGTATAGCCCAACCTACCATTGACCAAGTCCGGATAGTTTGTGAATACCCTGATGTATTTCCAGATGTTTTGCCCGATATGCCCCTAGATCAGGATATCGAGTTTATCATTGAACTAATCCCCGGAACTGGACCCATAGCCCAGAGACCATATAGTATGAACCCGTCGGAGTTAGCAGAAGTGAAGAAGCAACTGGATTCCATGTTGGAAATTTGATTGATTCAACCAAGTGCATCACCATGGAGGTCACCTGTCTTGTTTGTGGACAAGAAAGATGGTGGTAACCGTTTGTGTACGGATTATCGGAAGTTGAATGATGTCACCATCAAGAACAAATACCCCTTGCCCAAGATAGAAGATTTGTTTGATCAGTTGACCAGTGCCAAAGTGTTTTCTAAATTGATCTTAGAACTGGTTATCATCAACTCAATATTCGTGCAGAGGACATCCCAAAGACTGCCTTTACCACCAGATATGGGTTGTACGATTATACAGTCATGTCTTTTGGATTAACCAATGCCCCCGCTTATTTCATGAACCTCATGAATAAGATTTTTATGGACTTCCTGGATAAGTTTGTCGTTGTTTTCATTGATGACATTCTGATTTATTCCAAATCAGAAGAAGAACATGAGCTACACCTAAGGACCATTCTTGGAACCCTTAGAGAGCATCAGCTGTATGCAAAGTTTAGCAAATGTGAATTCTGGTTACAGGAGGTAGGATTCCTTGGTCACATTGTATCAGCTGGAGGAATTGCCATTGACCCTGCAAAAGTAAAAGATGTCGAGGATTGGCAAGCCCCAACCACTCAAACCCAAGTTCGTGCATTTCTCGGATTGGCGGGATATTACCGCAAGTTCGTAGAAGGATTCTCAAGTATCGCCAGACCTATGACCCAATTGCTGAAGAAGGACAAGAAGTTTGAGTGGACCGACAAATGTGAAGCGAGTTTTCAAGAACTCAAGAGGAGATTGATTTCAGCCCCAATCTTGATCATGCCAGATGTCACGAAGCCCTTCGATGTGTATTGTGATGCATCCAAGATCGGTCTCGGATGTGTGCTAATGCAAGAAGGAAAAGTTATATCTTATCTATCTCGACAATTGAAGCAACATGAGAAAAATTACCCAACACACGACCTCGAACTCGCAGCCGTAGTTCTAGCCCTAAAGACATGGAGGCGTTACCTGATGGGAAATCGTTGTGAGATCTATATGGATCACAAGAGTCTGAAGTATATATTCACTCAGAAGGAGCTGAATATGAGACAGAGAAGATGGATTGAGCTAATAAAGGATTATGACCTGGACATTCACTATTACCCTGGTAAAGCCAATATGGTAGCAGATGCCCTTAGCAGATTGCCGTGCCGCTTGAACTCCATGATCTTGAAGGAGCAACCAAGCTTGCACAAAGAGATGGAAGATTTTCGAATGGAATTAGTAAGTGAAGGATTTTTTGCTAGCATAGAACTCCAGCCCACTTTGATCAGTCAGATTAAAGAGGCGCGGAAGGGAAATGCTAGTATTGACGGAATCAAGGGTCGTATCGGTACAGGCAAAGTACCCGGATTCACCGAAGACGAAAAAGGAGTTCTGTGGTACAAAGGACGCCTTTGTGTACCAGCAGATTTTCAGTTAAAAGAAGTGATTCTGAAGGAGGCTCATGATACTCTTTATTCTATCCGACCCGGAGGAACTAAGATTTATCAAGATTTGAAAGAGCAATTTTGGTGGCATAAGATGAAGAGAGAAATTGGGAGCTATATCGCCAAGTGTGATATATGTCAGCGAGTCAAGGCCGTACATCAAAGACCCGCTGGATTGTTGCAACCCTTGCAGCTTCCGGAATGGAAATGGGATTCTGTTGGAATGGACTTTATCACCGGATTGCCTACTTCTAGTAGGGGAAATGACTCTATCTGGGTCATAGTGGACCGATTGTACAAAGTCGCCCATTTCTTACCCGTCAAAACCACATATCAGAGTTCGAAGCTACCAGAGTTGTACATCGCTAGAATAGTTAGTTTGCATGGAGTCCCCAAGAACATCGTATCGGATCGAGGAACGCAGTTTACCTCAAGATTCTGGAAGAAAGTCCAAGAAGGTTTAGGAACCCTCCTAGATTTCAGCACCACGTATCACCCTCAGACCGATGGACAAACGGAGCGAGTAAATCAAATACTCGAAGATATGCTGAGAGCATGTGTGCTAGAATATGGATCCAAGTGGGAAGAATGTCTGCCGTTTGCAGAATTTTCATACAACAACAGTTATCAAGCCAGTTTGCAAATGGACCCATTTGAATTCATGTACGGAAGGAAGTGTCGCACCCCTTTGAACTGGTCGGAAGTAGGAGAGAGTCAATTTTCAGACCCGACATCCTACGAGAAGCAGAAGAGAAGGTTCACAAGATTCATGAGCACCTCAAGACCGCCCAATCCAGATAGAAGAGTTACGCCGACAACAGACGTCGAGACCTCGCTTTCAACATAGGAGATTTCGTGTATCTGAAGGTGTCACCATTGAAGGGAATGCAACGTTTCCAACTCAAAGGAAAGTTGGCCTCCAGATATATCGGACCCTTCAAGATTCTGAACCGTCGAGGAGAAGTGTCGTATCAATTGGAACTACCCAAAGAGATCTCAGCTGTGCACAATGTGTTCCATATCTCATTGCTTCGCAAGTGTCTCAAAGTCCCCAGAAGACCGAAGTGTTCAAGAATATCGATCACCGGCCCATAGAGATCAACGATGACCTGAACTATCCCGAAGTACCCATCCGTATTTTGGAAGAAGCTTTCAGAACTACCCGAACCCGGAGCATCAAGTTTCTCAAGATTCACTGGAGCAACCACACAGAAGAGGAAGCTACCTGGGAGCGCGAAGATCAAATCAGGATAGAGTTTCCCGATCTCTTCAAATACTAGGTAATCTTTTTCGTCCTTTTTCAAATCTCGGGACGAGATTTTGTTTAAGGGGGGAAGGTTTGTAACATCCCAAAAATACTAAACTTGGATCATCAAACTCTAATCATCAAATTTAGGGTTAACAAAAAACTTTGCTAAATAAAAATATGAATGCATGCATGTGAGTATGCATTTCATTTTGAATCCTTTTGAACCAACTTGTTTGTGTGTTCCTTTTCTTGTAAATGGATGCTTAGGTGAAATAAACATCATCTAAACAATTCCCAAACTTTTCTCAAAGACAAGTAAATCAAAACAAATAAAATAAGGGAATGGTCATTTTGACCAATTTAACTCCCATGCCTACTTTGGCTGTCTCAAACTTTCAGAACTTAACAGAAACTTAATTGGATCTTTACAACCCTTGATTGTACTCATAACAAAGTATCAAGGCCCACTTTGTGATCATCCAGAAACATTCAAATGCATAGTTTAAATGACAATTGAAAATTGAATCTTTATCATATGGGAAGATCCCACTTTTTCAAAAACCACTCAAACAAGCTCAACTTTCAAAACCCAAGCATCTGCAGACTCACCAGCACCAACCTAGCACACCCACCAAAAATCTTTTCAAAATTCAAAACTTGAATTCTTGTGGCCATTTCATCAAACACATTGCCGACACAAATCAAACAAAATCCAAACACTATTGTGAGCAGTGATTCTTTCCTAACTTGTTCCCTCTCTGGACACAACTAGGCTTTAGTAGATCATCTAGCTCAATTTCAAACCTCTAGCATCACTGTAAGCTTGACAATGTCATCAATGGAGAGCAGGCCGAGTGCACCCTTGTCACCCCCATGTCGACAGCAAGCTAGGAGAAGAAACAAGCCTAACAAACATGTCTGGGAGCAAGCCAACACCCCACCGCCACTCCCTGTCCAGCGCTTAAACCCTGCCAGCCACTGGACCACACGCACGAACCATGCCAAGATCGCTAGCCACCATGCCGAGATCACTCCTCGTGCGCCACGCTCGACCGACTCCCACAGACCGCGCGCCGCCCTCGCCGCGTGCATCCATGATCACCACTGTCCCAGCAACCCCGCAGACACGCTTGTTCGCCTTGACCACGCCTTGTCGGCGATTAAATCTTCCGTCAGGCACGCTGCAGAGCCACCGTGTCGTTGAGCATCGCCAGGGAGCACCGCACCGCCCCTACCGTCGCCCACGCCGATAGCCGTCTGTACCATTGACCACGACGAGCTCACTTTGCGCCTCGTCGGTCCCCTTCTCGCCACTATAAATAGAGGCCACCTACAGCCGAATTGAGCACACCATCTCACTCCCCTCTCTTCACTGACCATGCCATCCTGTTCCCGGAACAAGGCGAGCAGCACTTCGCCGGAATTTCACCGGAGCCCGCCGCCTCTAGAGAAGAAGGAAGCCAGCGATTGGAGCCGCCCCAGGAGAAGCTGCCGATACCAGGAGGTTCGCCGTCGTCGACTTCATCGTTCGCCCGCCTCGCTGCCCCTCGCCTGAACCCCGGTGAGCCCCCAATGACCCCCAATGGCCGTGCTAGGTTTCTGTATCGCCGGCGTTTCCCAACGTCAACGATGACCCTCAGTCGTTGGATTAGAATCAGATCGAACGCCCCACATTGCCCCATACCGCTTTGCACCCCCCTGTCTCACTGACACGTGGGGACAGCCACTTAACCAGCCCGCGTAAGCGCTGTGCTTAGAAGGCCGGCCCAGTATCGCTTCCCGCGCAGCCCAGTTATTTGAATTTAACCTTTTCCATTTTATTTCAAACACACTTATGTACCCAGTTTCAAAAATCAACCAAGATCGATTCACTGAACCAAATTGAATGAAACCAATTTTGTTAGAAAGTTCTGGGAATGCTGAATCCAAGCCCGTTGGATTCAAGTCATTTGGATCTATAGATCATCCATGGTAAAAATACCAAGGCATAAGATTTTCTGCATTCAAACATTTTTCAAATTTAAACCATAATAGCTTTTGAGTTGATTCCAACTCTCAAAAATCACATTTAACCATACCTTTCAGAATATATAAAAATATATAGGTTTACTTGCAGAAATAATGACCAAGTAATAAAAGAATGCTACATAGGCATTTCTAGCCACTTTAATTAATTAGAATAAAAGATAAAAACCTTATTAAATTGTGACACCACTTTAAATCACATTCCCATGGACTAAAATATGTGGTGATGACATGTGTCAACATGATCCCATGTTTGGTTTGGAGAATATTAAATCTTAAGTAGTTTTTCAATAAGTAGAAATTACTTTTCTAAAAATAAAAGGAATTAAACCAAGCTTTGATCTTGTAATGTTAGTGATGATGCTAGATCATCTATAGGACCTTTGTGTGTGATTATTGCAAGTAGTTAAGTATTATTTGGTGATTGTGTACATCGTATTTATTTATAGATGCTAGTACCGACCAAGGATACGAGGAGGAAGGAGGATTCTACGAAGAAGAAGCCGAGGAGAACTTCAACCACTGCTCTGCACAAGGCAAGCCTAATACTACTAGTTGAATGTGCAAGCTAACACTTGCAATTTAGCAAGCTTTACTAACTAAGTGGACCAATGCAAGCTAACACTTGCAATTATGAGAGTTAAATAACCTATGCAATGCACTAAGCATGCTTGGTTAGATACATTTGAGGATACCCAATCCTAGTTTTACTTGCAATCTTCTATTTTATTTCTTTATCAAAGCTTGTACCTAGAGTTTACTGGAATAAGTGGTAGATACTAGAAGGATAATTGAAGGTTGCATAAAGAGCATAAAATTTGGCCTAAGCTAGATAATCCTGATTTCATCCTAAGACATGAGAGTGAACTTAGTTGAAACTCCACTTGTTCACCACCCCTCATTAGTACTTACCCCCACTTGTAGATGCTAGTGCTAAGCATAAAACTTGATCAGCATTACATGGGAATACCTGGTGAAAATGGTTATGAAAACCTTGGAATGATGGATCATTCTATTGAAATGTTTTGGACATGTGTTTCTGAAAACACCAGATGATTTGGTGATAAAAATGTTGAGGCATGAGCCTTAGCCCTTTATAAAACTGATGGTTGTCTGAATGCGATACCATTCCAATTTTATCGTACAACCACAATACCCGAAGATTGGGTAGGGCTTGACTGGAAACTTATATACCTTAGTATTAGTTCCCTCACGGCCAAGGTCTGAGCTAAGGCTACCTTGTGAAGATTGTCCACCTGTGTAGTACCCAAGATGACAGTTGGTCATGGTTGGGAGGCCAAACTCACAGGAGATGTGCTTATACTAGGGCGTGTAATAGAAAGATTAGGATTGATTATCCGCATACTGAGTATGGTGAATTCAGGATTTGTTCCTGACGGATGTATCGAATGTTGTGGTGAAAGTGTACAATCTCTGCAGAGTGTCAAACTATTCGAATAGCCGCGTCCGCGGTTATGGACAGATGGAGTGGCCATATTGTTCCCCCGTCAGATGTTTTCAAAAGACTTGTGAAATGGATTGAGACTTTGACTTGACCACAACTTAGGTGTTATAAAACTTCAACTAGCATTCGTTGCTTATAAACTTAGTAGAGATAAATCTAGCTTTTGCAAAACAACCCTAGAGCCTAGTGTCCTATTATCAAAAACCCCTTTCACTTGTCAGTATTAGTTTGCGAGTACTTAAAGAGTACTCATGGCTTTGTCCCTGGCTATTCCCGTGGCCAGACTATGAAGAGGAGTACCTGGAGGATGGACCCTAGGAAGGTTACGACAACTAGGATCATCTCCCATCGTCAGCATTGCCTGTGACCCCGAAGATGGAGCTTCGCCTACGCTACCGTTATTATTACGTATTCCGCTGCTTGAAGTTGTATTAAGAACTGGATCATGAGATCCCTATTTGTGTAAGAACTTATGTATGGTTTGTAATGGATGATGTACTATGGTATCCAATTTTGTTATGTCTCGCAAAAATGGTAATCCTGGGATTTCGATGTATGGCATAACAGGCATCTGGGATTAAAAATCCGGGTGTTGACAAGTTGGTATCAGATCCATCCTGACCATAGGAGACCATGGTGAATTCAGGATTTGTTCCTGACAGATGTATCGAATGTTGTGGTGAAAGTGTACAATCTCTGCAGAGTGTCAAACTATTCGAATAGCCGCGTCGACGGTTATGGAAAGTTGGAGTGGACATACTGTTCCCCCGTCAGATGTTTTCAAAAATTACTTTTGAAATGAACTGCGACTTTGACTTGAACACAACAGGGTTGTGATATGAAATACAAGTTCCCACTTAGGGTTATAAAACTTTAACTGGCATCCTTAGCTTCTGAACTTAGTAGAGGTAAATCTGGCTTTTTGCAAAACAACCCTAGAGCCTAGTGTCCTATTATAAAAAACCCCTTCACTTATTAGTATTAGTTTGCGAGTACTTAAAGAGTACTCATGGCTTTGTCCCTGGCTATTCCCATGGCCAGACTATGAAGAGGAGTACCTGGAGGATGTACCCTAGGAAGGTTACGATAACTAGGATCATATCCCATCGTCAGCATTGCCTGTGACCCTGAAGGTGGAGCTTCGCCTACGCTATCGTTATTATTATGTATTCCGCTGCTTGAAGTTGTATTAAGAACTGGATCATGAGATCCCTATTTGTGTAAGAACTTATGAACGGTTTGTAATGGATGATGTACTATGGTATCCAATTCTGTTATGTCTCACAAAAATGGTAATCCTGGGATTGCGATGTATGGCATAATAGGCATCTGGGATTAAAAATCTGGGTGTTGACACAGACTTAATAGATTAGCTGATCACCCTGGATCAGTAACCAATAGTTCACGTTGTTATCAAAACAGTGTTTTTTGACCTTTTTGAAATGCAGGTGATGACAACACTGGATTTGCAAAATACTTTATGGAAAATAATCAAAGGACATGAGCAAGTGTGAACTTGCCTTTTGTGATTGCAAGATTATGCACGCATGGTCTTCAAGACAATATAAGATCCAATATCTGAAATCAGCATCATTAGTCCGGTAAGGACTAATGTTTAAAGAAGCAAGATGCTATTATGCATAAGTAATGTAATGCAATTGATAAACGTGAATCCCAGGGATAACGTTGATCTAGGGTTTGGAAACTGGAAATGGTTACTTTTAGGATGTGTTGTCCTTTTAGATAAGTTTCATATTTTTGCTTCTTATTAAGGCTTGTAATTGTGTGTGAAACAACATGTAATTATAATATCATAAAACAATGAGATACACACAAATGTGAAATTCTACTCAAGATTGCTTATACTATAATTGTTTATCTTCAAATTTTTACTTTCCAAGTAATGTCACTTATAAAGAACTTAAGTGTTATCAATCCTAAGTATATAAGTAAAGTATAAAGTAATGTGATTATGATTAATTGTCATATGTTAACTGAAGTGGCAAAACAAATAACTTTTGAAGAAAATATTTCTTTATTAAGGTCTAAACAATCTTTGTGGTTAATCAAATGTGGTCGATGTTGTTTATGCTTGCTTGAATAGTTTGGACTTGAGATGCTTTACGACTTAATTATGATAGACCAAAATTAACTATAAAACATATAACAAAGTCTTTAGCATAGTATTTAAAGTATTGTAGACTAAATTTAACTTTAAAGACATAGACGGTCTTAAGGTATATTGCTTATGTTATTTTTACCTTGTGTACTTTATAATGTTCCCTTAAAGTTACTTAAGAATGGTTATACTTTTATTTGGTGTAGTGGTTTCTTTATTTTATAAGGGAATAGAATCATTTATCTTTTTGTGAACGAATGGGTATAATTGGTAATCAGGGAAATAAAATTACTTTACTACTTATGGTTCCACTATAGGGTTTTTATTTGTTTATAAACTTGTGGTTGAGGTAAGTAAAAAGGTTTTATTTAATATCAAATTATTCTTGAAGATTTTATACTTTATATAGATTTTTTAGAAAATAAACTACACATATGGTTGAATGATAATTCGATAAAATTGTATTTAAAATGTATTGAACCATTTTGACTTCATATTATCATTATTTAAGACTAATACTATTTATTAGTCTACATTAACTAATTTTTAGAATTATTAGTAACTTTCATTTATCTCTATACGAATTATCAATTAAGAAAATAGTTTAAATTCAAGTTATTAAAGTGTTGTAAATTTTTATTTACCTTAAAAATAGAATGTTATATTTTTAACATGTAGTTATTATTTTTTTGTGATCATTTTGGTATATTGCATTTATTTTTGTGATTTATAAATAATAATATATTATTTTTATAAGATTTATTATTCTATAAATACTTAATAAATAACAAATGTTTAATTAAGTGAAATAATAATCCATGATTATAGTTTTAAATTATAGTTCTTATTTTTCTAAGATTTTTGGTATTTTATTTATATTTTTAACATTTACCATTATTAAAATATGAATTATCAAAGTTTTATTACTTATAAAATCTGTATTAAAGGATAATTATTTAAATTTTAACATAATAATGTTTGATCATAGTTGTAAGTTATAGATTTTATTTTTCTGAAAATTTTCATATATTACACATAATTTTCTGAATTATAAAACAAAAGATATTGATTTTATAAGGTTTAATCATTTTGTGAATTTTTAATTTAATAACTAAATATGTTTATTAGGTAATGTTGATGTCAGCATGAAGTGAGGGGTTTTTCTCACTAGAGCTAAACCTACCCCATTCACTGACTGGTGGGACCTTTGCCATGTCATCTCTAATGTTTTTATTTATTACAGAAAACAATATCACAATTTCTAAAATGATAAAAATATGAATATGACATCAGCGTGATGTCATGCTGATGTCACCCATGTTTGATCCTATCTGGTTGATGATCAAGCCAGAGAAGGCAAGAGACAGGGTGAATTGTACTTGGGCTTATTGGAAAGAGAAGGCAGAGGCGATTCAAATAGTGGTAGCGCCGCCCTATGTGGTCGCCGGAACAGTAGTTTCGACGGTGGCTAACGGCGGCGGTGGCAAATGCTTGTCGAGGAAGAAAACCGGGGCGAGAACAAGCAAGAGACAGGGTGCCCGAGCAACAGAGGCTCACCAGAAAGCGGATGAAGGAGTCGGTGAAGCTCGGGGAGGTCGTACGGCGACGAATCGACGATAATGGTTGCGGAGGCCGACGGAGGGCAGAGTTCGATTTCCCAATGATTCGATGCGCGCCTGCTTGCACTCTTGGTCTGCGGTGAATGAGAACACCCCGGTGCATCCTTTGGTTCCTTCAGCGAGGCGAGGGGCGGTCGGGAACGGCGGCAACGATAATTCCGGCGAGCTAGGGTTTGCTACCCGATGTGAAAGAGAGAGGATAATAAGAAAGTGGTGTGCTAGGGTTCTTCTCGATGACGGCGAATGGTTTTTATATGCGCCGGAGAGTTGCGCTGATTCTTCGATGCACCGATGACGACAATGATCGCTGGCGTCCAGCGAGTGGCCGAAAGCTCCGCTCACGACGATGAGCAAAGCTCGAAGAATGCAGACTTTTTAAGCGGGCTAGTGCTGGGCCAGGTGGGCCATAACGCAGTGGAAGAGAAAGCTGACTTCTGCTTCTTATGGGCGGTATATAGGTAAGAGAGGAAATGGGCCTCGGGCCAATTTCTGGACTAAGTCCAGTTTTTTATTCTTTTCTATTTTCTGTTTTCCTTTCTTGTTTTGTATTTACACTTTTGTTTTAAGTTCTTCAGAAATTTTTCTTTAGAAAATTGTACTTAGTATTCTGGTATGAATTATTATTATTATATACTTTATTTATTTACTCTTTTTCCATTCTTTTATTCATAAACATATAAGAAGTTATTATATTAAATGGAATAAGTAGAAACTAGGGTTTTGTTTTTTTTAGGATTTGTTTATGATCCTATATAAATGATTTCATTATTTCCTCTTAATGAATATAATGAGAATAGTTTAAGATAACTAAGGACACACCAAGAATATATCCATATTTATTCTTATATAGCAATCATTATATAGGATGTTTTAATTATTAAAGTTCTTCATATAGTAACTTCTATTGTCCCAATCCCACTAATGGTTGAATATTGTTTTAATACTCTTGGTTATGATCTTACTTATATATTGACAGTCATGATTGAAAAAGAAGTTAGGGGTTTTGGATTATAAGTATTTACCATGAATTCTGGAAGTTTTAATATGGGAATATCCTTTTATAGTTATAAATAAAGGTGAATGGTTAAGACATATTGCCTTTATGTTTATAATCTTTAATGATATCACCCTTTAAGATAGAGAGTTAGTTTCTATAATGTCTTATAGAAAAGAATTGATAAATATAACTCCTAAGCACATATGGTTATAATATTTGGAAATGACAAAGATGTGATTAAGTGATTTTTTATACGAAAATATACCTATAAAGCTTTCTGGAAATAAGATGATAGATCAATCAGATAAAATAGATAATAAGTTTGATTATAGATTTAAGGTTGAATGTTTTACCAAGAATTCCTATCTTTCATAATTCATAATTCTTGACTTCTACTTAAAGAATTCCTTTCCTAGATATACTACTCCTTCATATCCATCATCATGTGTTAACATAATGAGTTTTACTGCACAAGAATATTCTTATCCACCTTTTATGATTCTAAACCCATTTGTAAATCCAATGATCTTGACACTAAAGCTTTTCATAATCTTATCATATCTATACTTGGTTATCAAACTATTCTACTACTAATAATCTCCAATCCAACAGATGGTTTAGTTGCCTCTATTCATACTCTTCCTTTATCATCCATCACCAACATTACTTCCGTAAATGTATATATATCAAATTCTACTTTCCTCAGAAGCTTATTGTCTTTTTAAGATAAATAACACTACTTCAAAAACTCCATGCAACTCTAGCTTCAACTTAATCATACTATCTTATCTCTACTTGACTCCAATATCTTATACACAACTTCACATTATATCATGATGACTTGTCATGGCTAACCTAGAATAACATAACTATACTAGGGTTCAATCATATTCTATCCACCAATGTCACTTATACATGATATAAGCATTCAATCTTGGTGACTAAAGCATGATCATTATAATCCTTTGATCCTTTATGGTTTAGGTTTCGAGTTGGCTAATCAAGGCCTTCATCCATATAACATTACATTTGTATTATAATTATCTTCTTAGTATCTCTACCTGACTAAGAAATATTATTCATTGACTATGCCTACTTAATCTATTAGGATTACTCCTGGTAACTACCTTCAATACTCATCCGTGTAACCTTTATCTCAGATACCCTTTTATTCATTCAGGAGTGAATTAACTCCATCAATTATCACATTGATCCTATTCTCTTCCAACACCCCCATTCTATAGATGCTATTTAAATCTAGCATTACTATCTAACTCTTCTTACTTCTTTCTCTAAAGGACTTTAAGTAAATGCTATGATAACGACAAGAGTTAATAGATCAAGAATTGATAGGTTATGAATTGGTGAATCAATAGTGGATTACTCCATATTGATGAACAATAGATATAAGAATAAAATTCAATAGGGATGATAAGGATTGATATGGAAACAAAGATATATGGTGAATGATCTTGACTTGGTTTCTTTCCTACTCAAACTCACTAAAGAGTTAAGGTTAGGTATTACCATGATACTCATGGTATAAGTAGATGAGATTAAGATAGATCAAGATTTAGTTGTTATATTCGTATTACTTAAGTTATGTTTATAACTTGGTATTCATGAGTTGTGTAATGAATACTAGGACATGATTACTTAAGGATCAAATATAATTCATTAAGTAATGTATTAAGGTTTAACTTTTATTACATTTGATCTACCCTTAGATGGAATCTCCCTTACCCAAAATAAGGTTTTAGCAAAGGTCATATTGAAACTTATCGCAGTTAACTTGATGATCTAATTCAATTCCATCAAGTTAAGAGAAGCTTCAATCACTTTGACAAGTTTTTTTCAAAAGCGCGAAAATCATTCGGATTTTCTATGCATAAATGCAATGCACATATCTGGTTTGAGCTTATGTCTAAGCTCTAATGCTGGGATGTTACAAGCTTGCCGTGGTGGTACCAGGTCGCATCCGCCCAGCAGCAGAAGCGCGTCAGATCAACCCCAGCTGCTCGAAATCTTCTTCCTCATTTTTTATCTTTTCTCTCTGTTAACTGACAGTGCTACATCCTTGTTTTCTGCAATTTCCCCTAGCGGTCAAAGAATCCAATCCTCCTGGTCGTTTCATTTTTCTTTCGTTCCTGAATTATTTTCTTGCTTCTGGAGTACATGCTCAGAGAGTTCAGTAAACAAGTTGAGCACCGCAGGACATTTTTTTATGCCATGTACGCTTTTGTTGTAGATCACCGGTTCAAACCAAATTCCATGGTATTTAATCACACCCTTTCATTTTGTGCGTTTTCGTTTATCTCTTCAATCCACTACAGTATTTTTGGTTCAGTTAATGTACTGAAAATAATCACATCTAGTCTGGTCTTTGTCGCACCACTGATTTGACCTGGTATTGAATTCTCTCAGGTTCATATAAAACACACCCCTTTTTGCTCTTTTTAATTCCCTGCAACTCCCACGTTCAATGGATTCAAACATGTCAGGCCTCACTCTGTTCATGATCTAAAAGGACATTTTAACATGTCGATTCTGAGATAAAACCCCCACTGCCACAACACCTCCACATCCTTTTGCTGAAATTCAGTCATCAGCCTGTCCTCTAACATCAGTCCACTGTCTAAACATGCCATTCCGGCAGTTTCGTGGCTATTCGTTATATTCTTATTTGTTTGCAGACTAATATGTGCAATCTTGTATAAATTGTATCTTTTTAGCCATAGCTCAATTTAGAACGTAGTATATATGAATTTGGATCAGAAAAATAGAAGGAATGATAATTTGCCATCCATATGCATTTTTTCAATATTTAGCTTGTAGGTTAGTTTATTTTCATCTAACCAATAAATATCGAACGCGTGAGGGATGGTAAATATGTAATGCCCTATTCCATTTAATTTCATGTAGATCACCACTTGCCATGTGTTGCCATGCTAATGGATATTTAAATTGTGGGTTGATAAAACAACTTGAACCTTCTATTTTATTGTCAGAAGCCCCAACTCCGCTTAATATTGCTAAGTTGTATCGCATCTTGCCATGTCATGCATCATATCATGATCATGCCGGTTCTTCCGCATTAGTTGTAATTGTTGCATCGTTTGTTTCTTTTAGTGCTTTGGTTCTTCTCGGATAGGACGATGAGATGTGGTGAGCTTCGACAAGTTCTCTAGTGTATCTTTGGCAATGTTCCTCAGGCGAGCATTCTCCCCCTTTCTACCTATCTTACTTTTATAGTATTTATTCCCTCCTGTTGTTCTATTGATATCTGTGTTGCGATGATCTAGTTTTCGTACCCATGATATCCCTTGCAGCCATTATATTTCCTTGGACACCTCCTATTACCTGTTGTTTGGTAGACAGTCGGCCTTGCGAGTCGTAGTTGCTTGCTCAGGTGCTGCTTCGCGTCGTCGATGTTCCACCATTGTTGGGTGGTTGGCATATGCTAAATGGTGGAGATGATCATGGATTTAATTACCATTTAATAACAAAAATTGAAAGTAGGTAAATAATGCAGAGGCACCGGTGGGTAATAGACAATATTTGGTTTTTAACTTCTCACTGGTGTCCCGTAGGACCTCAAGTTCTTGACACTTATTCCGAGATCAAGCGCACTAACCACATGTGGGGTGTGTGGGCACCCCTATCGATTTAGTACCTGATTTCAAAGTACTGTACTGGGGGCCACAATCTAGTTTGGGGATTTATTACTATCCTGTTATGCCATGCTTTACTGCTTTATTTACGATTGCGCGTGGAGCACCTATACTATTTAGGAACCCCATGATACGTTTTTTCTGTATCGACAAGCCGAGTCACACTTTCGGGTTCCCAGTCGTTTATAGCCGTCGACACAAATTCTGGGTCTGTCTCGGAGACCGGCCGACTTTATTACGGGTAGCTTAGTGGGGTGGCCCCCATGTGCTTGCTTTGGGTCTGAGAAACGTCGTGTCTGAAACCCCGTCGACATACCGTTGGATGTATGTTTTGTGATCTTGTACCTACCTGATATGGCAACAAGGGTGTAGGTGCGTGTGGAAACTTTGGTGCACCCCTGCAGGGTTAAATCTTTTCGATAAGCCGTGTCCGCGGTTATGGACGACTTGGAGCACAGTTCTCGATCATAGACAACCATAACTAAAGTTTACTGTTACAATATGCCTTGTATCCGATATGACTAGTAAGTTGGATAACCACCATGGAACGAATAAATAAAATTGCCACCCGTGTGAGTTTCCTCGACTTAACTTCCTCGTTTGGTCTCGAGGGGGAAATACCAGGATGGGTAAGTTTGGTGGTAGTATCAGGATGGATCCGAATAGTTCTTTCTCATCTCTCTATGATAGCCGACAAATGTATTGAGTCTCTATAGGTTGTTTAGCGTATGCTCCGCTGCCGCTTCAGTCAACCATACCTATGTAGCCGAGGACCGCCGAATTCTAAGACTCGCCGTGTACTGGCCTCAGTACGGACCGCTCCTCTTTTTCCTTTGCCCTTTGCCGGCACCCCTTTGTGTTTGACAGGTTTTGAGATCGACGTTGTTAGCAGGGTTACCCTTCCGGCTTGGCCTGGGCAGGGTTATAGACGCCATTGGTTATTCTCCAAGGCTCTTAGCTCAATTTGCATCTTGTCCGTACTCGGACGTTGTATCATTTTTAAGGTGATTGGGATCTTTCCACTGTATATCTGTATTCTTGACACATGGAGTCGTTGTTGTATATATATGTTCTGTGGGTTCCATCGTGGACTATTGTGTAATGATATTACTTCATTTTCCACCCGCACGCAAGTGCCTGGTGGGAACCTTTGAATCGTTTCTATGCGGGTTTGGCGGGAATTGCTAAAACTTGCATAGGGCCGATCCGAGGGTGTTACAGAGTGGTATCAGAGCTCAGCAGTTGCGATACCCCATTGGTCCAGCCTGTAGGATAACCTAGCTAACGGCCGATGTAGAGTGTCAAAACTATTTTGGAAAATCGGTTGGATAGATCTAATTAGGTCTGCTTTTATCCTTACTCCTGTGTTGTTCTCTTCTTACCTCTGCGTGTTTTGAATCTGCCTTCTTATCTCTTCTTCGAGTACAGGAATTCTCGTGGTTGGGTTTCCGTCATACCTTCTGGGTTTCGCTTCTTTCCTCTTGCAACGGTGCTTCGACATCCGGTCTACATGCTATCTGATGAATCTCTCATCTGTTGTACCTTTTCGTGGACCAAAAATTTACTAAAAATTTTCTTTGTATCTTCTGGTGTTTTCCGACACGACGACATCATCTACATCAGATCCAATGAATAGCCTGTATCACTCCTTTTTTTCTGAACATTGTTTGTGAAGTTCTTCAGTCTAAATTCCGAAAATGGGTTCACACTTTTCTACTGCATGTGCAGAGTAATAGTTTGGGTGCGTGATGGATTGGCCCCCATGCCGACTACTCATTCTATTCGCTCTTGTACATTGAAGTGTATTAGAATGCATCTTTTCCCTTCTTCTGTCGAAGTTAGAGATGGCCTTAACTTTTGAGACCTTTATCTTTGTCCTTGTTTATCCGGCGTGTTCTCTCGAACAACGTGAGAAACAACCTTTGTTGGTGGTGTCGCTGATTTCAAGACGGAGAAAGAATCTTTGTTAGTGGTGTCGCGAAGGTCTACACGAAGCGAGAAGATTCAGACAATTGGCCTTCTTCTCCGTACCATGAAGCGGATCTCGGGGGCGAGATCCATTGATAGTGGTGTCGAATTGTAGCACCCTGGAAATCCCAACTAGAAAATTGCTTGTTATTTTATTTTTTTGCATCATCATGACATCATCATGCATCATCATATTCATCGTGCCACATTGCATGGAACATATAATCAAATTGTTGCATTTAAATTGTCTCTCTTGTATTTGGTTATTGGTTTGTGTATTTGACATTTCCTAATTGCCTCTCTAGTTTACCATCTCCCTTTATTCTATCTTCTAGTTGGTGTCGTAATTGTTGGAATCATAATGTCAATCGAATCTTGGGTCTTGCTATTTTATATTCCATCAAATGCCCAAATTGAGTTGGGGGCATGTCTTTTTAAATCATTCTATCTACTAACATGATATGGCCTCTTGACATAATGTTCTTTCTCAATTTCCTGCCAGGCATGGACACATGGCTTCCATTTATTTTGTCGGATTTAATTCTTATTCATATGCCATGTGTGTGAAACTCCACAGATACACACCTTTTTCTCTCTATATATTCTACACTAAACCATGTACACACACTAGCTAATCCTATCCGTGTATGTGCCAAACACATACACTTGTCCACACGCACACACTTTTCCTTCCTAGCTAGCTAGCTAATCTACATCCTAGTCGAGTCATAGTTTCTACTCCTTTGCGGCATGAGACCAGTTGGCCAACCAAAACAGTCACCTGCCCCATCTCTCCACCTTGCCCTCTCTGATCTTGGTTCAGCCGCACCATCTTCTTGAACCTGGTTCATTCACCGCAGTCAGCAGCTGGATACCGCAGCAGACACGCCTCCCTGATCCCTGTTCCTCTTCTAGCCCGAGCCAAGCACGCCAAGTGTTATATGTTGATCCAAATTCTACAAAGTATAGGCAAACTTCTAACGAGTGGAGCGAGGCCCATCGCCGGAGGACACCTGTGGGGGGGTGCGGGGGGCGACAACCCCCCGCGGTACGGTACGGATCGTCGAAGACCAAGGTTTCCACCGATATATAATCCCCTTGTAAGCCGCCGGTTGGGATTAGTTGCATCTGTGAAATCCCCGGCGTTTGTAAACACTCCTCGATATAGTGAAGTTTCGCTGGCTGGCGCCCGTGGTTTTTTCCTCTCTTTGTTGGAGAGGTTTTTCCACGTTAAATATGTGTCCCCTTGCTGTGTTTTTTGTTTTCGTTCTTCGTTATCTTCTTGTCGCAATTGTAACAAGTGGTATCAGAGCCCCAGGTTCTAATCTAGGGTTTGCGACATGTCGTCATTGAAGTTCGATCTACCACAGTTGGACTACACCACAAGATTCTCCTTGTGGCAGGTGAAGATGCGGGCGATTCTCACCCAAACTTCTGATCTGGATGAAGCGCTGGATGGATTCGGTGAAAAGGATGCTAAGACCTGGTCTGCCGAAGAGAAGCGGAAGGACCGTAAGGCTTTGTCTTTGATTCAACTTCATCTGTCCAATAATATTTTGCAGGAAGTACTGGAGATGAAATCTGCTGCTGCCCTATGGGAAAAACTGGAAACGAGCTGTGTGTAAAAGGATCTAACCAGTAAGATGAACATGAAGATGAAGTTGTTCTCACACAGGCTGCAAGAAGGTGGATTGGTAATGAATCACATATCTGTTTTTAAGGAGATTGTTTCAGACTTGCAGTCTATGGAGATAAAATATGATGATGAGGCTTTATCTTCTACTCTTATGCTCATTGCCTAGTTCCTATACACATTTTCGTGATACAATATTGTTGAGCCGTGATGAACTAACCCTTGTTGTCAACACCCGGATTTTTCAATCCTAGATGCCTGTTATGCCATACATCGCAATCCCAGGATTACCATTTTTGCGAGACATAACAGAATTGGATACCATAGTAAATCATCCATTACAACGATACATAAGTTCTTACACAAATAGGGATCTCATGATCCAGTTCATAATACAACATCAAGCAGCAGAATACGTAATAATAACGGTAGCTTAGGCGAAGCTCCATCTTCAGGGTCACAGGCAATGCTGACGATGGGAGATGATCCTAGTTGTCGTAACCTTCCTGGGGTCCATCTTCCAGGTACTCCTCTTCATAGTCTGGCCATGGGAATAGCCAGGGACAAAGCCATGAGTACTCTTTAAGTACTCGCAAACTAATACTAACAGGTAAGGGGTTTTTGGATAATGTGACACTAGGCTCTAAGGTTGTTTTGCAAAAAGCCAGGTTTATCTCTACTCAGTTCCAAAGCTAGTCACAATTTTATAACTCCTAAGTGGGATCTTGTACTTCAGGTCACAACTCTGTTGTGGTCAAGTCAAAGTCTTAATTCATTTCACAAGTCGTTTTGAAAAGTCTGACGGGAACAAAGATAGCCATCTAGGCTCCATAATCATGACGCCTATTCGAATAGTTTGACACTCTGCAGAGATTGTACACTTTCACCACAACATTTGATACATCTGTCAAGAACAAATCCTGAATTCATCATACTCAGTATGCGGATAATCAATCCTAACCTTTCGATTACACGCCCTAGTATAAGCACCTCTCCTGTGAGTTTGGCCTCCCAACCATGACCAACTGTCATCTTGGTTACTGCACAGGTGGACAATCTTCACAAGGTAGCCCCAGCTCAGACCTTGGCCGTGAGGGAACTAATACTACGGAATATAAGTTTCCAGTCAAGCCCTACTCAATCTTCGGGTATTGTGGTTATACGATAAAATTGGAATGGTATCGCATCCAGACAACCATCAGTTTTATAAAGGGCTAAGGCTCATGCCTCAACATTTTCATCACCAAAATCATCAAGTGTTTGGAAACACATGTCCAAAACATTTCAATAGAATGATCCATCATTCCAAGGTTTTCATAACCAATTTTCCACCAAGTATTCCCATCTAAGGTTGATCAAGTTTTATGCTTAGCACTAGCATCTACAAGTGGGGGTAGTACTAAGGAGGGGTGGTAAACTAGTGGAGTTTCAACTAAGTACAACCTTATGTCTTAGGCTGAGATCAAGGTTTCTAACTTAGGCCAAATTTTATGCTCTTTATGCAACCTTCAGCACTTTCCAAAATCTACCAGTCACTTAAGTAAACTCTAAGTAAGCTTTGATAAAGAAATAAAGTAAGAAGCTTGCACATAAAACTAGGATTGGTTTATCAAGTGGGTATGATCACTTATGCTTAAGGCATATAGTAGTCATAGCATAAGTATGGGTTTGTGGCATCAGTAAGGTATCTTGCAAGTGTTAGCTTGCATCAATATCAGTATAAGCTTGCTAAATTGCAAGTGTTAGCTGGCAAGGTTAATAGCTTGCATCAGTGTCAATATAAGCTTGCCTTGTGCGAAGCGTTGGTTGAAGTTCTCCTCGGCTTCTTCTTCGTAGTATCCTCCTTCCTCCTCGTATCCTTGGTCGGTACTAGCGTCTACGAATAAATACGAGGTACACAATCACCAAACAATACTTAACTATGTGCAATCATCACACACAAGGGTCCTATAGATGATCTAGCATCATCCCTAATATTACAAGGTTAAGGCTTGGTTTAATTTCTTTTTATTTTTAGAAAAGTAATTTCTACTCATTAAAAAACTACTTAAGGTTTAATATTCTCCAAACTAAACATGGGATCATGTTGACACATGTCATCACCACATATTGTAGTCCATGGGAATGTGATTTAAAGTGGTGTCACAATTTAATAAGGTTTTACCCTTTTATTTTAATTAATTAAAGTGGCTAGAAAATGCTTATGAGGCATTCTTTTATTACTTTAACATTATTTCTGCAAGTAAACCTATATATTTTTATATATTCTGAAAGGTATGGTGAAATGTGATTTTTGAGAGTTGGAATCAACTCAAAAGCTATTATGGTTTAAATTTGAAAAATGTTTGAATGCAGAAAAGCTTCTGCCTTGTTATTTTTACCATGGGTGATCTATAGATCCAAATGACTTGAATCCAACGGGCTTGGATTCAGCATTCACAGACCTTTCCAACAAAATTGGTTTCATTCAAATTGGTGCACTGAATCGATCTGGGTTGATTTTTGAAGTTGGGTACAGAAGTGTATTTGAATTGAAATAGAAAAAGATTTAATTTGAATAACTGGCTGCTGGAAAATCTAACGGGCGGCCTGCTAAGCCTGATGCTCCCTGGTGGCTGCTTAAGTGGATGTCCCCACTAAATCGGTGACACGGGCGGCGGCGGTATGGGAACAACGTGGGTGGTTCGATCTAGTTCTAATCTAACGGTGGGAGTCATCGTCGGCCGAGACAACTCGGCGAGAACGAAACCTAAGCGCTGCCGTTGAGGGTCACCGGGGCTCACCGGCATCTTGGCGAGGTCGTAGGCGAGCGAACGACGAAGTCGACGACGGCGAACTCAGGGGTGGTCACGGCAGCTCTTGGGATGGCTCCAATCGCTGGCTCCTTTCTTCTCCGGCAGCGGCAGGCTCCAGTGAAATTCCGGCGAGGTGGTGCTCGCCTTGCTCTGAGAATGGTGTGGCACGATCAGTGAGAGGGAGTGAGATGGTGTGAAGAAATCGCGGGGTGTCCTCTATTTTTAGTCGAGCGAGGGACCGTCTGGCGCCGCAGTGAGCTTCGTTAGAGGCGATATTACAGTGCTAATGGCATGGGCAAGGGTAGGGACGGTCTTTGTGTCTCCTGGCGATGCTCAACGACATGGTCGCGAGGCATGGGGCGGTGTGGTTTGGTCTGGAACGGGCGGTGCTCTGCGCGGCAGAGGCGGCGTCTTCGACGACGGGCGGTGGCTGTACGGCACGGGGCGGCAAACGGGGATGTCTGGCGGTCTCCTGGGTTGATGGCGATCGGGTGTCCACGCGGCGAGGGCGGCGTGCGGTCTGTGGGTGATGGTCGATGGTGGCACTCTGGCGCACGCTCGGCATGGTCTGGGTGCGGCTTGTACGCGTGGCCCAGGGCTTGGCAACGCTTGAGGCTGGGATAGTGAGTGGCGGTGGACGGTGGGCTGTCTCCTAGACAAGGTTGGCACGGCTAGTTCTTCCTCTAGCTTCCTGTCCACAATGGGGTGACATGGGTGTGCTCGGCTGTTCACCATTAATGGCAATGGCAAGCTCACAGGGGTGCTAGTGTTGGGCTAATCTTTCTAGATGATCTACTGAGCTGTGTGTGAGCTAACTAGGGAACAAGTTAGGCAAGAATCACTGCACACTATAGTGTTTGATGTTTTGTTTGATTTGTGTCTGCAACCTGTTTGATGAAATGGCCGCATGAAATCAAGTTTTGAATTTTGAAATGATTTTTGGTGGGTTTGCTAGATTGGTGTTGGTGAGTCTGCAGATGCTTGGGTTTTGAAAGTTGAGCTTGTTTGAGTGGGTTTTGAAAAAGTGGGATCTTCACATATGAAGAAGATTCAATTTTGAATTGTCATTTAAACTATGCATTTGAAAGTTTCTGGGTGATCACAAAGTGGGCCTTGATACTTTGTTATGAGTACAATCAAGGGGTGCAAAGATCCAGAAAAGTTTCTGTTAAGTTTTGAAAGTTTGGGATAGCCAAAGTAGGCATGCGAGTTAAATTGGTCAAAGTGACCATTCACTTAATATATTTGTTTTGATTTACTTGTCTTTAGGAAAAGTGTGGTAAATGTTTTAGATGATGTTTATTTCACCTAAGAAACATTTTACAAGCAATGGATCACACAAAGAAGGTGGTTTTAAAGAAATTAAAAATCCGTGCATACACATATGCATGCATTCATGATTTTATTTAGAAAAGTGTTTGTTAACCCTAATCTTGATGATTAGTGTTTGATGATCTAAGTTTAGGATTTTTGGGATGTTACAAACCTTCCCCCCTTAAACAAAATATCGTCCCGAGATTTGAAAAAGGACGAAAAGATTACCTAGGATTTGAAGAGATCGGGAAACTCCGTCCTGATGTGATCTTCGCGTTCCCAGGTAGCTTCCTCTTCCGTGTGGTTGCTCCACTGAATCTTGAGAAACTTGATGCTTCGGGTTCGAGTAGTTCGAAAAGCTTCTTCCAAAATGTGGATGGGTACTTCGGGATAGGTCAGGTCATCGTTGATCTCTATGGTCCGATGATCGATATTGTTGAACACTTCGGTCTTCTCGGGGACTTCGAGACACTTGCGAAGTAACGAGATATGGAACACATTGTGCACAGCTGACATCTCTTCAGGTAATTCCAGTTGATACGATACTTCTCCTCGACGGTTCAAAATTTTGAAAGGTCCGATATATCTGGGGGCTAACTTTCCTTTGAGTTGGAAACGCTGCATTCCCTTCAATGGAGACACTTTCAGATAAACAAAATCTCCTATATTGAAGGCGAGGTCTCGACGTCTCTTGTCGGCATAACTCTTCTGTCGGGATTGGGCGGTCTTGAGGTGCTCACGAATCTTGTGAACCTTTTCTTCTGCCTCTCGTAGGATATCGGGTCCAAAAATCTGACTCTCTCCTACTTCCGACCAGTTCAAAGGGGTGCGACACTTCCTTCCGTACATGAATTCAAATGGGGCCATTTGCAAGCTGGCTTGGTAACTATTGTTGTAGGAAAATTCTGCAAACGGCAGACAGTCTTCCCACTTGGATCCATATTCTAGTACACACGCTCGAAGCATATCTTCGAGTATTTGGTTTACTCGCTCCGTTTGTCCATCGGTCTGAGGGTGATACGCAGTACTGAAATCTAGGCGGGGTCCTAAACCTTCTTGGACTTTCTTCCAGAATCTCGAGGTAAACTGAGTTCCTCGATCCGATACTATGTTCTTGGGGACTCCATGCAAACTAACTATTCTAGCGATGTATAACTCCGCTAGCTTCGAACTCTGATAGGTGGTTTTGACGGGCAAGAAATGGGCGACTTTGGACAATCTGTCCACTATGACCCAGATAGAGTCATTTCCCCTACTAGAAGTAGGTAGTCCAGTGATAAAGTCCATTCCTACAGAATCCCATTTCCATTCCGGAATTTGCAAAGGTTGCAACAATCCAGCGGATCTTTGATGTCCTGCCTTGACTCGCTGACATATATCACACTTGGCAATATAGCTTCCAATTTCTCTCTTCACCTTATGCCACCAAAATTGCTCCTTCAAATCTTGATACATCTTAGTTCCTCCGGGATGGATAGAATAAAGAGTATCATGAGCCTCCTTCAATATAACTTCTTTCAACTCCGCATCTGCTGGTACACAAAGGCGTCCTTTGTACCACAGAACTCCTTCTTCGTCCTCGGTGAATCCGGATACTTTGCCTGTACCGATACGACGCTTGATTCCGTCGATACTAGCATTTCCCTTCTGCGCTTCTTTAATCTGACTGATCAAAGTGGGCTGAAGTTCTATGCTAGCCAAAAATCCTTCACTTACTAATTCTATTCGAAAATCTTCCATCTCCTTGTGCAGACTTGGTTGCTCCTTCAAAATCATGGAGTTCAAGCACGGCAATCGCTAAGGGCATCTGCTACCACATTGGCTTTACCGGGGTGATAGTGAATGTCCAGATCGTAATCCTTGATTAGCTCAATCCATCTTCTCGCCTCATATTCAACTCTTTACGAGTAAATATATACTTTAGGCTCTTGTGATCGAATAAATCTCACAACGATTTCCCATCGTAATGTCTCCATGTCTTGAGGCTAGAACTACATTTGCGAGTTCGAGGTCATGGGTTGGGTAGTTTTTCTCATGTTGCTTCAATTGCGAGATAGATAAGATATAACTTTGCCTTCTTGCATTAGCACACATCCGAGACCAATCTTGGATCGTCACAATACATCGAAGGGCTTCGTGATATCCGGCATGATCAAGATTAGGCTGAAATCAATCTCCTCTTGAGTTCTTGAAAACTTCGCTTCACATTTGTCATCCATTCAAACTTCTTGTCCTTCTTCAGCAATTGGGTCATGGGTCGGGCGATACTAGAATCCTTCTGAATTTGCGGTAATATCCCGCCAATCCGAGAAATGCGAACTTGGGTTTGAGTGGTGGGGCTTGCCAATCTTCTACATCTTTCACTTTGGCGGGGTCAACAGCAATTCCTCGGCTGATACAATGTGACCGAGGAATCCTACCTCCTGTAACCATAATTCACATTTGCTAAACTTTGCATACAACTGATGCTCTCTAAGGGTTCCAAGAATGGTCCTTAGGTGTAGCTCATGTTCTTCTTCTGATTTAGAATAAATCAGAATGTCATCGATGAAAACAACGACAAACTTATCCAGGAAGTCCATAAAAATCTTATTCATGTGGTTCATGAAATAAGCGGGGCATTGGTTAATCCAAAAGACATGACTGTATACTCGTACAATCCATATCTGGTGATAAAGGAAGTCTTTGGAATATCCTCTGCACGAATTTTGAGTTGATGATAGCCAGTTCTAAGATCAATCTTAGAAAACACATGGGCACCGGTCAACTGATCAAACAAATCCTCTATCTTGGGCAAGGGGTACTTGTTCTTGATGGTGACATCATTCAACTTCCGATAATCCATACACAAACGGTTACCTCCATCTTTCTTGTCCACAAACAAGACGGGTGATCTCCATGGTGGCCTTGCTTGGTTGAATCAATCCGATTTCCAACATGGAATCCGTTGCTTCTTTAGTTCTTCTAACTCCGATGGGTTCATACTATAGGGTCTACGGGCTATGGGTCTGTTAGGGATTAGTTCAATGATAAACTCGATATCCCGATCTGGGGGCATACCGGGCAAAACATCTGGAAATACATTGGGGTATTCACAGACTATCCGGACTTGGTCAATGGTAGGTTGGGCTATACTCTTGTTACACTTGAATTGGCGACGTAAGGTTTCAGATATATGCTCGACTGATATTCCGGTGGTACTGGTCATGGTGATGGCTTTCTTGGCACAGTCAATCAATCCTTTATGTTTGGACATCCAATCCATTCCTAGTACTACTTCCAAACCTCTGGTTCAGTACTATCAGTTAGCATAAAATCTATGCCATGGATTCGGATAGGGAACGGCTTTGCAATTTTGCCTAGCCTTGGTGGTTGATCCGGATTTGCACAATCATAACATGCTTGATTTGGTTGGTTGAATTTTACTAGTGCGAGCAAATTCTTGTGACAAATGAATGTGATGCACGAATCAAACAACACTCTTGCAAGTACTGAATTAACGAGAAAACATACCTAGCACGACGTCTGGCGCTTCGAGCTTCTTGACATGCATGAGAAAAAGACGGCCATTGCGGTTGAGTGAATTTCTGGGCAAATCTCCTTCCTGGTCTGCACACGTTGTTGCTTGTTAAGCATTAGCATTAGGGGCTGTAGCATTCTTATTGTTGGGGCACTTTCGTTGGAATAGTGGCCTTTATTTCCACATCATAACAGGTCACTTGTGACTTGTCCTTAGCTGCGACGAGCACTGACATTGCTTCGATCCTCGGGGCGTGTTGGGGTTGGCGGTAGCATTGTTGGTGTTGAACTTGGGTGGAGCACGGGTTAAATTTCTAGAGTTGCCGGGTTGTTGTGATTTCCTCCGGGTCTAGGGTTTCCACGGTTGGGAGTAGGTTAGACGGGTCATAGGGGGTCTATTGGTTCTTGGGGCAAATCCACGGAGATGGGTTGGGGCGATACTTTGGGGTCGATGGTTTCGGGTTGATGCATCATGACGCTTGCGGTTCTCATTGGCTTGGTTGATCTTTCCTTCCATCTGGATAGCGAGTCGACAAGGGCTTCAATATCAGCAAAGGGATATTGACTAACACCGTCTGCATCTCGTCATGCGGACCATTCAGAATCTTTCTTTCTTCTTGGCCGGTGTCTATCTCGTCCGGGCATACCTAGCTAATGACAAAAATTTGTCACGGTATTCCACTCATCATCCGTCCTTGCTTCATTCTGAACTCGTCTCTCATTCTCTTGATCAAACCCGGTGGCACATGGGTTTTGCTAAACTTGACCTTGAATTCCTCCCAGGTCATCATCTGGCCTCCCGTCATTGCACGAACACTGTTCCACCATGCCCTAGCATCTCCGGCTAGATAATGGGTGGCAAACAAAACTTTCTCGTTGGCTTCCACTCCTGCTACTTCTAAGTTATTTTCCATGGTTTGCAGCCAATCATCGGCATCTAGGGGTTCTTCTGACTTGGTGAAAACAGGTGGGTTGGTATTCTGGAAATTCTTGAGGTTAGATCCATGGTTGTCCTGATTTTCGTGGCCTTGGTTGTTGTGGGCTAGCTGGGCTATCTGTTGCAGAGTGGCTAGGTTGGCTTGACGTTTCGCTCTTTCAACCGGCGGTCGAAGTCAACATTTGCGAATCGCAACATCGGATCCGGACTGAACCACTTCCTCCACGTGGCATCGAAGATTGAGGTAGATCATGAGAAAGAGGAAATTTCTAAGGTTTTGGGGTCTTTGAAAAGTTTTTAAAGGTTTGACTCAGATTTTTCTAGCAACTTGATTTTTCATTCATTCATAGCACACGATACACACACACACCACAAAGAAAAAGCATGGTTTTAAGAACCATTCTGAAATCTACGATCTGATGGGACCGACTTCTACTCACTACGCTAGTGCTCAGTGCTACTACTCCTTGGAGTCTGTGGCTTCATCAGCTTCATCATCATCGATGAAGGCGAAATCATCCTCATCGGTGAAGAAGTCCATGGCCTGATCCTCCAGAAAATCATCGTCATCGCTGAGATAAGAGTAAGGGTCTCCACGAAGATCCTCTCCTGCATTCTCCCTTTCCACCAACTGCATGTCTCTCTCCAGAGATGAGATGAAGTGGCGAAGACGGGCAATAATGCGCTTCTTTTTGTCGAGCTGACGGCGACGAGACTTGCGATCCTTTGCTAGCATGGCTATGGTCTGATCCTTTGTTTGGATGATGGCAGACTTGTGGTTGCAATAGTCACGGCAGTTGTCCAACTCCTGCTTACGATCATACATCATGAAGCTAAGGTGGTCCAATTGAGTCTTCAGCTCGGGGTGGTATGGGGCTTCCAGTGGTTGTCCATTTGCATCACGTCTTGGGAAAAACTCAAAGCGGGTTCCCTTGATATGATTGATGCTCTGCCCACATAGACGGGAGAGAGATTCCTGCATTGCTCTGGCAAGTCCATCGAGCCAGTTGTTCTCTCTTAAGGTAAACTGAATTCCTTCCGCAGTGGGAGGTTCAATCTTTCCTCTGAGACTTGCAACAATTAGCCACTGCAGATCTTCTCCTCCTTGATCATTGAGTTGAGCGCCGAAGAACTCGGGGTGCGGACGCTCCAGAAGTTCTGAAAGCTGATCTAGATCCCTCTCAAAGATAAGGTCTCCTCCATTCCCCAACTGATAAAACTTGCTGTACTTCACATCCATCTATAAAAATAGAGGATGAGTAGATTAGCAGAGTGATCAAGTGTGTCAAAATTTTATGGATTTTGCAAGAATTTTTGAGGAACATGATTTTTTATGAAAGAATCAAAGAGATAAGAATGAGAATAAGTTTTTGTAAATATTTGTTTTTCTTTGGTTTTGAAACTAAGTTTTTGGTTCAACGTCCAGTCTAACTAGGGTCTCCTATGGTCAGGATGGCTCTGATACCAACTTGTCAACACCCGGATTTTTCAATCCTAGATGCCTCTGTTATGCCATACATCGCAATCCTAGGATTACCATTTTTGCGAGACATAACAGAATTGGATACCATAGTACATCATCCATTACAACGATACATAAGTTCTTACACAAATAGGGATCTCATGATCCAGTTCATAATACAACATCAAGCAGCGGAATACGTAATAATACGGGTAGCGTGGCGAAGCTCCATCTTGAGGTCACAGGCAATCTGACGATGGGAGATGATCCTAGTTGTCGTAACCTTCCTGGGGTCCATCTTCCAGGTACTCCTATTCATAGTCTGGCCATGGGAATAGCCAGGGACAAAGCCATGAGTACTCTTTAAGTACTCGCAAACTAATACTAACAGGTAAGGGGTTTTTGGATAATGGGACACTAGGCTCTAAGGTTGTTTTGCAAAAAGCCAGGTTTATCTCTACTCAGTTCCAAAGCTAGTCACAATTTTATAACTCCTAAGTGGGATCTTGTACTTCAGGTCACAACTCTGTTGTGGTCAAGTCAAAGTCTTAATTCATTTCACAAGTCGTTTTGAAAAGTCTGACGGGGGAACAGTATGGCCACTCCAACTATCCATAACCACGGACGCGGATATTCGAATAGTTTGACACTCTGCAGAGATTGTACACTTTCACCACAACATTTTATACATCCGTCAGGAACAAATCCTGAATTCATCATACTCAGTATGCGGATAATCAATCCTAACCTTTCGATTACACGCCCTAGTATAAGCACCTCTCCTGTGAGTTTGGCCTCCCAACCATGACCAACTGTCATCTTGGGTACTGCACAGGTGGACAATCTTCACAAGGTAGCCCCAGCTCAGACCTTGGTCGTGAGGGAACTAATACTACGGAATATAAGTTTCCAGTCAAGCCCTACCCAATCTTCTGGTATTGTGGTTGTACGATAAAATTGGAATGGTATCGCATCCAGACAACCATCAGTTTTTTAAAGGGCTAAGGCTCATGCCTCAACATTTTCATCACCAAAATCATCAAGTGTTTGGAAACACATGTCCAAAACATTCCAATAGAATGATCCATCATTCCAAGGTTTTCATAACCAATTTTCCACCAAGTATTCCCACCTAAGATTGATCAAGTTTTATGCTTAGCACTAGCATCTACAAGTGGGGGTAGTACTAAGGAGGGGTGGTAAACTAGTGGAGTTTCAACTAAGTACAACCTTATGTCTTAGGTTGAGATCAAGGTTTCTAACTTAGGCCAAATTTTATGCTCTTTATGCAACCTTCAGCACTTTCCAAAATCTACCAGTCACTTAAGTAAACTCTAAGTAAGCTTTGATAAAGAAATAAAGTAAGAAGCTTGCACATAAAACTAGGATTGGTTTATCAAGTGGGTATGATCACTTATGCTTAAGGCATATAGTAGTCATAGCACAAGTATGGATTTGTGGCATCAGTAAGGTATCTTGCAAGTGTTAGCTTGCATCAATATCAGTATAAGCTTGCTAAATTGCAAGTGTTAGCTGGCAAGGTTAATAGCTTGCATCAGTGTCAATATAAGCTTGCCTTGTGCAGAGCAGTGGTTGAAGTTCTCCTCGGCTTCTTCTTCGTAGTATCCTCCTTCCTCCTCGTATCCTTGGTCGGTACTAGCGTCTACGAACAAATACGAGGTACACAATCACCAAACAATACTTAACTACTTGCAATCATCACACACAAGGGTCCTATAGATGATCTAGCATCATCCCTAATATTACAAGGTTAAGGCTTGGTTTAATTTCTTTTTATTTTTAGAAAAGTAATTTCTACTCATTGAAAAACTACTTAAGATTTAATATTCTCCAAACTAAACATGGGATCATGTTGACACATGTCATCACCACATATTGTAGTCCATGGGAATGTGATTTAAAGTGGTGTCACAATTTAATAAGGTTTTACCCTTTTATTTTAATTAATTAAAGTGGCTAGAAATGCTTATGAGGCATTCTTTTATTACTTTAACATTATTTCTGCAAGTAAACCTATATATTTTTATATATTCTAAAAGGTATGGTTAAATGTGATTTTTGAGAGTTGGAATCAACTCAAAAGCTATTATGGTTTAAATTTGAAAAATGTTTGAATGCAGAAAAGCTTCTGCATTTTTATTTTTATCATGGGTGATCTATAGATCCAAATGACTTGAATCCAACGGGCTTGGATTCAGCATTCACAGACCTTTCCAACAAAATTGTTTCATTCAAATTGTTGCACTGAATCGATCTGGGTTGATTTTTGAAGTTGGGTACAGAAGTGTGTTTGAATTGAAATAGAAAAAGATTTAATTTGAATAACTGGGCTGCGCGGGAAAATCTAACGGGCCGGCCTACTAAGCACAGTGCTCCCGCGGGCTGCTTAAGTGGATGTTCCCACTCATCAGTGACACGGGGCTGGGCGAAGCGGTATGGGGCAACGTGGGTCGTTCGATCTAGTTCTAATCTAACGGCTGGGAGTCATCATCGACGCGAGACAACTCCGGCAAGAACGAAACCTAGCGTGGCGGTGAGGGTGTTGGGGCTCACCGAGTACTTGGCGAGGTCGGCGAGGCGAGGCAACGAAGTCGACGACGGCGAACTCAGGGGTGGCTCAATCGCTGGCTCCTTTCTTCTCCGGCGTGGCGAGGCTCAGTGAAATTCGGTGAGGTGGTGCTCGCCTTGCTCGATAATGGTGTGGCACGATCGGTGAGGAGAGGGAGTGAGATGGTGTGAAAATCGTCGGGGTGGCCTCTATTTATAGTCGGCGAGGGGACCGTCGGGCGCCGGTGAGCTTGTCGGGGTGATGTTACAGCGGTGACTAATGGCATGGGCAAGGGTAGGGGCGGTGTTGTGTCTCTGGCGATGCTCAACGACATGGTCGCGAGGCATGGGGCGGTGTAGTTTGGTCTGGAACGGGCGGTGCTCTGTGCGGCAGAGGCGGCATCTTAGACGGCGGGCGGTGGCTGCTGACGCAGGCGGCAAACGGTATGTCTGGTGGTCTCTGGGTTGATGGCGATCGGGTGTGCCTTGGCGAGGTGGCCTTGTGATGCATGGGTGATGGTCGATGGTGGCGCTCTGGCGCCGCTCGGCATGGTCTGCGCGGCTTATGCAGCGTGGTCGAGGGCTTGCAACGCTTGCTGGGACGGTGAGTGGCGGTGGGCGGTGGGCTGTCTCCTAGACAAGGTTGGCATGGCTAGTTATTCCTCTAGCTTCCTGTCCACAATGGGGTGACATGGGTGTGCTCGGCTGTTCACCATTAATGGCAATGGCAAGCTCACAGGGGTGCTAGTGTTGGGCTAATCTTTCTAGATGATCTACTGAGCTGTGTGTGAGCTAACTAGGGAACAAGTTAGGCAAGAATCACTGCACACTATAGTGTTTGATGTTTTGTTTGATTTGTGTCTGCAACCTGTTTGATGAAATGGCCGCATGAAATCAAGTTTTGAATTTTGAAATGATTTTTGGTGGGTTTGCTAGATTGGTGCTGGTGAGTCTGCAGATGCTTGGGTTTTGAAAGTTGAGCTTGTTTGAGTGGGTTTTGAAAAAGTGGGATCTTCACATATGAAGAAGATTCAATTTTGAATTGTCATTTAAACTATGCATTTGAAAGTTTCTGGGTGATCACAAAGTGGGCCTTGATACTTTGTTATGAGTACAATCAAGGGGTGCAAAGATCCAGAAAAGTTTCTGTTAAGTTTTGAAAGTTTGGGTTAGCCAAAGTAGGCATGAGAGTTAAATTGGTCAAAGTGACCATTCACTTAATATATTTGTTTTGATTTACTTGTCTTTAGGAAAAGTGTGGGAAATGTTTTAGATGATGTTTATTTTACCTAAGAAACATTTTACAAGCAATGGATCAGACAAACAAGGTGGTTTTAAAGAAACTAAAAATCCATGCATACACATATGCATGCATTCATGATTTTATTTAGAAAAGTGTTTGTTAACCCTAATCTTGATGATTAGTGTTTGATGATCTAAGTTTAGGATTTTTGGGATGTTACACTTGCCGAAGTACATGACGCCCTCAAACAGAGGGAAAAATGAAAACTATGGTAGGGTCAGATGGTACGTCATCCAAGGTTGAGGCTCTGCAGGTTCGTGGCAGGACCGAGCAGAGATACAACAACTATGGCATTAGAGATAAGAGCAAGGATGGTAGAAGTCATTTAAAGTCCAAGGGAAAGGATAAATTCTGCAGGTATTGTAAGAAATCTAATCATGTTATTGGTGATTGTTGGAAGTTGCAGAATAAGGAGAAAAGAAACGGAACTTACCAACCGAAAGATAGGGCTGAAGGTACAGGTAAGGCTGTTGTTGTTTCTGATAGTTCTGATGGTGAATGCTTAGCTGTTTTTGCTGCTTGTGCTTCTCGTGATGATGAATGGATACTTGATACTGCATGTTCGTTTCATATTTGCTGTAACAAAGATTGGTTCGGTTCATATGAGTCTGTGCAGACTGGAGATTTTGTGCGTGTGGGGAATGACAACCCATGCCATATTGTTGGTGTTGGATCTGTTAAGATCAGGACACATGATGGCGTGACACGCACGTTGAGTGAGGTGAAGCACATACCAAGCATTGCCAGAAATTTGATCTCCCTGAGTACCATGGACGTTGATGGATACAAGTATGCCGGTGGGCATCGAGTTCTGAAGGTATCAAAAGGTTCTCTTATTCACATGATAGGTGATATGATTTCTGCTAAATTATATGTTCTTAGAGGTAGCACTTTGCCTGGTATTGCTGCTGCTGTTAATTCTAATGATTCTGATGATTGTGGTAAAACACATCTGTGGCATATGCGTCTTGGGCATATGAGCGAAAAAGGCATGGCAGAGTTGGTCAAGAGAGAGCTTCTTGATGGTTGCAACATGAGTAAGTTTGAGATCTGTGAGCACTGCATCTTTGGTAAGCATAAAAGAGTTAAATTCAATGTTTCCGTTCACACCACCAAAGGCATATTAGATTATGTGCATGCTGATGTATGGGGTCCGTCCCGTAAGACTTTTATTGGTGGTGCTAACTACATGCTTACTATTATTGATGATTACTCAAGAAAAGTGTGGCCTTATTTTCTGAAGCATAAATCTGATATTTTTGATGCTTTTAAGAAGTGGAAAGTTATGGTTGAAAAGCAAACTGAGAAGAAGGTAAAGGTACTACATACTGATAATGGTATGGAATTCTGTTCTAATGAGTTTGAGGAGTTTTGTAGTAACGATGGTATGATCAGGCATCACACCATCCCATATACTCCTCAGCAGAATGGCGTGGCTGAGCGCATGAACAGAACCATCATCTCGAGGGCTCGTTGTATGTTGTCTAATGCAGGTATGCATAGGCGTTTCTAGGCTGAAGCAGCCAACACAGCGTGTTACCTCATCAACAGGTCACCTTCTATTCCACTTGAGAAGAAAACTCCCATTGAGGTATGGTCAGGTTCGCCTGCTGATTATTCACAGTTGAGAGTTTTTGGCTGCACTGCATATGCTCATGTTGATAATGGAACGTTAGATCCTAGGGCTGTTAAGTGCATATTCCTTGGTTATGGTTCAAGAGTTAAAGCATATAAACTATGGAATCCTGAAACTAAAAAGATTTTGCTAAGTAGAAACGTTGTTTTCAATGAGCCCGTTATGTATCATGATAGCTTGCCATCAGATACCTCTCTTGTTGCTATTGGAGAGGAGGGAATTAGTGTGCAGGTGGAGAACCTGCAGAAAACGGTTGATAATGATGCTATCGTCGAAGATACACATGAGGAAAACATTGATGATATTGTTGTTCAGCACTCACCTACTGTTTTGCAGCAGCCACATGAGTCCATTGCTGCTGATAGACCAAGCGTGCGTGGTCCTCCTCGTTTAATTGAAGAGTGTAATCTTGTACATTATGCTTTGAGTTGTCTTTGAGCAATTGGAAACGATTCTAAACCTGCTACATATAATGAAGCCATTGCATCCGTTGACCGCGAGAAGTGGGTTTCTGCTATGCAAGAAGAGATGCAATCGCTTGAAAAAAATGGCACATGGGATGTTGTGCGCTTGCCTAAACAAAAGAAGGCGGTCCATGCAAGTGATCTTCAAGAAAAGGAAGGTCTGTCTCCCAAAGAGCCTTCAAGGTACAAGGCAAGGTTAGTAGCAAAAGGGTTCAAGATTTCAGGTATTGATTACAATGATGTGTTCTCTCGGTTGTGAAGCATAGTTCCATTCGTACTTTCTTTAGTATTGTGGCTATGTCGTGATCTTGAGCTTGAGCGGTTAGATGTCAAGGCGCTTTTACGCATGGAGAGCTTGATGAGGAAATATACATGGACCAACGGAAGGGTTCATAGTGCACAGTAAAGAGGACTTTGTGTGCAAATTAAAGAAGTCTCTTTATGGCTTAAAGCAATCTCAAGACAGTGGTATAAAAGGTTTGATTCATTTATGATCTCACATGGTTTTGAGAGGTCTAAATATGATAGTTGTGTTTATATCAAGTTTGTTGATGGGTCACCTATATACTTGTGCTATATGTTGATGATATGTTAATTGCTGCCAAGGGCATGATGAAATCACTACTTTGAAGGCACACCTAAGTAGTGAGTTTGAGATAAAGGAACTTGGTCTGCTAAGAAGATCTTAGGTATGGAGATTACCCGAGATAGAAAATCTGGTTTGTTATTTCTTAGTCAGCAAAGTTACATTAAGAAAGTTCTTCATCGTTTTAATATGGATGGTGCCAACTCAGTTAGTACTCCTATTGTTCCTCATTTTAAATTGTCAGTTTCTCAATGTCCTACTACTGATGAAGAGTTTGAGTACATGTCAAAGGTGCCATATTCTAGTGCTGTTGGTTCTTTGATGTATGCCATGGTTTGTTCTCGTCCTGATTTATCATATGCTATGAGTTTGATAAGTAGATACATGGCTAATCTGGTAAAGAACATTGGAAGGGTATTCGGTGGGTTTTCGGATACCTTCTTGGCACTTCAATGCTTGTTTGAAGTTTAGTAGGACCGTGAGGGACTCGTTGGCTATGTGGATTCAGATTTTGCTACCGATTTGGATAAACGAAGATCCCTCAGGTTATGTGTTTAATGTTGGTGGTTGTCTTTGTTAATTTGGAAGACTATATTGCAGGCTGTTGTTGCACAATCTACTACTGAAGCTGAATACATGGCTATTGCTGAAGCTTGCAAAGAATCTGTTTGGTTGAAAGGTTTGTTTGCTGAGCTTTGTGGAGATGATTCTTGCATTACTTTGTTTTGTGACAGTCAAAGTGCCATATACCTTACAAAAGATTAGATGTTTCATGAGAGAACTAAGCACATTGATGTCAAGTACCATTTTGTTAGAGACATTGTTGCTCAAGATAAATTAAAGGTATGCAAGATCAGCACTCATGATAATCCTGCTGATATGATGACTAAACCTGTTCCTATTGCTAAGTTTGAGCTTGGCTCGAACTTAGTTGGTTTAACTGATTAACCCAAGTGGCTATTGGCGCCGAAAGTATTTGCTTTGTTTGTTCAGGGAGATGGTTGTTGTTGATGCTACAAGGAGGAATTTGTCTCAAGGTGGAGTTTGTTATATGTTGATCCAAATTTTACAAAGTATAGGCCAACTTGTGACGAGTGGAGCGAGACCCGTCGCCGAAGGCTTGGGCCGAGTGTAAGCCGCCGGTTTCCACCGATATATAAACTACTTGTAAGCCGCCGGTTGGGATTAGTTGCATCTGTGAAATTTCCGGCGTTTGTAAACACTCCTCAATATAGTAAAGTTTCGCTGGCTGGCGCCCGTGGTTTTTTTCTCTCTTTGTTGGAGAGGTTTTTCCACGTTAAATCTGTGTTCCTTTGTTGTGGTTTTCGTTTTTATTTTTCTTTATCTTGTCGGAATTGTAACACCAGGCACGTGCTCACCCCTGTCCGTGCTTTTCTTCTCTCTAGCATAAAGCAAACCCAGCAGCATCCGAGGCCCTCTCAACCACTCCCTTCCTATCTCTTTCCTCCTCTCCAAGTTGGACCAGATCGGAACCCTTTTTGTGCCATGGCTGTGGCCGCCGCTCCTTCCTCGCCGCGCAGCTGAACCATGCCGCCACCGAAGCCACTGCAAGCCGAAGGAGCACCAAGTCGAGCTACCGGAGCCACCGGAGCCGTGCAGCACCGGAAGGGTGGAGGAGAAGGCCAGGAGCTGCTGCAGTTCGCCGACGCCGTCCATGCGCACCCGACGCTCGCGGTCATGGTCTCCTTCATCTCGCTGCCGTCCCCGACAACCTCCAGATCGTCCACCATGTCCACAAGGACCGCGATGAGCTCTGCTTTTCTTACCATGTCTCCCTGTTTGATTCTGTGCCTCGAGCGTCGTCGTACGTTTATTCTGACGCTCTGCACGCATCCATGTCCGCCGCCACGAGTTCCTTCCGGTCGTCGATCCCGTCACCGGCGTTTATGTTCCTATACGCAGCTTGAAGCGCCTCTGATCCCTTCATCTTTTCGTCACTTTTCCTGTGCCGGAGCACCACCGGAGCCTCTCCGTGCGTCGTCTCACCATCGTCTGTTAACTGATAGCGCCGCCTCTCACTCCCCTCTGAACCCGAGATTATCCATACATCCCTGGCATCCCTTTTGCTTGTTCATCAAGTGCAGCTTGCCGTGGTGGTACCAGGTCGCATCTGCCCAGCAGCAGCGCGTCAGATCAACCCCTTCTTCCTCATTTTTTATCTTTTCTCTCTGTTAACTGACAGTGCTACATCCTTGTTTTCTGCAATTTCCCCTAGCGGTCAAAGAATCCAATCCTCCTGGTCGTTTCATTTTTCTTTCGTTCCTGAATTATTTTCTTGCTTCTGGAGTACATGCTCAGAGAGTTCAGTAAACAAGTTGAGCACCGCAGGACATTTTTTTATGCCATGTACGCTTTTGTTGTAGATCACCGGTTCAAACCAAATTCCATGGTATTTAATCACACCCTTTTATTTTTTAGAAACACAGTATAAATGTAAACGTCAATGCGTACATACACTCACCCCTATGAATACACGCACACACACCCTACTCCTATGAGCACATCCGAAAGATTGAGCCGGCGGGTTTTGAGATCGACGAAGTCACTGCAGACGCCTCGCTATTGACGGAACGTCGACTCCCATTGAAAGAATATTCTACCTGTATAAGACACCAAAGCGTCAAACCTAGGATTTGAACTCTGGTGGGATGGGGGTACCACTGCCCTCCTAACCGTCCAACCACGGGTTGATTCTCTCGCACCCTTTCACCCTTTCATTTTGTGCGTTTCCTTTTATCTCTTCAATCCACTACAGTCTTTTTGGTTCAGTTAATGTACTGAAAATAATCACATTTAGTCTGGTCTTTGTCGTACCACCAATTTGACCTGGTATTGAATTCTCTCAAGTTCATATAAAACACACCCCTTTATGCTCTTTTTAATTCCCTGCAACTCCCACGTTCAATGGATTCAAACATGTCAGGCCTCACTCTGTTCATGATCCAAAAGGACATTTTAACATGTCGATTCTGAGATAAAAGCCCCACTGTCACAACATACCTCCACATCCTTTTGCTGAAATTCAGTCATCAGTTTGTCCTCTAAGATTAGTCCACTGTCTGGCAGTTTCGTGGCTATTCGTTATTTTCTTATTTGTTTGCAGACTAATATGTGCTATCTTGTATAAATTGTATCTTTTTAGCCATATCTCTATTTAAAATGTGGTATATATGAATTTGGATCAGAAAAATGGAAGGAATAATAATATGCCATCCATATGCATTTTTTCAATAATTAGCTTATAGATTAGTTTATATTCATCTAACCAATAAATATGGAACGTGAGGGATGGTAAATATATAATGCCCTATTCCATTTAATTTCGTGTAGATCACCACTTGCCATGTGTTGCCATGCTAATGGATATTTAAATTGTGGGTTGATAAAACAACTTGCACCTGCTTAATATTGCTAAGTTGGATCGCATCTTGCCATGTCATGCATCATATCATGATTATGCCGGTTCTTCCGTATTAGTTGTAATTGTTGCATCGCTTGTTTCTTTTAGTGTTTTGGTTCTTCTCGGATAGGACGATAAGATGTGGTGAGCTTCGACAAGTTCTCTAGTGTTTCTTTGGCAATGTTTCTCAGGCGAGCATTCTTCCCCTTTCTAACTATCTTACTTTTATAGTATTTATTCCTTCCTGTTGTTCTATTGCTATCTGTATTGCGATGCTCTAGTTTTTGTACCCATGATATCCCTTGCAGCCATTATATTGTCTTGGACACCTCCTATTACCTGTTATTTGATAGACAGTCGGTCTTGTGAGTCATAGTTGCTTGCTCAGGTGCTGCTTCGCCTCGTCGATGTTCCACCATTGTTGGGTGGTTGGCACATGCTAAATGGTGGAGATGATCGTGGATTTAATTACCGTTTAATAATTAAAATTGACAGTAGGTAAATAATGCAGAGGCATCGGTGGGTAATAGACAATATTTGGTTTTTAACCGCTCACTGGTGTCCCGTAGGAACCCGAGTTCTTGACACCTGTTCCGAGATCAAGCGCGCTAACCGCAGGTGGGGTGTGTGGGCACCCCCATTGATTTAGTACCTGATTTCAAAGTACTGTACTGGGGGCAACAAACTAGTTTGGGGCTTTATTACTATCCTGTACTTATGTCATGTTTTACTGCTTTATTTACGATCGCGCGTGGAGCACCTATACTATTTAGGAACCCCGTGATACGTTTTTGCTGTAACGACAAGCCCAGTCACACTTTCGGGTTCCCAGTCGTTTACAGCAGTCGACATAAACCCTGAGTCCGTCTCGTAGACCGTCCGACTTCGTTACGGGTAGCTTAGTGGGGTGGCCCCCATGTTCTTGCTTTGGGTCTGAGAAACGTCGTGTCCGAAACCCCGTCGACATACCATTGGGTGTATGTTTTGTGATCTTGTACCTACCTGATCTGACAACAAGGGTGTAGGTGCGTGTGGAAACTTTGGTGCACCCCTATAGGGTTAAATCTTTTCGAGAAGCCGTGTCCACGGTTATGGACGACTTGGAGTACAGTTCTCGATAATAGACAACCATAACTAAAGTTTACTGTTATAATATGCCTTGTATCCGATATGACTAGTAAGTTCGGTAACCACCATGGAATGAATGAATAAAATTGCCAACCGTGTGAGTTTCCTCGGCTTAACTTCCTCGTTTGGTCTCGAGGGGGAAATACCAGGATGGGTATGTTTGGTGGTAGTATTAGGTTGGGTCCGAATAGGTCTTTCTCATCTCTCTCTGATAGCCGACAAATGTATTGAGTCTCTATAGGTTATTTAGCGCGTATTTGCCGCTTGATCACCATACCTATGTAGGCGAGACCGAATTCAATTTAAGACTCACCGTAGTGTCTTGGCCTCGATCTTGTGCTCCTCTTTTTCCTTTGCCCTTTGCCAGCACCCCTTTGTGTTTGACAGGTTTTGAGATCGACGTCGTTAGCAGGGTTACTCTTCCGGCTTGGCCTGGGCAGGGTTATGGACGCCATTGGTTATTCTTCAGGGCTCTTAGCTCAATTTGTATCTTGTTCGTAATCGGACGCTATATCGTTTTCAAGGTGATTGGGATCTTTCTACTGTATATCTGTATTCTTGACTCATGGAGTCGTTGTTGTATATATATGTTTTGTGGGTTCCATCGTGGACTATTGTGTAATGATATTACTTCGTTTTCCACCCACACGCAAGTGCCTGGTGGGCACCTTTGAATTGTTTCTATGCGGGTTTGGCGGGAATCGCTAAAACTTGCATAGGGCTGATCCAAGGGTGTTACAGTTCATTACAACTTACATATCTCATATGGCTATCTTATTACAGAGCAGCAGATATATGTATAAAGCATGGAGTCCTTCATCTTCATATGCCATAGGCAAACATGTTGGTTGTAGACTTGTAATCCCTACTCAACAAACTTCACTAACATCAAACAAAACTACAACATAATAAGTTATAGCATCACAAGGGTCAATGCAGTTGAATTGTATTGGCAAGTGATATCATATTGATATGGAGAATCTAACATCTAAATGAATATATGGCTAAGTGGAGTTTTGGATGGCCTTTGCATAAAATAAGTTTTTCCCTATCCTTCGTAAAATAGTTTTTCTCTTTTTCAAAACACTTCATCAAACATGGCACAGTGGATACACACTAGATGCTTCCCTTGTTCAACCAACAAGTTTTAACTTGGAGAAATTAGAATGATGAGATTCTTGAACTTCTTCACTGTCTTGATGCTCAAAATTGTCCATAAGCGGTGACACGGCTAAGTACTTAGTTTTACCCTCTCGAGAGATGGTGCACTTTCCCCACAAGACTCGACATGCATCGAGACGAGACTTTTCAGAAGCAATCCCTCATACCACCATGGACGCGTTCCATCCTATCATCACTACCACCTTCTGTCCATCTGGCTGAGTTCTTGCAACTTAGTTGGTAAAGGCAGAGCCCATATGACACGTGGCTATACTAGAAGCTTTCGCGACAAGAATTTCTCCAATCTCTTTGTTCCTGGGTGGCCGTCCACAAGTGAGATACACCGGGGTAAACCATAGAAATGGGCCCTGGGTAACCACTCAACAAAAATCCATCCATACAAGTCCCATTTCCACCCAGGTGTTTCATTAACATTAGTTGTTTTCATTAGTCCAAAACAATATTTGTATTTTCATAAGACATCATATCATGATTTCCACCCACAATTATATATAGCTAGACTAAGCATTCTAAACTTACCATGTCTCCTATATTTTATGAAATACTACCAAGGTATATACTATAGGTTTATCATAGCATAGAAATATACAAAATAGTCCTATCATGCATACTACAAAAATATCACTAATGCAATATTGAAAAGATAGAACTTTTGATGACCAAAGTATCACTTGCCTTTTTAGTAGAAAATCTAGGTACTCTCCTTGATCTTGCAAATGTCACACTCCTCAAAGTTCACTACATCACAATCAAGCAAGCACACATTCACAACTAGCACACACAAAAATAACAAAACAAAACAAGTAAACAAAGAAATGCATGCAAGCATGCATAAGGTTATTTTATTGAAAAATTTGTTTCTAACAAAGTTCTAAACATTAAAAACACTTACTGGTCCTTTTTATAAAAGTGGAATTCCAATTGGAACCAAGTTAGTTTAATTTGGTTATTTAAAACATTTTTGTTATACTAGAAAAGCTTTAATCAAAGGAATATTTTATAGTGCTAACAAAATATATTTTTAATTTCAACTATTAGTGTTTATGGTCAGAGTGTTCAAAACAAAACCATTTGCAAAAGGATTCATTCAAAAATAATTTTTACAACACTTTTTATAGCCAAAATAGTATACAAATGTCTCTGCATAAAATCCTAATTTTTTAGAATAAAATGACCAAAGTAAGGCCATAGATGAAAAGTACACATTTTTCTGAATCTATAGACACCTAATTTGTATTTTTTGGAAATATAGAACAAAAGTTATGAATTTTGCAAGTTTAATCATCTAATAGACAAATCTGGATTTTAAATCGAAAACCTGACACGTGGCGCTTCCTTATTGGGTGGTACCGGTTCGCGCGGATCACACGCGTGTATCGTTGTATCTAAAAGAGATCATGCGGCTAAGATCTAACGTTACCCCTTCGACAAACGAATCTATCCTAACCCTACGATCTAGATCCAGCGGACCTGAGCTCTCCGGCCAGGAACTGGCGGCGCAGGTGGCGAGTGCGGCAACGGCGTGTCTGGTGATGGCGGTCCAGTGACGCTAGGGGGTAAGGGGAGGGTTATGGGCATTACCGAGGTCGCGGGTACAGTGTGGTTTGAAGTGGCGGCCACGGGTGAGGTAGTGGCGCACGGGTGCGGCGGCGATTCCTCGTCAGAGTTGTGGCCACAATAGGGAGCTTGCAGACGGCGATGTTGCCGATCATCTGGAACACAATCAAGCAAAAGAATGGCATCAATGAGTGCACAGGAGGACCGTGAATGCGGCAGTGCAAGGAAGGGAACAAGGCGTGGTCGAGGCTCAACGAATTTCGTCGCTGGAGTAGTGCTCGGCTTTGGTGGTTCACAGTTGGATACGGAACCGAGGCTCTGGGCGCGCGCGAGCACACGGGGAATGTTAGCAGGTGCATATGTGGTTGGCGAGAAAGCTAGTGTGAACTAGGGGCAAGGGGGGTGTTCTGTGCTCGCCGGAATCGGCATCGGAGTTCGTTGGGAACCGTGGTGGTGCAAGATCGAATAAGGGCAGCCTGGGGGCTCTCGGTGTGTGGGACTTGAGGGGAAACGGAGAGGAGGGAGAGGAGAATAAGAAGGCAAGGTCTAGGGAGAGGATTACTCGTGCAGTTAAGCGAATTAACGTGGATTAAGATGGCCAGAAACGGCAGAGAGGGGGAGGCGGGTTCAGCGCGTTGGAGACGATGATGCTGACGTGGCAGTGGGGCTGCTTTGATAGTGAGGGGTGCGGTGTGCGCGGGTGAGAAAGAGTAGAGGGGGAGAGAGCGGCTCGGGTGGGCTTAGTGGGCTAGGTGCTGGGCTGGGCTGGGATGCCAGCAGGTAGGTTTCCCATTTCTCTTTTTGTTTCTTCAAATCTTTTTTCCTTTTCTATTTCCATTTTCTGTTTTTATTCAAACTAATTTGATTTCAACTCCAAATTGATTCAAATCTTCACAAAACTTGTCAGTAGCTTTTTTACCAAATAAAAGTGTATTATTTAGTCCAATTTGGAGTAATTCAAATATTTTTCTTATAATTTAATATTCATTTAAAATTAAGTGAGGCACATTGTCTTTATTTAAATAAAATTTGAATATGGTTTATAAGCCCATATAATTTTATTTAAATAAACGTTTATCCTTTTATATTGATTAGATAACTTTTATTCCATTTACTTATGGATTTTAGCCATGGTTTAAATTGTCTTTGCAATAATTCTTATTTATTTATTTCTTTCTTTGTCTTATAAAATTCGTATCTTTTTATTTATATATCCAAAAATAGTGATTCCAATTTGTATAATTCTATTTAATAATTATTTATCTTTTTATATCCTTTAGAATTACTTTGTTCACAATTTGGTATGGATTTTAGCTATGAGCTTTATTAGCCTTGGAATACTTTCTTTTATCTTATAAAAATCATAAGTTTTTATCCATGGCTCCAAAAAGCGTGAGATCAATTCCCATGGTTTTGTAATATTTTTGGTTTACCATTATTGATTATTTAGAGATGTTGTTGCTAAATTTTTATATGTAACAAATCCATAGTCTTGGAGTGATCTTGATGATGATTTCTCTTATTAGGGTTTAGGTTTTTGGTTTAGCTTTTCCAAGTGCTCAAATCAAGATACATTCCATGCATGGATGCATTTGATCTATTTTAGAATTTGTTTGTTGCTTTTTCATTAAATGTTTTGTTGAAGTAAGGTTTTGATGTTTCCAATTAGAAGCAAAAGTTTCTTTTCCCTCTAAATTTCAACATTTGTTTCTTTTGTTTGTTTATTTTTCACATTTCAAAATTTGCAAAATTTTGGGATGTGACACCTTGGTTCGTGAGGGGCTGAACACACGCTCTTAGGGAGCCTCGACAACAGTGGAGACGGCGACACAATAATCACAGTAGAGAGGTGACACCATGTTTTTTACCCAGGTCCGGGACCCTCATGAGACCCCTACTCCTACTTTGTTGTATTACTTTCTTGGCTTCACGAGGGTACAATGGAGATGAGATCTCTATGGTTTAGATCGCAGGGGATCCATGTAGATCTCCTCGAACCGCTCTGTCCTAAGGTAGAAGGAGGGTCCTTTATATAGGGCAGCGCTGGACATCTTCCCCCAAAACATTTGGCGGGAAGGGTTGCCACATTCCCGTGCTTGGGGCGTAGGCCCTCTTCTGTCCTCTTCTGGCTGCCTTCTAGTTGTGGGGTGGAGTCGTGGACAGTCATTGTACCGTCGCTCCATCCTGGCTTCTTTACAACAAAACAGGGCGTCTGGCTCTGCCACTTCCTGGCATCATCTGCTCCTTCCTTTGCCCCAGAGGGAAGGGACGGTATCTTGCTTTCCCAAGGTAGACCAGCCTCTATGTGGACTACCCGTTAGCGTGACCTCTAGCGGAGGTGCCCCGAACTACAAAGCCATCCCTAGTGAGGTAGCCATTGCTAATGACAAAGGGTGCTTCGTGTTCTTCATGCACCCTCATGAGGGTCACACTCCTCGAGGACTCCGCCAGGGCATGCCTTGTGGGTCCGACGTCTCGACGGGACAAGGTACGCCCATTGACAATAGTCTAAGAAGCCCATACTAGGCTAGCACACTAGTGTGCGTAGTCATGCTTCCGCGAATCCACGGTGCCAAGGTCTGACCTTGGCAGTCCCGCACATTGATAGCATCGACCTAGATTCCTGCAAAAAGTAAAAGCGAGCGTGTAACCGCCTTGGGATGCTCCGCCAAGTGGAGTGCATTGTAGTTAAGTGGTGGCGCGTTCCCTCCGCCCCGCCATATTTGATTTCTCACACGTCGGCATGCGGAGTTGCCAACCCCTTTCCTCAATCCTCATTCCTTCCTCCTCATTCTCCCTTACCTTCAGATCCCTGGTGCCCAATAAGAAGACCCTTCTCAAGAAAAAAGAGTTCCGCTACCCCGCCCAGAGGGAAGGGCGTTCCGACCCATATTAACAAGCGCGAGCAGCAGCAGGCCGAATGGAGGTCATTAGTACCCTTCTTCCTAGAGGGGTTGAGCGAGGAGGGAATTGGCAAGTTAGCTGGCGTCTCTGCCTCATCTCAGAACGAGCACGGGGGGACCCGTCTTCTGTATGCCGGAGCTCACAGTTGGGGTCGCCTTCCCCGTGATGTGAAGGTCTTCTCCTCCTTCCTAGCAGTGGGCGTTAACCCTCTGCTCTTGCCTTTCCCGAGGGTGGTTCTCATCTCCTATCGCCTACAGCTGGCTCAACTGCACCCCAACACCGTAATGGCATTGGCCATCTTTAATTTGCCATGTGAGGACTCTGTGGCCGTGATGCCCTTCGTACCACTGTTCTACAACTACTTCATCCCTCGCATCGAATTGGGGGATGCAATCTTGGGGGGAGTTACCTTCTTCCTCTGGGACAGGCTTACCGAAGCCTACCTCTCGGTGGAGAAGAAGAAGTGGGACGAGTGGTGTGGCTCTTGGTGCTTCGTTCGTTTCCTCGTCTGTGATGACATCCTTGCCGATCCCTCGACTCCCCCCTCTCATGCTCGGGATGGGGCATCCAAGAGGGGGAAACGAGGAACTCGTGCCGGTATACACGTGGATCTCGGACGTATGGAACGGTTTCCTCACTAGCCATCACATCATTCAGGAGTATATTTCCCGCTGCATCACTCCTCTTCATGAGCGCTATCACCCGGCCTGGGAGTATAGCGGTCCCACAGACTGTATTCGTCTTTTTGTCAGTTCCTCCTCCGAGACCGAAGCTTCGATGGTGAAGGAAACCGTGAACTGGCTGCTTGGTTGCAAGGAAGACCCAATGCGGCTTCCCTCTTCCATTGTTCCCATTTACCTTGACAAGGAGAACATCGAATCTACCCTATCGTCAATGCCTCAATGCAACGAGCTTGGGGTCCAACGTGTGTGGAATTCCTTGTCGGAGTTTGCCGCACACAAGGGGCGTCGACAGGGGGCTACCAGTGCCTCATCCATCCTTTCAGTTCCATCGCCCCTGGACAACGAAAATGGCTCCCCGGGTCATTGGCGAATGATTCCTCCATCGGCCAGAGACCGACTATCGGGACCGGCTTCTCGGGGTGCTGCATATTCCTCCAGTGGTGAGGACGATATCCCTGCCGGGGGCACGGTTTCCCACTTCACCCTCTCTGCTAAGTACTTGGACCAAGTTCCGCCTAGCAAGGGACGTGTTCTTGTCCCGAAGGAGCTCCAATGTGCCGCACTGCTGCCTGATAGAGACTCGGTGCTGCCGCACACTTCAGACCCCACATTTGGGTCTGCCGGGAGCGCACTCCTCAGCCACAGCAGGACCTTCCGCCAATACCGAGATGGGTAAGACAGTTAATTATACGGTCCCTATGTGATGTGATCTTCCTTTTGTTGCCTTGTTTCAAACATCATCTCGGCCTGTCTCCCAGGGAACCAGGGAAGGCGGCCACAGGAAAATGAAGCGGTAATGACACGTCAGTGTGTCCCCCGCCTTATGCCAAGAGGAAACAAGCTCTCCTCGCTGAACTTCCAGACGAGGCACCCACCCCGCCATACGTCAGTGTGTCCCCAGCCTTATGCCAAGGGGAAAGGCCTCAATTCTTTAGCCCCTGGCCTCCTTGTTGTATGTACCCAAATATGCCGCTCCTGAAGCCGTGTCCACCGCATTAGCGGATCCTACAAGTATCGGTAAGCCCTTATCGGCCTCCTCAAACTCTATCATGCTTGGACTTCTAGGCTATCGTCTCCTCATATTTGACATTGTTCTTCAGGTACCAAGCACCCCGCCAAGGCCGGCCTGGAAGAGGACTCAATGATGCAGGCTTCTGACTCAGAAAGCCAGCGACAACATGGCACCACGGGACCCTAGCCGCCCCTCGCCGGCTGGGACGCGTGCCAACGTCAACCTCTCTCTCGACCATTTGCCGAGTTGGTCGGTGGCACACCTAGCCCGTGACAATTTTCCTTAGATGTCTGTCACAGATAGGGTGGCTCCTACCCGTATGGATATTATTTCTCACTAGTATGCCCACACCCCAGTGGTGTTGTCCCTCGACCCATCGGTCTTTGAAGAGGCACGACAGGCTCTCCCCAGGCTAGAATCCTAGCAACGCTAGTTTCCTCTCCACGCGGTGCGCGCGGAGGAGAGGAAGAAAGGACCAAGGAGGTCCAGGACCAACAACTTCGCGAGATGGATGAGCTGCATCAAGACATTTCCCGCAATCCAGCTCCTCTTCACGTAAGGGGAAACTCAACATCCTAGGCGAAGGGTAATCTCGAATGTGTCCTGCTCAAGGTGTTGAAGGGTAGGAGATATCTCTAAGTGGGTGCCACTCCCACCGTTCTGGCGTTGAAGGGGCACATGGAAGACCAAAAGAGCTTTTACGAGAGCCAGAGGAATTCCCGCAAAGAAGAGCATTTCTCTATTGTGGGGGCCCTTTAGGGTCAGATTCACGAGCCTTAGAAGAGTTGTCCTCATCCCAACTTCAAGAGATAAGGCACAACGAAAGCAGCGCGGCCACCAGTGCGGTGGAGCGGCAGGAAACTTTGCGCCAAAGGTTCCTGACCGCCCAGCAGCACGCTACCGCTCGAGAGGCGGTTCTTTAGAAAAGTCTTGATGAGGCGATGAACTACTTTACCTTTTTACCCCTTATCATGCTGAGAAGGTTTCCTTTTTATCCTTCTTTCCTTCCCTCTTTTTTTTTAAAAAGAGCACACCACGTAGTATCCAGATGCACCTCGATATTGCATAAGATAACTCCTTCACTAGCAACATGGAAGTTGGAGTTGAGTGGGTGCACATCAAGCAGGGTGTATAGAGGTGTCCCCCGCACCCAGCCACTACGCGCAGTCAACTTCAATTACTCCATGCACCGTTGTGAGGTTTTGAATGACAAGGTTCTCAGATGTTCAGACTCTGATTGAGGAATCTTGTCATTAAGATGGGCGAGGCATTGCCTCTTGGTTACAGCAGTTTACACTGGGTTGACTAGACCCCGTAACGCCTTACTATCACATTTGCCAGGAAAACTCATGTTCCCAGGCTTTATATGGAGGCTTATATGACCACCAGGACACCTTCTATGGGCATGGCTATCATGTGCACATAATTCACCAATTTTTCTAAGAAAACTCCTATTCCTAGGCTTTTGAAAGGTCATGAACAGAACTGTGCTTCAGATGGTTGGGTGTTTCACGGGTAGTATTTGTGGAGGTGGTACTTACACAGATGCTCGATATTCCAGGAATTCGACATGGGTTGTCCATCCTCGGATTCTAGTAGGACTACGCTAGGTATGTTTATGTTTGCTACCCATAAAGGTCCCTCCCACTTAGGTGACATTTTATTCATTCCCTTGGTATATAACCTTGGCCTAAGGACAAGGTCCCCAGGCTCTAGTTCATGAGAGCGAACACGCCGGCTGTGATACCAACACAAGCTTTGCTAATAACAGGCTTGTCACACCGCTGCTCGGCAACGTACATCTTCCAGTAAGTTGACCTCGTCGATCCTTTCCGTGTGCTGGATGGTGTCGTCATAGGCACGAACCCCCTGGGATTTGTATCTGAGCTCCATTGGAAGGACGACCTCTGCCCCGTAGACAAGGGAGAAGGACTCTGAAAGGTCGCCCGGTTGGGCATCATCTGCATGGCCCACGGGACCATTGGGGAGTTCCTCATTCCAGTTCCGTCCACTTGTCTTGAAACAATCCGTGGAACCCCGGGTTTACGGTCTGAGAATCCCCGTTATGCCTGCAATTCACGTTCCCATGATCAGTGAGCCGTGAGCATAACCGACGAGTATCATTACAACATCTAGAAAGCAATGAGTACAAGACTTACATCATTGTCATTATGGCTATTACAATCATCAATAGCGGAAGTCTTCATTCGCATATCCCATGTCAAGCCTTAACCTAAAGGCAACTGACTGGAAGACGGCCTAACTCGCATAGACGTCAGCAATCTCCATCGTTCCTTGTGCTTCTGAAAGTCTGGCCAAGTAAATAGCCAGGGACAATGCTGGTGAGTACTTTAAATGTACTCGCAAACCACATTAAAAGAACAACTAATAAAGGATATGCAATATGGCTATGCTAGTAGGAGGGCTCCATAAGAGGTTATTTTATAAACTAGTTTCTCTTGTAGATATAGCATGTCTATATCTTTGTTGAAAACTTTTGTAAAACATTTGGAAAGTTTTTTTTTGAAAAGTTTTAGAAAACACTAGGATTGGGTCACCCATTTGTTCCTCTTCCCGTCATCCCATGACCAAACTCCTTTCATTCCTTTCCAACCATCCCATGGTCAAAACATTTCCAAGCCATTGCTTTTCCGAAGTCCTTTTTGAAGTCAAAACCAGCACCGCTCTATAGCAACCTTCACAACCATCCATGACCGAGGACTCACCTATTCGAATAGATTTAAACTATGTAGAGGTTGTATACTTTACACACACCATCCGGGTACCCTGCCCCGATCTACACCGATTGTGGGTCGAATAACTGGTCAAGACTCTTTGGATGCCACTCTAGTATAGGCCCTACCCGATGAGTTGTCCCCCTCAACATCGGGACGTCTAGATCCACGGACCAACCGGAGTGCCTTCCGACTCCTCGAGAAGGGGCACTTTTAATGAGGGGCTCATAATATCGCCCGGCTGCTCCGGAGGGCAGTTCACAATTCCTCCAAGTGACTGTCCCATAGCTGACCCTTTTCATAAAGGAACCTCGACATTCGAGGGAGATGATCCCTTATAAGTAGTTGCGAGAATTCCCATACCAAAGTAGCAAACTTCAAATCCAGCCCTTTCCCATTCTAGAGTAATGTGATTGCACGGGTTAGTTGTTCTACCAAAACTGCAAAGAACCGGGTGCGTTTTTGTAAACCTTTTTCCTCCATCTTTCGTTCACATGTAAAAAAAATTCTTTCTCAAACTTCCCTTGGTAGGTCAAACCTCAGCAAGGTTTTGCGACAAAGCATTTTTGTAAAACCTTTCTGGGGTCTTCCCATCCTATAGTTTTGCTTCACTAAAAAGGGGTCTCCAAAGGGGTATGGTGTTATACACCATCTACTATACTAGGGACAAGTAGGTGTCATCAAAGGGGTTATACTTAGTAGTACAATTGTGTAATGGTTTGGAGGGCCCAAGCCACTACCCGATATAGCTGACCATATAATAAAACTATGTTGTTTTATAAACAGTATGTAAAACATGCATAAGTAAAAAAGTTGCACAAAGGCTTATGAGCAAGAAGGTGGCTTAACTGCGACGAGCAAAATGTCCCTTTACTTCTTTAGAATACCAGAAAACCAATAATAATAATAATAAGAAGAAGAATGACTGGATGCTTCCTTCTTCCCGACGTCACACAATCACAACTATCACCGTTATCTAGCATACATGCAGACAAACAATACCACATTCAATACAAGGCATACAATAATCAGTACATATAGCAAGCAAAGATACAACACATAATTTACTTTAGTAGGTTTTGAACAATTTGGACTGAAGAAATTGATTCCATTTTAATTGCATTTGTGTAATTACTATTAAGATTTTACAGACCAAGACTACCAATTTAAGGGGTTTTAATCCAAGGTCAAGTTATGTATGATATAAGTATCAAAAAATGATATCATTAGATAGATACTGACAAAATGAAACCAACAAAATTGAATTCACTATTTTATCAATTTCCTTTGATTTACTATCAATTTTCTAGTGTTAAAAGCTCTAGTTTTAGGACATAAATCACTAGAAATGTTCTGCAAGTCAAAAAATTATTTCCTTGAAATCTTAAGTAGGGTTTTATGTATTTAATCACTGAGAGTTGGAATCACTTTAAAACCCCTTATATCCCAGCACAGGCTGGATCTGCATTACTCTGGGCCTCATAGTGCATGGACGGCACAATGCACCGGCAAGGGCAGCGCGCGTGGCGCGTTTAAAGCTGCCAGAGCGGGCCCAGATGTCGGCATCAGCGAGGAACGAAGGGGTATACGGTCTCCTCCGCCCTTCGATCTAAGGGGGATCAATGGCCGAGGGTCATCTTCCCCGGCGAGAAAGGCGTAGCGGCGGCGAAACCCTAGGGCGGGTCTAGTGGCACGGGGGAGGCTCACCAGGGGCTCGAGAGGCGACAGAGTGGTGCCAGGGCAAAGCGGAGTGTGGCGACGACTCCGGGGAGGTCCGTCACAAGGTGCTTTGGTTCCAGGAAGTCGAGATGGTTCCTGAACGGCATGCTTCGGGAGCTCACCAAAATCACGATTGTGGTCGTTCCTGAGCAAAAAGGAGAGGGTGATTAGATGCAGGACATCCGAGGTAACTCGGGGGAGTGACATGCAGAGGGGAAAGAGTGGAGAGGTGAGCTCGGGTCTCGATTCTTTGAGAAGGCCGAAGTGCCGTCTCCTCCTTCTCCCGGTAAAGTCAGAGCAGGGGAGAGGAAAGGGGAGCTCGGGGGACGGTAGGTGGGATGGGTAGGAAGAAAATGAGAGGCAGAGGGGTACGGGGGTAGCCTCTGGCCTATTTATTTGGGGAGGAGGTCCATGGTGGCCTGGGTCCATTTTGGACAAGAGAGGGGGAGGGGCAAGATATTGGGCAGGAGGGGTGGTGCTGGGGGATGTGGGCCAGGTGCTTGTCCAGATGAGTGGAGGGGAGGGTTGGTGGCTGCTGGTTCAATCTTATTTCCCAAGATTCGTAAGATATGCCTCTCCCTCTCTCTTATAAGAACAAAATACAAAAGAGAGGTGGGCTACAGAGCTATGTTATAGTGTATCACGACCAAAGAGGTGTGATATGTGTTGGGAAGTTTTCTTGACCCAGTTGGTGTGGGTTGGATGAGTTTTTACAGTATGCTTTTGATTAATTACAAATATTGGCCAATTAGGTGGTTGTGAAGAAAGTCTATAAAATTGACTTAGGCAAGATGAGAAATTGGCACTAGTGGGTAGATATAGTTAATTCATGATCCTAGGAGTTGTTTGGGATTTTTCAAAGGATTTAAAGTCAACCAAAAACCATTTATTCTAAAAGTGCAGAAATGGTTTCTATAAGCTCATTTGAGATTTTTACATTGGACAAGGTTGGTTTTTGATGATAGATGGTCCTAAATACTGTTTCACACATTTTAGAATTTTGTTGGAATTTATTTGGATGTAAAAGTATTTTTAAGCCAACAAAGGGTAGAAAAAGGATTTTTTGCATTTGCGTGCGTTCATATGTAAAATTGGGGTAAATTTGTCGCCAAACAAAATCCTAGAGATATCAGAGTTTCTTTCACTATTTAGAGATAAGTTTAGCTCTTTATAGTGATTCCTACAAATTTTGACATGATCTTTAGGAATTTAAAAGATTTTGGGTGAAAAAATTGAGTTCAAGTTAAAATTTGAATCATTTCGAAAAGGTTTGAAAATTAGGAGTAGTTGATATTTTATTATTTTCCAAAATGATTTAGTTAATATGGTTTGAATATATAATATTTATAAACAGGAATGGTGTACAAAAAGAATTTTTATTAATAGAAAGTAGGAATCTTTGAGTATATATTAAGTATATTATTTGAATAGGAAAAGATCACAAAATAAAGATATGATTCAAATAAGAAGATTTACTTCTTATTATTTCCTTATTCAATAATAATAAAATAAATACATATGTATAATAAGTAAGAACTTTACAGGAACATGTTTCAAAGAATACAAAGCTTTATTGAATCATAGAATGTTGTTACATAGATCTTTTACAAAGTGGATAAATGAAAAAAAACAAAGAAACTAAATAAAGAAAACCTAAACTATCTATCTATTCCCTAATCTACATGTCTTGATCATTAGAGATTTTGTACATGCAAAACAAAGTAAATAAGAAAACAAGGAAATATTTTGGTTAGTTTTACTCTCAATTTTGAACAGTTAAATGCATTGTTCATTTTACCTCATTGAGTAAAGTTAAAGGGGCAAGTTTCACCAGTAGAAGTATATGTCCTTTTAAATCATAGGGCTTCAGAACCACATCATAAGCCAAGGTAAAAGGGTCAACTTTCACCAGATCAGAAAATAGTAAAAGGAGGGGCAGTGAATAAAATTCACTTGATCAGATCCAAAGGAAGAAAGCATAGTGAAGCAGCTCACACACCTAACTGCATACAGTGTGCTGTCGACCAACACTGAGAGGGAGAGAGAAACAAAACCACACTTGCACACAACAAAGAAAGAACTACTCACCACTTCACATCTATAGCCATTGTTCTACCTCAATAACACACCAACAAACAACACTAGTTCTTGCTAGATTTCCAGTTGATCAAACCACCACTCACCAAAACAATCTACTAAGAAACCATCCAAGATGGTCACCTAAAGGAGGGGGTGGAATAGGTGTACAACAAGGGAAATTAGGTGTTCGGAGCAGCCACACCAAGAGGTACAGGACAATGCCAAGGAGAGCAGGAGTTCTAGGAAGTGTAGAACAAGATCAAGCAGGGACCATAGATTCAGAGGACAACAACCACAAGCACTAGAGTAGCAGGTAACACAAGCACATGGATACAAGGCTAGCACAGTATACCCTATAACCATGGTATATCTCAAATATTTGATCTACTACTTGATCATGCTTATACATAGCTAAATTTATGCAAGGACATGATATTCTATAATGGAACACATGAGGAAATAGGCAGCAAGTAAAAACATATATTCTTACTTTAAATTGTCCTTAGAACAACATCATAGGCCAATATTAATACAACCAGAATAACACTATACTTGATATAGTTTTTAAACTTTTATTAACATAAAGCCAATTCAAAGTACAATTTAGGAAGAACTTAGTACCAGACAGAATCTTGTGTACCATTCAATGGAAGGTTTCACAAACATTCAACTTAACTAAGTAATCCATGCATATTGGATTCATAGCCAAATCTTCTCAAAGATATTATTAATCATTTTCCTAAAATAACTATTTAGGAATCATTTATGTTCATCTAAAAATGTTATCATCAGAGTTCATCATAAACATTTAAATAGATAGCCATCTACAATGGTTTAGTACTAAAGCATTTCAATCATAACCAATGGTATCATCTCAATCCAGATCATAGCCATAACATCACCAATCTAATATATGACAGTAATTCAGCCAATAGTTCACTTGACAAAAGCCACTGTCATCAATCCCAAACTCAATATAGAAATGGATTGTACACAGCCTAGTTACAGTAGGTATTGTCATAAAGAAAATCTGATTATCTTGAACAATCACAGCACAAAGGGGAAAACCCTAGAAAAAGGGATGAAACTTAATTACAGATTCCTCACTGCAGACACGCAGAGGGTAGTGACAGAGACAGAGAGAGTAAGAAGAGATAGGAGGTAAACTTACCAAAGGTCCTCACGACTTATAAAATAGGAAGTAGGGTGGCCGACGTTGAGGTCCACGACAACACAGGGAGCACCCGAAGGCGCTTCAACCCGAGCCAAGACGCACACATGGTGACCACAGAGGCACGAGTAGAACTGGCAGCACCACATAGCCACCAACACACCAGGGTAGCGCCAGGGAAGCACCCGAGAACCAAAACCCCAATGGGATCCGAACCCTAGGGATCTGGAAGGAGACGGTATGGTCAGGGAAGAGCTTGAGCATCAAATCAAGCTAGACTAGACGAAAGAGCATCGTCAATTGTGTAATCCTATGCCATGGTGGCGGTCAGGAAGGTTAGAGGCAGCCGGAATCGCGCGGTGATTTGTGGTGGCACCACACCACCAGCGAGGAGGAGCTTGAGTCGTACGCAAGATAAGAAAAGAGAGAGACAGAGTACTGGGCCATCACGGGGATAGCATAGTGACTCGGGGTTTGACCAACCCGATGGGCTGGATTAGGCCGAGTGAGCCCAAAGAGCTAGGCCCAATTTATAAAAAATATTTAAACCCTATACTATTAATTAAAAGACCAAAATACCCCTAGAACTTAATAAACTCTAAGAAAATGAATAAAAATCCTAAAAATACAAATAATATATCTATTTATTCAAAAAATTGCAAGCTACCGAATAAAATTAATGAATTCTATTTTAATAGAATAAATTTAGGTTAATCATTTTTTATAATATTAATTCCTTATGGGATTTTATAAAAATAAATAAAATTCACTTTTAAAACCCTAAATAGGGATAGTATTTTATAAAAATATTAAATTATATTTTAGATAAATAAAATAAAATTCCCTAAATTGAAACAATTATTCTTAAATATAATTTTAAGAAAATATGAATAAGAGTTAAAAAAAGTGAAATAAAAATTAGTTTTTAATCTCTTATATTAATATATGTTACCACACAAATATTAATTATAATATTTACAAGATTTCAAGAATTATGAACTATTAACTTTCTTTTATTAATAAAGAAGCTTTAGAACTTTAATAATGTGGGTAAATTACAAAAATAAGATAGGTAATAAAATGATGCATTTCATTACTATGCATGTTCATTATTTATTCTTTAAATATTGTCCTTACTAGGCAATAATGGTGTTTTGTAGAAATTGAAGCTCAAGGTCGAGTGCAAGCATCCAACTTCACTACCTTGCAGTCACAAGGCAAGTTCATCATTGCTCATATCCTTTGATGAGTTTTATCAAACTATTTGCAAATTGTGTGTTATCACCTATGTTCTAAAGAGAACAAAGAAACTACTTTTTTCTCAAATAAATAAAATGATATTATTATCCTAGTGATGATAAATATAAGATTGGCAATGGAACTTAGGATTCCATTTGTAGTAAGATTCATCACATAGGGGTTAATAACCCATGACATCAATGATTCTAGCGCCGTATAATACGGCTTAACCATGTGATTTGTAATGGGATAGATAAGTCAACTATATCTTCTTCCTTCGCATGTAGCCAGATGTGCAGGTCGTGGATGTTAGCCTTGTAGCATGCTTTGTAATTGATAGAGGATATGCAGCATATGGGTGGGAACCCTCAATGTCCCACGGTAGTTCTAGCGTCTGAAAGGTCTATACGAACCATTCCCATAATTCTATATGTGGGCATGGTGTACACCAAGGAGACACGCGGGGTCGTGAAGAAGGACAGTGATTGACTTGGATCATCTACTGGGACCCACATCATGGAATTGTGGATGGGAAAGTACGCCTAGTTGTGCAACAAGGATTTGATCTCTCATGGGTAAAGCAATGCACCTCTACAGAGTGTAAGAACTATAACTTGTTACTCCCTGTTCCGGGAAAGAGCTAAGAACATAGCAGGAAAGGAACTCCATGAAGTTCTAGTGAACCTATGAAGGCTGATGGGCATAGTTTTTGATATTAAAATCAATCTTTGAAGAAATATTTATGAAAATTGCATAGTGCCAAGGACTGATAGTCCGAGGTGGTAGATAGAGCATCAAACTTCCCACCTTGCATTTAATGAATTTGCTGGGTAACGCTGTTAATCACTCTTTCCTTTGATCCCCTGCTTAGACTCTAAGGAGACAGAAGGCACTCAAATGTACACTATTGATGGACAAGAGGATGTCTACTATGAGGAACCAGACCAGTCTGGAGAAGTGGAAGTGGTGGACTACGAGATACACTATGGAGTAGAAGGCAACGAGTCCAAGTAGTTGCCTAGAATTATATAGTAGTTCAGATGATGCAAGCATCACAAACTTTATATAATAAGCTATTAAGCTCAATTCTGGATCTGAGTTTGAAAATTTGTTCTTTCGCTAAAACTTCTAAGTTTGGTTTGTAAGTTTGAATAACTTGAAGTACTGATCTTTAGTTATAGTAATAATAATAATGTGTGTATGTTTGTAATTTGGACCCACAATGTTTCTTTTGTACCACTCTGAGGTATGTGATATTTTTGGAATGTTGTTCTATAAGTGTCATGTCAACGACTATAGTATACTACACATGCATTGGCATGCTGGGTCACCGCAGCTGGTATTAGAGAAATTGCTTTGACCTTAGGTTGGAAATCTAGTAAAGGGTATTACCTGTAGAAAACAACTAGCAACGATAAAGAGTTCTCTAAAAAGTATAATGCGTATTCAATTGAGAATAATTTGTTGTATATTTTTAGTGTGATAATTATTTATTATGATGCATTATTAAAATTGATTAGTTACTAATAAAAATATTTTGTATACCATAAAAATGGCACCAAAGTTTCCAAAACAGACTTTGGTAAGGAAGGAAGAGACTCTCGATGATTATCAGGGGACAATAACTGAACAACTTCGAAAGCTTTTGAAGGTTTTTGGTTGTACAACTACTATTCCAGTTAGTACTTTGACATACTATGATGCGTATGATAGCCAAATATCGTGTTAGTATCCATCTACCAGAGAAGCTTGGTGTATATCACGATTTATGGGTGAAGGTAGAAGTAACCTAGCAGCATATCATGTTGATATTCTGGAGGAGATAGCCAATATTCGGGATCACAAAGCCCAAGAGTTAGCAGGAAGCATATTTGCTATGAGTCCTCATGATTCTGTAGACATGGAGCCGGTACAAGATCATCTTACTTTAGTAAAGAAGCATCCTAAATTAGCTTCCAAGTTTATGGATAGGTATCAACTGATAGTTGGGTCTTTGTATAAAACACATCAAGTCATAGTGGAGGATAAGAATGATATGATGGAAGATTTAACTAACCCTGGGAGGAGGGAAAAGTTAACATCTCAACTAGAGAATGAAGCTTAGGTAGGGTTAGCCCAATTTTTAAGGATATTCCTATAAATCTAGTATCTTTCACACCATATACTTATTCACCTACACCAGAACCTACCTATGATCCTAATTTAGATATGAGGTATCTGAGGAGGTAACTGATTCATAACTTCCTATTGAGAATTCTATGGATGGAGAATGTGATCACCTGTTTGATCTCGAGGAAATCAAATGTCAGTGGATGGTTCTGACAAATATGTCGGACAATCTAGCTGGATGGGTGCGAGGTCCGATACTACTAATAGTAGTAGGAATGTCATATTTGTAGGAAGTCATGATGAAGAGGAAGATCCAGAAGAAAGGGTGTTTGAGTCACCAATACATTATCATCATCTAGATAATGTACATTACCCAGTGATTAATGATAACTATCATACCTAGCAGAGCACCTGGGGTGCGACGGAATCTGAGTATTCTATTGATTACTCTAGGGATGGGGCTCAGGAGATGCAGGTGGGTGATAGTGATGAACAGGTTTTTGAAGAAATTTCAGCTGAGATGGATGGAGTCGATGCACTCAGGCTGAGTGATAACTCAAGTCCTGATACTTCAAATACCGAGTACATTCCATCTAGAAGGCTAGTTGTTCCACATACTATGTGTCGGACTTCATGTCATCACGGTTGGATTTCAGGCATGCATAGTGAGAGACGTGTCTACTGAGGACATGGATCACTCAAGTAGAGTAGTAGAAGGTATTGCGTATTGTAGTGTTTGAGAGGCTGTTGTATTTAAATAAGTGAGGTAGCATTCACATGAGTTTGTAGAACCTATACGGCAAGGTCTTGTAATGACTTTGTACCAACTATATTGTTTGTATTGTATAATATGTATAATGCATATTTGGTTCTTATTTGGATTGTGATTTCCATTGTGTGACTAGTTATGTGAATGAAGTTGATCTCAAAACACATATGCACGATGTAATTATGAGTATTCGCTTTATGTTGCACGACTAGGGGGTCATGGAAACGGGTGTAGAGACCGAGCGCTTGGAGCGTGAGGCAAAAGAGAAGGCGGATGAAGACACCGGAAATCAAGGAACTATACCACCACCGATGAGGCCATTAATGGAGCAAAATTTTATGCAATACATGCTGATGATGCAAGAATCTTAGAACAAGTTCATGGAGAAATTATTGGGATGAGCCGGAAATCATAGAGAACTTGAAGGTCGATGAGTGAGTCTTTCCGATTTTCAGAATGCAAGGCCGTTACCTTTTGCATCAGCTCCTGAACCGATGGATGTATAGGATTGGTTGGCAGATATAGAGCGAAAGCTGAAAACTGTAGGTTGCAACGATGAGGAAAAGCTGAGGTATGCAACACATCTTTTGACCAGATCTACAACATCTTGGTGGGAGAATCAATTAGCAATGCAACTTCAAGGAAAGGAGTATAACTGGGAGGATTTCAAGCGGAGATTCCATGAATACCATGTTCCAGAAAGTGTAATGGAGCTGAAGCGTAGGGAGTTTGAGGAGCTTCATGAATTACATCGGGGAGTTTAGTCAACTGTCCCGTTATGCTGAGGATGATGTAAACACTGAGGAGAAAATAAAGAAGCGTTTTCAACATGGTTTAAATCCATTCATGAAGATGCAACTGAGGCTTTCCAATAAGAAGACTTTCCAGAAGTTACGCGATGCCTCCATAACTTTTGAGGATGATTACAAGAATGTTCAAGAGGACCAAATGAAGAGGGCGAAGAAGGAAACAAAGAAGATTCAAGCATGTAAGCCTAAACCCAATTTAGAATTCAAACCCAGAAACGGACCTTATAACAATAAAAATAGTAACAACAACACTAGAGGTCAATTCAACCCTAGGAGGAATATCATATGCAACAATTGTGGAATTCCAGGGGATGCACAAAGGGAATGAAAGAAACCCATAGTCATTTGTTATGCATGAGTTCAAAAGGGACATATCAATCCGGATTGCCCAAACAAACCACCAGGTGGTTGGCCCACAAAAGGCGGAGGACAAGAAAGTGGAGGCAGCGGGCATCCTAATAGGGGAGGAAATGTTGTCAAGAATAATGACGGCAAGCAGAGAAGGCCTACTGGGAAGCTGAACTATGCAACCTTGGAGGAGGTGGATAAATCCAAGCATGCAGTGATAGGTATGCTCAACATTCTTAGCAATTCTAGAAAAGTTTTAGTTGATATGGGTGCAACTACTTCCTTCATATCTGAGAAATTGTGTGATCAATTTGGGATAGAAGGGCACCATTAGCAAACCCAATGACCGTAATAATGTCTAGGGGTACCGTAGTAGTATGCCACATTAAGAAAGATCGTGTTATCTAGATCTGTGGTTGTACCTATTTTGTGGACCTATATGTAATCCCGTTGAAGGGAATTGCAGTATGGACTGGATGACCGAGCTTGGAGCCTGGATAAATTGTGAGGATAAAACTGTTTCAATTAAGTCTCCAAGTGGAGGAAGGATAGTATATAAAGATAACAAGAACAGCCATATCATGGTAGATCTTCAATTAAACTCAATGAAATAGGTTAAGTTGAAGGATATTCCAGTAGTAAATGAATTTCAAGATGTTTTTCCAGTGGAATTACCAGGAATGCCACCTGGTCGGGAAATAGAATTCATGATTTACCTGATACCTGGTACAACAACGATAGCCCAAGCACCATACAAAATGGGTTCTAAAGAGCTGATAGAGCTTAAAGATAAAATTGATGAATTAACCAGGAAAGGATTTATTAAAGAAAGTGTATCCCCATGGGGAACTCCAGTGATTTTTGTGGATAAGTGAAATGGAGGACGATGAATGTGTGGACATTATAGAAATCTAAACAACGTCACCATCAAGAAAAAGTACCCCTTTCCAAGAATTCAAGATTTATTTGATCAAGTTAAAGGAGCAGGAGTATTTTCTAAAATCGATCTGAGATCAGGATACCATCAGATAAAAATTAAGCCTAAAGATTTTCCAAAAACAACATTTATGACAAGATATGGTCATCATGATTATCTAGTTGTACCTTTGGATTGACCAATGCATTAGCAATATTCATGAATTTGATGAACAAAATATTCATGCCTTATCTAGACAAGTTTGTCATAGTTTTCATTGATGATATTTTGATTTATTCCAAGAATAAAGAGGAGCATGCAGATCATTTGAGGATAGCATTACAAATCCTAATAGAACATAAGCTATATGCTAAGTTCAGCAAGAGTGAATTCTGGTTGGACAAGTTATAATTTCTTGGTCATGTGATTAGTAAAGATGGAATTGCAGTAAATCCATCAAAAATTCAATCTATGTTGGAATGGAATGCACCAACTAATGTGAAGCAAATCAGAGGTTTCTTAGGTATGGCAGGTTATTATCAGAGATTCATTGAAGGTTTTTCCAAAATAGCCGGACCAATGAAAAAATTGCTAAGAAAGAATACTCCATTCATATGGGATGAGAAGTGCGGAGCTAGTTTTCAAGAGTTGAGGACCAGATTAACCACAACATCAATCTTTGCAGTACCGCAAACATGAAAGGATTATACATTATATTGTGATGAATCTAAGGAGGGATTAGGTTGTGTGTTATTGCAAGATCGTAAGGTAATTGCTTATGGATCCAAACAACTTAAACCACATGAATTCAATTATCCAACTCATGATTTGTAGTTGGCAGCAATAGTCTTTTGTTTAAAAGGATGGAGGCATTTTTTCTATGGAGCAAGGTGTGAATTGTACACTGATCATAAAATTCTCAATTATTTCTTCACTCGAAAGGAATTGAATATGAGACAGAAGCGTTAGCTAGAGTTAATCAAGGATTATGACCTAACGATCAATTATACTCTTGGAAAAGCCAATGTAGTGGCAGATGATTTAAGACAGAAGAGCACAAACATTCAACCAATCAAAAGGGATCTGCCAAAAGAGTTACAAATGGATCTTGAAAGATTAGAAATACAATTCATAAGAACAGAAATTCTTGGAGGATTAGGTACCATGAGAGCAGTTGAAGGAAAAACCAGTGATCTCCGGAATGAGATTTTTATACATCAAGAAGGAGATCCTTTCATTGTTGAAGAACTTATAAGAATTTCTCAAGGTCAAACATCAGCTTTTCACCTAGGAGATTATGGATCTTTATGGATTCAAAACCGTCTTTCTGTACCAGATGTACCTGAGATCGGAGAGGTGATACTTCAAGAAGCACATGAGACACCATACTCTATTCATCTAGGGAGTACAAAGATGTACATAGATCTTAAGGAACTATTCTGGTGGAATAACATGAAGAGGGATATTGCAAAGTATGTGTCTAAATGCCATACTTGTTAGAGGAAAGTCAGAACATCAAAGTCCAGAAGGACCATTACAACCATTGGAGATTCCAGAATGGAAGTGGGAAAAATTGGCATGGATTTCATCACAGGATTACCCATGACACCAAAGTGTAAGGTTATGATATGGGTGATTGTGGACAGACTTACCAAAAGTGCACATTTTATTCTAGTGAACCAAAAGGATAATGCTGAGAAACTAGTAGAAATATATGTTAAGGAGATTGTGAGTAAGCACGAAGTACCCAAGAAGATTGTATCTGATAGATGATCTATGTTTACTTCAACATTTTGGAAACAACTACATGAAACTCTTGGTTCGAAATTGGATTTCAGTGCAGCTTATCATCCAGAGAGTGGAGGTCAGACAGAAAGGACTAACCAAATCTTAGAAGACATGTTGAGAGCATGTGCATTATATTTTGGAGGTTCATGGGAAGATCATCTACCTTTGGCAGAATTTTCCTACAACAATAGCTATCAGAGTATTCTGAAGGCAGCACCATATTAAGTACTTTATGGAAGAAAGTGCAGATCACCAATCTATTGGTATGAACCTGGAAGTAGAAAAGAAGCATCAAATATATCAAAGAGAAGCAGGATATCATCGATATCATTAGAGATCGATTAAAGATAGCTCAAAGTCGTCAAGAGAGTTATGCAGATCAAAGTCGAAGATCATGGCATCTAGAAGTGGGAGATATGGTATATCTCAAGGTTAGTCCAATGAATGGAGTCAAGAGATTTGGAGTAAAAGGAAAATTGAGTCCATTATATATAGGACCATTCACGATACTAAGTCAAAATAGAATATTAGCTTATGCTTTAGAGTTAGCAAAAAGGCTGGCTCATGATCACACTATTTTCCATGTGTCACAACTCCGAAAATGTCTCAAAGTTCCATATGATGCAATTACACATAAAGAGATTGAGCTACAAGTAGAGTTGACATATGTCGAGAAGGCTTGCCAAATTCTGGAAGAAACCTGGAAGAGGTTAAGAAATAGAGCTATTAAGTACTGCAAATTACAATGGGAACATCATCCTGAGCGAGACGCAACGTGGGAGAAAGAGGTTGATCTACGAGAAGCTTATCCAAAATGATTCAGGTACACATCAACAAACTTTGGGACGAAATTTAATTTAATGGGGGAAGACTATAACATCCTATCATTTAGGAACTAACGAAGGGTAGAAATAGGAATTTGTGCATTTGCATGCATTCATCTATAAAACTGGGGTAATTTTTTGCCAAACAAAATCCTGGAGAGATCAGAGTTTTCTTCACTATTTGGAGATAGGTTTAGCTCTTTATAGTGATTGCTACAAATTTTGACATGATCTTTAGGAATTTATAAGATTTTGGGTAAACAATTTGAGTTCAAGTTAAAATTTGAATCATCTGGAGAAGATTTGAAAATTAGGAGTAGTCCATATTTTATTTTTTTCCAAAATGATTTAGGTAATATGGTTTGAATATATAATATTTATAAAGAATAATGAGAATTGAAAAGAACACAAAAATAATATTTATTAACAGAAAGTAGGAATCTCTGAGTATATATTAAGTATATTATTTGAAAAGGAAAAGATCACAAAATAAAGATATGAATTCAAATAAGAAGATTTACTTATTATTCTTTCCTTATTCAATAATAATAAAATAAATACAAATGTATAATAAGTAAGAACATTACATGAACATGTTTCAAAGAATAGAAAGATTTATTGAATCATAGAATGTTGTTACATTGATATTTTACAAAGTGGATAAATGAAAAATTACAAAGAAACTAAATAAAGAAAACCTAAACTATCTATCTATTCCCTGCTCTACATGTCTTGATCATTAGAGCTTCTGTACGTGAAAAACAAAGTAAATAAGAAAAAAATAAATTATTTTTGTTAGTTTTACTCTTAGTTTTGAACAGTGAAATGCATTGTTCATTTTACCTCATTGTGTAAAGTAAAAGGGGCAAGTTTCACGAATATGAATTATATGTTCTTTTAAATCAAAGGGCTTCAGAAACACATCATAATCCAAGGTAAAAGGGGCAAGTTTCACCAGATCAGAAAATAGGAAAAGGAGGGGCAGTAAATAAAATTCACTTGAGATAATCGAAAGGAAGAAAGCATATTGAAACAGCTCACACACCTAGCTGCATGCAATGTGCTGTCGACCAACAGTGAGAGGGAGAGAGAGAAAAAACCACACTCGCAAACAGCAAAGCAAGCACTGCTCACCACTTCACAGCCACAGCCATTGTTCTACCTCAAGAACACACCAGCAAATAGCACTAGTTCTTGCCAGATTTCTAGTAGATCAAACCACCACTCACCAAAACAATCAACCAAGAAACCATACAATATGGTCACCTAATGGAGGGGGTGGAATAGGTGGACAACAAGGGAAAGAAGGGGTCTGGATCAGCAGCACCAGGAGGTGCAGTACAAGGCCAAGGAGAGCAGCAGTTCTACGAAGTGTAGAAGAAGATCAAGCAGGGACATCAGACTCAGAAGACAGCAACCACAAGCACTAGAGTAGCAGGTAAGTCAAGCGCAAGGCTACAAGGCTACCATTTTCTACCCTAGAACAGGGTATATCTCAAATCTTTGATCTACTACTTGATCATGCTTATACATAGCTGAATTTATGCAAGCACATGATATATCTATCATGGAACACATGACAAAATAGGCAGCAAGTAAAAAAATCTATTCTAAATTTAAATTGGCCTCATAACAAAATCACATGCAAATACTAATACAACCATAATAATACTATACTTGATAGAGTTTTTCATCTCTTATTAATACAAAGGAAATTCAAAGTACAGTTTAGGAAGAACTTAGTACCAGACAGAATCTTGTGTACCATTCAATTGAAGGTGTCACAAACATTCATCTTAACTAAGTAATCCATGCATATTGGATTCATAGCCAAATCTTCTCAAAGAGATCATTTATGTTCATATAAAAATGTTATCATCAGAGTTCATCATAAACATTTAAATAGATAGCCATCTACAATTCTTTAGTACTGAAGCATTTCAATCATAACCAATGGATACATGTCAATCCAGATCATAGCCATAGCATCACCAATCTAATATATGATATTAAGTGAAATTCGGACAATAGTTTACTTTTAGAAGCCACTGTCATCAATCCCAAACTCAATATAGAAATGGATTCTACATGGCCTAGTTATAGTAGGTATTTGCATAAAGAAAATCTCATTATCTTGAATAACCACAACACAAAGGGGAAGAACCCTAGCCCAAGGGATGAAACCTAATTAGGGATTCCCCACTACAAACATGCAAAGGGTAGTGAGAGAGATAGAGAGAAAGAAGAGGGAGGAGTTAAACTAACAAAAGGTCCTCGTGAGTTATAGAATAGGAAGTAGGGTGGTCGACGTTGAGGTCCACGGTGACACGGGGAGCACACGAAGGCGCTTCAACCCGCGCCAAGCCACGGACAAGGCGATCACGGAGTCACGAGTAGCACTGGTGGAACCATCTAGCACCAGCGCACCAGGGTAGCACCAAGGAAACCCCAGTAGGATCCGAACCCTAGCTAGGCATCTGGAAGGAGACGGCATGGTCAGGGGAGAGCTCGAGCATCAAATTTAGCTAGAACAGGCAACAAATCATCATCGACTGCCCAATCCTGCTCCACGCTGACGGTCAAGAAAGTTAGAGACGGCCAAGATCGCGTGGTGGCGGTGGCGGCACCACATCGCCAGCGAGGAGGACCTCGAGTCGTGTGCAAGAGAGGAAAAGAGAGAGACGGAGTACTGGGCCAACACGGGGCTAGCCTAGTGACTCGGGATTTGACCAACCCAATATTATGGATCGGGCTGAGTGAGCCCAAAGAGCTAGTCCCAAGTTATAAAAAAAGATTTAAAACCGAAACTATTAATTAAAATACCAAAATACCCCCATAACTTAATAATCTCTAAGAAAATGAACTTAAAATCTAAAAAAATACAAATAAAATATCTATGTATTCATAAAAATGTAAGCTACCCAATAAAATTAATGAATTCTATTTTAATATAATAAATATAGGTTAATCATTTTTTATAATATAAATTCCTTATGGAATTTTATAAAAATAAATAAAATACCTATAAATAAATAAGATTAACTTTTAAAGCCCTAAATAGAGATAGTATTTTATAAAAATACTAAATTGTATTTTAGATACATAAAATAAAATTCCCTAAATTGAAACACTTATTCTTAAATAGAATTTGAAGAAAATATGAATAATTGTTAAATATTAAATAAATTTTAGTTTTAAACTCTTATATTAATCTATGTTACCACAAAAATATTAAATATAATATTTACAAGATTTCAAGAATTATCAACTATAAACTTTCTTTTATTAATAAAGAAGCTTTAAACTTTAATAATGTGGGTAAAACACGCAACACAAGATAAATAATAAAATGATTCATTGCATTACTATGCATGTTCAGTATTTGATAGGGATATGACGAGTGGGGCATACCCAGCATGACATTCCCTACTGGATCAGAATCCTAGCAAGTAGGCCTGCAGGACAGCGACTGGACCGTGACCCAAGAGGAAGCCATGCGACTGGATGCTGAAGGCCCAAAAGCGTAGCTAGGCCCAGTCGGATTAGATCAAAACCCTCTGAGAACTTATATAACTCGGTTGTAGATCTATAAACTCTAGCGAGGTGACTCTATATAAACCTCCCTATGGCACGCATAGCACCCACGTTCCATCGTACGCCCCCTCGACTCGTCGCCTAGCCATTGGGCTCACCCTTTGTAATCTCTCATCAATACAATCTAGAAGGAGTAGGTCTTTACCCTATGGGGGCCGAACCTGGATAAAACCCTGTGTCTTGTGTCTTTGCTTTCATCTCGCAATGCAGATGGCTGGCCAGCCTTGCCCCTTGTTCTACTACTCGTTGCCAATCGCAGCATCTGCCGTGGCCATTCACACGATATTGGCGCTGTCAACACCCGTATTTTTAATCCCAGATGCCTGTTATGCCGTACATCGCAATCCCAGGATTACCATTTTTGCGAGACATAACAAATTGGATATCACCGTAAATCATCCATTACAAACCATACATAAGGTCTTACAACAAATAAAGGATCACATGATCTAGTCTTAATACAATCACAACAGCGGAATAATATAATAACGATAGCGTGGGCGAAGCTCCATCTTCAAGGTCACAGGAAATGCCGACGATGGGAGATGATCCTAGTTGTCATAACCTTCCTGTGGTCCATGCTCCTGATAGTCCTCTTCATAGTCTAGCCACGGGAATATCCATGGACAAAGCCATGAGTACTCTTTAAGTACTCGCAAACTATCACTAACAGATTAAGTGGTTTGAGTAGGAAAACTAATGTAGAGGTCCCAACCTGATAAGGTAGAGATCCATGTGTTTACAATGCTAGTCCCTGGATTGAATAGCTAGAATCCACAGTTTAAGATGTAATATCAAGAAACAAAGATCATAATACGACTTTATAACAAGGAATAAAATAATTCATTACATCTTCCATAGCTCATATGGCTATCTCATTATAATGCAGCAGAAATATCTATATAGCATGGAGTCCTTCATCTTCAAAGTGCCACATGCAATCATGTTGGTTGTAGACTTGTAATCCTATTCAACACACTTCACTAACAACAACCAAACCTGCAACATAATAAGTTATAGCCACAAGGGTCAATACATTTGAATTGTATTGGCAAGTGATACTATGGTAGAATAGTGGTATCTATCATCTATATGCATTTGGCTAAGTGGAGCTTAGACTTGCTTTGCTCAAAATAGATTTTCCTTATCATTTGAAAACACTAAGTTTTTGTTTGTCAAAATCACCCAAGGAATCTACCAATTGAAAATTGGAATCCTTTAACCCTTGTTCAACTACAAGTTTTTATTAAGAAATTGGGATGAGGAGATCCTTGATTAACGACCAGAAATGACCAGAGTGAGGGGCGAGGTCAGCGCGGGGTGGAGATGCAAGTGGGGCCTGGGTGTCAGCGGGGTGAGGGGCACTCGCGTGAGTGAGAAAAGAACGATAGAGAGAGGGGAAGGTGCCGGGTGGGCTGTAGTTAGGCTTGCTGGGTTGGGGTTGGTGGGCTGGACTGGGTTGGCTTTGCTTCCTCTATTTTTTTCTTTCTGTTTTCTTTTTCTTTTTCTAATTCCTATTTTTATTTTATTAAAATGCTTCAAACAAAACTTTTCCAAACTTTTAGTAAGTTTTTATACTATTTAACAATGTATTTTAAAGTCCATTTTTAGAATAATTTCTTTTATTCTCTTATGGTTTGTTATTTAATTAAATTAGACATTTGTCTTTATTTAAATAATATCTAAATATGGTTCCAATTCACATTATTTTATTCAAATGATTTAAACATTTGTTTAAAATCAAATGTTGCTCAAACCTTTTCAGGAAGTTTGTACTGATTAATAATGTGTTTAAAATTCCATTTTAGAATATTCAAATATTCTTTTATGGTTTAATATTTATTTAAATGAGGTTTGTGTCTTTATTCAAACCATTGATTCAAGCTTCCATTTGAATTCAAATTTCACCAAACCTTTTCAGTAGGTTTTAAGTCATTTAGGAGTTGATTAGTGGGCCCACTTTGGAAAATATTCATATAATTTCTCATGATTTATTATTTATTTTAATTAGGACTTTTGTCTTTATTTGCATAATTTGAATATGGTTCCAAACCATATAATTTTATTTAATAACATTTTTATTATTTTTAAGTTAATTAGATAACTTTTAATCCACTTTGGTAATTTCAATTATTATTTTCTCATGAGCTAATTAATCATTTTTATTAGGGATTTTGTCTTTATTCAATTTGAATATGGTTCAAGTCCATATAAATCTTATTCAAATAATCTTCATTTCTTTGTTTTATTTGGATTATGTTTGTTCCATTTGCTTATGGGTTTAATTCATGTTTTAAATTGTCTTCTAAATAATTTTCTTGGGATTTATTATTTAGTTTAGGACATTTTTCTTTATTTAAATAAAATTTAATTTTGGTTCAATCCATATGATTTTATTTAAATAACCTTTTATTCCTTTTTATTATTCAGTAAACATTCATTCCATTTGTTTATGGATTTGGCCAAGATTTAATTTGTCTTTAAATATTCCTTATTTATTTATTTCTTTATTTGTCTTATAAAATCCATATATTTTTATTTATAGATCCAAAATTGGTGATTCCAATTTGTATAATTTTATTTAATATTTGTTTTTATTTTTTTTAAATCCCTTTAGGATTAATTTTCTCACAATTTGGTATGGATTTTAGCTAGGAGCTTTATTAGCTTTGGAATTTATTTTCTTTTATCTTATTAAATTCATAAGTTTTTATCCATGACTCCAAATTTAATGAAACCAATTTCGATGGTTTTATAATATTTTTTTTTTATCATTTTTGATCATTTAAAAATGATTGTTGCTGAATTTTTATATGGAACAAATCCATAGTCTTGGAGAGATCTTGAAAATGATTTCTTTCGTTGTAGTTTTAGTGTTTTGGTTTAACTTCTCCAAGTGTTTAAATTTAAAGATACATCCATTGATGAATGCATTTCACTTGATTGAAATTTTGTTGGATGTCCTTTTCATTCAAATTTGTTAAGGAAGGGTTTTGATGTTTCCATTTAGAAGCAAAAAGTTTCTTTTGCCCCTAAATTTCAACAATTGTTTCTTTTATTTATTTATTTTTCACATTTCAAAATTTAGAAAATTTTGGGATGTGACAGGCTACCACCCTTAAAAGAAATCTCGTCCCGAGATTTGGGAAGGCTAGAGGTTACAAGTTGGTTTCAAGACAACTAGAGTACTACCACCCTTAAAAAGGTTTTCAACTAGATTACATCTTGGCTTACTTGGGGTCTTGATGTAACTTCTCTGAATTGTTGTTTGCACAATGTCCTTTGTCTCCACACTTTAAACATGTGACAAGGTTAATATCTTCACGTATCTTCTCTGGACAATATGATACATAACAGCCTAGCTCTTTGCAGTTGTTGCACATCACTCGACTAATATCCTTCTTCTTCATTGGCATCACTACTTCTTGTTTGTTTCCTTGACTCTTCTTCTTTTCTGGGGCATTCATTAGCATAGTGTCTCATATCTTTGCAATTGTAACATTGCACCTGGCTAATGTCTTGCTTGCTAGGGTTGGGACATTTCTTCTTTTTGGGTCTCTCCAAAGCTAGGAGTTCTTGTAGTTCATGTTCTTCATATTTCACCACAAATGTGGGAAACCTTTCTCGCTTCTTGGGGTAGTCACTAGAGATGTGACCTTCTTCTCCACATGAGTAACAACACTTTGTGGTCTCTTTTGGTGTGGCCTTATGAGGCACTATTCTGACTTTGTCTTTATCCTTCTTGGTAGAAGTTGTTCCATTATGGAGGTTTCCAAACATTAGATGCATTCCATCTTGTTTCATTTGTTGAACTATAGGATAAATGGGGCATTGGATAGGGACATGATAATTTCCTTCACATAGGAAACAAGTAACTTGGTATGTGGGGCATTGTTTAGTTGTATGTTTCTCTTCACAATTAGGGCATTGATCCACATGCTCTTTGTAAGTGTGTTCCATGTCTCCACAAATATTGCAATCTTGAGTTCCTTCTTTAATATCATCCTTGATATCATTGTTGTCACAATCTCCTTGGGAAAGGTTGCTTCTCATGTTGGTCATTTGATTGGTCATCATTTGCAACAATTAGGATTGGGTTTCCAAGAATTTTTGCATGGCTGAATCTAACTCATTGTTGTTGGCTAAAAACTAAGTTGTCACTTGATTCAACTGGGCTTGGGTTGCTAGCAGTTGTTCTCTCATGTGCATCCCTTGGTTGTTGTTGTCACCATTCTTGATGTTGGAGTATCTTGGAGAAGTCATCTGTTTGGGTTGGATTAGGATTAGAATAGGCAAAATATTTCTAGAGGTATAATTCTACTCACACACAACAATTCACACAAGAAATGTGCAAGCAATTACAATCAAACATTCCACTCAAACAACATGTTTTCAAGAACATTTTTAGGAAAAAAAATATTTTTGCTACACCACATAAGTTGGTGTGATCAATAAGTTGATATAAAATAAACTCTAGTATGGTGGTCCAACTATAGGTTTCACTTGAGATCATCCCATTCTTCTTAGTAGCTTCTTCATAAACTAGATCATGGTTTCCTTGGAAATATTCTTGCATCTTGGTCACTAAACTCAAAGGTGATGATGATTTATTCTAAGTTATGTTTCCCTAGTATTCCAAGTCTTTGAGTAATATTTCTTTCTCACTTGAAGTCCTTGGTGATGTCCAAGTTGAAGGCCTTGGTGAAACTAAAGTTGAAGTCATGATCTAGTTTATGAAGAAGCTACTAGAAATGTGTTTAGGGTGAGAGAGTTCAAATCAAACCATTAGTAAAAGGTTTTACTCAAAAAGCATTTTTAGAATAATTTTAAACTCAAAATAGGCCTAGAAATGTTTCTGCAAAAACACCTAATTTTCCAGAAGAAAAATACTAAACTAAGGGTATGGTTGCAAATATTTAATTTTCCTGATTCCAATGATATAAAATTTGTAATTTTTGGACGTGTAGAATAAAACTTATGAATTTTACAAATTCATTCATCTAATAGATCTAATTTCTATTTTAAATCAGCAGGCATGTGTAACACCCTCAGAATCGACCCTATGCAAGTTTCAGCGACTTTCGCCAAACCCGCATAGAAACGATTCAAAGGTGCCCACCAGGCACTTTCGTGCGGGTGGAAAACAAAGTAATATCATTACACAATAGTCCACGATGGAACCCACACAACAGATATATACAATAATGACTCAAAGAGTCAAGAATACAGATATACCATACAAAGATCCAAATCACCTTGAAAACGATACAGCGTCCGAGTACGGACAAGATGCAAATTGAGCTAAGAGCCCTGAAGAATAACCAATGGCGTCCATAACCCTGCCCAGGCCAAGCCGGAAGGGTAACCCTGCTAACGACGTCGATCTCAAAACCTACTTAAACAAAAGGGGTGCCGACAAAGGGCAAAGGAAAAAGAGAGCCCAAGATCGAGGCCAAGACAGCGAGACTAGAATTCGGCGGTCCTCGCCTACATAGGTATGGTGGACTGAAGCGGCAGCGCATCATGCACTAAACAACCTATAGAGACTCAATACAACTGGCGGCTATCAGATAGGGATAAGAAAGACCTATTCGGATCCAACCTGAAACTATCACCAAGCATACCCATCCTGATATTTCCCCCTCGAGACCAATCGAGGAGGTCAACCGAGGAACTCACACAGTTGGCAGTTTTATTCATTCTGTTATAGTTGCAGCAATTACTAGTCAGATAAAGATAGCATGAGTCGTCCTAATATTATAAACAGTGGCCAGTTTTAGTTATTCATTCCGTTATAGTGACAATACTTACTAGTTAGATACATATAGCATGAGGCATCCCAAAACCCAGCAGTTGTTGGTACTTTTATTTAGCCATTCCATTGTAGTTGCAATACTTACTAGTCAGATACAATGGTAACAGGTGACAACCCAAACAAGCAATTGTGGGCACTTTTATTTAGCCATTCCATTATAGTGAAGCTGATTACTAGTCATTATAAAGTCAAATTTATAGCACTAATTTAGTTATAGTTGTCTATGATCGAGATACTGTGCTCCAAGTCGTCCATAACCGCGGACACGGCTTTCAGAAAGTTTTACCCTGCAGGGGGCATAAATAGCAACACACACACGATCAACCTCGGGAAAAACCAAATAAAAACCCAACGAGGCATCACGACAGAGCTATTGCAAGATTCATATAAATTTCAGGGGGCCACCCCACAAGCTACCCACGACAAAGTTGGCCGGCTCCGAGACGGACCCAGAGGTTTGTGCCAATGGATGTAAACAACCGGGAACCCGAAAGTGTGACTGGGCTTGTCGATACCGCGAAAACATTCCACATTTGTTCCTAAACAGTACAGGCGCTCCACACGCAATCGTAAATAAAGCAGTAAAGCATGGCATAAGTACATGATAGTAATAAAGCCCCAAACTACTTTGTGGCCCCAAGAAATAAATATGACTCAAGCTCTGTCTAGGGGGATTCATGGTCCCACATGCGGATAGTGCGAATATTCAAAGAACAGGTATCAAGTACTCGGGGTCCTAAGGGACACAAGTGGACGGTTAAAAACCAAATAACATCTATTGCCCACCTGTGCCTCTGCATTATTTACCTACTCCAAGTTTAGTTATTAAACAGTAATTAAAGTTATAATCATCTCCAACATTAAACATAAGGCATTACTCCAACAACTGTGGAACATCGACGGCGCGACGCAACACCTGGGCAAGCAACTACGACTCGCAAGGCTGACTATCTACCAAACAACAGGTACTAGGATGTGTCCAAGGCAATTTTAATGGCTGCAAGGGATATCACGGGTACGAAAACTAGAGCATCGCATCACAGATATAAAATAGATCAACATGAGGAAATAAAGACTATAAAAGTAAGATAGGTGGAAAGGGGAAGAATGCTCGCCTGAAACACATTGTCGAAGGTTCATCCGAAGAACGGGCGTCACTCGCATCAACTCATCGTCCTAATCCGTGAAGAAGCAAAGCACTATAAGAAACACCGGATGCAATATTTAATACTACGGCAAAAGATCGGGCATGATGCATGTATGATGTATGACATGGCAAACATGCGATGCAATTAGGCAATATTAAACGGAACCGGGGTTCCGACAATTAATTAAGTGGTTTATGTTATTTAGATACCCCGCAATATAAATGTTGTCTTAACAAGGCAAAATTATATCACCTGTTCGCTACACAAATTTAAATGGGCCAATATAAGACTAGATTTGTTCGCATATGGACCCCATATTAATTTAGGTGAATTTGCATAAGGCCCCAAACCACGCAATATGCATGGGAGTATGAATAATTTAATATGAAATAAGTATATATTGTATATTATAAAAATATTGGTCTCGGAAAAGGGGTCACACTTGGGTTTCCGACGAACTTGGGTTCCGAGGGATCGGGTTGGTCTTGGGATCCCTGAAGAAGGTCATGGAGGTTTCATCCAACCCATGAAGGAGATCTTGTCGCTCGATGTCCGTGTAGGAGAATTAGAGGTCGTTGGCGAACTTGTTTGGTACCGGGGTCTTCGAGGGATATTGGCGAAAACCGTAGATGGCCAAAACGAAGTCGTTGAAGTAGCGTTTTCGTTGGACTGATGTTCAGAGATAAGTGTGGCAAAGGCGCCAAACCGGTAAACTGGTCTGTCGAGCGCGTTAGCCACACCGGACATGAGCTCGTATGCCGACATTTTAACAAACACTTTGCGAGCAGGCACAGGCAGAAAACAAGGCCCTAGGATGATGGGCAGCAAACGAAGGCGATGCTGGGCCGCAACACTCGGGGACGCAGGGGCACAACGCTTGCTGGAGTGGTGCTTGAGGACGGGGTGGCGGCGCTATGAGGCAGAGTCGGGCTGCGACGGCCAGAGGGACGAGGCATGGCATGGCCGGGGAGGGCAGATCGCGTGGTCCAGGTCAAGGCAGAGGAAGGCCAAAACGGCGATGGCCGGAGGGAGGTGGTCGGGGAAGGGCGACGGCCGGCGCGAGGCTTGTGGCCAGGGAGAAGGGCGAGCGGGCGGGGCGCCGACAAGGCTCGCAGGCGAGAGGCGGTGCCCACAAAGGAGGAAGGAGAACGACGGCCGTGTCGGGGGTGTCGTCGTCACAGGACGCGGGTGGAGATAGGCGAACAGCGACACCGGCGAGGAGGTCAACAACGGTGCTAGGCTCGGCAGTCTAGGACACATCAGGGAGGCGGAGATCGAGCCGGTCTGCGGGGCGAGGGAGGCCGGCAACGGCTTGCAGAGGCGGCAGAGCTCGCAAGCGAGGGGAAGGTCGGACCTGGCACCAACGGAGGTTGCTCGCGAGAGGAGGAGGCACGAGAGGGAGATGGGGGTTGGTGGCGATGGTGGCGGATAGAGAACACGGGAGAGAGAGGTGGGGGTCGAACGGGAAGGAGGAGCGAGATTGCAGGGGGAGGTGAGGGAATGGGACCCACGAGGTGGGGCCAGGGACGCAGCAGGGAACGAGATGGGTGTAGGGTGTATGTGTGCGTGCTGCCTAGCGGCGGCTGGGGTGGGAAATAGGGTAGGTGGGATTCTAGGGTTTGTCTAGGGTTAGGATTAGGGTTTGGTTGGAGGTGGCCGGCTGGGCTTTTGGGCCTGGCTGGCTGCCTCCCAAAAATAATATAAACTTTTTTATTTAATATTTAAAAGATGTTTGTAATTATTTTTAGACAAATAAAATATCTAGATAGATCTAGGGTTTGTATTTTGAAATAAAGAATGGGAGTATTAAAAAAACAAAATAGGATTTTGTATTATACTTTTATGACAAGGCATGCATGAAGATGTCATGATGATGCACAAAACACAAACGCGGTGATTTTCTAGTAGTGGATTTGCCCGGGGTGCAACAGCAGGCCACGTGGCGTGTTCTTACTGGCGCGTACCGGTTCACGCGGATCGCGCTACGTGGAGCACTAGATCTAAGTGGCAACAAACGGATCAGATCAACCAGAAACGTTTTGTATAAGATCTAATTTACACCACGCGATAAGATTAAACAGACAGGGATGCACTGACCACGAACTGGTGGTGCTCGCGACGGCGAGCGGCAGCATGACTCTATCATAGGTGGTCTGGCGCAACCAGGAAGCAAGGGAGGAAGGGAAGATGCTCACCGTGTTCACAGGGTCACGCTGATGTTCAACATTGTCGCCGTCGATGAAGGGGCGCACGGCGATGCGGGCGAACGATGAAGTCGACAACGACGAACCTCCTGGTACCGGCAGCTCCTCCTAGGGTGGACGAAATTGACGGATCCCTTCTTCTCTAGAGGCGGCCTGCTCCGGCACAATTCCGGTGAGGCGCTGCTCTCCTTGCTTCAGGACTGAGGCGGGGTGGTTCTGGGTGAGAGAGGAGTGGAATGGTGTGATGAATTCGAGCAGGGAAGTCCTCCTTTTATAGACTCGACAGCGAGACCGAACGGGATGGGCAGACGACGATGGCGACATGGCTACGGGCAGCTAGAGGAATGGCCGAGGGTGGCGATCGATCGGTGGTCTCCTAGCGACGCTCTATGGCTTTAATGCGAGTGTAGGGGCAGTGGCAAATGGTCGGGAACGCTCGATGCTCTGCGAGGCAGAGGCGGCGTCTTCGACGGCGAGCGGTGGCTACGGGGTACGAGCGGTGAAATGGGCATGTCTGGCGGTCTCCTGGGACAGTGGGGAGCATGCTGGCGGGCAGCGAGGGATCTAGGTGGTCTGGTTGAGTGGGAACGGCGCGTGCTCTGCGGCACGGGTCGGCATGGTCGACAGCGGCACGGGCGCGGTGTTCCTAGCGGTTCTGGTTGCTGTCTGCGAGGCAGCGCTGGTCGAGAGGGGGCAGTGAAGGGGCTACCTCCCAGACAAGGTTGGCACAGCTAGTTCTTCCTCTAGTTTGCACTCCACACTGGGGTGACATGGTGCTCTCGGCCTATTCACCATTGATGACATTGGTGAGCTTAAAGTGGTGCTAGGGATTAGTTAGGGTTGTTAGATGATCTACTAAGGCTAGTGTGTCCAGAGAGGGAACAAGTTAGGCCCAAAACACTGCACACTATAGTGTTTTTATTTTGTTTGATTTGAATCAGCAAGGTGTTTGATGAAATGGCCGCATGAATTCAAGTTTTGAATTGTGAAAATATTTTTGGTGGGTGTGCTAGGCATGTGTTGGTGAGTCTATGGATGCTTGGGTTTTGAAAGTCGAGCTTGTTTGAGTGGTTTTTGAAAAAGTGGGATCTTCCCATATGATAAAGATTCAGTTTTAAACTGTCCTTTAAACTATGCACTTGAATGATTTTGGATAAAATCACAAAGTGGGCCTTGGTACTTTGTTATGAGTACTATCAAGGGGTGCAAAGATCCAAACAAGTTTCTGTTAAGTTCTGAAAGTTAGAGATAGCCAAAGTAGGCATGGGAGTTAATTTGGCCAAAGTGACCATTCCCTTATTTTGTTTGTTTTGATTTATTTGTCTTTGGGAAAAGTGTGGGGATTGTTTAGATGATGTTTATTTCACCTAAGAATCCTTTTTCAAGCAAAGAAACACACAATCATGGCAATTCATCTAGAGAGAAGGGGGCGGTCGGGGCTTGTCAACACCCAGATTTTTAATCCCAGATGCCTGTTATGCCATACATCGCAATCCTAGGATTACCATTTTTGCGAGACATAACAGAATTGGATACCATAGTACATCATCCATTACAAACCATACGTAAGGTCTTACACAAATAAGGATCTCATGATCCAGTTCTTAATAGAACTCAAGTAGTGGAAATACGTAATAATAAAGGTAGCGTAGGCGAAGCTCCATCTTCAGGGTCACAGGAAATGCTGACGATGGGAGATGATCCTAGTTGTCGTAACCTTCCTTGGGTCCATCATCCTGGTACTCCTCTTCATAGTCTGGCCACAGGAATAGCCAGGGACAAAGCCATGAGTACTCTTTAAGTACTCGCAAACTAATACTAACAAGTGAAGGGGGGTTTTGTAATAGGACACTAAGCTCTAGGGTTGTTTTGCAAAAATCCAGATTTACCTCTACTAAGTTCAGAAGCAAGAAAAGATAGTTAAATTTTATAACATCTAAGTGGGAACTTGTATCTCATGCCACAACTCTGTTGTGGTCAACTCAAATTCTCAATTCATTTCACAAGTCATTCTGAAAACATCTGACGGGGGAACAGTATGGCCACTCCAACTGTCCATAACGGCGGACGCGGTTATTCGAATAGTTTGACACTCTGCAGAGATTGTACACTTTCACCACAACATTCAATACATCCGTCAGGAACAAATCCTGAATTCACCATACTTAGTATGCGGATAATCAATCCTGACCTTTCAATTACACGCCCTAGTATAGGCACCTCTCCTGTGAGTGTGGCCTCCCAACCATGACCAACTGTCATCTTGGGTACTGCACAGGTGGACAATCTTCACAAGGTAGCCTCAGCTCAGACCTTGGCCGTGAGGGAACCAATACTAAGGTATATAAGTTTCCAGTCAAGCCCTACCCAATATTCGGGTATTGTGGTTTTAGGTAAAATTGGAATGGTATCGCATCCAAACAACCATCAGTTTTATAAAAGGGCTAAGGCTCATGCCTTAACATTTTCATCACCAAATCATCTGGTGTTCAGAAACATATGTCAAAACATCTTAGTAGAATGATCCATCATTCTAAGGTTTTCATAACCATTTTCACCAGGTATTCCCATCTAAAGTTGATCAAGTTTTATGCTTAGCACTAACATCTACTAATGAGGGTGATAAACTAGTGGGGTTCTAACTAAGTTCAACCTGATGCCTTAGGATGACATCAAGATTATCTACTTAGGCCAAATTTTATGCTCTTTATGCAACCTTCAGCTATCTTCCTGGAATCTACAAGTTACTTCAGTAAACTCTAAGTAAAAGCTTTGATAAAGGAATAAAGTAGAAAGCTTGCAAGTAAAACTAGGATTGGGTACCAAGTGGGTATAACCACGTATGCTTAAGGCATATAGTTGGCATAGTAAGGCTTGCTAAAGTGGAACATCTTGCAAGTGTTAGCTTGCTAAATCAACTAGTAGTATTAGGCTTGCATCAATATCAGTATAAGCTTGCCTTGTGCAGAGCAGTGGTTGAAGTTCTCCTCAGCTTCTTCTTCGTAGTATCCTCCTTCCTCCTCGTATCCTTGGTCGGTACTAGCGTCTATAAATAAATAGGAGGTACACAATCACCAAACAATACTTAACTACTTTCAATCATCACACAAACGGGTTCTATAGATGATCTAGCATCATCACTAACATTACAAGACTAAAGCATTTGGCTTAATGATTTTATTTTTAGAAAAGTAATTTCTACTCATTGAGAAACTACTTAAGATTTAATATTCTCCAAACCAAATATGGGATCATGTTGACACATGTCATCACCACATATTTTAGGGCATAGGAATGTGATTTAAAGTGGTGTCACAATTGAATAAGGTTTAACCTTTTTATTTTAAATAAAATAAGTGACTAGAAATGCCTATGTGGCATTGTTTTATTACTTGAACATTATTTCTGTAGGTAAACCCATATATTTTTATATATTCTGAAAGGTATGATCAAATGTGATTTTTGAGAGTTGGAATCAACTCAAGAGCTATTATGGTTTAAATTTGAAAAATGTTTCAATGCAGAAAAGCTTCTGCCTTGTGATTTTTACCAAGGATGATCTACAGATCCAAATGATTTGAATCCAACGGGCTTGGATTAAGCATTTCAAGGCCTTTCTAACAAAATTGGTTTCATTCTATTTGGTTCACTTAATCGAGCTGGGTTGATTTTTGAAACTAGGTACAGAACTGTGTTTGAATGAAAATGGAAAAATCCAAATTCAAACGAGTGGGCTGCACGGGAGATGGTGATGGGCTGGCCTGCTATGCACAGCGCTTACGCGGGCTGGTTAAGTGGCTGTCCCCACCGCTGAGGGGGGTGTGGCGTTGCCCGGTACGGGGCAACGTGGTGCGTTGGATTAGAAGTAAGATCAACGGCTGGGGGTCGTCGTCGACGATGAACTAGTCACCGGCTCGAACGCTAGCGACGCAGTGGGGGTCGTCGTGGGCTCACCGGGGCTTAGCCGAAGGTCGGCGATGGGGGCGAATGACGAAGTCGACGAAGGCGAACCTCCTGGTACCGGCAGCTCCTCCTGGGATGGACAAAATCGACGGCGCCCTTCTTCTCTAGAGGCGGCCTGCTCCGGCGCAATTCCGGCGATGCGCTGCTCGCCTTGCTTCGGGACTGAGGCGGGGTGGTTCTGGGTGAGAGAGGAGTGGAATGGTGTGATAAATTCGATCGGGGGAGTCCTCGTTTTATTGGCTCGGCGGCGAGACCGAACGGTATGGGTAGGCGACAGTGGCGACACGGCTACGGGAAGCTAGAGGAATGGCCGAGGGTGGCCATCGATCGGTGGTCTCCTAGCGACGCTCTATGGCTTTAATGCGAGTGTAGGGTCTGTGGCAAATGGTCGGGAACACTCGATGCTCTGTGAGGCAGAGGCGGCATCTTCGACGGCGAGCGGTGGCTATGGGGTACGGGCGGTGAAATGGGCATGTCTGGCGGTCTCCTGGGACGGTGGGGAGCATGCTGGCGGGCGGCAAGGGCTCGAGGTGGTCTGGTTGAGTGGGAACGGCGCGTGCTCTGCGGCGCGGGTCGGCATGGTCGACAGCGGCACGGGCGCGGCGTTCCTGGCGGTTCTGGTTGCTGTCTGCGAGGCAGGGCTGGTCGAGAGGGGGCGGTGAGGCATGGGATACCTCCGAGACAAGGTTGGCACGGCTAGTTCTTCCTCTAGCCTGCTGTCCACACTGGGTAACATGGTGCTCTCGGCCTGTTCACCATTGATGACATTGGCGAGCTTACAGTGGTGCTAGGGATTAGTTAGGGTTGTTAGATGATCTACTAAGGCTAGTGTGTCCAGAGAGGGAACAAGTTAGGCCCAAAACACTGCACACTATAGTGTTTTGATTTTATTTCATTTGAATCAGCAAGGTGTTTGATGAAATGGCCGCATGAATTCAAGTTTTTAATTTTGAAAATATTTTTGGTGGGTGTGCTAGGCATGTGCTGGAGAGTCTGTGGATGCTTGGGTTTTGAAAGTTGAGCTTGTTTGAGTGGTTTTTGAAAAAGTGGGATCTTCCCATATGATAAAGATTCAATTTTAAACTGTCCACTAAACTATGCACTTGAATGATTTTGGATGATCACTAAGTGGGCCTTGGTACTTTGTTATGAGTACTATCAAGGGGTGCAAAGATCCAAACAAGTTTCTGTTAAGTTCTGAAAGTTAGAGATAGCCAAAGTAGGCATGGGAGTTAATCTGGCCAAAGTGACCATTCCCTTATTTTGTTTGTATTGAGGAGCTTTATTAGCTTTGGAATTTATTTTCTTTTATCTTATTAAATTCATAAGTTTTTATCCATGGCTCCAAATTGAATGAAACCAATTTCTATGGTTTTATAATATTTTTGTTTATCATTTTTGATCATTTAAAAATGATGGTTGCTGAATTTTTATATGGAACAAATCCATAGTCTTGGAGAGATCTTGAAAATGATTTCTTTCATTGGAGTTTTAGGGTTTTGGTTTAACTTTTCCAAGTGTTTAAATTTCAAGATACATCCATTGATGAATGCATTTCACTTGATTGAAATTTTTTTGGATGCCTATTTCATTCAAATTTGTTCAGGAAGGGTTTTGATGTTTCCATTTATAAGGAAAAAGTTTCTTTTTACCCTAAATTTCAACAATTGTTTCTTTTGTTTATTTAGTTTTCACATTTCAAAATTTGGAAAATTTTGGGATGTGACAACTAATCTATAGGTTGTTTTGCAAAAAGCCAGATATACATTAACTGAGTTCAGAAGCAAAGAAAGCTAGTGTAATGTTATATAACACCTAAGTGGGAACTTAAGTTTCACTTTCACAACCCTATTATGGTCAAGTCAAAGTAATGATTCATTTCAAAAGTCATTTTGAAAACATCTGGCGACGGAATAGTATGGCCACTCCAACTGTCCATAACCGCGGACGCGGCTATTCGAATAGTTTGACACTCTTTAGAGGTGGTACATTTTCACCACAACATTCGATACATCCGTAAGGAACAATCCTGAATTCAACATACTCAATATGCGGATAATCAATCCTAAAATTTAAATTACACGCCCTAGTATAGGCACCTTTCCTATGAGTTTGGCCTCCCAACCATGACCATTTGTCATCTTGGGAACTGCACAGGTGGTCAATCATCACGAGGTAGCCTTAGCTCAAACCTCGGCCGTAAGGGAACCCATACTAAGGTATATAAACTTCCAGTCAAACCCTACCCAATTTCGGGTATTGTGGTTGAACGGTAAAATTGGAATGGTATCGCATCCAGACACAAACATCAGTTTTATAAGAGGGCTAAGGCTCATGCCTCAACATTTTCATCATCAAAAATCATCTGGTGCTCATAGAACATGTCAAAACATTTCATTAGAATGACTCATCATTCTAAGGTTTTCATACTCATTTTCACCAAGTATTCCCATCTAAAGTGATCAAGTTTTATGCTTAACACTAGCAACTACAAGTGGGGGTAAAGCTAATGAGGGGTGATAATCCTGTGTGACTTATCTAAGTTCAATCTAAAGCCTCAGGATGACATCAAGATTTATCTAACTTAGGCCAAGTTTTATGCTCTTTATACTACCTCTAATAATCTTTCTAACATATACAAATCACTAAGTAAACACAAATAGAAAGCTTTGATAAATAAATAAAAGAGTAAAGCTTGCAAGTAAAACTGGGATTGGGTATCATCAATTGCTATGACCAAGGCATGCCTAATGCATTGCATAGGTTATTTAGCTTTCACAGTTGTAAGTGTTAGCTTTCTAGGATGGCTTGCCTTGTGCAGTGCAGTGGTTGAAGTTCTCCTCGTCTTCTTCCTTGTAGCATTCTCCTTCCTCTTCGTATCTTTGCTCGGTACTAGCGTCTATAAATAAATACAAAGCACATAATCACCAAACTATAATTAACTACTTCTATTTATCACACAAAGGCTCACACTAGATGATCTAGCATCATCACTATCATCACAAGGATTAAGGCAATAATTTTATTTATTTTATTTTCGAAAAGTAATTTTACTCATTGAAAAACTACTTAAGATTTAATATTCTCCAATTAACATATGGGATCATGTTGACACATGTCATCACCACATATTCCACTACATGGGGAATTTGATTTAAAGTGGTGTCACAATTTAATAATGTTTAACCTTATTATTTTAATTAATTAAAGTGACTAGAAATGCCTATGGCATTCTTTTATTACTTGTCCATTATTATAGCAAGTAAAACTAGATATTTTTACATATTCAGAAAGGTCTTATAAAATTTGATTTTTGAGAGTTCGAATCAAGTCAAAAGCATTTATGGTTGAATTTTGAAAAAATGTTTGAATGCAGAAAAGTCTCCGCCTTGTTATTTTTACTATAGGTGATCTACAATTTAAAATGGTTTGAATCCAATGGTCTTGGGTTAAGAATTTCCATATCTTTCTAACAAAATTGGTTTCATGCAATTTGGTTCAGTGAATCTCTTTGAAATGATTTTTGAATCTACTGCCAGAACTAAGTTTGAAATTAAATAGATAAACCTAATTTCAAACGAACTGGGTCACGCGAGAAAGTTAACTGGGCCGGCCCACTATGCACAGCGCGAGAACGGGCGGTTTAAGTGGTTGTCCCCACCAGTCAGTGAGACAGGGGGTGCGAAGGGGCACGGGGTGATTACAATCATAGGATTAGATGTAAGATCTACGGCCGAGGGTCGTCGTCAACGTATGAACAGAACACGACGAGCACGAACCCTAGCGCGACCAGTGGGGGTCTGGTGCAGCTCACCGGGGCTCAGGCGATGGTCGGCGATGGGGGGGGGGCGAACGACGAAGTCGACAACGGCGGTTATCCTGGTACTGGCGGCTCCTTCTGGGGTGGCTCCAATCAGCAGCGCCCTTCTCCTCCAGCAGCGGCAGGCTCTAGCCAAATTCCGGCGATGTTGTGCTCTCCTTGCTCCGGGAAGAAGTGGGCACGATCAGTGAGAGGTGGGGAGTGGAATGGTGTGAAGAAATCAAATGAAGAAGGCCTCTATTTATAGTGCGCCGTGGGAACCGAAGGGTGCGGGCTGAGCTCGTCGGTGTCGACTTCACAGTAAGCTAACGGCATGTATGAGGGTAGGGGATGGTGCGCGGTCTCCTGGCGAAGCTCAACGTCTTCATGGAGAGGTGTGGGGCGGTGCGGTCGGAACACGTCGACGCTCTGGGCGGCACCAATGGCAGTTTTGATGGCGCACAGGGGCTATGGTTCATGCCGCGGCGAACGGGGTTGTCTGGTGGCCTCCTGGGACGGTGGTGATCACGGACAAGATCGGCGAAGGCGGGACGCGATCTATGCGAGCATGTCGTGCACGACACTCTGGCGCGCTATCAGCATGGTCGCAGAGAAATGGGCGCGTGCGTTTCTCTATGGTCCAGTGCTTGGCAGGGGTCGATGTCTGGACGGGGGGGTGGCGGTGGACGGTGGCGTTCTTGCTAGACACAGTGGCTAGACATGACACTGGCTCTGGCTAGCTAGCCATGGTCGGCTGGCAAGGGTGCTCTCGGCATGGCTCGGCATGGTGCACTGGGTAGGGGCTAGGATGGTTCAAAGCATTGGTTGGCACTGGGGAAGACAAGGATGATCAATGGTGAACAATGCTTAGCCAAATTACTGCTCAAAACAGTGAAGTTTGGCGAATTTGATTTGCTGCCTCCAGGTGTTTAATGAAATGGCCGAAAGAAATTCAAATTTGAATTTTTGGATGACACTTGGTGGGTGTAATGGTCACATACTAGGTAGTCTCTGTTTTCTTAGATTTGTCAAGGTGCACTAGTTTGGTTAGGTTTTGAGAAATGGTGATCTTACCATATGAACTATATTCAATTTTCAAATGTCATTTGAATAAGGTTGCCAAATGTTTCTGTGGGTTTGCAAGGTGGGATTGGATTCACTTTCACTTGGTCTAGCAAGGGGTGAAAGTAATTGGATTAGTTTCTGTTTGAAAATTTGGACTAGAAACACTCAGAGTGGTCTAGTGAGCAAGATTGGCAAAAATGACCATTTTCTTATTTTGTTTATTTTTGAATTTCTTTTGATTTGATTTTGCTTGGAACTGATTTAGATGATGTTGTTTTCATGTTTAAACCATTCCTTGCTATTCATAACAATCACACAAGTCCATTCATGCATTCATACATTCATCACATACACACATGCATACATAATGATTTTAATTAACAAATTTTTTTGTTAACCCTAATTTCGAGTGATTGGAAAAGATAACCTTGATTAATATTTTTGGGATGTTACAAACCTTCCCCCCTTAAACAAAATCTTGTCCCAAGATTTGAGAAAAAGAAAACTAGGATTTAAAGAGATCGGGAAACTCCGTCCTAATGTAGTCTTCTCGCTCCCAGGTAGCTTCTTCTTCAGTGTGGTTACTCCGCTGGATCTTGAGAAACTTGATAATACGGGTCCTGGTGGTTCTGAAAGCTTCCTCCAGAATACGAATGGGTACTTCGGGATATGTCAGGTCATCGTTGATCTCTATGGTTTGGTGATCAATGTTCTTGAAAACTTCGTTCTTCTCTGGGACTTCTAGGCATTTGCGAAGTAACGAGATATGAAACACATTATGCATGGATGACATCTCCTCTGGCAGTTCCAGTTGATATGATACTTCTCATCAATGATTCAGAATCTTGAAAGGTCCGATATATCTGGGGGCTAACTTTCCTTTGAGCTGGAAACGTTGCATTCCTTTCAAAGGTGACACTTTGAGATACACAAAATCTCTGATATTGAAAGAGAGGTCTCGACGTCTCTAGTCGGCATAGCCCTTCTGTCTGGATTGGGCAGCCTTGAGGTGCTCACGGATCTTGTGAACTTTCTCTTCTGCTTCTCGTAGAATGTCGGGTCCGAAAATCTAACTCTCTCCTACTTCCGACCAATTCAAAGGGGTACGAGACTTCCTTCCATACATGAATTCAAATGGGGCCATTTGCAAACTGGCCTCTATAACTGTTGTTGTATGTAAATTCTGCAAAAGGCAGACAATCTTCCTATTTTGATCCATATTCTACCACATAGGCTCTCAAGATATCTTCGAGAGTTCATCGATCCAACGCGATTTCTTGGGGACTCCATGCAAACTGACGATTATAGCAATGTAAAACGCTGCTAGTTTCGAAGTTTGGTAAGTGGTCTTGACTCGTAAGAAATGAGCGAATTTGGACAATTTATCTACTATAACCCAGATAGAGTCATTTCCTCTACTAGATGTAGGCAAACCAGCGATAAAATCCATTCCTACTAAATTCCATTTCCATTCCGGAATCGGCAAGGGTTGCAACAGTCCTGCGGGTCTCTGATGTCCCGCCTTGACTCCCTGACAAATATCATGCTTAGCTCTCTAGCTTCCGATTTATCTCTTCATCTTGTGCCACCAAAATTGCTCCTTCAAATCTTGATACATCTTCGTTCCTCCGGGGTGGATAGAATAAAGGATATCATGGGTCTCTTTCAAAATAGCTTGCTTCAACTCTGAATCTGCTGGCACACAGATATGTCCTTTGTACCACAAAACTCCTTCATCTTTGGTGAATCCGGGTACCTTTCCCATAACGATACGATGTTTGATTCTGTCGATACTACCATTTCCTTTTTGTGCCCCCTTGGTACGACTGATCAAAGTTGGTTGAAGTTCTATGCTAGCCAAAAATCCTTCACTTACGAGCTCCATTCTAAAATCTTCCAACTCCTTGTGCAAACTTGGTTGCTCCTTCAGAATCATGGAGTTCAAGCGACACGACAATCTGCTAAGGGCATCTGCTACCACATTGGCTTTACCAGGGTGATAGTGAATGTCCAGATCATAGTCCTTGATTAACTCTATCCATCTCCTTTGCCTCATATTCGGCTCCTTCTGAGTGAAAATATACTTCAGGTTTTTGTGATCCGAATAAATCTCACAACGGTTTCCCAAGAGGTAATGCCGCCATGTCTTCAAGGCTAGAACTACGGCTGCTAGTTCAAGGTCATGGGTAGGATAATTCTGCTCATGTTGCTTCAGTTGTCAGGACAGACATGATATGACTTTGCCTTCTTGCATTAGCACACATCCGAGACCGATCTTGGATGCGTCACAAAACACATCAAAAGGCTTCGTGATATGCGGTATGATCAAGATTCGGGCTGAGATCAATCTCTTCTTAAGTTCTTGAAAACTTGCTTCACATTTGTTGGTCCATTAGAATTTCTTATCTTTCTTCAACAATTGGGTCATAGGTCTTGCGATACTCGAGAATCCTTCTATGAACTTGCGGTAATATCCCGCTAATCCAAGAAATGCACGAACTTGGGTTTGAGTGGTCGGGGCTTGCCATTCTTCCACATCCTTAACCTTTGCAGGGTCAACGGCAATTCCTCCGGCTGACACAATATGTCCGAGGAATCCTACTTCCTGTAACCATAATTCACACTTGCTAAACTTGGCATACAACTAATGCTCCCTAAGGGTTCCAACGATGGTCCTCAGGTGTAGCTCATGTTCTTCTTCTGATTTGTAATAGATTAGAATGTCATCAATGAAAACAACGACAAACTTATCTAGGAAGTCCATAAAAATCTTATTCATGAGGTTCATGAAATAAGCGGGGGCATTGGTTAATCCAAAAGACATGACAGTGTACTCATACAGTCCATATGTGGTGGTAAAGGCAGTCTTTGAATATCCTCTGCACGAATCTTGAGTTGGTGATAACCAGTTCTAAGATCAATCTTAGAAAACACTTTGGCACCAGTCAATTGGTCAAACAAATCTTCTATCTTCGGCACTGGGTACTTGTTCTTGATGATGACATCATTCAGCTTCCGATAATCCGTACATAAACGGTTACCTCTATCTTTCTTGTCCACAAACAAGATAGGTGATCTCCATGGCTATGCACTTGGTTGAATCAATCCTATCTCCAGCATAGCATCCAGTTGCTTCTTCAGCTCCACTAATTCAGACAGGTTCATACTATACGGTCTCTAGGCTATGGGTCCGGTTCCAGGGATTAGTTCAATGGTAAACTCGATATCCCGATCTGGGGGCATACCGGGCAAAACATCTAGAAATACGTCGGGGTATTCACGGACTACTCTGACTTGGTCAATGGTTGGTTGGGCTAGAATCTTGTTGCACTTGAATTGACGGGGCAAGGTTTCAAATACATGCTCTATTGATATTCTGGTTGTATTGGTCATGGTTATGGATTTATTGGCACAGTCGATTAATCCTTTATGTTTCGCCATCCAATCCATTCCTAGTACTACTTCCAAACCTTTGGTTCCAAGTACTATTATATTAGCATAAAAATCTATGCCATGGATTCTGATAGGTACGGCCTTGCAAATTTGTCTACCTTTGGTGGTTGAACCAGGTATTTGAACTATCATAACATGCTGCAATTTTGTTGGTTGATTCTTACTAGTGCATGCAAATTCTTCTATAACAAACGAGTGCGATGCTACAGAATCAAACAACACTCTTGCAAGTATAGAGTTAACAGAAAACATACCTAGCACGACATCTGGCGCTTCTTGGGCTTCTTCAGCATTCATGCGGAACAGACGGTCATTGAGGTTGAGAGAATTCCCAGGGGCAAATCTCCTTCCAGGATGAACACGAAACTGCTACTGAGCTGGGGCATTCACATTGGGGGCTGCTGCAAGCTTCTTGGGGCACTCATTGGAGTAGTGACCCTTGGTTCCACATTCATAACAAGTCACCTAAGACTTGCCCTTTCGTGCAATAGGAACAACGTTGCTTCTAGTTCTCGGGGCAGTATTAGTGTTGTTGACGACATTGTTGTTGTTGAACTTGGGTGGTGCACTGTTGAAATTGCTAGAGTTGTCGGGGTTGTTTTTGTGGTTTGCTCCGGGCCTTGGGTTTCCTCCTCCACGGTTGGGATAGGTTGGACGGTTCATTGGGGGTCTATTGTTTCTTGGGGCAAATCCTGGAGATGGGTTGGGGCGATACTTTGGGGTATGGTGGGTTCCTGATTGATGCATCATTCGACACTTGCGGTTCTCATTGGCTTGATTGATCTTGCCTTCCATCTGAATGGCAGAATCCACTAATGATTCAATGTCAGCAAATGGAATATTGACCAATACCGTCTCCATCTCATCATGCAGACCATTCAAGAATCTCTCCTTCTTCTTGGCCTTAGTGTCAATCTCATCTGGTGCATACCTAGCTAATGACAGAAATTTGTCATGGTACTTAATGACTGCCATCCTCCCTTGCTTCAGTTCCCTGAATTCATCTCTCATCCTCTTGATCAAACCTGATGGCACATGGGTTCTGCTGAACTTGAGTTTGAATTCATCCCAAGTCATCATCTGTCCTCCATTCATGGAGCTAATGCTGTTGCACCAAGCTCTTGCGTCTCCGGCCAGATAGTCGGTGGCAAACAATACTTTCTCATTGGCCTCCACTCCTGCAACTTCTAGGTTGTTCTCCATGGTTTGCAGCTAATCATCTGCATCTAATGGCTCTTCAGACTTAGTGAAGATGGGTGGGTTGGTGTTTTGTAAGTTCTTGAGCTTGGATCCATGGTTGTCCTGGTTTCCATGGCCTTGATTGTTGTTGGCCATCTGAGCTATGTGTTGAAGGGTGGCTAAGTTGTCTTGACGTTTGGCTCTTTTAGCTTCGCGGTTCGAAACCAACATTTGCAAGATTTGTAGCATTGGGTCCGGGGATGAACTTCTTCCTCCGCGAGGCATCTGAAGATTGAGATAGATCATGAGAAAAGTGGGAAATTTCTAAGGTTAGGGGTTTTGTTTTTGAAAAAGCCTTTAAAGTTTGACTCAGGTTTTTCCACTAGCAACTTGCTTTTCATTCATTTATAACACACGATACAAACACACACAACTAGGAAAACAAATGGTTTTAAGAACCATTCTGTGGATCTATGATACAATGGGACCGGATACTACTTCACTAACGCTAGTGCTCAGGTGCTACTACTCCTCGGAATCGGTAGCTTCATCATCCTCATCATCATCAATGAAGGCGAAGTCATCCTAATCGGTGAAGAAGTCCATGGCTTGATCCTCCATGAAGTCATCATCATCACTGAGATAGGAGTAAGGGTCTCCATGGATATCTTCCTCTGCATTATCCCTCTCCTCAAGCTACATGTCCCTCTCGTGGATGGTCTCCTCCAAGTCTGTCACTCTGTGACGAAGACGAGCAATAATGCGATCCTTCTTGCCAAGATGACGGCGACGAGACTGGTGATCCTTCACAAGCATGGAAATGGTCTGGTCCTTCTTGACAGCGATGGCGTAGTTGTGGTTGGGGTAGGAGTGGGAATTGTCTAACTCCTTCTGCCGGTCATACATCATGAAGCTGAGATGGTCCACTTGATGCTTCAGATCTGGGTGATGTGGTACCTCCAGTGGCTGTCCCATAGCATCACGCCTTGGATATAACTCAAAGTGGGTGTCCTTGATCTGAGTGATGCTTTGCCCACACAGACGGGCAAGCGCTTTCTTCATGGCCCTGGCAAGTCCATCTAGCCAGTTGTTCTCCCTTAAGGTGAACTGAATTCCCTCTGTGGTGGGGGCTTCAATCTTCCCTCTAAGACTTGCAACAATCATCCATTGCAATTCTCCTCCTTCCTAATCATTGAGCCGGGCTCCGAAGAAATTGGGGTGCGAGCGCTTCAGAAGTTCCGAGAGTTGGTCCAAGTCACGCTCAAAGATGAGATCTCCTCCATTGCCCAACTGATAGAACTTGCTATACTTCACGTCCATCTATAAGAATGTAGTATGAGTAAGTTAGTAGAGTGATCAAGTGTGTCAAATTTTATGTAAGTTTGCAAGAATTTTTGAGGAACATGAATTTTCATGAAAGAGTCTAAGTGATAAGGATGAGAATAGGTTTTCATAAGTACTCACTTATTTTGTTTTGAAACTAATTTTTGATTCAAGTGTCCATTCTATACTAGGGTCTCCTATGATCAAGATGGCTCTGATACCAACTTGTCAACACCCGGATTTTTAATCCCAGATGCCTGTTATGCCTTACATCGCAATCTCAGGATTACCATTTTTGCGAGACATAACAGATTGGATAGCACAGTACATCATACATTACAAACCATACATAAGGTCTTACAACAAAAAAAGCATCACATGATCCAGTATTAATACAATCCCATCAGCGGAATAATATAATAATGATAGCATGGGAGAAGCACCATCTTCATGGTCACAGGAAATGCTGACGATGGGAGATGATCCTAGTTGCCATAACCTTCCTGCCGTCCATCCTCCTGATAGTCCTCTTTATAGTCTGGCCACGGGAATAGCCAGGGACAAAGCCATGAGTACTCTTTAAGTAGTCGCAAACTATCACAAACATGTAAAGTGGTTTGAGTAGGAATACTAATCTCTAGGTTGTTTTGCAAAAATCCAGATTTACCTTAACTGAATTCAGAAGCAAAGAAAGCTAGTGTAATGTTTTATAAAACCTAAGTGGGAACTTAAGTTTCACTTTCACAACCCTATTATGGTCAAGTCAAAGTAATGATTCATTTCATAAGTCATTTTGAAAACATCTGACAACGGAACAGTATGGCCACTCCAACTGTCCATAACCATGGACGCGGCTATTCGAATAGTTTGACACTATGCAGAGGTGATACACTTTCACCACAACATTCCATACATACGTCAGGAACAATCCTGAATTCACCATACTCAGTATGCGGATAATCAATCCTAACCTTTCAATTACACGCCCTAGTATAGGCACCTTTCCTATGAGTTTGGCCTCCCAACCATGACCATTTGTCATCTTGGGAACTGCACAGGTGTTCAATCATCACGAGGTAGCCTCAGCTCAAACCTCGGCCGCAAGGGAACCCATACTAAGGTATATAAACTTTCAGTCAAGCCCTACCCAATTTCAGGTATTGCGGTTGTACGGTAAAATTGGAATGGTATCGCATCCAGACACAACCATCAATTTTATAAGAGGGCTAAGGCTCATGCCTCAACATTTTCATCATCAAAAATCATCTGGTGCTCATAGCACATGTAAGAACATTTCATTATAATGACTCATCATTCTAAGGTTTTCATAGTCATTTTCACCAAGTATTCCCATCTAAAGTGATCAAGTTTTATCCTTAGCACTAGCAACTACAAGTGGGGGTAAAGCTAATGAGGGGTGATAATCCTGTGTGACTTATCTAAGCTCAGTCTCATGCCTCAGGATGAGATCAAGATTTATCTAACTTAGGCCAAGTTTTATGCTCTTTATGCTACCTCTAATAATCTTTCTAACATCTACAAGTCACTAAGTAACCACAAATAGAAAGATTTGATAAAGAAATAAACGAGTAAAGCTTGCAAGTAAAACAGGTATTGGGTACCATCAATTGGTATGACGAAGGCATGCCTAATGCATTGCATAGGTTACTTAGCTTTCACAGTTGTAAGTGTTAGCTTTCTAGGATGGCTTGCCTTGTGCATTGTAGTGGTTGAAGTTCTACTCGGCTTCTTCCTCGTAGTATTCTCCTTCCTCTTCGTATCCTTGCTCGGTACTAGCGTCTATAAATAAATACGAAGTACACAATCACCAAACAATACTTAACTACTTCTATTTAGCACACAAAGGCTCACACTAGATGATCTAGCATCGTCACTATCATCACAAGGATTAAGGCAATAGTTATATTTATTTTAGAAAAGTAATTTCTAGTCATTGAAAAAATACTTAAAATTTAATATTGTCCAATTAAAATATGGGATCATGTTGACACATGTCATGACCACATAAATCACTACTTCGGAATGTGATTTAAAGTGGTGTCACAATTTAATAATGTTTAACCTTATTATATTAATTAATTAAAGTGACTAGAAATGCCTATGGGGCATTCTTTTATTACTTGTCCATTATTACTACAACTAAACATAGATATTTTTAGATATTCAGAAAGGTCTTATCAAATGTGATATTTGAGAGTTGGAATCAACTCAAAAGCATTTATGGTTGAATTTTGAAAAATGTTTGAACGTAGAAAAGTCTCTGCCTTGTTATTTTTACTATAGGTGATCTATAATTTCAAATGGTTTGAATCCAACGGGCTTGGGTTAAGAATTTCCATATCTTTCTAACAAAATTGGTTTCATGCAATTTCGTTTAGTGAATCTATCTAAAATGAATTTTGAATCTACTGCCAGAACTAAGTTTTAAATTAAATAGATAAACCTAATTTCAAACGATCCAGGTCACGAGAAAGTTAATCGGGCAGCCTTTTTATAGCATGCATCACATGCGGTTGTAACACCCCAGTTTTAGTAAATCAATATTTAGGGTAGATTGTGCATAGCATGAGCATCATTCTTTAAATTGCTTGCATTGAATAAAAAAATGATAAAAACCTAAACCCTAATCCCCCTCCTCTATTCGAAAACACATTAAAATGGTTTTGGTTTTAAAAACTACCAAAATGTTGGAGCCCAAATGGACTAATAGGACCCCACACTAATTTTCTATGTTTCATAAAGTTCCTAGTATTTTTGAATTACTCAAAAACAGAATTTGAAAGGAAAATACCAAACAGAAATAACAAAACTTAAAAGGAAAAAGTTTTGGTTAAAAAATATAACCAGAGAGCAGCCCAAGCCATAGCCCACTCCCTCTTCCCTCACTGCAAGCCTTTCCACGACCCAAACCAGCCCAGCCAGGGCCCGTACCGGTTCGGCCCTTCTACCATCATCTTCCTCCTCGCCGGTCGATCCCAGAAGAAGCTCGCTGGCGCTGCAGTGACCATCACCGTGCGCCGCGATGCGTGCCTCCGCCGTGATACTCGCCACCGCTGTTTGTCGGCAATAAGTATGCCCTCGCCGCCTGACAGAACCCTATCCTGTTCTTTTTTCCCCAAATCAACGAAACCCTAGCCGCAGGAGCTCGACGGTGCCCCCTTTCCGGCCACCCCACGGTCAGCTGAGGTCGCCGTTGGAACCGCTGCGTCACGAAGAAAACATTCACCAAAGGAATCGGCCGCGGGTGCATCTAATCGTCGACAATAACCCTGCCCTCTCCACCTCTGTCTGCCGCTCGTCATCGACATCGCCATCGACCTCGACCTTCCCCGGCCTCACCGTCACCACCAACGCGCTCAGGGTGAGCTCACGGTTCTAACGAGCCTCTCCAACCTCTCCCTCTCGCTCCGTTGCTTGCTCGTGCCGTGTGCTGCCCTCTGCCTTCACCGTCCGCTGTCGCCACCGTCGTTCCGACGACCAACCCGCAGCGGCGCCGCCCATTTCATGTTCCCCTCGTTGCGCTGATTCGAGTAGGTTAGCTCCTGCAGCCCCGCATGCCCTCCTTCGCCGTGTCCGGCCACCGTCTGGCATGTACGCCGGCGAGCAGACGTGGCGTCACTACTAGGAAAATGGTCATCTGTGGCTCACCTGTAAACATCATCTGTGGCGCACTAGGGGTGCGCCATGGGCCTTGCACTACGGCTATCTCCTAGCCGTGGCGCACTGCCTGGTGCGTCACGGTTATGTCGAGATAGGCGAGTGCGCTACGCTTTGGATCTTCTGTGGCACACGTTGCAGTGCGCCACTAAGCTGCGCAAGTGCGCTTTAGTTGAAGTGCACCACAAAAGCTGTGCCATGTGCGCCACAGGTGTCTTTTTTTTTAATTTCAGGGCTAGATGATATACAATACGGATTATATACAATATTATAGGCAGATATACACACCGATATAAGATATACAGTTAAATATATAAATACACAATTCACAAAACAAGATTGAAACAAATACATATAGATAAGTCTCATACATGAATACATAAGTTATTCATTGTTTCGATCAAGTTACAAAGTAGTTGGTGACATGCGAATACATGGGTCGATTGAACAAGTTAGAGCTCGGAAGCTCGCCTAGACATCTAAACTAGCTAGACACAAACGCGGGATAAACAACCAAAGAAGATAAGCATGATCACCGTGACGAAGGTGTAGGTCTTCATTCGGTTCCTCGTCCTAACTCCCGTTAGATAGCGCGTGTATCTAGCTTCCGCCTCTGCCATAGTGTTGTACCCTTTGTAGCTATTGCCGCTGAAATGGTGCACCTTTCTCCAGCAGTCTTCCCAATCATCGTAAACTCCGGGAACTCGTCCCTTGTACATGACGTACCACGTCATCTACAAGTTGACAATAATAGTTAATCGGTGATTGAAAAAAAAACATATATAATTGAAGTCGCATATGAAGATACACTTATAGAAAGTACTCCTAAATCAAAATACCAAACTCATAAAGCATGCCTCATATATAACTAGGTTGTTCAACACAGGAATATGCTACGATGGAACCGTCCGCCAAGTAGGATGCACAACACCTAGACCTGTGCATAGCACAAGGCGGACAATCGCACCGCAGCACATTCACATATATAGTGTGCCACGACATTTCAATCATCAGCATTATTCTCGAAAAATACCAAAGTAACTCGAAAAGAATGCCTCATATATAATTAGCTAGGTCGTTGGACACATGAATATGCTATGATAGAACCGTAAGCCAAGTAGGATGCACAACATCTAGACTTGTGCATAACACAAGGCTTACAATCCCATCACAGCACATTCACATATATAGTGTGCCACGATATTTCAATCATCGGCATTATTCTCGAAAAAGACCAAAGTAGATCAAAAAGAATGCCTCATATATATATACATAGGTCGTTGGACACAGGAATATGCTACGATGGAACTGTGAGCCAAGTAGGATGCACAACACCTGGACTTGTGCATATCACAAGGATCACAATCCCGTCATAGCACATTCACATATATATTGTTCCAAAGAGTAAGAAAAAAAACCAAGCATTGATTGATATATAATAATAATAAGCAAAAGAAGTAAGCGATGATTCATAAACCTAATAAGATAAGTATAGTAGCATGTACACTTGTCCACATACACACAAAGGTCATCTATAGTTTGTAACTACAACTAGGCCAACATCAAGCCTTCTGGCTCGGCTTAGGGAACGGGAGGACGCCTTGTCTCGTCATGAACTTCCTATAGTCACCCTACATCTCTAGGCGATCTTCTGTGTCACGGTTATTCGGGATATTTCCTCCGTAGAAGATCCCCCCGAAGTCATGACATAACGAAAGATGATTGCCCCAAACTGCTGCTGGATGCGATACATCTCTTGTATAATATCTAAATCAGTGATCTTGGCCTTTGCTTCGGCCCACTGTTTGAGATGATCTGGCAGTGTAGAATTCTGCTGGTCAAGTAGGAACGCCCTCATGTGATGGAGTGCGTAGTAGGCTTCCTTCTTACTATTTTCCGGCTGCTTCACACAGGGAAACTCCGTTACATGGTTGAAGACGTGCACAAAAGCTTGACCTTCACGCACGAAGGTGGTGCCTTCCGTCGAGGCATAGCCAGTGAGAGCATCATCCAGAACTTCCTTGATCTTGTCATAGTTTTTCTTCTTTTCTAGACTCCCCGAGTCGAAATACGTGGCGTGGGAATGCTTCGGCGATAAGGATATGAGCGTGCAGTGTTCATCTCTGCGCAAAAAATTCAAATGGAATGTGTTGGAAAAAGAATGATGATAATCTAATAAAGCCAATCGATGGTGGCGAGTGAATAACGACTTACTCGGGAAAGTAAGGCACGATAATGTATTCCTTTGTCTTGTTCGCCACGAGGATTCTTTTTAGGTACGAGGCCACGATACGTCGTTTAGTGGGGGAACCTAAGCAGCCGTCACGCATGTAGTAGGGGTCCACTATAGCGATGCCGGTGTGTTCTCTCTAATGATCTGCATGGCCAGGCTAAGAGAAAACAGGTGGACCATGGTATAGTGCAGCGGGTATAGGTGGAACATATTGAAGATGTCGCAGAACCGCAGGAAGAAAAGATCCGCAGGGGCATTGTCGACGAAGCCAAAGCCTGGTGGCACCTTAACCACGAATACCGGGTGCGAGGGATCTTTCTCCGATAGAAGCCGTCTCTTTATCGTCAGCACGCCATCATGCACACTCTATAGTTCCGAACTGGCGAGCCTCCGCAAATTCTTAGGTAGCATGGGCTCACCCGCCACATGAATCCCCCACATAATACCCTCGGGTCTTGGTGGCCCGTCCCGAAACCTGATCGGATTCGCAGTTCTTGATGCCACCGGCTGGCTCGAGCTGCTAGATTTTCTTTTCCTGCCCTTTTTTCCTTTTGGAGAGCGGGCAGGCACCGCAATCTGAGCACCGGCCGCCCTATGTAGTGTGTCAGGGCTTAGAATAAAGGGCCGGTTAGTTGTATCAGCTGGCTTTGTAAAGGCGCAAGCTGGAGGCGTCTCCTAAGAACCAAACAGACGCACTACAAGGAATCCGTTGATACATGACCCTCCATTTTCGTCACAGAATCGTCATTGTCTATAATATATGATAATCTTATGACAGAAAACAGATCGTCAAAAACTAAGCGTCAGTAATTACACACAATGACGTTTTTACTGAAATCATCATAATCTTTTATGACGATATTGAATCGACATAACCGTTATGACGATCCAATATCGTCACGGGTCATCTAGCCAGGCCAGGTCAGATCCTACGTGGCCAATCCGACGTGGCAAAACTATGACGAAATGAGATCGTTGTAATGCAAATTCAGCCCGGTCCATTTCTATAGTCTACATGGGATCAACCCAACAACTCTGCCCTTTTATATTCTTTAACCTCTGAAATCTGGTCAACTACATGGGCCAAGAACAACATTCTGGCCATTTTATTTTATGGGCCATGCCCTTTCTATGAAGCATTTATTTTCATTTTTGGCCTTTTCATTTTGAGCTTTCTATTTGGGCTAACACGGGTCCTAGAACAGGTCCCACTTGTCATTTTCATTTTTCCACATTGACAGTAATTAAACAATCAATAATTTCTTCACACCAGAGAGAATACATGCAATTCTTTTTATTCAAACAGAGCAAATTCATGAATAATATTTCAAATAGCATCGACTTGTTACAATCTTGCACATTTCACATCTCGTATCCAGCTACTAATATATACAATCATGCACATATTAGATTTCACATCAGGTATCTAGCTATTCTTTGATGATCTGGAACTTCTTCTTGCTTCCTCTCCCTCTATCTTATTGAGCATGTACCTGTAGCTCTTGTAAAAGAGAGGATATCCTGGAAATGACAGAAAATTCAGTTAAGTAATAACTAGGCCTTCAGTTCAAAGAGGACAAACTTCTAATTGTTACTACCATACAGTAATGTAAATAAGCAAAAGATATATTTGTTGGTACGGGCAAAAGCAATGTAGATGCTAACGGCTAGGAAACTATATATTTTTTGTGGCCTTTCCATTAGCACTCAAATTACCCATATGCTAAAACATCACCTCCATTAGATACTAGGAATTCCAAAACTTTGGGGAGACGGGAGAACACGAAAACATAATGCATACTAAACATAACTAGTATCTTAACTTTTAACACAGTTATGCCTTAACTCCAAGTTAATTGTAATCACTAACTGGCTAGAGTACAATTGTTCTAATTAACTAAAGTACAATTCTGCATCTACTGTACTGGCCAAGAAATGTTAGAACGGAAAGCTACAAGTTAAGCTATCTTCACAAAAGAAAAGAATAGAGCAGGTGGGAGCATTTCTATTAGCTTGAGGCTGGCGGCATACTCGAGGGATGTTGTAGGTTCTTGTCGATGTAGAAGTCCATCAGGCGCTCCTGCAGGAGCCGTTGAGGAAGACATAGCATGAGAGGATCTTATCGAGGAGACCCATGAGGCGCCCACCAGGTGATGGATACCATGATGGCCTGATTGTACATCTTTATTTGTATCATATAAAGAATGTCATTTATAAAGAATACAAAACAAATATACAATGATTGATTGCTTATACTTATATCAAATCAACCAATAGCACTTTAACACATATATGTGAGAATGTAGCACGATGTTATGAGCATATTATTCAGGAACACACATATAGTAGCACAAGATATCTGCAATGACTCCTTGAACTCTAGAAAGTAAACTACTTTAGTGATCACAATAGAACAGTAAAAAAGAAGAACAAGCAATACATGAATCACAATAATAAGATAGATGAGGCAACTACCATTAGAGCTAAGAATCTGGTCGTCGACAGGGGGCACATTGAGCGTTTGCACATATCTGAACAAAGCCAAGTTCCAAAATCAATTCAGTTCCACTAAATCTAATGGGAAACAATCTAAATGCATACTTGAAACAAACTATACATAGCCATTATTTAGTTGCATGAAGTAAGCATTGAATCCTCTAATATCTCCATTCATACAGCTCAGTTATGTGCTGAAGCTAGAAAAGAAAACTCTAAAAGAGACCAGCCCAAGACCTGAACAGATTCAGCAAGAACCAAAAGTGCAGTAGAAAGTAAAGGACACGATACTGGGCAACAGATACTGGGCAGTACCACTACATGACCATGAGACAGCGGCGGGGAGAACGAAATGAGGGGATAGGACATGGGGTTTATAAGGAAGTGCATTATCATGCAATTTATCACACAATTTATAAGGCTACAAATGATATCAAACTTTTCAAGCATGATCAAGTTATATAATGGCGCTATACATGTGATCAAACATTTTCAAGCATGATTAAAATCCAACGTTACAAGGTAGCAGGTACCACAAATTTTTATCATCAATTACATCAAAACAGAATCTCAGCAAGTAATCGTCTTGTAGTTATTATGACCATGTGAGCTATAACACCAAAGCATTACATGTGTCAAAATAACAAAAAGCAATTCTCATCTGGGAGAAGATTTACTTATGCTGCGAAACATGTATTAACAGCGCACAAATGCTCCAATTTGCATTAGAATCCAATAACTATGATAACAAGCTAGACTAGAAGATGTAGACGGTTCTGAAATTTCGGATCTGACGATATACATGTAAGCTTCGAATCCGACAAACAGAGTTAGCGCAGGAGTCCTAGAGGAAACCTTAGGACCCGCATCACTCGCGATCGAATTCGGAGATGGGTTTTTTCTACCCGGGATGCATCCTCCAACAGAACACTATGAAGTATGACGAGGGATGAGAGGTATCACCGGCGTGCGTGGCGGCGGGGACGGCTCCCAGACGCTGCTGCTTGTGGAGGGAAGTGGATCCTGGCGGCGGTGACTGCGTCTGGGGGTAGGCAGTGTGGCTCGCGTCCTGGTGTCCGGTGCCCCCTCTCCGGCGTGCAGCAGCAAGCTTGACTGGAAGTAGCCCTCCATGGCGGTGCCGATTCCGGGGGCGGCCAGGATGGGAGGAAATGGCACTTCGGCTTCCCTGTCCTTGTCCAGGACGAGCGCCGGAGCCAGAACTGTCGGGCCGCGCCGGGTAGCAGGTCGGAAAGGGTGGCAGAAGACCGGGAGAAGCCGCGCGATGTCGGGATGCGTCGTCCTCGACGGCGGCCGGCGGATGAGGCGCTAGGGTTTGCTAGGCAGCACGATCTGAGGCGCGAGAAAGCGGCGTGGGTGATGGAATGCAACGAGGAGAGGACGGCGGGGATGCGACAGCAAGGAGTTAGATGCGGTCGTCTCTGGAGAGGGAGATGGGGAATCGAGACGAGTGGCGGCAGCGACAGAATCGAGAAGAGTGGCGGCGGCGAGGTGAGGAGGAGGAGGAGGAGGAGGAAGGGGCCAAGAGATCGCGATCTAGAATACGATCTGGCGGCGGGGTGCTGGGAGGGAGGGAGGTAGGTCGGGGTAGGGTTAGGGTTAGGGCTGGAATCCTGGGAACCCCATGAGGTGCAGCGGGTTTCTAGTCGTTGGATCGGTGTCGTGGACGTCTCAGATCGGTTTTCTGGGGCTGATCCGTGGGTAGCCCAGTCCTCCCTCCTGATTGGCTGGATTTGGGTGTTTATTTTCCGAGTGCAAAAATAGTTTATTCTGTTAAATATCCACCAAATAAATTTTGCAAAATGCTACCATTCTATTTTTCAAAAATACTAGACCACCTTATATGGAAAATGTCCCAATTGGGGTATCCCAAACCTTTTCTTCCACCCCTAGCGAAAAAGACAAATTCCTGCCGAATTGGCAGGAAGTGGGTCCGATTTGAACTACAGGTACATGATCCGATGGCCATTATTTTTTGAAAAAATGATTTTTAGACTCACAATATGCTATTTCTTCAGATATTCAATGCAAGTTTTGTGAGGCTCAGCCTCGAGCTAACAACCTTCATGCCCGCCGTTTAGACCATAGTTTGAAACGGTCATAAAAATTTCAAAAATGGTCCGATTAATACAAATCCTTCATGTGGTGTCTTATTGTGTGATATAGTTGCGAGTAAAAATACCAAACTTGGTATTTTGCAAGTGTCTCGAAAAACCCTTCTCAGAAATGACCTAACATGTTCGAGGTTTCATGGCTTTCGCGCCAAACGACCAATGATATGGACAGAATCGCGGCATAGTTTATGATAATGTGTCCATATTGTGCATCCATATGTATTGTGGGATGGAAAATAATGTTGCAGGAGGAAGTTTTCCTTTTCGTCGCACAAAAAACTCATTTTTCATTTTCCGAGCGCAAAAAACGGGCCGTTTTGTGAAGGAACCACCAAATGAAAGTTTCCAAATTCTACCATCCCATTTTTCAAAAATAATAGGCCAACTTACTTGGAAAAATTTCCCAATTGGGGTATCCCAAACCTTTTCTTCCACCCCTGGCGAAAAAGACAAATTTCTGCCGAATCGGTAGGAAGTGGGTCCGATTTGAACTATAGGTACATAATCCGATGCCTATTATTTTTTGAAAAAAATTATTTTTAGACTCACAATATGCTATTTCTTCAGAGATCCAATGCAGGTTTTGTGAGGCTCAGCCTCGAGCTAACAACCTTCATGCCCGCCATTTTGACCATAGTTTGAAACGGGCATAAAAAATTCAAAAGAGGTCCGATTAATGCAAATCCTTCGCGTGGTGTCTTATTGTGTGATATAGTTGCGAGTAAAAATACCAAACTTGTTATTTTGCAAGTGTCTCGAAAAACCCTTCTTAGAAATGACCTAACATGTTCGAGGTTTCATGGCTTTCGGGCCAAACGACCAATTATATGGACAGAATCGCGGCATAGTTTGTGATAATGTATTCATATTGTGCATCCATATGTATTGTGGGATGGCAAATAATGTTGCAGGAGGAAGTTTTCCTTTTCGTCGCACAAAAAACTCATTTTTCATTTTCCGAGCGCAAAAAACGGGCCGTTTTGTGAAGCAACCACCAAATGAAAGTTTCCAAATGCTACCATCCTATTTTTAAAATATAATAGGCCAACTTACATGGACAAATGTCCCAATTGGGGTATCCCAAACCTTTTCTTCCACCCCTGGTAAAAAAGATAAATTCCTGCCGAATCGGCAGGAAGTGGGTCTGATTTGAACTACAGGTACATGATCCGATGCCCATTATTTTTTGAAAAAAATATTTTTTAGACTCACAATATGCTATTTCTTCAGAGATCCAATGCAGGTTTTGTGAGGCTCAGCCTCGAGCTAACAACATTCATGCCCGCCATTTTGACCATAGTTTGAAACTGGCATAAAAAAATTCAAAAACAGTCCGATTAATGCAAATCCTTCGCGTGGTGTCTTACTGTGTGATATAGTTGCGAGTAAAAATACCAAACTTGTTATTTTGCAAGTGTCCCAAAAAACCCTTCTCAGAAATGACCTAACATGTTCGAGGTTTCATGGCTTTCGGGCCAAACGACCAATGATATGGACAGAATCGTGGCATAGTTTGTAATAATGTGTCCATATTGTGCATCCATATGTATTGTGGGATGACAAATAATGTTTCAGGAGGAAGTTTTCCTTTTCGTCGCTAAAAAACTCATTTTTCATTTTCTGAGCGCAAAAAACGGGCCGTTTTGTGAAGCAACCACCAAATGAAAGTTTCCAAATGCTACCATCCCATTTTTCAAAAATAATAGGCCAACTTACATGGACAAATGTCCCAATTGGGGTATCCCAAAACTTTTCTTCCACCCTGGCAAAAAAGACAAATTCCTGCCGATTCGGTAGGAAGTGGGTCCGACTTGAACTACAGGTACATGATCCGATGCCCATTATTTTTTGAAAAAATGATTTTTAAACTCACCATATGCTATTTTATCAGATATCCAATGCAAGTTTAGCGAGACTCAACCCCTAAATAAGAATTATCACTCCTTAGTTTCAAACTCATATTTTGAATTATGATATTGTCCCTACTATAGACTATTGTGAAATTCATAAATCTACTATTTTTAAATAATAAAAATTATTCATATTTAACACCCTAAGACGATCTATTGAATTTTATAGAAATTTAGAGACAAAAAACAATTATTTTGGACTTCCTATGAAAAAGCTACAAAAATATTAAGAAAAGAGAAAAAAACTACTGTAACTGGACCGACCTAATCTACAACGCGTGGTCAAAGTTGGCCTAGATAACAATGAAGCCCACCTCCCTTCCCACCACAGCCCACCTCCTTCCCACTACAGCGCACCTATTGAATAGTTATAATCCCTCTATGTACTAGTTAGACACAAAGGAATAAGTGCTTTAGTGGCAGTGGGTGGTCGCTGCCGCTGGGAGGTTGGGAGTTCGACTCCTAGGGGCTCTTCTTTTTGTTGATTATTTCTACCAGGTGCTAAGGCCCACAACAGGCCCACAACGCCAAGTTAAAAAAAAGAATATAGCAATCTGGGCCTAAGGCCCATGCCACCCGATCTTGACTGGACCGTAAAGGCCCAGCCCATTCGATCTGGACCAGATCAGTTTATGTTTATAAATTTGCAACGCGGTAATAAGCACAAAGCAAATGGGTGGCGGCATGGTTAGGTTGTTGTATTTGTTTGAGACGCGGTCCCTAGTTCGACCTCTGGGTTCTCCATCTTTTTGCGCCATTTATCATGAATTTGTGAAAAAATGTTATGTTAATAAAGAATAACTGGACATTTAGATCACTAATAATAGTGTGACCTTGTGGTTCCCAGGTTTGATCAGTAGTGAGCAGTTCGTGGGGTCTTGGGTTCAATCCCCTTCTCCACTTCTTTTTGCTATATTTATTTTAGTTTGGTTGGTCTATTTGACACGTAGACGTATATTGACACATGGACATGCCACGTAAGCATATTTGCTGATGTGGTCAATCAGTTAAATCAATTTATTTTATTTTAGACAATATGACGATTTAAACTGGTCGTAATCGACTACAAATAAGGATCTAATATGTACCGTGTAGATTATGACAATTTCATCTGATGAAATTGTGACGATTCTAACAAAAACGTCGTAATTCTACAGGATTTTGACCTCTCCAAATAGCCTACGACCATCTTGTGCGAAATCATCATAAATCTATGACGATTTCATTTCCCCTCACTAAGAGAAGGTCACAAGTTAACACATTTCTTGTAGTGACGCTTGGTGATAGTGGCTTTTTCTGTGGGGCCACCAGCTAGGTCTTTGTTGCTAAACTGAGTGTTGAAGAACAGATCATTCCAGTCTTCGTCGTCCTCGGCTGGATCCTGCGCCATGTGTATATCATCAACATGATCATCCGACCCACCACGTGGAGGTGACAGCGAGGGCGGTAAGGGGGCCTTGCCACTGCTTGTCGCTGGCACGACAGGCGGTGCTGTTGTCTGTGGCGTGATGGCCCCCGCCGTCCCCAAACGGATCATTCTCTTTGGCCATTGCAAGAATAAGCCGAAGCAACTTCTGAGGACAGCTGGCTCTTCTGCATCCGCTCCTGGGGGTTGAATGGGAGGTTCTAGGTCGTCGCAGTGCCTTGGCACCCGACTAATTTTAACCCTGTGCACGCTATCTGGCATCGGCCTTGAGTGGAACGTGCGCTGCAAGGGTTGAACGATGGTACCCTTGGCAACGTCCCTCAGCTCGTTGTTCACGTAGCATAAGAGACTGCAAGGAACATCCGTTTGCGGAAACCATGTATGGCGTCGTCAGAGATGCCATAAGAGTAATGGATGGCGTGAAAGGGGTAAAGAAATTTGTCTATCGTGATGGAGTCGAGATCGGCTAATGTCGAGGCACCGCATACGGCAACGGGCGTACAAGAGACGGAAGGGCTACTTCATGGCGCGGTGCTGGCCGCCGGTGTATTCTCCCTACCGGGTGCTTGGAGCTCTGGTCCGCCGCGACGATGGAAGGGGGCCACCAACATGTACTTCGGCGCCGCAGTGATGGAAGGGGGAGTCACCAACACTTGCGGCGCCGCGGTGCTAGCGGGCGGAGTCACGAACACGTAGTTCGCCTGATTCGTCGGCGCCGTGTTGTTCGAGTGGCTGATGACCATGCTTGGAATCGGGAATGGCCCTACTCGACCACCCGCACTCCAGTTCGCTATTGACTCCACCAAGGTAGGCAGGAAGGACGTGAGGGTGATTGCCAGGTTGTCTTGGACGATCTGCGGGATCCGCGCCACTTGTTCCTTAAGTTCTTGAACCTCGTGGTTTTCCTCCTAGCTCCTTCCCGACGGCGCCACATGCGTCCTCGGCGGTGGACCAAAATGATCCACCCAATTATTACCCCCGAGGTCGGCCAGACGGCCAGCCAACGACGACTTCTTCGTAACCGGCTCTATTTTCTTGGCCCGGTTCATCGCCCTCGACCGGGTGGCCGCCGTCGACCCCTGGGATGAGGAGCCCTGGGATCCATGACTAGCAACAATTTCCTCCTCCTACAGAAGAAGTAATAGTGAATCGTTTAGATCATCGATTAGAATGTAATCGAGTTGATCCGCGGTAATTAGATTACTTAGCACAATTTCCTCGAATTCCTTCACCGCAGGATCCGCGGTGAGTTGTTTGGTTTTTGGATTCACATGGTAATAGGCCCTGATGAAGTTTTGAACCTGCCCGGGTTCGAATTTCGCAAAGGGGTTTTCTATCCCCTTGGTTCTATACTCTTCGTCCTCCTTATTCCATTTGGCCTCCGCGGTTCTATATCCACCAGATCCGAGATTGTGATGACCTATATTCATCGCCTGCAGCACCTTGCCCCGATTACTATTGGCCAGGGCTCTTTCGGATTCACACCTCTCCTTGAACTCCCGGAACTGATCTTTGGTGATCTGCGGGTCAATCTTATGGATCTCCTCGAGACTTTTGCCTTCTTTATAGATCTTCTTCTTTATACGGGTTCTCCAGCTGGTCAGGGCGGTGCTCAACTTTGTGAGGGCAGATTTGTTTACTTCATTCCCATGATAATTTGTGTTCTGATACTTAGCGGGGAACTTGTATCTTGCGTGCAGCTTCTCGAAGAGGAGTGTGCGCAAGTGGCCATTATCTTTATGCCGGAGATTCTCGGTGTTGATCGAGATGGTTGTCCGGGTGATCGGCGCCACTTGCCCACCGTACCTTTTAACGACAAGGGCGGGCTCCAAAGGAACCCCTGATGGGCTCACTTCGGTAATTTCCTCCCTAACGGTGCCGACCGTGTTCGGGCGCCGTTCCTTCGGCTTCTTCTTCTTAGGAGGATTGCTACCACTCCCTGTGCCCTCGCCACCATCAGTGGTTTCATCACCCGCCGTTCCTTCAGCTTCTTCCTCCGCGTCTTCCATCTCATCATCCTCGCTCTCCGAAGGATGGTATTCTTCATTGTCTTCTATCCGCTGGGCTGCCTCCTAGAATGTCAATTGTTTATTCGGAGGTCTGAGTTCTCCTTCAGCGCTGATGCGCTTAGAACATCCAGCCTCGTCGTTGTCACACATCTTTGCACTAATAAAAAACAAATAATTGGTTAAATGCACAGAAAAATCCGGCATGACCTTTGCTAATTTTCTTAAACTAGGAGTGCCCGATTTCTGCCGAAACGGAAGTTAATCAATATTTCGGTAAAAATCGGGACTCATTTCATATAAGAACCTACATACACGACATAATAAAGTGCTTCGTACAAGAACAAGCACAGCCAGCACAGCCAGTACATTACTAGCACATATAATTTTCCATAGTACATTACCAGCACATATAGTATATTACCAGCACAGTCAGTACATTACCAGCACATATAGTACATTACCAGTACATTTCATAGGCAAAAATACATAGTGCTTAGATGAACAACAATGCCTATATTAACAGTTGCTTTTGGATTCTTATTTGGTGCTGAAAATCTTAAGAAGAGCCTCATACAGCAAGACCTCATGACTAAACATATGTTAAAACACAATTAGAAACATGCACTGAAAAATATAAGAAGTCATATTCATACAAAAACAAATTACAGTAAAAATTTCAACTTTTATACTACAGACATAATAATAGTCAAAGTGCCATAACTGCATTTAACGATCAAACCGAGTATAAAAGTTTCCTACAGATGGGTAAGCAGAAAAGCCTACATCAACTGGTTCCACCCAGCCCATTCATATCTTACAGGCTTATATATGAGGAATGGCACCAATAGAATCTCACATGAGCTGCACAGGTTTGTGCTGACTTGATACTCTGCCCACCCCCCAGCAAACAACTAAAATGAAGTGCACTAGGCTTTACAAAAAAGAAAAATTAATCGGCAAAGTGAATGATCTGCATTGATTTAGACTCTGAACTTTATTCTGCAGTGAAATTATAGCACAATCTGCCATCTAGACTAGGACAATTATAGCAGCTTCGCCTGGTCATCCATGTTAGATTGTTCAGATCCAGAATACCAGTTCAGACATGTTCTTTGCAAAAGCCAGTTTAGACAGATGCTGTGTGAGCTCTAGTACCATTTCACCGGGACTTTTTTTACAGTCATACCACCCAAATGAAGAACAGAAGGGTACGCCCACACCCAAAAAACAATGTTGGCACTAAAAGAATTATTACACTAATGCAAATATGAAGAAATTTAATGGCACAAACGTTGAGAAACAAATACAATGTCGCATTCCTGACAATTCTTATGTAAGAACAGATATATTCTTATAAAGGAATACAAAATAATTGTGATAGATTACACAGTGAAGATATGGGCAGATTATGAGTCCTAAATGAATGAAGATATTACCAAAAGTTTAGTAGATTCAGAATGCTAAATGGACAAAGCTTCTAGAAAATTCAGCAGATTCTAAAATTTCAGAAAAAAATTAACAGATTCTAAATCATGTGACAACAGCATAATAAAAATCATTGATTGAAATACGAAGGTTTCATCATAGAAAAAGATTTTTTTTCTTTCCTTTTTCTTCTTCGTTTGATTTTTTGGGTTCCTAACAATTCTTATGTAGGCAAGATAAAAAGTTTTTCTTTTGTACACATGAAGATACATGCTCTCTGGGGCTCAATGCCTTGTGGCATGGGATAACCGTAGCGCAGACGCTGGCATCACCGTGGAAGCAAACCACGCGGAGGATCTCACCAGATACGTGAGCCGGGTCGCCAAAGACGACCCCACAATACTAAATAAGCCCAACTCGGAGAACGACAGCTCGACCGCGTTCGAGGCCAGCACACACACCCGCACCGTCGAGCTGGTCCCAAGCGACTCCAGCTAGACAGTGACGATCGGGATAGGCATGAGCCCCCCATAGGAAAGCACGCTCATCGAGTTCCTACGTGAGAATCGTGACATATTTGCATGGAAGCCATCTGACATGCCAGGTGTCCCGAGGGAGCTCAATGAGCACAAACTCAACGCCGACTCTAAGGCGCGACCTGTCAAGCAGTTGCTGTGGCCCTTCAATGAAGAACTCCGCCAAGCAATCGCCAAGGAGGTGCAGCGTTTACTCGCTGCAAGCTTCATCCGGCCCATCAAACACTCCAAGTGGCTGGCAAACCCAGTCCTGGTCGAAAAGAAGAGCGGGACCTGGAGAATGTGTATCGACTACACAAACCTCAACAGCGCCTGCCCAAAGGAGCAATTTGTCCTCCCGCGCATCGATCAGATCATTGACTCGACCGTGGGCTCGGAGTCGCTGTGCTTCCTTGATGCCTACTCTCGTTACAACCAGATCAAAATGGCAGTCGTGGACGAGGAGAAGACGACGTTCATCACGCCATTCGGTGCCTTCTGCTGCACCGTCATGATGTTCGGCCTCAAGAACGCTGGCACGACCTATCACGGGTGCATGTAGGAGTGCCTTGCGAGCCAAATTTTCCGCAACATCCACGTCTACATCGACGACATGGTGGTCAAGTCCAATCGCTAGAGCGATCTACTCGCCGACTTGGCTGAAACCTTGGCGAATTTGCGGAGGTACAAGATCAAACTCAACCCAGGGAAGTGCACCTTCGGTGTACCCACTGGGAAGCTACTGGGTTACGTAGTCTCCAAGCGAGTCATCGAGGCGAACCCCACCAAGATCGATACGATCACCCGGCTCGGCAAACCCGAGTGCCTCCGCGACGTCCAGAAGCTGGCCGGGCGAGTCGCGGCTCTCAGCCGCTTCATCCCCTGGCTAGGAGAGAAGGCAATGCCTCTCTACCACTTAATGCGCAAGAACCCCACGTTCCAGTGGGACAAGGAAGCACACGACACACTCCGCACACTCAAAGAAGTGCTACTCGCTAATGCTCATCTACGTCGCGGCATCCGAGCGAGTCATCATCGCCGTCATGGTCGTCAAACGGCCAGAAGAGAGCAAGGAGGGACCAGTGCAGCGGCCCGTCTACTACATCAGTGAGGTCCTCACCGAATCGCGATAGTGCTATCCAAAATACCAGAAACTGGTGTACGCGGTCTTCTGAGCCCACCAATGGCTACCACACTACTTCCAGAAGCACCCAATCACAGTCGTCTCCTCTGCGCCGTTGTAGGACATCATCCGCAATCCTGAGGCGACTGGGCGAGTCGCTAAGTGGGCCGTCGAGATCAGTGTCCACAACATCAGGTATGAGCCACGGAAGGTAATCAAGTCGCAGGCCTTGGCGGACTTCCTCGCCAACTGTGAGGAGGCGCAGCATCCAGAGAAGTTGCCGTACCTCCACTACTGGTCGCTCCACTTCGACGGGTCCAAGAACACAGATAGTGCAGGGGCATGAATCGTACTCACCTCCCCCAAGGGCGACAAGCTCCGCTACATGTTGTACCTAGACTTCACCCCCTGCACCAACAACATGGCCGAGTACAAGGCCCTCCTTCACGACATGCGAGTCGCCAAGGAGATGAACGTCAACCGCCTACTATGATACAGCGATTCCGACCTCATTGCCGCGCAAGTCGCTGGTACCTGTGATGCCGTCTCCCCCACCATGGCGGCATACCGCCAAGCAGTGGACCAGCTGGGGGGGCCACTTCGCTGGCTACTCCGTCGAGTGGATCGACCGGCGCAAGAACGAAGAGGCCGACGCCATCTCTCGCATTGGGTCGGCTCGTCAAGTGCCACCCGCCGGTGTCTTCCTCGACACCATCCACAACCCCTCCGTCTCTCCACCAAAGGACATCGACCTTGGGATCCTGCTGCAACCATAACTCGCCCTAGTCGCCATGATCACGGAGCCAAGCGACTGGACCGCGCCATATGTTGCCTACCTCGAAGGAGGGAATGTCGTGGTATTGCCGACGAGTACGCCATGGAGGGGTCCTCACAGTGCGTGTTTAGAGACGTGGGGGAAGGCGGACGATTGACGGGTACAAGGTAACACAGCGTACCCAGGTTCAGATCCCACAACGGTGGCGGAATCCTTCTCCTACTATAAATCACTATAAGGGCAATACGCCGAGTTACAAGGATTGGTTCGCTGTGCGAGGTTGTATGAATCGATGCCCTAAAGGCTCCCATAGGCCCGACTTATATAGTCGCCAGGTCCTAGGGTTACTGGGAAAAGTCCTAGCCAGACAGGTTACAGAGTCCTACACCGTCTATTACCAGTCTTGCGTGTCTTGTACTCCAAGGCTCCGGGTACGTCAGTGACTCCAACCGTAGCCTTCCTTTATCCAGCATGGGCCTCCCATCTGGATCCATCTAACTGGGCCGCCTAGCAGGCCATGGGCCATGCTACCAACTGTGGGCCACCCGGGTTATCCGGATAGGAGACATGCTATGAGGATACCCATATAGCATATCCCCAATAGTAGCCCCCGGAGAACTCCGAGATCTTGCATCGTCTTGCCTCTTCACGCTGAATGCTCCGTGTAGATGGATGTCGGCAAATCGTCAAGCAATATCTTGTAGTCCTACCAAAGAACCCTCCAAGGTTTTCTCCGTCTTCAATATGTAAGTCGGAGAACATGCTGAATCTTCCATCGTACTCTTCTGTAGCCGGACTAGATCCGTCCATGCCGGAATCTTCTAATGTGACGGTTCATCTGCCTATGTCAGCTAGGACGACGTAGACGTAGGTCAGCAATGCCTCGTAACTCACACATGCAGAGAACGCAATCATGTCCGATTTTCCCGCGCGAGCGATACGAACCGTTGGCAGCGACGGTTGGGGACGTGGCGAAATTTCCGCACACGTTCGCGAACACGTCGTCTACGCGGCAACCGTCCGATTAAGATGCACGAATCTTGATGCTGGAGATCATAAATAGTAACTGCGGTGGGATTTTTTACTTTTCACCTCATTCTCTCCTCGCATCGTCTTCTTCCTCCAGCGCGTTCCTCCTCGAGCTCTCCGCGCAAACTCGCGAAAAACCCTAGCCCCAATTCTCGCCAGTCACCTCCAAACTCACTCCATGGCTAGCAGCAGCACTACCCCTTCCATGGCGGAGTCGAGCGAAGCCGCAGCAAAGCCGTCGATCTCTATCATCGTGCCTCCAGAAGGTTTGGTCACCCCCATCACTGCGGTGGTCGAGTCCACCGGCGGCAACCATAATCCAGCGACGCTGGAGCCGCTGGAGGAGGAGCTTGACTCTCACAAGGGCGATTGGCGCGGTTCGGATATCACGGACCGTGACATCAAGGAGCTGATCGCCGAGGGCTACCTCCCTGCGACGGAGGGGATCGCCTGGCGGGCGGTGCCGGCCGGTGAGGTGACACCTTCTCCCCAAGCCGGAGAAAAAGTGTACCTCAAAGCCTAACTGGTACGCGACATCTCCCTGCCCATCTCCAACTTCTTCCTTTCCGTCTTAAAACACTATAGAGTCCATCCCAGAACCTTTCTCCCAATAGCATCTTAGCGCTTAGCAATTGCGCGGCGCTCTGCGAGGGTTACCTAGGGATTAAGCCTAGGCTAGATCTCTTCGTGTATTTCTTCACCGTCAAGCGTGAAGCCAGGGCTAGCAAGGATGAACTTAGGAATTGCGGCACCATAAGCTTCAAGATCCATCCTTGCCGGCGGTTCCCCGACATCGTCGGCCACGAGTCCTGCAAAAACTGGCAACGTACTTACTTCTACGACCTAGATATCCCTCTTGCTGGCCGAGAAGTAACGTACCCGGACATTGTAGACGGAGCCGCCGCTGAAGCCTCGTCATGGAGATCCCAGGCCTCCCTTCCCTCCGACCTCGATGCTTCCCGCGCCATAAGGCAGATAGAATGGTTCGTAGAGACGGGTTTGACCGTCTTAGACCTAGCCATGTGCTGGTTCATCAGGCGAATCCAACATCTGCAGCACCGCGCGAAGCTCATGCACGAGTATACCAGCGATAGAAGGGATAGCCTCCGCATCTCCGTGGACAACTTCTCGAGTGACTCCGTCAAGCTCCGCCTCAAGGACATCGTCAAGGTGAAGTACAAGAAGCGTGGCTTCACCATCACCTACGACATGTTCGTAGACGGCAAGTGCCCAAAGGTAGTTATTTATTTTCCATGTATGACATATACTCCAGTTCTTCCGTCTATCAAATGTCATCTCGTCTAACACGGTGGTTCTTCACCTTACAACTTAGCGACATAGATGAGGACAGCATGGCTCCTCAAATCTATGACCCAAATATGAAGGAAGTCACCGTCGTGTCCGACGACGATGCTCCATTGGCGCGCAAGCGGAAGAGATCCACCTCTGACGCTTCCGACAGAGGCAAGAAGAAGAAGACGGAGGGTGGAGCCTCCAAGAAGACTACCGCCGCCCTGGAGGCGGAGAAGAGAAAAGTTACCGGGATCCCCTTTGCGAAAGCACCCCCACTTGTGTATGCTTCTTTCTCTCTGACATTGTCTATTTATCTGTCTTGCTCCTGTACTTATGCATTTTGCACGTTTCAGGAAGAAAGCCATGACCAGCCTGAAGAAGACCTCCAAATCATTGCGGGCTTCTAGAACCATTAAGGATATGCTGCATCACGACGCATCTCCCGCCATCGCCCCTGCCACTCCCTCCATCAAGCCCTCGTCTGCCCCAACAAGCTCACAAGCTAAGGAGGCATCTGACCCTTCTTCCATGGAAGTGGACTCAGGTGCCTCTACCGAGGTCGCTGTTGTCGGCGAGCAGGCGACGCAGGAGAGTGCCGCCCACCAAATGGCTGAAGCTCCGGCTAAGGATGCCATCGGTGGCGGTAAGGCGGTGGTGGAAGCTGGTACTTCTGTCGTAGGCGGCGTCCCCGCACCCAAGAAAACCATAGAGTATCCAAAGATAGTCTATCCGGTGCTTACACCGAGTATCACTGCTCTGGTTCCACGTGCGGCACCGACATCTCCGACGTGCGGTCTAGAGGAGCTCCTCCGACAAGCAGAAATCTTGCAAGGAAATAGCGTATCCTTTGGCAAGCTGCTGGCCGAGAGCGCTACCAACCACAAGATCATTGCACTTGTAAGTTTTATTTGCCTTTTGCATTTCAAATGAGTATCCCACTATAGCCCTCGAGGATGCAGACGAAAAACCATAGGTCTTTGCATCTATATGCTCTAAGAGTGACTAAGTTAGAAAACCTCTCACTGTAGCCCCCAAGCATATAGGTGGAATGAATTATTCCGACTAGATTCTTTAAGAGTAGCATACGTAGTGTTTATAAATTTCAATACTGTAGCCCCCAAGCCTCTAGTGGTAACTGAATTAGTTCCGACTAGATGCTTAAAGAAAAGCTAAGCATATATCCGAGTTAAAAACTTTATACTGTAGCCCCCAAGCTTCTAATCGAAAACTGAATTAGTTCCGACTAGATGCTTAAAGAAAAGCTAAGCATACTGCTAAGTCAAAAACTCTCGCTGTAGCCCCCGAGCGTCTAGGTGGAAATTTTCTGCCTAGATGCTCCAAGCATACCAAACAACGTTTCAACTTTTTTCCTTTTTTCCACAGAACGAGAATGCTCGGAGGGGCATGGCCAACGACAAGTATCAGAAGATGCGCGCAGACTTGGAAGCTGAAAAGGGTAAAACTGCCTTCTTGAAGGAACAGATCACCAAGAGCAAGCGTCTGTTTTCTTTTTCGCATTCCGACTTGGTTTTGTGCCCATATTCTCCGAGTACTCACTGTGTACTTTTGCTTTCTCCGACTTGCAAAAACCATTGCCAAGGCCAAGAATATTGTCGAGCAATCCAAGCACATTCAAGAGCTGGATAGAGAGAACAAAATTCTTAAGAAGGAGAGGAAGGACATGTTGAAAATGCATGAGGAGTCAATGAAGGTCCTGCAGGACTCCGCCACCGAGGAGGTCAATCGCTTGAAGGAGGAGATCTCGATCTTAAGAGATCATAAGAAAGCTGCCGATGAGCAGAATCAACGCCATCATGAGGCGTATAAGCTCCTCCAACAAGAGAAAGAATCCTTGGCGGACACCCACTGGCAAGCTAAGGCCAGCATCTTCAGTAAGTTTTCTCCGTCTTGGATTTCTGTAGTCTACATACTCTGAATTTTTGAACTCATGCGCTCCTTGTTGGAATTTTTAGCTCCTATGGGTTTAACCCGGTCGCCTCCTCCAGCAAAGGAATGCTTGGTTCTTGCCAGCAACTTCATCAACACCGCCATCACGCAATCCAAAGAGATCGCCAAGCCCCTCTAAATTAATATCAAGGCGTCGGACTCTATGGCGAAGTACTCGGAGATTCTGCGCCGAGCCCCCGAGTGTATCACAAGCTGGAAAGCTTCATGTGCACGGGCTAGAGCAAGGATGCCGCTGTCAATGGTGAAGGCACACTACAAAGATGCCGACATCGACACGGTAACCTCTGGCATTCCCAACGTGGATGACGATGGCAAAGAGATTAACCAAGAATCTATCTTGTCATCACTCACGGATTATGACACTAGAGTTGCCGACTTAGTCGACATCAACGTCTTCATGCTGATGAACACCATCGATGTCGGCAACCAAAGTTCCTCCGAGTCTCTTCACACCGCCGACTTTGAGGGTGGCTCTCCTGCTGCTGATGATGCTGCTTCCAAGTCGCCTGCGCCAAAGGAATAAAAAACAATATTGTAATATTTGTTTCACCTTTGATGCGTATGCGGAAAAAACTTATATATGTAACTTAAGGCGGAAAACAATGTTGTATGTCCTGCTACTTAAGAACTAGTTTCTAGCATGTATTGCCGACGAGTACGCCATGGAGGGGTCCTCACAGTGCGTGTTTAGAGACGTGGGGGAAGGCAGACGGTTGATGGGTACGAGGTCACACAGCTTACCCAGGTTCAGATCCCACAACGGTGGCAGAATCCTACTCCTGCTATAAATCACTATAAGGGCAATACGCCGAGTTATAGGGATTGGTTCGCTGTGCGAGGTTGTATGAATCGATGCCCTAAAGGCTCCCATAGGCTCGACTTATATAGTCGCCAGGTCCTAGGGTTACAGGGAAAAGTCCTAGCCGGATAGGTTACAGAGTCCTACACCGTCTATTACTAGTCTTGTGTGTCTTGTACTCCAAGGCTCCGGGTACGTCGGTGACTCCAACCGTAGCCTTCCTTTATCTGGCATGGGCCTCCCTTCTGGATCCATCTAACTGGGCCGCCCAGCAGGCCATGGGCCATGCTACCAACTGTAGGCCACCCGGGTTATCCGGATAGGAGACATGCTATGAGGATACCCATATAGCATATACCCAACAGGGACCCTGCCGGCGAACGAGACGGAGGCGCGTGTGATCATGCGCCACTGCAAAATCCTTCGTCATCATCAACGTCGAGCTCCACAAGTGCAGCGTGACAGGTGTGTTCCAACGTTGTGTGCAGATTGCGGAAGGCTGCAAGATACTCCAAGACATCCATGCCGGCAACTACGGCCACCACGCCAGCGCTCGGTCCCTGGTCGCCAAAGCCATGCGACAAGGCTTCTACTGGCTCACCGCGCACGCTGACGCGGTTGACATCGTCCAACGATGCATCGGGTGCCAAAAGTACGCCAACCAGACGCACATACCCAGCTCGGCGCTCAAAACCATCCCCATCACCTGCCAATTCGCCGTATGGGGCATGGACATGGTGGGCCCCTTCAAGAAGGGCCCCTCTTGCTACACCCACCTCCTGGTCGCAGTCCACAAATTCACCAAGTGGGTGGAGCCCAAGCTAGTCTGCAAGTGCGACGGGAAGTCCTCCGCCAAATTCCTACGCGAGCTCATCTACCACTACGGATTCCCGCACAGCATCATCACAGACAACGGCACCAACTTTGCCAAGGGCGCCATGTCCGAGTACTGCGAGGAGCATAATATACGGCTCGACCTCGCCTCAGTCGCCCACCTGGTGTCCAACGGCCAGGCGGAACGTGCCAACCAGAGCATCCTCCACCGCCTCAAGCCGCGACTGCAAGTCCCCCTCGAGCGAACTCCGGGATGCTAGGTCGAGGAGCTCCCCTCTGTCATCTGGGGCATCCGCACCTCCGCCAACTGATCGACTGGGTTCATGCCCTTCTTCATGGTGTACGGTACCAAAGCCGTCATGGCGACTGACCTCGAGCATGACTTGCCTCGTAACGTCAACTACGCGAAGCCCGACAACAAGCTCGCACACCAAGACGGGGTCGACCAGCTTGACGAAGCACGCGACCTTGCTCGCTCCCGCACGACCATCTACCATCAGGGACTCCACCACTACCATAGCCGCCGAGTTTGGACTCGCACCTTCCAGGAAGCTGACTTGGTACTATGACTGATCCAGGACAAGAAGGGCATGCACAAGCTCTCTCCCCCATGGGAGGGACCATTCACCATAGGGCGAGTCCTGGGAAACGACGCCTACTACCTCATCGACGTCCGAGGCAACGGACAACTCGACGTCAAGTGGCCGTGGAATGTAAACCTCCTAAGGAAGTTCTACACCTAGAACTCTGACCTGTATTTCCCCCGCCATGCAATAAAGATATTTGACTCGCACAAATTGTGTCTACTCTCCATCACTTGTGTCATTCGCACTCGTAAAAACAACATTATTCTAATCACGGAAGTCAATCCTTGGTTGCGCGACCGGCACGGCTAAGTAGTGTGACGCAAGGGCATCGAAGAAATTAGGGCCTTGCGTCATCCACGAAAACGCCAACTCGGAGCCCCCATCGGAGTCGCCCCGCTCGACTGGCCCGTCGGGCCACGACAAGCGCACTCGCTTCTAACAGTGACCTAGTCCTCCGCATCCTCGGCGCATCGACTTGAACGGTCAAGTACCACGCTCGGGGAATGATGCAAGTCCTAACCTATGCGGCTAGGGAAAACACCAAGTATGAGAGCATTCCCTGGATTCGCCACGCGACTGGCTCCTTGAGTCAGACGGAGTGACGCGCCAAGCACAACGCACTCCGTCCTCACCTACCTTGGGCATGCGACTGGAACAGCTAAGTACCAAGCTCAGGGACTCGCCCAACTGACCCCATTCGCGTCTAGTAAAACAGCTAAGTATAGAGCAGCCCTTGGGGTCACCAAGCAACTGGCTTCCCAAGCCACGGCGAGTCGACCTCAACTAACTAACAATACACAAACAAACATAGAGAGAGAAACACGAGATAAACCCCATCAAAGGGCGGATGCACTTGGGGACTCGTATAACAGAACAAACCAAACTCAAATCAAAAGCTGACTCAAGCATACTTGCATTCCTTACGGCAACAAAATATTGTTCGCTTACAAGGGCAGACATACACTTATTTCCACTAACGCCAATCGACAAGCTATCTACTCTGCAGGCTTCAAAGATGACGCGCCACCCCACCACGAACATGGATGAAGGGGACCCACGGGTTCGACGGGTGCGTGGTCAAGGTGCTCGCCATCACCGAACGGAATGGCTGCTCCGACTTTAAGTCGTTTTGCGTTGGCTTGGGGTCGTTCAAAGCAACGATCGTCTCCTGGTACGACAGGAGGTCGCCCATCGCCAGCACCCATTCAGAGTAAACAGCCGCCCGATCGGTCAACTTCAACACTTCAGCAATTTCAACCGTACCAGTCGCCGGTTGGTACCCACTAGTAACATCGTTGAGATCAAAATCATCAGGGAAGTGCGCAAGCCCAAGGCTGAGCCACGGCCCCGTGGAGGAAAGCTGACCACGACATGTACTCCACCACCGCTGGCGCCCTCTCCAGGTAGCGCCACACCTCCATGAGCTCGTTGGGAATATCCTCTGTAGGCGATATCTTCTGGAGGTACACACGAATGAGGTCGCCGAAAGCGTGGCAGAATCCACCAGCATGGTGACACACTGCCTTGCGTCATATAACTGCGCCTCAGGCTCGTCATCGAGAATATTCCCTGCAAGCAACAACAACTTAGGGCAGGAAGGATGCATAATTCGAGTCCACCTCCTCGGGGAATCAATGGCATAAGCAACTCGCATGCTCGGAGACTCGCTGTTACAACAACTACAAGACTAAGAAACTCACCGATGAGCGGATGGCAGCACCCCGTGATGAAATTTTGAAGACCCGTGAGGTCGTCCTGTAGCCCTGCGACAAGAGCATCGGACACCTTCCGCTCGTCAGCTGCGACAGCAATAGCAGCCTTGGCTCTCTCCTCTGTCGATCTAGCTTCCACCTTAGCGGCCTTGAGTTCCCTCTCCAGGTCGGCAACCCGCTTCTCCATGGTGGTCAACGACGACTGGGCAACCGTCAAGTCGTTGACTGGGACAAAGCCCTCATGGGCCTTGGAAATTGTGGCCGAATGTCCCTCTGCACAAAACAGGGGTGAGACGACAATCAAGCACAAGGAAGTAATGAAGTACACAATTCAAACACCTAACCGTGGTCGTCTGGAGCTGCTAGTTCACCTCCTGCACGAATCGGAGGTCGCGCTCTAGACGCTCTTTGGCGGCTAGTCGCTCCGCTGATTCACGCTGGAGGCCCTGCAGAAACGAAAGTAAGGTAAGCAAACATTGAAGAATTTCCTAAGTGCCTAGCCACTGAAATTCAGCGACTAGCCACTAGGGGACTGGACATCAAAGAATTTCCTAAGTGCCTAGCTGCGGAAATTCAGCGACTAGCCACTCGGGGACTGGACATCGAAGAATTTCCTAAGTGCCTAGCCGCTGAAATTCAGCGACTAGATACTTGGGGACTGGACATTGAAGATTTTCCTCAGTGCCTAGCCATTGAAATTCAAAGACTAGCCACTCGGGGATTGGACATAAAAAATCAATAAGAATCTTCCCGTAAAATTCAGCGAGCAGATCCTCGGGGACTAGAAATACCTGAACAGCCATGCCTAGCATGCTGTGCAGCTCGACCGCATCCACCGATGGCAGCACAAAAGGCATGCGCCCGTGACGCTGTTGGACGTCTGAGCCCAATACCTCGGGTACTTGGGACGATTGCACAATGACACTCGCAGCAGAGTCCTTCGCCAAGAAGCGAGGGAAGGTCGCCACCGTCATTTGGCGAGAGAGATTTGTGCCTTGGAGGCTCACGGCTTCAGCGTGTCGGAGTCAGATTTCTGCTTCTCCTTTCACCATTGCCGCCTCCGCCCCTGCAGCTTCCATGGCTACGTCGGGATCCTTCATGGTCGCTGCTAGGAGGCGACGGTGGCCCTGGTGGATTATTTCCGGCTAGGTTACGCGGTGGTGGCGGTGGAGCCTCATTATGCTGACTCCGATGCCTGTTTCTTCGGGAACCATCCCTACTTAATGCAGGACAATCCGGATCATCTCTTCGTCCGACATTGAGAGCCGGATGGCTCGGTTGTGGCATCCTTAGCCGATCTTTCTCCTCTCGCTGGCGGCGTATTTCCGGGTCTTCTCAATAGCGGTTTTTTTACCGACGATGGTCTTGATGAGGAACCATTTCCCTGATGGCGTCTTTGGACGCAGCTGGAATAACTCTTGCCCAGTCACGCGCCGGTCGGCGAGAGTGGCTGTTTGAGCCGGTTCTTGAATTCTCTTCTTATCCACGGGGACGATAGCATTGATTCATATCCCTGTGAAGCCTTACATCAGTGCTTTGGTCCGTGCCAGTGTGTTAAAACTCGGACTTTGAGGCCATCTTGCCACTGAATGACGTAGCCGTTTTATGCTGCTTTAATCCTTTGTCCAGCAATGCGACGCACTAGTAGACTTGCTGTGGAGATGGATTGTTGGCGAGGATGGCTCAAGCTGCAGCAGCGTTTTCCAACGGCGTGCTGTAGACTCGGATCTTCTCTCCGTCCTTTCCGTTGAATAGATCTTTGTGGATATCCGGGTTCTTGACGGACCTCCCCTTGTCTTGTTTGGGTGTCTCTTGAAATCTTACTGATACTTGGCAGGATCTTTGTCTAACCACTACCTTATCTCGACGATGCGCGCGGCTTCCTCGAGGAGAAACATACGATGCTTTCCCAGGTCCTCAGCCCTTTTCTCCAGCGCTTCCGACATAAGATCCGAAGCCGTTGGGATTGGAATCGTGAGAGCATCTCCTTAAATTTCACACACACCCTTGGTGACGACGTGTCCATCCACATGAGGTTCGATCGGTGTGGAATTAATCGGATCTCCATACTCATTCTCCATCTTGATCTCTTCATCAACTTTTTCTTCGTTGGTTTCCCCGATGTTCGGCTCTGCCGGTGTCGGATTTTTGTTCTTTTGCTTCTTCTTTGACCGCCCAGTAGCTTTAACGTGCGTACCAGTGGGAAATACGGCTTTTGGTCCATTACCGAGGGATAAACTTCCGTCGGTACTTTCCGTCATGGTTGGCTTGTGGACCTTGGAGGAATCTCCGGTGTCCATATAATCCTGCGAGGTGTAGTTTTCATCCATGCTATCATATGGACTAGGAGAATTTTCTAGCTCACCTTGCGTTTTCTTGGAGACGTGTTCTTGTTCATACTCCTCCATCTCTTTACCAAAGTCTCGAAGTTCCTGCGACATTTTTTCTCCTGAGGAGAGCCAGATAAGTTGGCATTTTCTTCGATTGCATCTAGGACCGAATCACTACCGGCTCTAGCATCGACAGAGTCGGATCCAGAGCTTACGTGGTACACAAAACAATGCTTATTCTTGTTCATGTTCTTAACGTAGTGGTATAACTTGGTATCCGCTTCAACATCGGCAGAGCCGGATCCTAGCGGATGTATTCCTCATCTATGTATCCGATCTCGCTGGAGAGACCAGATCTGGATTCTTCTTCCACCTCTTCTTCCAATACAGGGGTGGGCTGGGTGGGTTTGATTTTCTCTGAGATCTTGAACTCTTCCTCCTCTGCGGACAAAGTAGATCCGGATTTTTCTTCCACCATGGTCATCACCTCAAGGGTGGGTTGGGCGGTATTAGCGAAACCGAGATAAATATTGATCTCGCCGATGGACATGATCATGTAGGTCGTCAAGGGTTTTGAAGCCAGAATCCAGGTCTCGTCGAGAAGGACGAGAGGGACATCACTAGTGTAGACCATGCGACCCATGGCGATAGTTTCGCCGATTCCTACACGCGCAGATTCCTCCTGGAACGATGCTCCAAAGGTCACCTGCCCCACGGTGGGCTCCTACTATCGTCGGATTGTTGACAAGTACGCCATAGGGGGTCCTAGTGGCGTTAGAAAGATGGGATTTGATACGTAGGATGTTCCAGGAGTGGTGAGCACAAGTTTAGCCTAGTTTAGATCCGATTGCGGTGACCAGATCCTACTCCTGCTAGCAACCTAGTAATATATAGGCGTAAGCCGGATGTTACAATGGATTACAAGAGAGGTTCGCCTGTGCGAGTTGATTGTGGTGTTACGATTTGTTGTTGCCCTAAAGGCTCCCATAGGGCCGGTTTATATAGTGACCGGGCCTAGGGTTACAGGAGATACCTATCCGGCTACGTTACAAAGTCGGTAACTAGATATAGCTTGGACTACAAGTAATACTACAAGCCTAAGTCGGTAACTCTTCTGGGCCTTGTCGTAGCCAGAACTGGCTCCTCCTCTTTCTCTGACTGGGCCTCCCGTGAAGCAAAGCACTAATCCGTTAGCGGGACACCCTGGTTAGCGACTCCTGTGGGTATACCCGGAAAGTATATCCCCAACAGTCGTGGCAGCAGGAAGTTCCCCTCCGGTCGACGCGGGCGCCTCCCTCGATGGCGAGGCCTCTGCGGCTGAAGCAGCCCCAAGGCCCGTGACTGCTGAGAACGGGGGTGGAGGAGACAACAGCGACACTTCATCCTCCACCATGACCGTACTCACCATCTCTAGTGCCTTTGTCGATGCTTTGGCCCCGGCATCGTCGGTCGCGCTAGTCGCTTCGGAGCTAGTCGCTAACCGAGGTGGCGATACTGCCTTGGGCACCTCCTTCTTATTTTTCTTCGGCGACTTCTTCTTCGACGGAGTGGAAACGTGCCACGAGCTATGTCCGTGGGCGTCACCCTTGCCCCCATCGTGACCCTCGAGGCGCTTGCTGGCCTCGAGTTCGCGTTGCCGCTCCCCGCGAGTTCTCCGAATCGCGGGTGCGGCGACCTCCACGGCCACATCATCGTCATCATCGTCGTCATCTTCATCACCAGGGGAGGACTCTCTCTCGTTCCCCTCGGCCTCGTCTGAGCTTTCGTCGTTGGCGGGAGGGAGACAGCCCTCCACAACTTGGAACAGCTCAACCAACAACACACGATTAGCAAAATGCAACTGCATTTCTACGACTACGAAATAGACAAGGAAAAACAGACTTACCGAAGGTGCCTTGCGCTTCACGGTGTATGGGGCGATCCCGGCCTTCGGATCGCGGTATTCCGTGTCAGTTATCTTCCTCAGCGCGGAGGCATAATTGTCGGCCTTCCACTCGGCGGTGCATGCCTTGGTCCCGTCCTCCTTACCGGTGTACTCATACATCCAGTGGGCACGCTTGGCCAGGGGCTCCAGTCGTCGACCGAGCCAGCAATTGTATAAATTGATGGTCTAAAGGCCATCTTTCTTTAGCTTGAGAATCATCGTCAGCATCTCGTCTACAGCCATCCGCTAGTCATGCGGAAGCTTGGCGACTTGGAGCCGGCGCGGCATGGGCGAACTGCAGGCTGGGCGAGGGCGCGGGGCGGGCAAGCTGCTGTGGGGGCAGCGAGCGCATGGTATCGGCGAGCGCACGATGGCCGGCGAGGGAACGAGGTCAGCGAGGGCATGGGGTAGCAAGCGGGTGTTGCTGGCGAGGGCCAGGGCGGCAAAGCACGGTGGCAGCTGAGCACAATGGCCGGTGAGCCCCTCACCTCCTTGCCCGTGAGCTCGCTCGGATGTGTGGCTGTAGGTTAGGGATGACGAGTGGGCCAGTACGGTCCACTTAAAAGGGAGAAGAGTGCACTGACATGTGGGTCTTCAAAATTTTACAAAAACACCCAAAACGGTGGGGGAAACGGCTGTTTGGCCACGTCAGCGTTGAACGTGGGCCAACATCGTCAGAAACATGTTCAACCATGAATTAGCATGGTCAGCATTTCAACGTCCCAATGTTGGTACTGACATGCGAGAATTACCGAAAATGGTACTGAATCGTCCCGACAGCCCTAATTGTGGTAGTTTTATCCAATTAACTCTACCACGAGGGAAAGTATGGGTGGAAGCCCAAGTAGCATTCATAGAACGCCATGAAGATGGCAAGCTTCTCGATGTTGTGCGGCCCTAGATCTGACGGCTGGATGCCATAGGAGGCGCAGAATCGCCGCAAGAAGAGCGAGGTGGGGAATTCGAGCACCCACTCGAGATGGCCGGTGAAGCAAATAAATTCGCCGCGCGCAGATCTGGCTCCACCTCTCTAGCCACGGGAAGTCTCCATCTCCCGTCACAGAGAATGCCCGCGTCCTCGAAGGACTTCAGCGTGGCCCTCGTACACTTGGACTTCCCCCATAACACCTTTGGAGGCGCCATCGATTCGAGGATCTGGACTCGCTGGATCGCTCTGGAGGCTCTAGAGGGAACGGGAGACTGAAGGGTGCATAGAGTCAAAGTAAATGTGAGGAATGCTCGCAACTCACCTGTCACTCTCCTTATATAGCGGTTGGTTCCCGCCAATTTCGGCGAGCCTTTATCATGCGGTGATTACGCCAATATTACCGTTGGATTACTGAACGGCTAGTTTGACCAGGCTGACGGTCCAACTTCGTCTAATCGTCTCGCCGAACCATTCGCCAAAGCTGCGATTCGACTACTCGCCAAATTGGCGATTCGACTGGGCATCCAAATTGGACCCGGATACTCCGACTGCCATAGAACACCTGCGACGAATCAACGATGGCCTCGGGGACTACTGAATCATACTCCCAGCAGGGTATACCCAGCAGGACGTTCCCTATTGTATCATACTCCCAGCGAGTGGGCCTGTAGGATGGCGACTGGACCGTGACCCAAGAGGAAGCCATGCGACTAGATGCTGAAGGCCCAGAAGTGTAGCTAGGCCCAAACGGATTAGGTCAAAACCCTCTATGTCCTTATCTAACTCGGTTGTAGATCTATAAACCCTAGCGAGGTGACTCTATATAAACCTCCCTAGGTCACGCATAGCACGCACGTTCCATCATACTCCCCCTCGACTCACCGCCTAGCTTCCGAGATTGCCCTTTGTAATCTCTCATCAATACAATCTAGCAGGAGTAGGTCTTTACCCTTCGGGGGGGCGAACCTGGGTAAATCTCTGTGTCTTGTGTCTTTGCCCTCATCTCGCACCGCAGATGGTTGGCCGCCCTTGCGTCTCGTTCTACTACTCGCTGCCAATAGCAACATCTGCCGTGGCCATTGCCACGATAGTATTGCTTCTTTAAATATTATCCTTACTAGGAAATAATGGTGTTTTGTAGAAATAAAAGCTCAAGGTACAGTGCAAGCATTCGACTTTACTACCTTGTAGTAACAACGTAAGTTTATCACTTGCGCATGTCCTTTGATGAGTTTTATCAAACTATTTGCAAATTGTGTGGTATCAGCTATGTTATAAAGAGGAGAAACAAAATAATATTTTATCAAATAAATAAAATGCTATTATCATCCTAAGTGATGATAAATATAAGATTGGCAATGGAACTTAGGATTTCATTTGCAGTAAGTTTCATCACATAGGAGTTAATAACCCATGACATATGTGATTCTAGCGCTGTATAATATGCGTTAACCATGAGATTTGGAATGGGACAGAGAAGTCAGCTGTATCTTCTTCCTTCCCCATGTAGTCAGCTGCGCAGGCCATGGCTGTTAGCCTTGTAGCATGATTTGTAATTCGTAGACGATATGTAGCATATGGGTGGGAACCATCAACGTCCTACGATAGTTCTGTCATATGAACGTACACCAAGGAGACATGGGGGGTCACGGAGAAGGGCAGTGATTGGCTTGGATCATCTACTGGGCCCGACATCACGGAATTGTGTACGGGAAAGTACGTCCGGTTGTGCAACAAGGATTTTGTCATTGTTATTGAAACGCCTAAGCAGGATAGATAGAGGTGTGGGAGCGAGCAGGGAAGCGAGCAACCATGTCCGCAGGTGGAATTGGGCACAAGCATACGTCGAGGACGCAAGAAGTACCCAGGTTCGGGGTCCTCGTGGTGAGGTAACACCCCTACTCCTACCAATCTGACTATCTAGATGAACACTGAGAGCTATAAGTGCTCCTCGAGCTGTATCGATGGTCTAACTAGGAGAATGAGGATTCAGCCCTTGCTATGATGCCCCTTCCGCCCCTTATATAGGCCGAGGAAGCATGGGAAAAGACTCTGCCGACTGGCGTGTCCTACAGGCCGGCCCGACCGGCTATTCTGGTATAGTGTATCGCCTTCCTGACGTCTCGCATAGTGCCTCGCCCACCGAAAAGCACATAAACATTGGAGGCCACCCAGGCCAACACAGGCGGCGGCTCCTATTCCCGCCCGACATAGGTACGAGCCGTCTTCTTTGGCGTCCGTGCTGCTGCCTCTGTCCTTCTATCTGGCTGCTGTCTGCCAGGGCTGTGGGGTACTGTGCCCTGCGTCATCTGTCAGACCTGAATGTCCGACTAGGTTGCCCTAGCCGGCTAGACGCCTCGTTTGTCTTGCTTCTTCCGGCTGGTACGATCCTGCCGGCTACCTTGCCCGACTGGTAAGATCCATCCGGCTAGGTGTCTTGCCTGCGTCTTCTTATCCGGCTGATTGTTTGCTGGCTTGCTTTGCGTTTGGCCTTCTTTCTGACCTGCTCTTCAGTTTTTACATCCGACTGGGATCAGCCGGCTGGCAGTTATATTTCCCCTGATTCTTGTCTAGTTAGCCTACCCGGGGGTGACCCTCCTAATACTAGTCCCCGAGCACGCGTAGATTCCGCCCTTAGGCGAAATGTGCACCGGCTCCAAAGCTAGTTTGAATTTCTGTCCGGCTGAGTTCTGGCGGTTGGGCTACTCGGCTACGTCATCACGAATGTCAGCCACGCGTGTGATGATGACTTTACTACGACGTGCGGCGACGCGTCGTGTCAAGCGCCCTAGATCTTCTGTGCCCTCTACGCCTGCGCAAACAATGCAGGAGCTGTTGGGGGTATGCGGTGCCGCCACGTGGCCAGCAAGCGGTTGCTCTGACAGGCCCTTAAATACCATGCACGCCGTACCGTCGCCCCCACTTCGCCATTTCCCCCTTATTGATGCCAAAACCGATGCGCCACCCCTCTGCACCTTGCGGCTCTTCCGTGCCCTCACCGCGGACGAGCCCACAAATACCGCTATTTTTGCTTGGGGAGCGACGGCACCCGCTTTTCCTACACCGCTCCCTCTTCTCCCCTCTTCTTCCCTCTTCTCCTCCGCCGCTCACTGCCGTCAAAATGGCTGAAAGCTGTGGTGCCCGGTGCGGCACCTCCAACACGGAGGAGCAGGTTGAGAAGTACTGGCATGCTCGCCTACTGCCTACCGCTAGAGAGGTTGGGGTGCGCCTTGCACCAGCCGGCGAGATCTCGCCCAACTCGCAAGCTGGCGAGCACGTGGTCCTACTCACGCATCTTGCGCGCGGCCTGGCCTTCCTAGCCAGCGCCTTCTACCTCTCCTTCCTCACGCACTTCGACCTCCACCTCCACCATCTCGGCCCCAATGCGGTCGGCATCTTGGCGCCCTTCGTAACCTTCTGCGAGTGCTACCTCGGGATCCATCAGGATCATGGGCTCTTCTGCCGCCTCTTCCCCATTCGCCCTAGGTGTAGTTCGCCAAAGGGCCACTCGTGCATTGTGGCAGCGCCTCCATTTAATCCCGCGTGCAGACCGGCTACCTGAAACACTATCAAGATGTGGCAGCAAATGTACTTCTACGTACGTAACCTGCCCACAAATGACTGGCTCAACCTACCGGCCTTCCAGGATGTTGAGTCCTCCTGGGTGAACTGGGAGCAGAAGGACTACGACTCCAAGCTAGAGGCGGAGGAGCTGCTACGCCGGATGAGGGTGCTGGTCACAACCGGCTGACTGGTGTCAATGTGACGCTCAGCTAGGCCTCCAGGCTGATGATTCCCCTATAGCAGCGAGCACACAAGATGTGCTATTACTCCGGCCGCCTGGACCTGACCCGGCTTTCCCGCCGTGATCCGCCATTGGCCAACCTCTATGAGTGGCTCTGGATGATCATGAAGGATAATAGAAAGGCCGACTGGTCATTTGGCCTTTCTCCCTACCACCACGAGAACCGCGCTCCCCGGATAAATTGACTTATCATTTTTTTCTTTCCTTTCTCTTACCTTTCTCCCGTCTGTAACTGCTTCTTTATCCGGCTCGTCTTTCTGTTCTTTCTTCACAGACCTTCCCATGCATCGTCTGGGATGAAGGCGAGGATCCCCTCCAGGTCTTCACCGCCGACCTCACCGAGCCACGCCCACGCTGATCTAGCGAGGGCTCGGACGGTGAGGAGGGGTTCTTCCCCAGCCGGTTTGATGAGGCGGTGGAGGACCCGCACGACCCTGCGCTGTAAGAGAGCCTGTGAGGGGAGCTCGAGCCAGGCTGATGCTCCCGAGAATCTGGCTGCCAAGTGTAGCCGGGTAGGCGTCCCTCCACGCCCTGGCCGGGCCAGAGGTGCCCGGAAGAGGACCGGCACACCAGTGGTGCAGGGGTAAGTTCTTTTTCTCCATTTCCTCGTTCTTCTTTCCTTCTTGTTATTCTGTTCTCTCTCTTTTCCTTGTTCCTGCCTTAATTTTTGCTCTTCCCTTTGTAGCTCCGTCCTTTCCTTTGCCGCGAGCCTGGCTCGCAATGTCTCCACCTCGTCGTCTCGCGATCCTCCCGTCTAGCGTGATACCCTGTCAACAACTGCCCCCCCCCCCCGCCTCCGCCTGAAGTACTCCGCCACTAGAGCCAGAGTCCACGGTCCAGCCGGCTCCCGTCATGCCCTCGGGCACGTCGAGGAGGCCGGATACGGCCTCCGTCCTTGGCGGAGCTTCTTCAGGCGGGGCGGGTTCTCTCGTGCCAGCCAGGATTTGGTGGTGGTGGAGGAGGTTGACTCCCGCGAGAGGCGATAACGCAGTGGCTGGCCGCAGCCCGCGACGCCCCGGCTGCTCTAGCCGGCCCCCTCATGCTGCTGCCACTAGAAGCGGACCCTGCTCTCCAAGGCTTGGAGGGCAGCCTGGAAACCGGGCTGGCGCAGTGCCGGCAACTTCAGGCGACGCTGGCCAGCACCAACCAGGACACATCGACGCAGCTGGCTACGACGTGAGGGACTGTGCGGAGTAATTTTTTTGTCTTGCCCTTCCTTTTATTTTATTTTTTATCCGACTGCCTTCTCACTTCTCTTTCTTTCTCTTGATCTTGTGTTGCAGCCTTCCTGGTGTGCACGCAACGCGAAATTGACCGGCTGACGCGTTCTATCGCGCGCCTCAGCCAGGAAAACTCTGCACTTCACGACCAGAACAAGGAGTGGCACTCCAAGGTTGACCAGTTGGAGGCCGTGACGAAGGAGCCCGAGGAATCCCTCGCCAGCCGGGTCACCGCCTTCAATCTCCTAGACAAGGAGGTCACCCGGATGAAGCAGCACGCTGCCTTCCTCGAGGATGAGCTGATGAAGATAGGCCACGTCACCAAAGGTGAGTCTGACTACCTTTTCCCTTTACGTTCGTCCGACTGTTTCTTGTCGGACTCACCTTTTGACTTCCCCATCTAATTAAAAAAGGTTTATATCCGCAAGTAGATTCCTTAGCCTATGACTGGGTGAAGAAGGTCGCGCCGGGCGAGAAGGCCTACGCCCGGGATCTGGTGGCGCAGCTCAGGGAGGACTTTGACAACCTGCGCAAGGTCGGCGCCGTCATACACGACCTCTTCTGGCCAGGTGAGCTCCTGCCGGAGACCATATGCGCCCTTGCCATCAATCTCGGCGACACGCCAAATGCCATCGACCGGCTCCGCGAGCTCGCTGCTCGTGCCAGCTCCGAGATGGCTTTAGCACTGATGCTGAGCTGGTAAAAGGACGCGCGCGTGGAGAAGCTAACGGAGGGCTTCCATTCCGGAGCGGATCTCCCTATCATGCGCCGGGCCAACCCAGGACTTCACTATGTGATACATCATAAACATATCTATAATTTTTGATGTTCCATGCTTGTTTTGTATCAACTTTCCTATGTTTTGTCTACACTTTGAGGCATTTTTATACATTTTCTGGAACTAACCTATTAACAAGATGCCACAGTGCTAGTTGCCTTTTTTCTGTTGTTTTTGGTTTCAGAAAATCTAGTCAGGAAATATTCTCGGAATTGGACGAAACAAAAGCCAAAGTCAATATTTTACCAGACATGACACGGAGGCCGAAGGGCAGCCGAAGAGGAGCCACGAGGCGGCCACACCATATGGTGGCACGGGCCCCCCTAGGGTGCGCCAGCCCAAGGTGTGGGACCCTCGGGCATCCACCGATCTTTCCCTTTCGCCTATTTAAACACCCTGATGTAGAAACGCTAAGCACCCGTTCAGAAATCCACGAAGCAGTCTGTAGCCGCCGCCACCATCGTCCCTACATCGGAGGGATATAGAGCTCTTCCTGGCACCCTGCCGGAGGGGAGAGATGATCCCGGAGGCCTTCTTCATCACCATGCCAGCCTCCGAAGTGATGCGTGAGTAGTTCACCCTTGGACTATTGGTCCATACAGTAGCTAGACGGTTGTTTATCCTCCTTTGTGATATCATGTTTAGATCTTGTGAGCTCCTTTCATGATCAAGATCATCTATTTGTAATCATACATGTGTTTGCAGGGATCCGATGGATATTGAGATACTATGTCAGATTGATTATTGATTCTATCATGTCTATGTTATTTTTGATCTCGCATACTCTCTGATGCTATTAGATACTTTTGCCAAGTAGATGCTTGTAACTCCAAGAGGGAGTATTTATGCTCGATAGTGGGTTCATGCCTCTAGTAATCTAGGAGAGTGACAGAAACTTATAAGGTTGTAGATGTGCTGTTGCTACTAGGGAGAAAACAACAATCCTTTGTACATGGGGCAATTCTATTGTTTACTTTACACACTTTGCTTAATGCAATTATCTATTTCATGCAACTTAATACTAGAAGGGGTTCGGATGATAACCGAAGGTGGATTATTAGTCATATATGCAGTTGAATTACGGTCTATGTATTATGTTTTAATGCCCAATCAAATCTTGTAGGAATCAACATGTCTACTATATGCATTGTTATGCTTTCTTAATATGTCAATTGCCCCACTGTAATTTGTTCACCCAATGTGCTATATATCTTAAGGAGAACACCTCTAGTGAACTGTGGACCCTGTTACATTCTTTATCATTGATATATCATCTACTGTTTACCGTTTACTTTTTACTTTCTACAAGCAATTACTATCTTCCACACTATACATTTAATCCTTTGTTTTTAGCAAACTGGTGAGATTGACAACCTCACTGTAAGTTAGGGCAAAGTATTGTGGATTGCGTTGTGTACGTTCCAAGTTGATAGCAACACCTTGGAGTTGTTTCCTTACTCCTACTGGTTAGATAACCTTTAAGGAAATATGCCCTGGAGGCAATCATAGAGATGATTATATTTCATATGTATCCATGAGTTATTATAATGTTCCTTGAATATCCATATGAGGCAACTTGTATTGATTGGCAATTATGTGAATTGTTTGTGAAACTCTTTACTTGTATGGTTATTTAAGAGTTGTCCCTAGTCGGAGTTCATGTGAGGGCACACATGAATATTAGACTAGCACATTGATTGGTTGATGACTATGTTTCGCAAGTCATAGACATGGAGATGTCAAACCAATGATGTGGACACATGTTATGAACATGGGGTTGGGTGACCCAACTTTGAGGCGGCAATTAGTTGCAGCTCTCTCTCTACACATCGTGTACTTTTTTCCTTAGACCTGAGATTGTCGCATGTACTTGAGATGTGGATCGACCTACTTTGGGGCTATCAAACGTTGCACCGTAACTGGGTAGTTATAAAGGTAGCTTTCGGGTTTGTCCTGAAGCATGTTGATAGGCATGGTCAATCAAGATGGGATTTTCCCCTCTCTACTTGAGAGAGATATCTCTGGGCCCCTCGAGTTATCGGATCCAGAAATGCATGGCCGTGCTACATAAGGTTAAGAATTAACCTAGTAAAGGGATTCCGAATCGCAGTATCGAGAAAGGGAGTTCATCTTGGAGCTAGACCAAATATCATGAGGCAAAGGGAAATGTAGGGTTCGCAGCATAGAAAACAAAAAATTTCCTACGATGGGAACTATGTACCAAGATCTATCTACTAGATACAAACAACGGGCAGATGTATATCTGTAGAGAACATACCCTTGAATACCGACAAAGCTTAACGAGTTCAACTCGTGGTTGATGTAGACGATCTCTTGCCGATCTCAAGATCGAGAGGAAGTCCTAGCGCCGCAAAGCAGCAGCGCATCCGTGCTCGCACACACGTACAAGACACCGGGCAACCTCCGCCTCCTTGCTCCAGCGATGCAGCGGAAGCACAACCCTTTCTTGCCGAATAGCCATCGGGAACATGTATCTCGCTAGTACGAGACCATGGGGGATAAATTCTAGAGGGGGAGAGAGATCCTTCACGAGGAGGTGTGAGAGACAAGTGAGGAGGGGGGCTCCTTCTATAGGAGGAGGGGGGGCACCCAAGGGGGTGGCCACCGGCCATGGGGCTGACCCCTCCCCTCCTTCATTCATGTGGGTGGACACTCCACTCACAGAAGTCCTTTAAATTCCCTCCACTCAAAAGTCCACTCAAATTCCCATTAAATTTCCACCAAATTTAATGCAAACTCTCATTAAATAAAACTCTTTTATTTTATTCAGAATTTTGTCAATTACTTTAATGACAAACATTCACAAATAACCCCTTGCTAGAATTCCATTTCACATGCATAACCACTTTATGCAATTTCACCCGAAAACCTGTTTCGGTATCTAGTGAAATAAATTCCTGTGCTTGTTTATTCTTTTGGCATGAAACATTTTCTCCAACTGGATGCCAGGGTCCCTTAAGTGTGTCACCCTACGGTTCAAGAATAATGCGGACATGATCGAGACCCTTCTCCGATCAATAATCGATGCGGGACACAGGAGATCCATCGACTCCCACACATTCAACGATGACTTTTCCTGTGATCGTCAGAACCTTTTACGCTTGTATCTTAATCCCTTTGTTTCACGATATATTACATGTTCGAGATTCGATCATTGGTATCTCCATACCTAGTTTGATCTCGTTACTGACATGCACTCTTTTCTTGTTCCCGTGATATAACATTCTAGTGATGAATTATCACTTGCTTGCAAGCTAACCAATGTGATATCACCGAGAGGGCCCAGAGCATATCTATTCGTCATCGGGATGAACAAATTCCACTCTTGATCCATGATTCTCAACATAACACTTTAGTAGCTTTGAAGCCATCTTTATAATCACCCGATTCACGGAGACGTTTGATGTCAACAAGAAACTCTTCCGGTGTTAGTGATTGGCATGATCTCATGGTCTAAGGATTAGGATTACTTCGTAGTTTGTTTATAGCAATATAAACTCAGTGACTTTGATCGTAATGCTATACTTCGGATGAATGTTCATCACACCATTACACTAATGTTGTGATCTCGTTATTAACAACATCCAATGTCTATGATCAGGAAACCGTGATCATCTTGTTAATCAACGAACTAGTTTATGAGAGAGGCATAACTAGGAACTTTCTGTTTGTTAAACACACATGTATTAACGTTTCCGTATTAATACAATTATAGCATGCAAAATAAACATATATCATATACTTGGAATACACATAATAAACATTTTATTATTGCCTCTCAGGGCATATTCCCTTCAGTCTCCCACTTGCACTAGAGACAATAATCTAGTTACATAGTGATGTATCTAACACCCATGGAGTTCTGGTGTAGATCATGTTTTGCTCTAGGGAGAGTTTTAGTCAACGGATCTGCTACATTGAGATCCGTATGTACTTTACAAATCTTTATATCTCCATCCTTGACATGCTCGCGGATGGAGTGAAACCGGCGCTTAATATGCTTGGAATGCTTGTGAGACCTTGGATCTTTGGCATTGGCAATGGCACCATTGTTGTCACAATAGATCACCATTGGGTCCAACGCGTTTGCAACCACACCTAGTTCGGATATGAACTCCTTCATCCAAACTGCTTCCTGAGCCGCACGAGCAGCAACATATTCGGCCTCCGTTGTTGATCCCGCCACCACAAGTTGTTTGGAGCTCCTCCAACTAACCGCTCCGCCATTCATGAGAAATACGTATCCGGATTGAGACTTAGAGTCATCCGGATCGGTGTCAAAGCTAGCGTCGACATAACACTTAGCGACAAGCTCTTCTTCACCTCCATATACAAGAATCATATCCTTAGTTCTTTGCAAGTATTTAAGGATATTATTGACTGCTTTCCAGTGTTCTGAACCTAGATCCGATTGGTACCTACTAGTCAAACTAATAGCATGTGCCACATCCGGTCTTGTACATAGCATGGCGTACATTATAGAGCCTATGGCTGAAGCATAGGGGACCTTGTCCATTATCTCTCTTTCTTCCGCCGAAGCCGGACTTTGAGTCTTACTTAATGTCGTGCCTTGTGTCATTGGTAAGAACCCCTTCTTACTATCTTCCATTTTAAACTTCTTTAAAATCTTATTAAGGTGTACTTTGTGATAGCCCTATTAGGCACCTAGATCTATCTCTATAGATCTTTATGCCTAATATGTATGACGCTTCACCTAGGTCCTTCATTGAAAATTTGCTGTTTAGATAACTTTTAACACTGTTTAAAAGATCTATATCATTTCCGATCAATAATATGTCATCCACATATAATATCAGAAATGCCACATTGCTCCCACTCACTTTCTTGTAAATACAAGATTCTCCATAAGTTTGGACAAATCCAAACTCTTTGATCACCTCATCAAAGCGGAGATTCCAACTTCGTGATGCTTGCTTCAATCCATAGATGGATCGCTGAAGCTTGCACACCTTGTTAGCATCCTTAGGATCGACAAAACCCTTTGGTTGTATCATATACAACTCTTCTTCAATATTACCATTGAGAAACGCGGTTTTGACATCCATCTGCCATATCTCATAATCGAAATATGCAGCAATTGCTAACATAATCCTAACTGACTTTAGCATCGCTACGGGAGAGAATGTCTCATCGTAGTCAACTCCTTGAATTTGTCGAAACCCCTTTGTGACAAGTCGAGCTTTATAGACGGTCACATTACCATCAGCATCAGTTTTCCTTTTGAAAATCCATTTGTTCTCCACGGCCTTTCGGTCGTGAGGTAAGTCCACCAAGTTCCAAACTTGATTTTCATACATGGATTCCATCTCGGATTTCATGGCTTCTAACCATTTGTTGGAATACGGGCTCATCATCGCTTCTTCATACGTCGCAGGGTCATCATTTTCATCAACCATGAAATTCATGACAGGATTTCCGTACAGCTCGGGAGCTGCACGCGTCCTGCTAGACCTGCGAGGTTCGGTAGTACTCTCTTTCGGAGTTTCATGATCATTATCATTAGTTCCCTCTTCAATAGGTGGAGCCAACTCCGGAACAACTTCCGGCGCTGCGCTACTCGACATACTTTGAAGAGAAGGTTCAATAACCTCTTCGAGTTCTACCTTCCGACTACTCACACCTTTCGCGAGAAACTCTTTCTCTAGAAAGGATCCATTCGTAGCAACAAAAACCTTGCCCTCGGATCTGTGATAGAAGGAATACCCAATAGTTTCCTTAGGGTATCCTATGAAGACGCATTTTTCCGCTTTGGGTTCGAGTTTATCCGGTTGAAGTTTCTTCACATAAACATCGCATCCCCAAACTTTAAGCAATGACAGCTTAGGTTTGTTTCCAAACCACAATTCATACGGTGTCTTTTCAACAGATTTAGATGGTGCCCGATTTAAAGTGAATGCAGCAGTTTTTAGTGCATAGCCCCAAAATGACAATGGCAAGTCCGTCAGAGACATCATATATCGAACCATATCTAATAAAGTACGATTACGGCATTCCGACACACCATTTCGCTGTGGTGTTCCGGCAGGTGTGAGTTGTGAAACAATTCCACACTCTTTCATGTGAGTGCTAAACTCGTAACTTAGATACTCACCTCCACGGTCGGACCGTAGAAATTTGATCTTTCTATTACGATGATTTTCCACTTCATTCTGAAATTCCTTGAACTTTTCAAAGGTTTCAGACTTGTGTTTCATCAAGTAGATATAACCGTATCTACTCAAATCATCCGTGAAAGTAACAAAATAACGATATCCACCTCGCGCCGACACACTCATTGGACCGCATACATCAGAATGTATGATTTCCAATAAATCTGTCGCCCGTTCCATTGAACCGGAAAATGGCGTTCTAGTCATCTTGACCATAAGGCATGGCTAACATGTATCAAATGATTCAAAATCAAGTGATTCCAAGAGTCCATCCGAATGGAGCTTCTTCATGCGTTTAATGCCAATATGACCTAGACGGTAGTGCCACATATATGCGGATATATCATCATTTAGTTTAATCCTTTTAGCATCAACATTATGAATATGCGTAACATTATTATCGAGATACAAAAGAAATAAACTATTCATCATCGGTGCATGACCATAAAAGATTTCATTCATATAAATGGAACAACCATTGTTCTCGGATTTAAATGAATAACCACTTCGCATCAAACACGATCCAGATACAATGTTCATGCTCAGTGCAGGCACCAAATAACAATTATTTAAGTTTATAACTAATCTCGACGGCAAGTGGAGAGGCAGCATTCCGACGGCGATCACATCAACGCTTGATCCATTGTCGACACGCATCTTGACCTCACCCCTTGCTAGCGGTCGCTTGTTCCGTAGCCCCTGATTCGAGTTACAAATATTAGCAACTGAACCGGTATCAAATACCCAGGTGCTACTGCAAGGACTAGTCAAGTACACATCAATAACATGTATATCATATATACCTTTGTTTTCCTTGCCGGCTTTCTTGTCTGCCAAATACTTGGGGCAGTTGCGCTTCTAGTAGACAGTCCCCTTACAATAGTAGCACTCGGTATCAGACTTAGGTCCAACTCGGGGTTTCTTTTCAGGCACGGCAACTGGCTTGCCGCCCTTACTTCCCTTCCGTTTTCCCTTCTTGTCTTTCTTGAAACCAGTGTTCCTATTGATCATCAACACTTGATGTTCCTTTTTGATCTCCACTTCTGCAGTTTTAAGCATTGACAGAAGCTCGGGGAGAGACTTCTTCATGCCTTGCATATTATAGTTCATCATGAAGCTCTTATAGCTAGGTGGCAGAGACTGCAGAACACGATGGATGCCTAAGTCAATGGGAATCGATATTCCCAAGGACACAAGCTTATCGGCGTAACCCGACATCTTGAGTACATGCTCACTAACGGAGCTGTGCTCTTCCATCATGCAGCTAAAGAACTTTTCTGAAGCGTTGTATCTCTCTATATCAGCATGTGTGTCGAAAATCATTTTCAACTCACCCATTGTATCAAAAGCATTGCCGTTTTCGAAACGCTTTCGAAGTTCCGGCTCTAGCCCATACAATATGCCGCAATGAACTAAGTTGTGGTCCTCCTGACGAGTCTGATAGACATTCTTCTCCTCGTCAGGGGCATCCTCAAAAGGTGGGGGGCCTAACGGCGCTTCTAGAACATATTGCTTTTGTGCAGCAGAGAGGAGAATCCTCAAATTCATGGCCCATTTGGTAAAGTTGCTACCGTTCGTTGCAAGTTTCTCTTTCTCCATGAACACATTGAAATTAAAAGCAGGTGGTGCCATCTACAACAGAATTTGTAAAGTTTAGACTAAGTGTATGATATATTGAGTTCAACTAATCCATATTACGAATGAACTCCCACTCAAAAACGACATCCCTCGTGCCTTTTTGGTGATTACATGAACCAAATCCACTATACCAAGTCCGATCATCACGTGAGTCGGTATAGCTTCAAAGGCGAGCATCAAATGGGCATCATATCAACTATATGACTCATGCTTAACCTTTCGGTCCGTGTTCCAAGGCCATGTCTATACATGCTAGGCTCGCCAAGTTAGAACCTTAGTATTCGCGTGTGTAACTGTTTTACACCCGAAATATGGTCGTGGATCCAAGAACACCCGATCATCACGTGATGTCTTGGAGCAACGAAAACATAATCGGTGCATACTAAAGGAAGAACACATTCTTATCTTGATATTTAAAAGAGGGATCATCTTATTATGCTAACAAAGCGCTAAACAAGCAATATAAGATGCTATCAAACATCACATGTTTATTAGTGAAATGATATGGTTCCCGCATATGATCTCTATCATGTGCACCGTGGTATGATCACTATCATACCTATATGTGTAAGTCCAAGGTCTATGGAGATTACACGTTATGTATGTTGTAAGTGTATCATCTCATACTTCTACTTACAAAATCACCATATCATAACACTAGCCCAGCAACAATCTAAACTAGACGCCTCTAATTTATCCATTGCAAGTTTTACATGGCTTGGGGCTTTCGAGATAGAACCGTTCTTACCTACGAACATGAACCACAACGAGGATAATTAAATTGTTGACAACTCGATTGCAAAATAGATATTGACTATAGTAGGAGAGACAGACACCCGCTAGCCACTTATGCAAACTAGTTGCATGTCAAGCGTCGAACAGGTCTCATGTGCGAGGACATGTGAAGTTTGTCCGGGCCTCTTCATACCACTATGCCACCAATATCCAAAATTACAACAAAGGAGCAACAACATGATCATCATCGCCCACATACTCATATGTGTACTACCCGTGTAAAGTATCTACGCATAGATCTGGCTCTGATACCACTGTAGGGTTCGCAGCATAGAAAACAAAAAATTTCCTACGATGGGAACTATGTACCAAGATCTATCTACTAGATACAAACAACGGGCGGATGTATATCCATAGAGAACATACCCTTGAAGACCGACAAAGCTTAACAAGTTGAACTCGTGGTTGATGTAGACGATCTCTTGCCGATCTCAAGATCGAGAGGAAGTCCTAGCGCCGCAAAGCAGCAGCGCATCCGTGCTCGCATGCACGTACAAGACACCGGGAAACCTCCGCCTCGTCGCTCCAGCGATGCAGCGGAAGCACAACCCTTTCTTGCCGAATAGCCACTAGGAACATGTATCTCGCTAGTCCGAGACCATGGGGGATAAATTCTAGAGGGGGAGAGAGATCCTTCACGAGGAGGTGTGAGAGACAAGTGAGGAGGGGGGCTCCTTTTATAGGAGGAGGGGGGCACCCAAGGGGGTGGCCGCCGGCCATGGGGCTGCCCCCTCCCCTCCTTCATTCATGTGGGTGGACACTCCACTCACAAAAGTCCTTTAAATTCCCTCCACTCAAAAGTCCACTCAAATTCCCATTAAATTTCCACCAAATTTAATGCAAACTCTCATTAAATAAAACTCTTTTATTTTATTCAGAATTTTGTCAATTACTTTAATGACAAACATTCACAAATAACCCCTTGCTAGAATTCCATTTCACATGCATAACCACTTTATGCAATTTCACCCGAAAACCTGTTTTGGTATCTAGTGAAATAAATTCCTGCGCTTGTTTATTCTTTCGGCATGAAACATTTGCTCCAACTGGATGCCAGTGTCCCTTAAGTGTGTCACCCTACGGTTCGCGAATAATGTGGACATGATCGAGACCCTTCTCCGATCAATAATCAGTAGCGGGACCTGGAGATCCATACTGACTCCCACACATTCAACGATGACTTTTCCTGTGATCGTCGGAACCTTTTACGCTTGTATCTTAATCCCTTTGTTTCACGATATATTACATGTCCGAGATTCGATCATCGGTATCTCCATACCTAGTTTGATCTCGTTACTGACATGCACTCTTTTCTCGTTCCCGTGATATAACATTCTAGTGATCAATTATCACTTGCTTACAAGCTAACCAATGTGATATCACCGAGAGGGCCCAGAGCATATCTATCCGTCATCAGGATGAACAAATTCCACTCTTGATCCATGATTCTCAACATAACACTTTAGTAGCTTTAAAGCCATCTTTATAATCACCCAGTTACGGAGTGACGTTTGATGTCAACAAGAAACTCTTCCGGTGTTAGTGATTGGCATGATCTCATGGTATAAGGATTAGGATTACTTTGTAGTTTGTTTATAGCAATATAAACTCAATGACTTTGATCGTAATGCTATACTTCGGATGAATGTTCATCACACCATTACACTAATGTTGTGATCTCGTTATTAACAACATCCAATGTCTCTGATCAGGAAACTGTGATCGTCTTGTTAATCAACGAACTAGTTTATGAGAGAGGCATAACTAGGAACTTTCTGTTTGTATATTAATCACACATGTATTAACGTTTCCGTATTAATAAAATTATAGCATGCAAAATAAACATCTATCATATACTTGGAATACACATCATAAACATTTTATTATTGCCTCTCAGGACATATTCCCTTCAGGAAAGACATGTACTAAACCTTGTGATGGTTCTTCCGATATGATCTTTGTATGCGTTTAGGAGTTGGCACGTCTTGCTAGAGGCCGCTACCAACTATTGACAGAATAAGTATATTCGTGTCATGTCTATACGCATATGAACCTATAGGGTCACACACTTAAGGGGCTGGAAGACTAATGAGGATTGGCTCCGAATTAGAGCAGGCTTAGGCTACTAATTGGCTGCTAATGTAGAAGCCCATTAGGGACTCCTATATAAGAGAGGGTGGGGCGAGCTGACCAGGGTGAGACCTCAGATCATTCCCAGCCGCCACTCCTCACGCCTGTGTTGCACGTGCGGACCTAGCAGTCCAGCGTCTGACGCTTCCACCTTGTACGTGTGGATACATCGGAGGCGCTGCATCTGTAGCGCTTGGACGAGCCGCGCAAGGGGAGCTGCTCGTGGTACGAGGACAAGGAGGAGACGTGGAACGTCTGCACTGCCTCGACGCGCTTCATCAATTCCGCAACTGCGCGTCTAGTGGTAATCCCGTGATCTATGACAACAGTAATCCTGGTTTACGCGGTAGAAAATTTTTATTTGCGCTAGTGTAGCCTACCCGTATCCCTTCAGTGGTATCAGAGCCGATGTTGTTCAGTTATAGGTTCGGGATGGTTCCATATGGTGATATGCAGATTGATATGAATGATGTGATCGTTTATATGGCGGTGGTTCAGGATTGATCTATGATCTTGCTTTCCATGATCGTGATCTGAGGTTGTCGAACGACTTACCCCTACCGGTCGGCTTCCGCCATCGGGGTAGACATTGACACATAAATCCTGTTGAATCACACGAAGATCAATATGATTGATCGAATCGGGACCTAGATCTAAAATCGATGTACCATGATCAAAGGAGTTTGATTGAATCGGGACAGGAGTCGGTTTATGGTAAATTTGATTTGCCGATCAAAATCCTTAAAAAAAATTGTGAAGATCCTTAAATTTGAATTGCCGATCAAAAACCGCGAGGGGCGCTGCCCCTTCGAACCCCGCAGGGGGAGACCCCCTTAATCATAGACCCTTTTGTATCTCGTTAAGGTAACTAGGTGCTGCGATGTCACATGATCCGGTAGAATGCGATTCTATGCATAACTTGTTTTTGCAGGATGTATGTGATTAGTATGGCCCATATATGTATGTGATGCATGTATGAAATTTTGCATGACTTGCTTGTCGTGAGTAGGGCAACACAGCTGGAGCCATATGTGTTGTCATTTATTGTAATGGCCTGTGTGCCAACTTGTGATGATCCCAATACTATGTAATTTTGATTACTATCTGTTAGGAGTAATAGCTTGTATTAGTGCTTGGAGGACTCACCACTTGGAGGATGGCTCACATGGAATATGAAGATGGAGATCATCATGGTGGACATGTTCTATGGCGATGGAGATCACCATGAGAAAATGGGCCATACTGTGTCACATCTATGTGAATTCTATTCTTATGTGTTTTACTACTATGCATGCTTAGATGATAGAAGTAGAACAATCCCTCAGAAAGTTTAAGTTAAACCATGCCCTCCCAACCAAACCTTGCACCATCCTATGCCCTGTACAATCGTTGGTGGGACTATGAAATTAGGGTGCCGCGGTTTTCCTTGGCTGAATGGGTTTGTATCGGACACATACACGCATAAGGGTTGGTGAGCTTGACGAGGTCATCTTAACAGTTAAGGACCTTGGGGCATAAAGGTTGGGCGCCTAGTTTTGACATAGAGATGTCACCCAACAACAAGAGTCATATGTGATATGATTAGCAAGTGTTGCTTACCGATTTACCTTGTCTTCTAGCAGTGATGCTAAAGCTCACTAGTCGACTTGTTAATTGTGGATCTTGAATCACTTAGTATCAATAGAGGGATATTGATTTAAGTGGGAGTATATGCTATTAAATTGTTTAATATGTTTTACTCTTTCATGGTTACATGGCTTAGTATTTTGCATGTTTTCTGTTGTAGATCAATGGCACAGAACACTACATCACCTTTCTCTTTGCGTTCGATTCTTGACAAAGATAAACTAAATGGAACAAACTATTCGGACTGGGTCCATAACCTAAGAATCGTTCTCAGGTCTGATAAAAAGGAAACGGTTCTGGATACCCCAATCCCCGATGAACGTGCTGATAATGCATCTGCTGCCCTAAAGAACGCCTACAAGAGATCATGTGATGATTTTCTTGAGGTTAGCTGTCTTATGCTTGCATGCATGGAACCTGAACTCCAAAAGAAGTTTGAGGATCAAGAAGCGTACGATATGATCGTAGCGCTTAAGGACATGTTCCAGGATCAGGCAAGGACTGAGAGGTACAATGTTGCCAAGTCCTTTGTCGAATGCAAGCTCGCAGAGGGAGCAGCTGTAGGCCCCCATGTGATCAAAATGGTTGGTTACAGTCAGACTTTGGAAAATCTTGGTTTTTCACTAGGCCAAGAGTTGGCCACTGACTTCATTTTGGCGTCTCTTTCATCCAGCTATGGGCAGTTCATTTCGAACTACCATATGCATGGGGTGGAGAAGGGCCTTAATGAGTTATGCGGGATGCTAAAAACAGCAGAAAGTGACATGAAGAAGTCTGCAGGGCATAGCCATGTGATGGCTGTGCAGAACAAGCCTAGCTTCAAGAAAAAAGGTACTTCTTGGAAGAAGAAGGGCATGGCTAAGTATACGATCCCTAAGCCTGCACCCAAGCAAAAGGCTGGAACTGTAGAAGACACTGAGTTCTTCTTTTGTCATGAACATGCCCACTGGAAGAGAAACTGCAGCAAGTACCAGGCTTCTTTGAAGAAGAGTGGAAGTAAGAGTACTTCACACTCAGATACGCTTGTTGTAAATGTTGTGGACATTCTTCTCGATGATTCCTATGTTAACTCTTGTGTATTTGATACCGGATTGGTTGCTCGTATTTGCAATTCGATGCAGGGGCTAATAAGGACTAGAGAAGTGCAGAAAGGCGAAGTGGATTTTCGCGTCGGAAATAAAGCAAGGGTTGCTGCATTGTTCGTCGGCGTCATGCAACTTCACCTTCCGTCAGGATTTATTATGGAGTTGAATAATTGTTATTACATTCCAAGTATGGGTCGAAACATTTTATCACCTTCATGTTTGATGAGGCATGGTTATTCATTCGCGAGTGCAAACAATGGTTGTGTAATCTCTAAGAATGCTATGTTCATGGCTAATGCTCCCATTGTGAATGGGTTATTTATTTTGAATCTTGATGATGCATATGTTTACAATGTTAGTGCTAAAAGGCTTCGGCCTAATGATTTGAGTCCTACCTATTTACGGCATTGTCGTTTGGGGCATATAAGTGAAAAGCGCATGAAGAAGCTCCATGGTGATGGTCTTCGAACTTTGTTTGATTTTGAATCATACGAGACATGTCAGGCTTGTTTACTTTTAAAGATGACCAAGTCACCTTTTTCGGGTTTACCCGAGTGAGCGACCGACTTGTTGGAACTCATACATACTGATGTATGTGGGCCAATGAGCACGACAGCCAAAGGAGGATATCACTACTTCATTACTTTAACTGATGATTTCAGTAGATATGGTTATGTCTACTTGATGAGGCATAAGTCTGAAAATTTTGAAAAGTTCAAGGAGTTTCAGAGTGAAGTAGAGAATCAACGTGGCAAGAAAATAAAGGCCTTGCGATCTGATCGTGGAGGTGAATATTTGAGTCAAGAATTTAGCGATCATCTTAAGAGTTGCCGAATTTTTCCACAACTTACGCCGCCCGGAACGCCTCAAAGAAACAGGGTCTCCGAACGGCGTAATTGAACTTTGTTGGACATGGTTCGATCTATGATGAGCCAGTCGGATCTACCATTATCATTTTGGGGTTACGCTGTAGAAACGACAGCTTTCACACTTAATAGGGTTCCATCTAAATCCGTAGATAAGACACCATATGAGATGTGGACTGGAAAGAATACCAGTTTGTCTTTTCTAAAGATTTGGGGTTGTGATGCATTTGTCAAGCTACTTCAGTCGGACAAGCTAACACCCAAATCGGATAAGTGCATTTTCGTGGGATATCCGAGGGAAACCTTAGGGTATTACTTCTACAACCGAGAGGAGGGCAAAGTGTTTGTCGCTCGTAGCGGTGTCTTCCTAGAGAAAGAGTTTCTCACAAAGTGAACAAGTGGAAGGTCGGTGCGACTTGAAGAAGTTCAAGATGAGCCAGTTGGGGATGCTTCTACAAGTGATGCTATTGTAGCAGAACAAGTTGAGGAACCCGTGGCAACAGAAGCACCACAACCACGAAGGTCGGCGAGGCTCCACGAAGCGCGGGAATTATTATTGTTAGACAATGATGAGCCTGCGACCTATGCAGAAGCGATGGTGGACCCAGACTATGAGAAATTGCTGATCGCCATGAGATCCGAGATAGAGTCCATGGGGGACAATCAAGTTTGGAACTTGGTTAACCTGCCTGATGGTTTTAAAGCCATCGAGTGCAAATGGATCTATAAGAAGAAGATTGATATGGATGGAAGTGTTCACACCCATAAAGCTCGACTTGTTGCAAAAGGTTTTCGACAAGTTCAAGGAGTTGAATACGACGAGACTTTCTTGCCCGTAGCGATGCTTAAATCTATACGGATAATTCTAGCCATTGGTGCACATTTTGACTATGAAATATGGCAGATGGATGTCAAGACGGCTTTCCTAAATGGAATCCTAACTGAGGACGTGTATATGATGCAGCCCGAAGGTTTTGTCGATCCAAACAATGCTGGAAAGGTATGCAAACTTCTGAAGTCCATTTATGGGCTGAACCAAGCATCTCAGAGTTGGAATATTCGATTTGATGAAGTTGTAAAGGAGTTTGGCTTCATGAAAAACGAACAAGAACCTTGTGTTTACAAGAAGGAAAGTGGGAGAGCGCTGGTATTTCTAATCTTATATGTAGATGGCATATTGCTGATTGGAAATGACATTCCTATGCTCGAGTCTGTTAAGACGTCATTGAAAAATAGTTTTTCGATGAAGGACTTAGGATAAGCGGCATATATTCTGGGCATCAAGATCTATACAGATAGATCAAGGAGGCTAATTGGATTAAGCCAGAGTACATACATTGACAAAGTGTTGAAACGGTTCAGCATGGAAGAGGCTAAGAAGGGGTTCTTGCCCATGTCTCATGGCATAAAACTCAGCAAGACTCAGTGTCCTTCGACTATTGATGAGCGTGAGCGCATGAGTAGGGTTCCATATGCTTCGGCTATTGGATCCATCATGTATGCAATGATATGTACTCGCCCATATGTTTCCTATGCTCTAAGTGTTACGAGCAGATACCAGGCTGATCAAGGTGAAGGTCACTGGACAGCAGTAAAGAACATCCTTAAGTACTTGAAAAGGACTAAGGATGTGTTCCTAGTTTATGGAGGTGAGGATGAACTCAGTGTAAAGGGTTACACAGATGCGAGTTACCTTAACGACTCAGATGATTCAAAATCGCAATCAGGTTACGTGTTTGTCATGAATGGTGGTGCTGTGAGCTGGAAAAGTTCCAAGCAAGATACGGTGACGTCCTCTTCAACAGAAGCTAAATATATTGTTGCCCCGGAGGCCGTAAAGGAAGCTGTTTGGATTAGGAATTTCCTGATCGCTCTCGGTGTGGTTCAGGGCGCGTCCAATCCCTTGGACGTTTATTGTGACAACAATGGTGCTATTGCACAAGCCAAGGAACCTAGACAGCACCAGAAGAACAAACATATTCGCATGCATTACCATCAGATTCGAGAGTTCGTTGAGGATGGTAGTGTCATGATATGCAAAATACATACGGACTCAAATGTTGCTGATCCCTTGACTAAGCCTCTCCCGCAGCCCGCGCATGAAGCGAACACAAGAGCAATTGGTATTAGATACATTTTAGATTGACTCTAGTGCAAGTGGGAGACTGAAGGAAATATGCCCTAGAGGCAATCATAGAGATGATTATATTTCATATATATCCATGAGTTATTATAATGTTCCTTGAATATCCATATCAGGCAACTTGTATTGATTGGAAATTATGTGAATTGTTTGTGAAACTCTTTACTTGTATGGTTATTTAAGAGTTGTCCCTAGTCGGAGTTCATGTGAGGACACACGTGAATATTAGACTAGCACATTGATTGGTTGATGACTATGTTTCGCAAGTCATAGACATGGAGATGTCAAACCAATGATGTGGACACATGTTATGAACATGGGGTTGGACTGACCCAACCTGAGACTAGAAATTAGTTGCAGCTCTCTCTCTACACATCGTGTATGTTTTGTCCTTAGACCTGAGATTGTCGCATGTACTTGAGATGTGGATAGACCTACTTTGGGGCTATCAAACGCTACACCGTAACTGGGTAGTTATAAAGGTAGCTTTCAGGTTTGTCCTGAAGCATGTTGCAAGGCATGGTCAATCAAGATGGGATTCTCCCCTCTCTACTTGAGAGAGATATCTCTGGGCCCCTCGAGTGATCGGATCCATAAATGCATGGCCGTGCTACATAAGGTTAAGAATTAACCTAGTAAAGGGATTCCGAATCGCAGTATCGAGAAATGGAGGTCAGCTTGGAGATAGACCAAATATCGTGAGGCAAAGGGAAAGACATGTACTAAACCTTGTGATGGTTCGTCCGATATGATCTTTGTATGCGTTTAGGAGTTGGCACGTCTTGCTAGAGGCTGCTACCAACTATTGACAGAATAAGTGTATTCGTGTCATGTCTATACGCATATGAACCTATAGGCTCACACACTTAAGGGGCTGGAAGACTAATGAGGATTGGATCCGAATTAGAGCAGGCTTAGGCTACTAATGGGCTGCTAATGTAGAAGCCCATTAGGGACTCCTATATAAGAGAGGGTGGGGTGAGCTGACCAGGGTGAGACCTCAGATCATTCCCAGCCGCCACTCCTCACGCCTGTGTTGGACGTGCGGACCTAACAGTCCAGCGTCTGACGCTTCCACCCTGTACGTGTGGATACCTCAGAGGCGCTGCATCTGTAGCGCTTGGACGAGCCGCGCAAGGGGAGCTGCTCGTGGTACGAGGACAAGGAGGAGACGTGGAACGTCTGCCGCCTCGGCAGCTTCATCAATTCCAATGGCTGGCGTCTAGTGGTAATCCCGTGATCTATGACAACAGTAATCCTGGTTTACGCGGTAGAAAATTTTGATTTGCGCTAGTGTAGCCTACCCGTATCCCTTCAGTGGTATCAGAGCCGATGTTGTTTAGTTATAGGTTCGGGATGGTTCCATATGGTGATATGCAGATTGATATGAATGATGTGATCATTTATATGGCGGTGGTTCAGGATTGATCTATGATCTTGCTTTCCGTGATCGTGATCTGAGGTTGTCGAACGACTTACCCCTACCGGTCGGCTTCCGCCATCGGGGTAGACAGTGACACATAAATCCTGTTGAATCACGCGAAGATCAATATGATTGATCGAATCGAAACCTAGATCTAAAATCGATGTACCATGATCAAAGGAGTTTGATTGAATCGGGACAGGAGTCGGTTTATGGTAAATTTGATTTGCCAATCAAAATCCTTAAAGAAAATTGTGAAGATCCTTAAATTTGAATTGCCGATCAAAAACCGCGAGGGGCGCTGCCCCTTCGAACCCCGTAGGGGGAGACCCCCTTAATCATAGACCTTTTTGTATCTCGTTAAGGTAACTAGGTGCTGCGATGTCACATGATCCGGTAGAATACGATTCTATGCATAACTTGTTTTTATAGGATATATGTGATTAGTATGGCCCATATATGTATCTGATGCATGTATGAAATTTTGCATGACCTACGTGTCGTGAGTAGGGCAACACGGCTGGAGCCATATGTGTTGTCATTTATTGTAATGGCCTGTGTGCCAACTTGTGATGATCCCAATACTATGTAATTTTGATTACTAGCTGTTAGGAGTAATAGCTTGTATTAGTTCTTGGAGGACTCACCACTTGGAGGATGGATCACATGGAATATGAAGATGGAGATCATCATGGTGGACAGGTTCTATGGTAATGGAGATCACCATGAGAAAATGGGCCATATTGTGTCACATCTATGTGAATTCTATTCTTATGTGTTTTACTACTATGCATGCTTAGATGATAGAAGTAGAACAATCCCTCAGAAAGTTTAAGTTAAACCATGCCCTCCCAACCAAACCTTGCACCATCCTATGCCCTGTACAATCGTTGGTGGGACTATGAAATTAGGGTGTCGCGGTTTTCCTTGGCTAAATGGGTTTGTATCAGGTACCTACACGCATAAGGGTTGGTGAGCTTGACGAGGTCATCTTAACAGTTAAGGACCTTGGGGCATAAAGGTTGGGTGCCTAGTTTTGACATAGAGATGTCACCCAACAACAAGTGTCATATGTGATATGATTAGCAAGTGTTGCTTACCGATTTACCTTGTCTTCTAGCAGTGATGCTAAAGCTCACTAGTCGACTTGTTAATTCTGGATCTTGAATCACTTAGTAGCAATAGAGGGATATTGATTTAAGTGGGAGTATATGCTATTAAATTGTTTAATATGTTTTACTCTTTCATGGTTACATGGCTTAGTATTTTGCATGTTTTCTGTTGTAGATCAATGGCACCAAACACTACATCACCTTTCTCTTTGCGTTTGATTCTTGACAAAGATAAACTAAATGGAACAAACTATTCGGACTGGGTCCATAACCTAAGAATCGTTCTCAGGTCTGATAAAAAGGAAACGGTTCTGGATACCCCAATCCCCGATGAACGTGCTAATAATGCATCTGCTGCCCTAAAGAACGCCTACAAGAGAGCATGTGATGATTTTCTTGAGGTTAGCTGTCTTATGCTTGCATGCATGGAACCTGAACTCCAAAAGAAGTTTGAGGATCAGGAAGCGTACGATATGATCGTAGCGCTTAAGGACATGTTCCAGGATCAGGCAAGGACTGAGAGGTACAATGTTGCCAAGGCCTTTGTCGAATGCAAGATGGCAGAGGGAGCAGCTGTAGGCCCCCATGTGATCAAAATGGTTGGTTACAGTCAGACTTTGGAAAATCTTGGTTTTCCACTAGGCCAAGAGTTGGCCACTGACTTCATTTTGGCGTCTCTTTCATCCAGCTATGGGCAGTTCATTTCGAACTACCATATGCATGGGGTGGAGAAGGGCCTTAATGAGTTATGCGGGATGCTAAAACAGCGAAAGTGACATGAAGAAGTCTGGGGGCATAGCCATGTGATGGCTGTCAGAACAAGCCTAGCTTCAAGAAAAAGGTACTTCTTGGAAGAAGAAGGGCATGGCTAAGTATCGATCCTAAGCCTGCACCCAAGCAAAGGCTGGGCCATAGAAGACAATGAGTTCTTCTTTTGTCATGAACATGCCCTTTGGAAGAAAGCAGCAAGTACCAGGCTTCTTTGAAGAAGAGTGGAAGTAAGAGTACTTCACACTCAGATACGCTTGTTGTAAATGTTGTGGACATTCTTCTCGATGATTCCTATGTTAACTCTTGTGTATTTGATACCGGATTGGTTGCTCGTATTTGCAATTCGATGCAGGGGCTAATAAGGACTAGAGAAGTGCAGAAAGGCGAAGTGGATTTTCGCGTCGGAAATAAAGCAAGGGTTGCTGCATTGTTCGTCGGCGTCATGCAACTTCACCTTCCGTCAGGATTTATTATGGAGTTGAATAATTGTTATTACATTCCAAGTATGGGTCGAAACATTTTATCACCTTCATGTTTGATGAGGCATGGTTATTCATTCGCGAGTGCAAACAATGGTTGTGTAATCTCTAAGAATGCTATGTTCATGGCTAATGCTCCCATTGTGAATGGGTTATTTATTTTGAATCTTGATGATGCATATGTTTACAATGTTAGTGCTAAAAGGCTTCGGCCTAATGATTTGAGTCCTACCTATTTACGGCATTGTCGTTTGGGGCATATAAGTGAAAAGCGCATGAAGAAGCTCCATGGTGATGGTCTTAGAACTTCGTTTGATTTTGAATCATACGAGACATGTCAGGCTTGTTTACTTGGAAAGATGACCAAGTCACCTTTTTCGGGTTTACCCGAGAGAACGACAGACTTGTTGGAACTCATACATACTGATGTATGTGGGCCAATGAGCACGACAGCTAGATGAGGATATCACTACTTCATTACTTTCACTGATGATTTCAGTAGATATGGTTATGTCTACTTGATGAGGCATAAGTCTGAAACTTTTGAAAAGTTCAAGGAGTTTCAGAGTGAAGTAGAGAATCAACGTGGCAAGAAAATAAAGGCCTTGCGATCTGATCGTGGAGGTGAATATTTGAGTCACGAATTTAGCGATCATCTTAAGAGTTGCCGAATTTTTCCACAACTTGCGCCGCCCGAAACGGCTCAAAGAAACAGGGTCTCCGAACGGCGTAATTGAACTTTGTTGGACATGGTTCGATCTATGATGAGCCAGTCGGATCTACCATTATCTTTTTGGGGTTACGCTCTAGAAACGGCAACTTTCACACTTAACAGGGTTCCATCTAAATCCGTAGATAAGACACCATATGAGATGTGGACTGGAAAGAATCTCAGTTTGTCTTTTCTAAAGATTTGGGGTTGTGATGCATTTGTCAAGCTACTTCAGTCGGACAAGCTAACACCCAAATCTAGTAAAGGGATTCCGAGTTACGGTATCGAGAAAGAGAGGTCAGCTTGGAGCTAGACCAAATACCGTGAGACAAAGGGAAAGACATGTACTAAACCTTGTGATGGTTCGTCCGATATGATCTTTGTATGCGTTTAGGAGTTGGCATGTCTTGCTAGAGGCCGCTACCAACTATTGACAGAATAAGTGTATTCGTGTCATGTCTATACACATATGAACCTATAGGGTAACACACTTAAGGGGCTGGAAGCCTAATGAGGATTAGATCCGAATTAGACCAGGCTCAGGCTACTAATGGGCTGCTAATGTTGAAGCCCATTAGGGATGCCTATATAAGAGAGGGTGGGGCGAGCTGACCAGGGTGAGACCTCAGATCATTCCCAACCACCACTCCTCACGCCTGTGTTGCACGTGCGGACCTAGCAGTCCGGCGTCTGACGCTTCCACCCTGTACGTGTGGATACCTTGGAGGCGCTGCATCTGTAGCGCTTGGACGAGCCGTGCAAGGGGAGCTTCTCATGGGACGAGGACAAGGAGGAGACGTGGAACGTCTGCACTGGCTCGACGCGCTTCATCAATTCTGCAACTGCGCGTCTAGTGGTAATCCCATGATCTATGACAACAGTAATCCTGGTTTACGTGGTAGAAAATTTTGATTTGCGCTAGTGCAGCCTACCCGTATCCCTTCAAACCTTGGTTTCATAACTGAGGGAAACTTTCTACTGTTCTCATCATACCTTCCTCTTGGGGTTCCCAACGAGCTCTACATATCTGCGCCATCACTCTGCCGCCATCATGATCACCAGCTACGCCGACATCGACGAGGTGTTGATGGAGACGGAGGCGAGCACTGGGCCATAAGGCGAGGTGGAGGCGTCCTCCCAGTCGATCGGGGCCGGCTCGGCTCCTCCTCACGGCAAGGGGCCGACAGTGTGAAGAAGAAGAATGAGTCCCCGAGATTTCGGGCATAACTGTATATAACTTTAGTCTTGGGCACTTGTGGTTTCGAACCTTTGGATATGCGAGGAATTCGTCCCCTGCCACGTAATGATTGTCTGGTTGCCTTTAGCTTTGATGCATGTGTCTTTCGCTGAGTCTGTCCGACTGATTTATCCGAACTGTTCCTTCCCAGTTGGTTTCATCTTGCTTTTACTTGAATAGCTGACCACCTCTGACTTACGATGCCGTGGGCCTTTTCTCCTTCTGCCCCTTTTCTTTCTGCGATCTTGCGCCTCTTACTTGGTAGGATCTTGCCATCTTGCTCTAACCGGCTAGCACACCTTCTAGCCGGGAACTACATTCTTTCAGTGGGGGCGTGTCAGCGCACCCACTGGGTGTATCCCCCGAGATTCGGAATAGCTAGACTAGCCAGGTGTTTCGAATATTTAAAAATTCTTGCTTTTCTCCTTATCCTTTAGAATCCGACTTGCTTAGCCGGACGGGAGAAACTTCATCACGGCCCGACTACTCTATCCATCCATGCTTTGGCTCCTTTTTCTCTATTACTTTCCTTACCTTATCAGTCTTTCTCTCTTTCCTTGTTCCCCTTTCAATCTTTCTCTCTTTCTTTCTTTCTTTATCTTCTTTCTTCCATGTTTCTCTCTTTTTTCTTCCAATCTTTCGTCCTTTCCTCTGCCTTGACCGGTTAAGACATATCTTAGCCGGGAATTTTGCTCTTCCAGGGGGGGCTCTCTAGCACCCCCACTAGGTGTAGACCCAAGATTCGGAGTAGATACTGTAGATAGGTGCTTAGAATCTTCAACAAATTCTTGCTTCTTGCTTTCCTACTGGCTATGCCTTGCATGTCCGACTGATGGAGTTAGCCGGACGGGAGAGACTGCATCCCGGCCCGGGTGATCTTGCTACCTTGCTTCCTCGACTAGATCCTCCTTTCCCTGACTGGCTGGAACATCTTCTAGACGGGAGCTACATACTTCTAGTGGGGGCGTGCCAGCGCACCCACTGGGTGTAGCCCCCGAGATTCGGAGCAGCTATCGTAGATAGGTGTTTCGAATCTTCTCTACCTTTGGGATCCGGCTCGATGCGGTTTGTGCAAAAACAAAACACATGAAAATGGTTTCTTATTAGCATATTATTGCACAATACGTCTTTCACCATTCGACTAAAATTTGATTTTTCAAAAACTATCTCGTACTTTTCTGAACACTTAGTCACTTTCTCATGCACGATGCTATTTATGTTGCACCTTGTCGGGCAGTCGGGTTGCGGTCTGGAGTTGGAACCGAAGGGAGCTGGCAATACATCATGCACGGTACTAGGTCTTAGTAGCCGTAAAATACCTACTAGGCACATGGACGGACTGTCCGATCTATCATTTCTTTCATCGTTTTTCGTGTGGGATGCCTCGGGCTTTTGCTCTTGCTAGCCAGACAGCCGGATTGCGGTCTGTAGCTGAGACAAAGTTTGGGCCTTCAGCATCATCGCACACTACTCAGTCGGCTTATAGAATTAGCAGGCCGGGCCAACTGTCGAGCCCCCGCGGTTAGGGGTCGATGGAAGCCAGAAAAACATTGCAGAATTTAATCGGAAACAAACAACAATGAAATTTATGGCAAGGAGCCCCCAAGCGTCAGCCGGGGTTCCACATCTTTCATTAATTCAGGGTTCCATATACATACACTCATTTTCGACTACGTGTAAAATGGTCGGAGCAGGTCCATGTTCCATGACCGCTCCGTCTCCTCGTCTGACTTGTCCATATTGTTCTTGTGCGGCTTCTGTGTGTTGATGAAGTAGTAGGAGTTGTTGTGTAGCACCTTGTTGATGATGAAAGGGCCCTCCCATGGAGGAGACAACTTGTGCATGCCCTCCGTGTCTTGTATCAGCCGGAGCACCAGGTCACCTTCACGGAATGCGACGGGCCAGATACGGTTGGAGTGATACCGGCGCAGCCCTTCCTGATAAATGGTCAATCTGGACAAGGCCAGCTCGTGGGCCTCCTCGAGGAGATCCACGCTATCCTCCATCGCCTCCTGGTTCTCCTTCTCCATGTAGAGGAGCTTGCGGGGTGAGTCGAACTCGATATCCGCCCCAAGGACCGCTTCCGAGCCGTAGGTGAGGAAGAACAGGGTGAAGCTAGTTGATCGATTCGGGGTGGTGCGTAGGCTCCACAACATGAACGGGAGTTCCTCAATCTAGCAGAGAGGTGAGCTCTCCAATGTCTCGATCAGCCGGGTCTTGATTCCGGCTAGCACCAAGCCGTTTGATCTCTCCACCAGCCCGTTGGACTGCGGGTGCACGACGGACGAGAGGTCCAATAGGATCCCCTTGTTATGGCAGAACCGGGCGAAGGCTCCCTTGGCGAAGTTTGTTCCATTGTCGGTGATGATGTTGTGGGGCTACCTGAACCGGATGATGATGTCCAGGAAGAAGGTGACAACCATGGCACCGTCCAGCTTCCGGATCGGCTTCGCCTCGATCCACTTGTTGAACTTGTCTACCGCCACCAGCAGGTGGGTCATGCCGGCTCGGGCTCGCTTTAAGGGGCCGACCATGTCCAGCCCCTAGACAACAAAGGGCCACGTGATCGGTATGGTCTCGAGTGCTGAGGTTGGCATGTGCCTTATCCGGCCAAAACGCTGGTACCCATTGCACGCTCGAAGCAGCTAGTCCGCATCCTCCGAGGTGGTAGGCTAGTAGAACGCGTGGCACATTGGCTTTGCCACCAGGGGATGAGAAGAGGCGTGGTGGCCACGTTCCCCTGGTGGATCTCCTTTAGCAGCCGATAGCCGGTATCAGTATCGACGCACCGCTGAAAGACGCCCGCGGCGCTGCGCTTGTACAACTCCTTGTTGATGATGGTGTACGTTTACACGCGGCGTTGGATTTGCCTTGCCTCCACCTCGTCAGCCGGAAGCTCGTCATTGAGGAGGTAGTTCATGAAGTGTTGGGCCCAGGATGGCACTTCCCGGATAGTGAAGACACTAGCCGACAGGACCTGGAGCTCGTCCGGGGTCGGCCGAGTGGGATGCCTGAGTCAGCAGCCCCCAAGCCCTTTGACTTGCTTGGAGATGCCTTTCTTGACGATGACGCAGCCCGCGGGTTTTTCGAGCTGGAGGGAACAATAGCAGGGCTCAGCTGTTTCGATCTGGCAACCCCCGGGTCTGCTACCCAGATGATGGACTCAGATTCCGGAGAGGGAGGGGGTGATGCTCGACTTGCGGAGCTGCTCCAAGGAAACTCCGGGCAGGATGGCTGCTCTGGTGGATCCGACTCACGCGAGCGCATCGGCCGCCTCGTTGTTGGCACGGGGAAAGTGATCAAATTCACATCCCTCGAAGCCGGCACTTAGCAGCTGGATGTGGAATAGGTAAAGGGTCATGTTGGTGTCTCGAGCGTCCTACTCACCGGATACTTGCTGCACCACCAGATCCAAATCGCCGAAGCACAGGATCTAGCGAATGCCGATGTATTTTGCGAGCCAGAGCCCGTGTGCAAGGCCTCATACTCGGAGACGTTGTTCGAGGCGGTGAGGTGGATCTGCAGCACGTACTCCAGCTAGTCTCCCTTGGGTGAGGTAAGGACGATGCCAGCTCCCAAGCCCCCGCCCATCTTCGAGCCATCGAAGTGCAGCTTCCAGTAGTTGGAAACAGGAACCGGCGGTAGGTACTGGTTATCTGCCCAGTCGACGAAGAAATCTTCCACTGCCTGAGACTTGATGGTGATCCTGGGCTCCCACCAGATGCAGTAGGTGGCCATCTTGATGGCCCACTTGGCTACCCGGCCTGTGGCATCCTTGTTGCCGAAGATCTCACCCAAAGGCGCGGTGGACACCACGGTGAGCGGGTGTTCCTGGAATTAGTGCTTGAGCTTCTTGCCGGCCAGGTAGACGCCGTAGCACATCTTCTGGTAGTGGGGTAGTTCTTCTTGGAGAGGGAAAGAACCTCGCTGTGGTAGTAGACGGGTCGCTGAACCAGCTGGGCCTTTCCTTCCTCGTGACGCTCCACCGACAGGACGACGCTGACGACCTGGATGGTGGAAGATATATAGAGAAACATCGGCTCCTTCTCAGCCGGCGTGGCGAGAACCGACGTTGTGGATAGCATGCGCTTGAGGTCGTCGAATGCGGCATCCGCCTGCGTAGTCCAAGTGAACTTGTCCGTCTTCTTCATCAGCTAGTACAACGGAAGTGCTTTCCCCCCAAGCCGGCTGACGAATCGACTGAGGGAGGCCAGGCATCCAGTGAACTTCTGGAAGCCGAGCCAGCTCTTAGGCGGCTTCATCCTCTCGATGGCCGAAATCTTCTCCGGAATTTCCTCGATCCCTCGGCTTGACACGAGGAAACCGAGGACCTGTCCGGCTGGCACACTGAACACGGACTTCTCCGGGTTTAGCTTCATCTGGTACCGACAAAGGTTCATGAACGTTTTTCCGAGATCCTCCAGCAGGGTCTACTTCTCCTTCTCTTGATGACAACATCATCCACGTAAGCGTGCACATTCCGACCGATCTAAGAGTGCAAGCATTTCCGCATGCAACGTTGATAGGTAGCACCTGCATTCTTCAGGCTGAATGGCATGGTTACATAGCAGTAAGCCCCATATGGGGTGATGAACGATGTTTTCAATTGGTCAGCCGGGTTTAGCCGGATCTAATTGTAACCGGAATAAAAATTGAGAAAGGAAAGCAAATCGCAGCCGGCCATAGAGTCAATAACTTGATCAATACGGGGTAAACCGAAAGGGTCGTTCGGGCATGCCTTGTTCAGGCTCGTGTAGTCGATACACATGCGCCAAGTCTTGTTCTTCTTCAACACCAGGACTAGGTTGGCCAGCCAGTCTAGGTGGTACACTTCCATGATGAAGCCGGCAGCAAGTAGCCGAGTGATCTCTTCGCCGATGACCTTCCTCTTGTCCTCCGCGGAGCGACGGAGGGGCTGCTTGACCAGCTTGGCATTCAGCCACACATGAAGCGAGTGCTCAGCTAACTCCCAAGGCACACCCGACATGTCTTTGGGAGACCATGAGAAGATGTCCCGATTCTCACGGAGGAAGTCGACGAGCACGCTTTCCTATTTGTTGTCCAAGCCGACACTAATGGTGACGCACTTGGAGGGGTCCGCCGGATCGAGCGGGATCTGCCTGGTGTCATTTGACGGCTAGAACCCATTTCCCCAACCGGCTTCAAGCCAGCCGGCACCTCCTGTTGCAGCATGCAAACGTTGTGCATCATTTCGCGCTTCTCCTCGGCGATGAGCAGGGACTCATCTATCTTCGCGCCTTCCTTCACGCATGCCATGGACCACCTGTAGTAGCCGGCCACAGTGATCACACCATTCGGCCCCAGAAACTTCATCTTGAGGTATGCCTAGTGGGGGACCGCCATGAACTTTGCAAGGGCGGGGCGCCCAAGAATGACATGGTAGGTGCTGGTGAGGTTTAACACCTCGAACCAGATTTGCTCACGTAAGAAGGTATCCTCTGAGCCGAATATGACATCCAGCCGGATCTTGCCCAGAGGGACACACGGTGACCCAGGCGCCACGCCATGGAATACACTAATCGAGGCTAGCTTCTCCATGGAAGACTGGTAGAGCAGGTTGAGGCTCCTCCCACCGTCTACTAGCGCACGCGAGAATCGCCAGGTGCGCACATCGGAAATGAGAAGAGGGTCAAGAACCATCGCATAGCGCCCGAGATTCGGAAGCAGATCCAGCTGGTCCTCCCGGCTCCAGGTGATGGGAGTCTCGGACCAGTTGAGGCGCGGGGGGACCAGAGAAACGACAGCATTCACCTCCACGGCACGCTGCTTCCAGCTGCGACTATCAGTCGGCTCGGCCTCGAAGATGTGGTAGTTATCGTGCTACTGTGGGTAGGCCCCGTTTCCGTTGTTGTTTCCGACTGGCCTATCCGGCAGTGGGGGTCCGCCAGGAGGGGGTGGGGTTAGAGGAGGCAAGCCAGCCTGCTCCTTTATCTACCGGGTCCAGCTGCACTGCTGGGTGGTGTGCATAGCCGGCTTAAAGGCACCGTTGTGGTACTTGCACGGCCCATCAAATATCTGTTCGAAGGTGAAGGTATTCTTCATTGCCGCGTCTGCGATGGTCATCAGCTCCGCCATGGTCTTGGGATCGTCGCACAGCATCCGGTCGTGTAGCATCCTGACCTCTCGACACCCTTTGATGAAGAAACCAATTGCTTGATTCTCCACCACCGCTTCGCAGGAGTTGCGTAGCTCGGTCCAGCAGGCGAGATACTCGCGATCTGACTCGCGGTCTCCTTGGATGTACAGAGAGAGATCACGAAGTCTACCCGGACGCTTGTAGGTGCCGTTGAAGTTCCAGATGAAGACCTTCTCGAAGTCAAGCCAAGCGTTGATGTTGTTGGGCGCGAGGCTGTTGATACAGGTTCTCGCCGAACAGGTCAACATGAGAGGGACATAGCGAACCGCCACACACTTTTTGCCGTGGGCGATTCCGACTGCCGGGGCATAGCCGATCAGCCAGTCCTCCGGCTTCATGTTTATCTCGTACGAGGGCCTCCCCGGCTGGCTCCGGCCAGATGGTTCTCTCTGGATCCGGCTCCTGCCTCGTACGCGATCCGAGCGGCCTCGGCCTTCTCGCCAGCCACTCGCAGTAGGTGTTGCACCCGTTGAAACTACCGTCTTTTCCTCCCCCTCCAGATGGGGTAGTTCCTCCATGATGGCTCGTGCCGCCGAGACATTATTGACTGCGGTGTCATACACGGGCAGTGGGAAGTACGTGTGAGGCCCCGGCTCGACGTCTTGCTCGAAACAGGCGCCTAGCTCCCCTCCACGACGCTGCACGCATCCCAGCCGACTTGGATCTTGATTAGCCGGGGTGAGACCATGGGAGCGGTATTACTCATGCATGTTGCTCTCCATCTGGTACTGGGTGGAGGCCAGGCCCTGAGCCTGGAGAAGCAAACTCTCTCGCGCTGCCTTGATCTTGGCAACTGCCTCGTCCGGGTCCTCTCCAAGGTCAACCGGAGCAAGGAGTTCCTCTATAACTTCTTCCACCACTCCCTTTCCATGCAGGGAGTGGACATGCCGGCTACATCGCTGGTGCGCTTGAGAGCGGGATGACAGCCGTGACTGGAGCCAGCCATCATCACTTCCGCGATGCCAGGTGTGACGAGCGCGCTGCCGGCTGAGGGAAGCGACTCGGCGAAGGAGACTATCTCCCAAGGGAAATCCTCCGGCATTGTGTCAACATAGACTGGTAGGTCACTGAATAGCACGACAGAGCAGCCTGCAGGGAAACTGAATCCGGCGAAGCAGCGAGCGCTGTAAATGATGCAGTTGAACTTGCCCAAGGTGAGCACGAGGACGGAGGCCACGCGCTTGCCGGACGAGGTATGGGATCCCGTGCAGAACGTCACTCCGATCGCCGCCATCTTTGACCCACGGTGGGCGCCAACTCTCGTTGTTATGGAAACGGCAGTGCCTGAGCAGGCTAGATAGAGGTGTGGGAGCGAGCAAGGAAGCGAGCAACGGCGTCCGCAGGCGGGATTGGGCACAAGCATACGTCGAGGACGCAAGAAGTACCCAGGTTCGGGGCCCTCGTGGTGAGGTAACACCCCTACTCGTGCCAATCTAACTATCTGGATGAACATTGAGAGCTCCAAGTGCTCCTCGAGCTGCATCGGTGGTCTAACTAGGAGAATAAGGAGCCAGCCCTTGCTACGATGCCCCTGCCGCCCCTTATATAGGCTGAGGCGGCATGGGCAAAGGCTCTGCCGACTGGTGGGTCCCATAGGCAGGCCCGGCCGACTATTCTGGTATAGTGTATCGCCTTCCTAACATCTCGCATAGTGCCGCGCCCCCCGGCCGGCACGGAAATAGTGGAGGCCTCCCCGTCCAACACGTGCGGCAGATCCTATTCCCGCCCAACACAGGTACGGCCCGTCTTCCCCGGCGTTCATGTTGCTGCCTATGTCCTTCTATCTGGCCACTGTCTACCATGGATGCGGGGTATTATGCCCTGCGTCATCCGTCTGTCCTAACTGTCCAGCTAGGTTTCCCTAGCCAGCTGGCCACCTTGTTTGTCTTGCTTCTTCTAGCTGGTACGATCCTACCGGCTACCTTCCCGACTGGTAAGATCCACCCGGCTAGGTGCCTTGCCAACCTCTTCTTATCCAGCTGATTGGTTTGCTCACTTGCTTTGCATCTGGCCTTCTTTCTGACATGCTCTTCAGTTTTTACATCCGGCTGGGATCAGCCGGCTCGCAGTTATATTACCCCTGATTCTTATCTGTTTAGCCTACCCGGGGGTGATACCCCCGACAGATTTGATCTCTCATGGTTAAAGCAACGCACCTCTGCAAAGTGTAAGAATTATAACTTGTTAATCCCTGTTCCAGGAAGGAGCTACGAAGGCGGCAGGAAAGGAACTCCATGAAGTTCTGGTCAACCTGTGAAGGCTAATGGCCAAGGACCGATTGTCTGAGGTGGTAGATAGAGCATCAAACTTCCCACCTTTCATATAATGAATTTTCTTGGTATCTTTGTTACTCACTCTTTGCTTTGATCCCCTTCTTACACTCTTACGAGCCAGAAGACTCTCCAATGTGCACTACTAAAGGACAAGAGGATGCCTACTACGAGGAACAAGACCTGTCCGGAGGACTACAAGGGGTGGACTACGAGATACGCTATGTAGTAGAAGGCTACAAGTCCAAGTAATTGCCTTGAATTGTATAGTAGTTCAGATGAGCCGAGCATCACAAACTTTATATAATAAGTTGTTGAGCTCAATTCTGGATCTGAGTTTGAAACTTTGTTCTTCCACTGAAACTTGTAAGTTTGGTTTGTAAGTTTGAATAACTTGAAGTACTGATCTTTTGGTATTGTAATTATAATAATGTGTGTATGTTTGGAATTTGGACCTGCAATATTTCTGTTGTACCACTCTAAGGGATGTGATATTTGCGGAACGATGTTCTGTAAGTGTCATGTCAACGCCTATAGTGTACTACACATGTAGTGGTATGCTGGGTCACCGCAGTTGGGCAGCCCCTATTTTTTTGTAGTGGGCACGAAGGCGTTCCGGCCTCAACGTCGTTGTAGAAACCTGCTGAGACGGGCACACATCACACACAAAGCACACACAGTCGTTTTTTACCAGGTTTGGTCCGCCCTTTGGCTAACATCCCTACATCCTGCTTTGGTGGATTATCTGGGGTGGATCGAGGTACAAGATGATGATCTCAATGGTGCCGAGGAGCCGCTTTCTCTAGATTCTAGACTTCCCGAGCTCCCTCTTCCTCACTTCTCTCACTTTTTCCTCTCTTCCTTCTCTCTAGTGTGGAGAAGGATATCAACTCTATCTCTCTATATCCATTCATCCAACGCTCTCCACTCTGAACTCTCCTTTCTCAACTCTTGATTCCTCCAACCCCATCAAAACTCTCCTTTTATACTCCAAGGGGTCACTACAAGGGTCGGCGTGAACCACCGCCAAGGGTGTTTCTATGCTCAATCGCGATGTGGCACATGGTCTTCAGGCAGATGGGCAGTGCATGTTGCCAATGGATGTCCACAGGCGATGTGCATGTGCACTTGATGGCTGAGTGACAGCTCAGACTTCGAGCTATCACTTCTGTCAGTGGCGCGCTACAACATCATGATGATGTCTAGCGGTGCTGGTGCGGTGATAGTTCCCAAGGCCGGGCCGGACACGTCTTGCCAGGATAAGTTGACTCCGGTTCTCGGGCCATGATTGGCCTAAGAGGTGTGATCTTCTGGTCCTTTTGGGGCTCAGTCAAGGCCGCTCCTTGCCTCTGCTGCCCCAATCATGCCCTTAACCTCCTTCTGGGGCAGTCCCCAGAAGAAGGGATCGGACCGCCTTGCGCATGTCATTGTCCTTTCCTTCTTTTCCGCGCCTGGCCGGTGGATCATGGCTTGTCTCGTAGCATTTGTCTCATCCATAGGCACCTACATCATTACTGATGCTTAGTATCCATAGGTTCATCATGCCAAATCCATACCTACTTGGAGCAGACGGCACTCGTATCCTTACGACACTCCCAATAACCTAGCCTTGAGGATGCCGAGTTGCTGAACGGTCGGTCTAGGGCCCACGCGCCAAGGCGCAATGCGAGGGACCCCGGATCCCATTACGCCGACACACCCGGACCGCTATATCCATCAACACCGAGAATCTCTAGCATAAAGATAATGGCCATTTGTGCACACTCCTCTTTGAGATGTTGCACGCAAGATACAAGCCCCCCCCTCAGTATCGGAACACAAATTATAGTGGGAATGAAGTAAACAAATCTTCCCTCACGAAGATGATCACCACCCTGGCCAGCTGGAGAGCCCGAATAAAGAAGAAGATCTTTAAAGAAGACAAAGGTATCGAGGAGATCGAGAAGATCGACCGCAGATCAACGAAGATCAATACTGAGAGTTCAAGGCTAGATGCGAATCCGAAGTAGCCGCGGCCTCGAGTAGGCGGGGGAAGGAGTTATAGGCAATGAATATAGGTCACCACCATCTCGGATCTAGAGGTTACAGAGCTGCAGATCCCAAATGGGATAAGGAGGACAACGAGTATAGAGCTAAGGGGCAACCTAACCCCTTCGCGAAATTCGAAAACAGGTAGCTTCAAAACTTTATCAGGGGTCGTTACCATATGACCCAAAAACCAAACAACTCACCGTGTATCCTAAGGCGAAGGACTTCGAGGTTCTTGTGGTAAGGAATCTAATTACCACGGATCAATTTGATTGCATTCTTATCGATGAAGTCGAAATTCTAATCGGTTCATGTTACTTCTTCTGCAGGAGTAGGAAATTGCTAGTGCGGTATCCTAGGGTTCCTCATCCCAGGGGTCGAAGGAGGCCACCCGATGGGATAACCCTTTTAATAGGATGATGGACCGAGCCAAGGAAATCACGCCGGTTACGCAGAAGCCGCTGTAGGCTGGCCGTCTGGCCGGCTTTGGGGCTAAGAATTGGGTGGATCATTTTGGTCCACTGCCAAAGACACGTGTGGCGGGAAGGAGTGACGAGGAAAATCGCGAGGTTCAAGAACTTGAGGAACAAGTGGCATGGATCCCGCGGATCATCCAAGACAACCTAGCAATTACCCTCACCTCCATCCTGCCTACCTAGGTGGAGTCAACGTTTTTCGAGAATGAGGTACAAATTCGAGTTACTTTGGTATTTTACAAGAATGTTGATGATTCAAATGTCGTGGCACATGGTTAAAATGTCCAATGAGCTAAGTATATGTGAATATGCTGTGATGGGATGGTAAGCCTTGTGCCATGCACAAGTCCAATTCTTGTGCATCATACTTGGCTTACCGTTCCATCATAACATACTTTTGTCTCCAACAACATAGTTATATATGAGGCATTCTTTCTGAGTTGGTGCTATTTGATAAGTGTATCTTTATATATGACTTCTACATGTTTTTTCACCCACCAATTAATTATTATTTCCAACTTGTAGATGACGTGGTACGTCGTGTACAAGGGACGGTTTCCTAGAGTATACGACGACTGGGAAGACTGTCGGAGACAGGTGCATCATTTCAGCGACAATAGCTACAAAGGGTACAACACTATGGAGGAGGCGGAAGCTAAATATACGTGCTATCTAGTGGGAGTTAGGACGAGGAACCGGATAAAGACCTACACCTTCGCCGCGGTGATGCTTATCGTCCTTGGTTGCCTGTCCCGCGTGTTCCTACTTTAGATGTCTAGGCAAGCTTGCAAGCTTTAACTTGGTCGAGACACATGTATTCATGTCACTAGCTACTTGTAACTTGATCAAAACAATGTAACTTATCATGTGTATTTATGTATGTAACTTATCTATATATATTTGTTTCTATCCTATTTTGCAAACTATATATTCATATATGTATTGTACATCTGTATATATGTATATATATTTATGTATATCATTTGGACCGTATTTTAAAAAACAAAAAAATTGGCCGTGGCTCATATGGCTTGGCTTTAGTGGCAGACAACACCTAAAGAGCACCATGCACAGGTGCATGGCACACTGTCTGGTGCACCACAGGAAACATAGTGGAAACACACATGCTTTCATAGCCGTGGCACCATGCAATGCGCTACTGCTATGTCTAGGCATCCATAGTGCACCAGGCAGTGCGCTACGGGTAACTTTTAGCCCTGGCGCAAGCTTAGTGGCGCACCCCTAGTGCGTCACGGATGGGTAAAATAGGTGTGTCACCAACTAGATTTTTCCTAGTAGTGATGTCGGCAGGGCCTCGGACACGATGTGTTCCCAGACCCAAAGCAAATATATGGGGGCCACCCCACTAAGCTACCCATAACAAAGTCGGCCGAGATCCAAAGATGGACCTAGAGGTTGCGAGATTGGCTAAAAGATCATAGACCATAGGTATAATCCTCAACATAATGACCCACATCCTAAACAATACAGTAGTAAATGCTCATCGAGCAACAAATAATAAACATGGCATAACATCGAATACATGGCATGAAATCCCCAAACAGGTTTGTGGCCCCGGTACAGTACTTTAAAATCAGGTACTAAGCCGATAGGGGTGCTCATACACCCTACATGTAGTTAGCGCGCTCAGTCTCAGAACAGGTGTCAAGAACCATGGTCCTAGGTGGACACAGGGGCGGGATAATAACCAGATATCAACTATTCTCCCCTTGTGCCTCTGCATTAATTATGTCTAATCCCAACATTTAATTAAAAAGTTATAAGTAAAGCTATGATCATCTCCACCATTAAGCATGTGATAACCCATCGACGATGCAAAGCAACATCTAAGCAAGCAACTACGACTCAAAGGCCCCTTGTCTACTAGACGACAGTTAATAGGATGTCTCCAAGGCAATATAGGGGCTACAATAATATAAATGGTGTACAGAAACTAAAGCATCGCAACACAGATAGCAATAGATCAAACCGAGGAAGTAAAGACTATAAATGAAAAATAGGCAGAAAGAGGGAAAATGCTTTCCTGAAAAACTCCATTGAAGATTCATTCAAAGATTGGATCAACACTAGCATCCACTCATCGACCTAATTCGTGAAGAAGAAAAGCACTAAAAGAAACACCGGATGCACTATTTAATACTATGACAGAAGATCGGGCATGATGCATGTATGATGTATGACAAGGCAAATATGCAATGCAACTAGGCAATATTAAGTGAAACCGGGGTCCTAACAATTAAGTAGAAGGTTCAAGTTACTTAGATATTCCGCAATTTAAATTTTTGCTTAACAAGGCAAAACATCTCATCGGTTCGCTAGACAAAACTAAATGAAGTCAATACAAGAATAGAATAGCGCGCATATGCTCTCCATATTTAATTATTAGTTGATTCGACATAATGCCCAAACCTACAAAGAATGTATGCAAGCATATACAATTTTAATATGCAACATTTATAAAGTAGGAGTCTCGAAAAAGGGATCACATATGGGGACTCGATGGGGTTCGGGTCTTCGGATCTGGGTTTTTGGATCCGTGTGGGCGAACTTGGGGTTCTAGCTTCTCACCCCTGTACCGGTCCACGGGCAGTCTATGCGTCAAAGATCTTGACGTCTTTTGGTTCCCAACATCACGGGCACCGATAGCGAATATATTGTTAGGAATATCTTGATTGCCTGGTTTATGTTTTTGACTTGAGATACTCGCACGCGGCGCTACTTGGCATCTTTGGGCTTCAGGGTCACTTAGTGTCTTTGGAATCTTCTCAAGAAATTGGAGACGCGTAGGCAATAATTAACAACATCACAATGGACGGCAGCAGAAACATGGCAATGCGGTTGTTGTAGTTGTGCACGCGTGCCGGAAGCCGTGGGACTTAGGCTCGGGCACGTACGCGGCCGCGGCCGGTGATGGTAAAGGCGCAGAGGACGACGACGGGGCCGGAGCTCCTGTGGTCGGCGAACGCGGGGAGAAGGCGAGGTCGGGTGTAGCACACCGGATAAAACTAATATTAGAAAATCGCTTGATGATTTTGTTTTATGCATCATCATAATTACATGCTCATGTCATCATGTCATATTACATTTGAGCATCATCATGTTATGTTGCATATGATTGCCTAAAAGTATTTCTCTAAAGTCTATATTTGATTTTTAAATACCCTCTGTATTTTAAATATAAAACCTGGATCTCTAGAGTATTTTCTTTTGTCTAAACTATTTATAAAACCTTCTATTAAAAATAGAACTAACATATTTAAAACAACAGTAGTTGTTTAGGGTAGGCAGCCAGCAGGGCCAAAAGGCCCATCCAGCTACCTACAACCCAACCCAGCCCAAACCGAAACTATCAGAAAACCATAGGAAACCCTAACCTAAAATCATCCCTACCTAACCCTTCCAGCCCCATACATAACCTACCATCCCACCACTCACCACACCCAGTGACCCAACCCATTCCACAGCACGCACGCAACACGCACACACTGCAGCGGCGCACGCTGCCCTGCTGTCTCGCTCGTGTACATCACCCCACTGCAAGCGCGTCCAGCCCCACCCTGCCCGACGCTTATCGTCCCGTGTACACGACACCGCAACCACCACGACCCCCTAACCCCATCCCATCTTCCGGCCCTCTCACCCTCTCCTCTACGTACCAGCTCCTCCTCCCATCACGATCGACCGCCACCATCTGATCCCGTGCGCTGCCGCCAACTATGCCGCCACAGGAGGCTGCTGTCCCCTCCCGTCCTCACCATGTCGGTCCATCGTGACCCGGGCCGGCTGTTGCCTCCTTGATCCCGCACCTTCCACATTGGCCTAGCGCCTCTGTCGTCAGACACCCCCGCCAGTCACCGAGCCACCTAGAGCTCTGCCATGCCCCACCTCCGACGTCCTCGGCCTCCCTCATGCCCCCGCCGCCGTCCTTCTCCATGGCTTCGCCACTCTGCGAGCTCCCCTCTGCCCCACATCGTCGACCCTAGCCACCGCGTCATCCTCTTTCCAGAGCGTCCGCACGTTGTCTCCTCCATTGTCGATCCGCGTCGTACCAGGGCCTTCCGTTCATGGTGTTGCGCCGCCAGAGCCCCGCGCACCGTGCCCTCCCGCAAGTAGCACTGCCTCTCTGCCTTCGGCCACCTCTATCTCCGCCTCGGCACCGTCGGACTCGTCACCGCCCCTTAGAGCTTCTGCCTCCCTGGGCTCATCCCAAGTCTGACGAACCGTTGTCCCGAAGCTTGTCAAAATTAACAGGATGGTGTGGTTTGTTCGTGACAGCATGATCACTGCAGTCATCGTTTGTTCGCCTCTAGACATACGTGTCGCTGTCAAGATCATCAAAGAAACAACCCCGACGTCTACTTCCTCCATGTTTCCAAATACGTACCCCAAGATCTACCGGCACCAAATCTTGAGTCCGACTCCGACAATTGAAGCTAAATACCTCAAGTTCTCCTACCAGGACATCGAGCGACAAGATCTCCCTTATGGACTAGATGGAACCGCAAGACCCACGATGCGCGCCGGAGACCAAAGACCCAGATTCCCGGATCTGAGGACCCTGGAGACCGATCCTATCGAGCCCGAACCTCATAGGACCCTCAGAACCCCAAGATCGCCGAACCCCGATGTGTGACCCTTTTTCCGAGCCCCTATTTTATAAATGATATATCTTGTTGCATCAATTGTACATGTTTGCATACATATTTTGTGGATTGGGGGTATTTTTCCGACTCACCTAATAACTAAATATGGAGACCATATGCAGGCTATTCTAGGCTTATATTGGTTCCATTGAAATTTGAGTAGCGAACCGATGCCGTATTTTGCCTTGTTAATACAACATTAAATTGCAGGGTACCTAAACAACATGAACCATCTAAATAATTGTCGGGACCCCGGATCTGCTTAATATTGCCTAATTGCATTGAACCTTTGCCATGTCATGCATCATACATGAACCATGCCCGATCTTCTACCGTAGTATTAAAAAGTGCATCCGTTGTTTCTTCTAATGCTTTGCTTCTTCACGGATTAGGCCGATGAGTTGATGCGAGTGTCAACCCGATCTTTGGATGTACCTTCGACAGTGTTTCCCAGGCGAGCATTATCCCCCTTTCTACCTATTTTGTATTTATAGTCTTTAATTTCTCTTATTGATCTATTGATATCCGTGTTGCGATGCTTTAGTTTCTATATATATCAGTTATATCCTTACAGCCTTTATATTGCCTTGGAAACCTCCTCTTACATGTTGTTTGGTAGTCAGTCGGCCTTGCGAGTCGTAGTTGCTTTATTAGGTGTGCTTCCCGTCGTCGATGTTCCCCCATAGTTGGGGGTTTGGCACATGCTTAATGGCGGAGATAATCATGGTTTACTTATCACATGGTAATTAAATGTTGGTGATAGATATACCTAATGCAGAGGCATATGTGGGTAATAGTTGATATCTGGTTATTATCCTGCCCCCTGTGTCCACCAGGACCCGAGTTCTTGTCACCTGTTCCGAGACTGAGCGCGCTAACCACATGTGGGGTGTATGGGCACCCCTATCGGCTTAGTACCTGATTTCAAAATACTATTCTGGGGGCCACAAAATAGTTCGGGATTTATACGTTACCTATTGTACTTATGCCATGTATCATATGTTTATTAACTGTTGCTCGATGAGCGTTTAATACTATTTCATAGGTGCGACACTCTGTCACGGGAATATATTGTGTATGGCCTCTCCTCGTGTGACAGTCTATGCAACCTTAGAGTCCTTACGAGGATTAGCTATACCTTGTACGAGTAGCTCTTCCAGGTGACCCCCATGTATTAATTTGGGTCTGGCAAAGCGTCATTTCCGAGGCCCCGCCGACATACCGATGGGTGTATGTTAATTGATCTAGCAAAAAGGGTTGAAGTGCGTGTGGATACTTTGGTGCACCCCTGCAGGTTTTAATCTTTTCAAAAATATGTGTGTTCGCGGTTATGGATGACTTGGAGGACATTTTATCTATCATAGACAACTATAACTAAAGTTTTATGTTCTATTGACTTGTGTCTTATATGACTAGTAAGTTAGATAACCACCATGGGAAGAAAGAATAAAATTGCCAACCGTGTGAGTTCCCTTGGCAGGATTTCCTCGTTTGGTATCGAGAGGGAAATACCAGGATGAGTATGTTTGGTGGTAGTATCAGGTTGGTTTCGCATAGGTCTTATTGTGCCACGTAGAGATAAAAAAAACTTTTCCGCGACGCCGTGATCCCAAGAACTAGCTAAGGTAGAAGGCCGTGAGGATTACCACTAGATGCAGTTGCGGATTACTGTTGTAGCATGTTAGTTGAATGAACTGCAGTCCTCACAATCCGATCCGATCATGATCGTCGTGGTGCTGAATTTAGAAGACCGATACTGGTTTCCACACGTACAAGGAGGAGCCCCGACAGTGAACTACTAGGTTTGTTTCGGCGCAGGACTAAACTGGAGCTAGGATTCTAACACATGGAATTGACCTAATTGAAACACCTATCTAGATATGTGTGCCCCAGTATATATAGGGAGTGAATGTGGGCTCCAGTCACTCGTGGCCATATTATATTTGTCACTATGAGTTCGACTCACTGAATCAGTCCAGATCCGGTTTGGGTCCAACCCAAACAGATTTCCGATTCAGATCTAATCCAAACTTGCTACCTCTCTTAAGTGTGTGACCCGCATGCTCATGGAAACTTGGACACGATTGGAGTCCAACTCTCAATCAATCAATCGGTAGTGGCTTCTAGCAGAACGTATCGAATCCCAAGTGACATAGAGTCATGACGACATGCCTTTCCAATGCTACTTACGTACGCGTCCCTTTTGCCTCATGATATACCTAGTCTAACTATAGGCGAATAATTTTTATCCCTTAAATAGTATGACTCTCTTCTCGATCTGAGATAAGTGATTCATTCAACTAACTGTTAGTCGATTGCCTCGGTCCATTTGGTGTATCATTGGGCTCAGAGACTATGCGCTCGCAAAAGACTGAATTGTCCTGCCTGGTAGATGTATCTTGTAAATTTGCGCATGGCCATGCTTTCTAAATCATATCCCATGAGAGGGCCTAGAGAATATATCTCAAGTTTGAGGGGAAAAATCCCATCTTGGTTATCCACATCACACAGCTTGATTCTTAGTTGATCCGAACTCTGCCTTTATAACTGCCCTGTTCTGGATCAGCGTTTGACAAAACCTAAGTGGGTGATCCACAACTTAGATTGTGCAATAACCTCAGGTCTAAGGATTACATTGATTAAGACATACAAATGATGACTTGTCCATTATATCTCAATATGGGTCAATCCGACTCACTAAACTCTTTAGCCTACTCTGTGCAAGTCGGAATGGCATCACCATGCACATGACAAGTGGAACCAAGTAATCTGCCGACTTTCACATTACTCTAAGTTATGTGTCCAGCGTAACCTCAGTGACCAAGGATATTTACTATGAAAAACATGAATATATAGTTCCATAATTGAATCACATATTCAATATATACATCATATGCTCATGCAAGGATAACTTAATAACTTTATGAATACATTGGGAATTACATCATATTTGATTGCCTCTAGGGCATATTCCAAACAGGTCTTTCTTATCTCTCCTGAGAGCCGATAGTCGTATCGAGTCTTTGTAGGTTGTTAGTGCATGCTTCGTTGCCGCTTTAGTCCATCATACCTATGTAGGCGAGTGGCGCTGAATTCTAAGTCTCACCATGTAATGGCCTTAGTACTAACCGCTCTCTTTTTCCATTGCCCTTTGTCGGTGCCCCATTTGTTTATAAGGTTTGAGATTGATGTCGTTAGAAGGTTACCCTTCCGTCTTGGCCTGGGCAAGGTTATGGATGCCATTGGTTATTCTTCAAGGCTCTTAGCTCAATTTGCATGTTGTCTATACTCCGATGATGTATCGCTTTCAAGGTGATTTGGATCTTTGTACTATACATCTGTATTCTTGACTCATGGAGTCGTGTTATATATACCTTTTCTATGGGTTCCATCATGGACAAATGTGCAATGGTATTACTTTGTTTTCCACCCATAAGAAAATGTCTGGTGGGCATCTTTGAATCGTTTCTATGCGGGTTTGGCAGGAATCGCTAAAACTTGCATAGGGCCAATTCGAGAGTGTTACATTGGTGAGGGCTCGGGCGAAGCGGGGAAGAGCTTGCGGGGGCCGGTGCTTGATGGTCGTGGCGCCAGTGAGGGGAAGCAGCAGAGGCAGCCTCGACACGCGGAGCGTAGGAAGGAGACGGCAGCGACCGGGAGAAGAAGGAGCCGTGGCGGCAGGGCTTCTGGCAGGGTGCGGTGTGTGGGAATGAGAGAACGCATGGTGGCTGGGCTCGCTAGAGAGGTCAGGGACGCACGGAAGGCGGCCATAGGCACAGGCCTCTGAGGAGGAGGTTCTCAGCGGCCCTGGGATCGAGCGGCCGGTGGTCCTGTAAAGCACGACTGCCGCGGGAGAAGGCAACGGTCAAAGGTGGCTTGCGGGGAAGGGAGGAGGCGTGGCGCGCAGCCGAGCAGGAGGGCATGCAGGCGGCAGCTGGAGAGGGTAAGGTAGGAGTGGGGTTGACCGTGATGGGGAATGAGGCGGGTGGGTGCGGCATGTGGGTGGTGGACGTGCGTGAGTGGTGTTGTTTGGGGCCGCAGTACGGGCGCAAGGTTTGTGGGGCATGGTAGTCGGGCAAGATTCCCGTGCGGGATAGCGGGAATGTGTCTGGCGGGTGCGTGTTGGATAGCACGCTATAGCGCTGGCATGTGACGCGGGGGCTACGAGCGGGCGGGATGATGCGGTGCACCGCGATGGTTAGGTGGTTGTGCACGTGTGTTTAGGTAGGCGTGTGGGGATTTAGGGTTAGGGTTTATGCGGGGCTAGTGTTTATGTCCAGCCGACTGGGCCTTTGGGCCTAGACGGTTTAGGTCTAGGGTAGATCTTTTATGGTTTATCCGAGGTGGTAGACTGCTGTCAGATGGGCCATTTGGGCATGGCCAGCCCAGGAACAAAAATTGTTTTATTATTTTATTTTATAAAACCTTTACAAATAGTTTTTAGGCAAATCAATGTTCCGGACACATCGGCTTATACTTTGAAATAAGAAAGGGCTTATGTAGAATACAAAATAGGCGTTTGGGAAATAGTTTTTGGCAAACATATGCATGATGACATGACAATGCTCAAATGCAATGTGGCATGATGACATGAGCATGTGATCATGATGATACACAAAACAAAACAACGAGCGATTTTCTAGTAGTGGTTTTACCCGGGGTGCTACAAAGCTGGAGGAGTGTCTGGCTCAAGCCTATGTTGACCTAGACGCCCTGCAGGATATGAAAGGGGCCCATCGAGATCTCCCAAAGCACTAGGCTCTCCGTAACCAGGAGGAGCAGGATCACCTCATGCTCGAGAAGGACCGATGTAAGATGTATCGGGTGCTTTCCATGCGCATGGCCGGCGCTCTCTTGGAGTTCGGGGTGATCGATTTCTACATCGGGCCTCTTGCAGATGCCGATACGGAGGGCACCTTGTTGGCGCTCTTCACTCGGATTACGACGATGCTAGAGGGCAGAGCCGCACTCTACCAAGACTACCACCTAGATGAGTGCGAGAGGATGTTGCCGGTTACTACGACCCAGGTCTTCTCCAACCTCTATCAGTATGACGCCAACTTCTCATGAAGGTAGCTCCTGAGGAGGGTGATCCATCCCCTAGAACTCCTTCAAGCGAGATCGTCCGCTTCCAACAGCTCTTAGAGGAGCGTGTAGGTGGGTTTATCCCACTATTCGTCCATACCAAAGAAGATGAGGCTGTGGACGTTGCCGGGAACCAAGGAGGAGGAGGTGAAGGCAATGTCCTCGGGAGCGGCTCGCCCAGCATTGAGTTGGACGAAGAAGGGTCCTCCGAACATAGAGTTTTGGAGCCGCTGGCCTGAGAGGTTCTCAGTCCCTCAGAATCCATTGGAGGAGACCACTCAACAATGTAGCATTTCTGTAGAACCTTGACATAACGGTTGTAGATGAGCCTGGTTCACTATGTGTAATCTTTTGCATGTGTTTTCTTATGACCTTGCTAGGAATTTGTGCTTCCCCTCGCAGACTTCTCGAGGAGGCGACCACAGGTCTTGCACATTCCGCCCTAGTAATCCCTCCCGTAGGGTCATTAGGGCCCGTACCCTCTCTATTAGCTTCTCCATGAGACAACTATAAATAGGTAGGTGCAAATGTCCTCCCATAGGTTCTTTCCATAGGGGGGCGTAGGGTTGAAGTCTATCCCTTTGGCCTCTCAAGGAGAGGACCGCACGTTTAGCGTGAAGTTTTTTCATCAGAGGGGGATATCCTCCCTATCCTCCCTATAAACCTCTTGAGGAGAAAACTGTAGGGACAACACATGCACTGCTGAGATTCTACGAATGTGTCATGCAAGGGTTTCAAGCACAAGAAACCGTGGGTGAGGTGACTGTTAACTGGAACTAGTACATAAGGTTAGAGCTCGACACTTTACGTCCTCAAGTTTTCGCTGCTGGAGGGAGTGTGCCTCACGAGCTGCCCCATAAGCGTCTCAAGGTGAGAGTCGTAGGGCATATTCTTATCATGTTGGTCCCTCGAGGAGTATACTGTAGGTCTAGCATGAAAATTAAGCCACTAGTGGGGAGTACCCTCATGAGCCGCCCCGTAAGCCTCTCGAGGAGATAGTTGTAGGGAAAATACTTAACCTGTTGGTCTCTCGAGGAGGAGACTGTAGGTCTAGCATGAAAATTAGGCTGCTGGAGGGGAGTACCCTCACGAGCCGTCCCGTATGCCTCTCGAGGAGAGAGCCATAGGCCCCATGCTTATCCCGGTGATCCCTCCAGGAGGAGACCATGGGTATTACACATTCTAGCTCCCCTGCTCGACGACAGATGCGCTCCGAACAGGCCGTGTCTCCTATGCTGAGTAGTTTTGTTATGAATCATGCAAGGGTATCAAGCACCAGGAACCATGGGCGAGGTGACTTATCACCAAAGTTGGTCTGTAAGTTTAGATCTCGACACTTTAGGCCCCGATGTTGACGGGAGTGAACCGGTGATAAACACCGTCGAAGCCCCCACTCGTATGATGGATATACGAGAACATGGTGAGAACGTGGTAAGAAAGAAACACTATAGCAAACCAAATCAACTCAAGAAGAGGAAATCAGAAATCAACGGTGGTTGCGATTGTTTCCATTCCTGGATACCCTGCCCCTACCGGGCCAAACATATCATCTCGATGAGGAGTGGGAGGGAGATAGAGTCACCTTAGGAGGGCATTGCCTAGGAAGTGACCCGGACACTCCGAGGGTGCCGGGGCGGCCTCATATTTGGACTCTTCGGCATTGGTGAGCGGCTGGGTTGTTGCTACCTGGAACTGGGGATTCCCCAAGCCCCCCGAAACCTTCGGATGCATGCCCTTCCTCCTGGTCTACTGGCTCGAGGCCTTGGGGAGTAGATCCCTACGTCCACCGCTCCACGAGTGGATGGCCTCTGGCCTGCCGCGCTTGCTACCCTACTCACGCCTCCTCTTGTTGTTGTATTCCTCTCCTTGAGCTTGGCACACTCATCGGTGTCATGGACTTGTCTATGGTGGAAGGCAAAATAATAATGGGGTTTTGCCGTGCCATCTGTATCCTTCCCCGAAAGGTGCTTCCTCATGGCTTCCGCCATGCGGGGGTTTGAGCTTCCGGCCGTCTCCTCGGGCGGGGCTGCTGGCCGCCTCGGCCGCATGCTAACAACCATTAGGTAATTTGATACCGAACTATTTCACAGCCATTAGGTATCAAAGAAACTCCGACTAAGATTTAAGCTGTTGAGCGCATGGAGCTGCCGAAATGTGTCAACGATGCCCAGAAGTTTACAGGCTGCCTGGCATCATTGAGTCGATTCGTTAGTCGGCTTGCAGAAAAGGCATTGCCCTTATACCAATTAATGAAAAATTCAGATAAATTCATTTGTACACTGCAAGTTGATGATGCTTTTCATGAATTAAAAAATATGCTAGCCTCTGCACAAGTGTTAGCCTTACCATTGTCCAAAGAGCTGATGTTTCTCTACATAGAAGCGATTAAACGAGCCGTAAGTGTCGTGATAGTGGTGGAGCGTGACGAAGAGGGTAAGTCGGTGTAGAGGCCAGTATATAATCTAAGCGAAGTACTTTCCGTTTCAAAGTAAAACTATCCACATTATTAGAAAATGGCATACGGTGTCTATATGTCGGCCAAGAAGCTAATGCACTACTTTGAGGAACACCCGATAGAAGTGGTTTGTGAAGCAACCATAGCCGATATCATGGGCAATAAAGATGCAATTGGCCGAATCGCCAAATAGGAAATTTGAGATAGACCCTTATGCTCCATAGTTTGATAGGCGAGATGCAATAAAATCTCAGGAACTAGTTGACTTTTTTGTCAATTGGGCTGAAATGCAATATGAGCCACCTTTGCCTGATTGGAACTACTGGAGAATGCATTTTGATGGATCAAAGTTAAGAACCGGGCTGGGTGTTAGGATAGTACTTACATCACCTAATAAATATCAACTAAAATATGTTCTACAAATACATTTTGCTACATCAAACAATGTAGACGAGTATGAGGCACTTGTTCATGGTATAAAGGTGGCAATGGACATTGTCAACACCCGGATTTTTAATCCCAGATGCCTGTTATGCCATACATCGCAATCCTAGGATTACCATTTTTGCGAGACATAACAGATTTGGATATCACAGTACATCATCCATTATAAACCATACATAAGGTCTTGCACAAATAAGGATCTCATGATCCAGTTCTTAATACAACTCAAACAGCGCAATAATGTAATAATAAAGATAGCATAGGCGAAGCTCCATCTTCGGGGTCATAGGCAATGCTGACGATGGGAGATGATCCTAGTTGTCGTAACCTTCCTACGGTCCATCATCCTGATACTCCTCTTCATAGTATGGACACGGGAATATCCAAGGACAAACCCATGAGTACTCTTTAAGTACTCGCAAACTAATACTAACAAGTTAAGGGGGGTTTTTGGAGTTAGGACACTAGGCTCTAGGGTTGTTTTCAAAAAAGCCAGATTTACCTCGACTAAGTTCAGAAGCAAAGAAAACTAGTTGAAAGTTTGATAAAACCTAAGTGGGAACTTGAATTTCATATCACAACTCTGTTGTGGTCAATTCGAAGTCTCAATTCATTTCATAAGTCATTTTGAAAACATCTGACGGGGGAATAGTATGGCCACTCCAACTGTCCATAACCGCGGACACGGCTATTCGAATAGTTTGACACTCTGCAGAGATTGTACACTTTCACCACAACATTCGATACATCCGTCAGGAACAAATCCTGAATTCACCATATTTAGTATGCGGATAATCAATCCTACCCTTTCCATTACACGCCCTAGTATAGGCACCTCTCCTGTGAGTTTTGCCTCCTAACCATGACCAACTGTCATCTTGGGTACTACATAGGTGTACAATCTTCACAAGGTAGCGTCAGCTCAGACCTTGGCCGTGAGGGAACCCATACTAAGGTATATAAGTTTCCAGTCAAGCCCTACCTAATTTTCGGGAATTGTGGTTGTACGGTAAAATTGGAATGGTATCGCATCCAGACAACCATCAGTTTTATCAAGGGCTAAGGCTCATTCCTCAACATTTTCATCATCAAAACCATCTGGTGTTCAGAAACACATGTCAAAACATTTCAGTAGAATGACTCATCATTCTAAGGTTTTCATAACCAGTTTCACCAAGTATTACCATCTAAAGTTGATCAAGTTTTATACTTAGCACTAGCATCTACAAGTGGGGGTAAATACTAATGAGGGGTGGTAAGCAAATGGAGATTAGTTAAGTTCAATCTCATGCCTTAGGATGACATCAAGATTATCTACTTAGGCCAAATTTAATGCTCTTTATGCAACATTCAATTATCTTTATAGAATCTACAAGTCACTTAAGTAAACTCTAAGAAAAGCTTTGATAAAGAAATAAAGTAGAAAGCTTGTAAGTAAAACTAGGATGGTTTATCAAATGGTATAAGCTTGCAAGTAAAACTTGCATGGTTTGGCTTGCTAAGGTAGTGGTATAAACTTGCTAGGATGCAAGTGTTAGCTTGCATAGGTCAATTTGTGTAGTAAGGCTTGCCTTGTGCAGAGCAGTGGTTGAAGTTCTCCTTGGCTTCTTCCTCGTAGTATCCTCCTTCCTCCTCGTATCCTTGGTCGGTACTAGCGTCTATAAATAAATACGAGGTACACAATCACCAAACAATACTTAACTATTTTCAATCATCACACAAAGGTGTACTATAGATGATCTAGCATCATCACCTATCATTACAAGATTTAAGCATTTGTCTTATTTATTTTAATTTGAGAAAAGTAATTTCTACTCATTGAAAAACTACTTAAGATTTAAGATTCTCCAACTCAAACATGGGATCATGTTGACACATCTCATCACCACATATTTCAGTACATGGGAATGTGATTTAAAGTGGTTTCACAATTTAATAAGGTTTAACCTTTTTATTTTAAATAAATAAAGTGACCAGAAATGCCTATGTGGCATTCTTTTGTTATTTGAACATTATTTCTGTAAGTAAAACCAAATTTTTATATATTCTTAAAGGTATGATCACATGTGATTTTTGAGAGTTGGAATCAACTCCAAAGCTATTATGGGTAAATTTTGAAAAATGTTTGAATGTAGAAAAGCTTCTGCCATGTTATTTTTACCAAGGGTGATCTACAGATTCAAATGATTTGAATCCAACTGGCTTGGATTAAGCATTTCAGTACCTTTCTAACAAAATTAGTTTCATGGATTTTTGGTTCACTGAATCGAGCTCGGTTGATTTTTGAATCTATGTACAGAACTGTGTTTGAATTAAAATAGAAAAATCTAAATTCAAACGGTTGGGTCATGCGGGAGAGATTAATGGGTCGGCCCAGTGTCACTCCGCAGCCCGGGGCTTAGCTGACAGGGGGGTCTACTAGTCAGCGGCTCATAACGCGCGAAGCGGTACGGGGCTATGTGGGTCGTTGGATTAGAAGGGAGATCGACGGCTGGGGATCGTCGTCGACGACGAACCTGTCACCAGCGAGCTCGAACCCTAGAGGCTCAGTGGGGTGCATAGGGGGCATACCAGCTCCCAGGCAGCAAACGAAGCGAGCAGTGGTTGACGGCGAGCTCAGGGACGGTCGAGGCAGCTCTGGGGGTGGTCGCAATCAGCGGCCCCCTTCTCCTCCAGAGGCGGCCTGCTCCGGTACAATTCCGGCGAGCTGTTGCTCCTCGTGCTCCGGCTAGAGGGTGGAACGATCAGTGAGGTGAGGGGAGTGGAATGGTGTGCTTCAAACGACTGGGGGTGGCCTCCTTTTATAGGATCGACGGCGAGACCGAGCGGGATGGGCAAGCGACGGTGGCGACATGGCTACGGGCTACTAGAGGCATGGCTGAGGGTGGCGATCAACACGCGGTCTCCTGGCGATGCTCTAGGACTTGAATACGCGCTTAGGGGCGGTGGAAATCGGTCGGGAATGCGTGGTGCTCGACGCGGTAGAGGCAGCGTCTTCGACGGCGAGCGGTGGCTGTGAGGCATTGGGCGGCGAACGGGGATGTCTGGCGTGTTCCTTGGGTCATGGCGAAGCGGTGGGCACGGGCTGCGGTCGAGGGGCGGCGTGTGCACGCGTGCCGGGTGCGGCGCTCTGGGGCGTGCTCGGCATGTCGCAGTGGCACTGGGCGCGGGGCGTGCTCGGTGGTCCATGGCTTGCCTTGGCTCGGGGAGGGGACAGTGGGTGGTGGTCTGCTGCGGCGGCGACTAAGTTGGCCGGCGAGGTGTGCTCGGCTTACTCACCATTGATGACAATGGCCAGCTTACAGTGAGGCTAGGTGTTTCCAATTAAGCTAGATGATCTACTAAATGGTTGCTGTGAGCTAGAGAGGGAACAAGTTAGGCCAAAACACTATTAAAAATAGTGAATTTGATTTGGTTTAAATTTTCCTACCAAGTGTTTCATGAAATAGCCGCAAGAAACTTCTTTTTGAATTTTGAAAATATTTTTGGTGGGTGTGCTAGCTTGTGATGGAGACTCTGTGGTTGCTTGGGTTTTGAAAATTGAGCTTTTTTGAGTGGTTTTTGAATAGTGGGATCTTCCCATATGAGATAGATTCAATTTTAAACTGTCATTTAAACTTTGCATTTGAATGTTTTTGGAAGATCACAAAGTGGGCCTTGGTACCTCATTATGTGTACTAACAAGGGGTGCAAAGATCCACAAATGTTTCTGTTGGGTTTTGAGTGCTTGGAATAGCCAAAGTAGGCATGAGAGTTAATTTGGCCAAAGTGACCATTCACTTCATTTGTTCATTTTGAGTTGTTTGTCTTTGGGAAAAGTTTTGGAATGATTTAGATGATGTTTATTTCACCTAAGAATCATTTTACAAGAAAAGAAACACAGAACCATGGCAATTCAAAAGAATCCTAATTTTAAATACACATACATATGAATGCTCTCATACTTTAGATAGGAAAGTTTTTTGTTAACCCTAATTTTGATGATTAGCATTTGATGATCCATGTTTAATATTTTTGGGATGTTACAGACATCGGAATACGTTGGATCCAGTGTTTTGGTGACTCGGATTTGGTAGTACAGCAAGCGTCAGGTCATTGGGATGCTCTGAATGCAAATATGGCTTTATGCATATTTCATGTGCAAAAACTCAGTGGGTACTTTGAGGGATGTGAATTCCATCATGTACCTCAGGAAGAGAATGATGCAGCCGGCACATTGTCAAAACTCGGCTCGTCTAGGCAATCTATCTGAACCGGCATAGCTCTTGCGCACCTCATGAAACCATCAATTATTACATCACCAGAATCCAAATCAATTCATGTTCCGGCCAACCCAGGGTCTGAGGCTGTCACAATGGACACAGATGGGAGGAACGATCCGAGTAACCCGGGGACTAACTTGGCAAACCCAGGGACTGCCTAGCAGAACCCGGGGACTGGTCAACCTGATCCGGCAGAGGTTATGTCGGCTGATGCAATGGAAATTGATGAAGTAGTTATCCGGGCAGAGGTATATAGTTTCACAATATGATATTCATTCATGATAATTCATCCATTGCATTCATCCAAAATGTTGAAATCAAAACCCTAGTTACAAAATCATATTTTGAAGTATGATATTGTTGCTACTATGGACTAATATGGGATTAGAAAATCCACTATTTTATAATAGTCAAAGTATTTCTAATTAACACTCTGTGTTGATCTACTGAATTTTATAAACATTTAGAGACAAAAATCAATTTGTTTGCACTTCTTGTGAAAAAGATACAAAAGAATTAATAAAATAGAAAAAAGAAAAGAAGAAAAAAATCTTAACCGGCCAGCCGAGCTAGCCTAGTTGTAATATACCGCGCGGGAAGGTTAACCTGGCCCAAGTACTATGACTACCCTAAATCTTAAATCCTAAACCCTAAACCCTGAACCCTAAACCCTAAACCCTAAACCCATCATGGGCCGGACCTAATTGTTATTCGTGGCCAAGGTCTAATAGTCGAAGCTTTTGTTAATAAGTTATGTACGCCATATTAAAATATCAAAGTAATTGTGGCGCAGTGGTAGTCGTGTCTAGTGGAGTGAGGGTGGTCGCGGGTTTGACCCCCCGCGGAGCCTTCTTTTTGTACATTATTTCGGAAAATGATGCAAGCATGTTGGTTGCTAGTCGGTTGCTAGTCTCCAGCGTGTCATCTAGTCTATATTAAGACAAACATACATATACAAATATTGACACATAGACATGACATGTAGACATAATATTTGATGTGTTTGACCAGTCATTTCAAAGTATTATATTTTATAAATTATGACGATTTAAGTTGGTCATACTCAGCTATAAATAATTCTCTAAGCTGCATCGTGCTGGTTATGAGGATTTCATGTGATAAATTACCACGATTTTTACACAAATCGTCGTAATTCTATAGGATTTTGACCTCTCCAAACGGTCTATGACCATCTTGTGCGAAATCATCATAGATCTATGATGATTTTATTTCCCGTCACTATGAGAAGGTCACAAGTTAACATATTTCTTATAGTGGAAGTACCAGAATGGGCACGGCCAATCTTCGAGTTTTTAAAAGATGAAACTCTGCTGAGTGATGAGGTCCTTGCCAGGCAAATCCAGAGAAGGGCAAAGGCATATACCATAATAAACAAGGATCTATACAAAAGGAGTGTTATTGTCCTGTAGAGGTGCGTTGATCTGGCACAGGGTTAGGAAATCACCGAGATATCCATCAAGGTGAATGTGGGCATCATGCCTCATCTGGAGACTTGGTGGCCAAAGCTTTCCAACATGGGTTCTACTGGCCCAGTGCAATGCATGATGCAAAGGAATTGGTAAGAAAATGCAATGGTTGCCAAAGATACTGAAGAAAAATTCATATGCCATCATCCGAGCTAAAAACTATACCTCTCACTTGGCCATTTTTTGTATGCTGCTTGGATATGGTTGGCCCATTGAAGCCGGCTCGAGGCAACATGACTCACATCTTGGTCATGGTTGATAAATAAAATGTGATGGTACCATAGCTATGACATTCGTCAAGGATATAATCTTGAGATATGGGTACCCACATAGCATAGTCATAGATAATGGCACAAATTTTTCCGAGGTAGCATTTTCTCATTTCTGCCGAGATAAGAAGATAATACTTGATGTTGCATCATTCGCACATCCTGCATTTAACGGGCAAGTGGAAAGATCTAACGAACTGGTACTGTATGGGATAACTCATCGAGCCGCTATACAGATCAGCAGTGTGTTGGATCGAGGAGATCCCGACCATACTAAGGACAACTCCAAATCGATCAACAAGCTATATGCTATTTTTTTCTTGTATATGGGGCAGAAGCTGTATTACCAGCCCACATAGTGCATGATTTTCCTAGAGTCACCTAGTACACAGAAGCTGATGTGAATGAAATAACCCGACAAAATGATGTTGATCCGCTAGAAGAGGAAAGAGAATTGGCACTATCCAGATCCTCCATATATCAACAGAATCACATACGCTATCATAGCAAGAAATTAAACCCTCGAGTTTTTTTAGAAGGAGATCTGGTGCTTCGGCTTGTGCAACGCACAGCTGGCATGCACAAACTATCACCTCCATGGGAGAGTCTATTTATTGTGAGCAAAGCATTACACAATGATGCATACTATCTTATAGATGCTAAAGCACAAGAGAAGAATAAGGCGGACAGGTCAGGAGAAGAGTCAAAGAGGCCATGGAATGTAGCTCTACTTCGACCATTTTACACTTACCTAAAGTGTGTGTATCCTGAACTCTCATATGTCGGATTGTATGTCGGCAATGATCTTATGAATGAAACTTCGGCACCTCGAGCTGTAACTTTGGGACTTCCTTAATAAATTGTCTTTTATGCATTTATTTTATGTATGTCGGTTGGCTTAGATTTCTTAATCCTTAGGCCAGATTAGTAATGTATCAGCAACAAAGTCCAACTCTTCGACTTGATGTTGTCCAAAAAATAGGCTTCATGGCAAGCAAGAGAAAAGCCAACGAATGCTAAGCACATGAAAAATGACTAAAGGAAGGAAAATATGCAAGAAGACTCATGTTTTTGACTAACCCCCATATTTACTTTCTTTATTTATCTTGTGAAGTCACTTTGAGCTTATTCTCATAATTTCTAAGTATTGTTGATTTGATATGTTGATCTCGTACTCGTAAGTCGAATGCCGAAAAATGGTAGACATGGGCCAAATAACAGAATTGAGAAAACAAGAAAAAATAAACTCGGGAACTACGCCCAAAAGGACTCAATATTTACAAACATAATAGTAGCAAAATAACTCGAATTGCATGTTACATCTGTGGCACCCCCCAGAAAGTGCTCCGGGTGTACCCAATATGCATACAATCACGATTCCCAAGATCAACACATCGTGGAGCATAACCGACTTAATATCAAAGTACACATCCATTACAGTACTGAATACATAAAGTCCTACACAGATAGTCTTATAGAAGGGCCACGATGGGCAATACACAGAATAGCAGTAGAACACTTAAACGCAGAAGACCCGAGTCATGCCATAGCCCTACAGGTGCCTGACTCGGAGAACGCTCTAGTTTGCATAGTTGTCATCATAATCTCCCACATCTTCCTCTTCCTTCTCATAAACTGGCCAAGTAGATAGCCAGGGAAAAAAGCCGGTTAGTATGTTAGAATGTACTCGCAAACCACCTTGTTAAAGTAATGTAGATAACTATGCAACAATAATGAGCCTGGAGTGGACAGGTATGGCTATCTCTATAGAAGTTGTTTATAGAGAAGAGAGTGGATATACTACTGAGCCTTGAGGATAGTTTTATAAACTAGCCGCAAGATGAGCTTTAGAAAATTGAAGGAACTACTGGAGTCTGGGTCACCCATTGAATTTCCCATGTCTTATCCTACACGATAATTTTCACCATTCTTTATGATCCTTCGAGGGCCAAGACATTTTAAAGAAGAAGTTTCATTAAAACAAAAACCAACACCGCTATGCAGCAGCCATTCCAATCATCCATGACCGTGGACATGGCTATTCGAATAGTTTTCACCCTCTGTAGAGGTGGTACATTTTACTAACAAGATCTGGTACATCCGCCGGGAAACCCCCGGATCGTCATAGCAAGGTATGCGGGTCTCAGATAATCAAACAAGGCCGTTCGTACGCTCACTCCAATAGGATTACTACCCTATGGGTTGTCCCTCCCAACACCGGGACGTCCTTATCATTATACCAATCGAGTGCTCCCGACTCCTCCAGAGACGGCACATTCAATGGGAGTCCCATAGTATCTCCTGTTCACTCACATGGGTGATATTTCCTCCTCCAGGTGACTGCTACACAGTTAACCCGTTATATCAAGGAGGCCTAGAATTCAGGGGAGATGATCACCTATAAGTAGTGTGAGTTTTCCATATTGGGTTAAATCTACTTCTAGTCAGGCCCCGTCCCACTTCAGGGTAGCGTGGCTATATGGAATAATTGTTCCGGCAAAACTACATAGAACCAGGTGTGTTTCTCAAAACATTTTTCAATCCCTTTCTGTCAAGCTTAGCAAGGTAAAAAAAATTCTTATTTCAACACTCTTGGTAGGTCCAACCTCACCAAGGTTTTATTATAAAAAGGTTTTGTATAAAGACCTTCACGGGTTTCTTCCCATCCTCTATTTTTCAAGGGGAATTGAAGAAGGGGTACAAGTGGGATGGATCTAGGATATGGCACCAGGAAAGTGTACCCATTGGTATTAACTAGCTAAGGTTTGGGGGGGCCAAACTCTCATGGAATACTTATAGCAATATAAACAGAGAATGCACTTTGGGATATGATATAAACAATCATGCATGAAAGAAAATGGGTGCACAAGGACAATGATAAAGAAGATGGCTTTCCTTGGTCAGCAAGTTGTCCCTGATCCTCCTCTCCAAGTTCCTCCCAATTACCTTCCTCGTAAACTTCCTCGTTCGGGTCTATCGTCGCAAAAGAACAAAATAACCAACAAACACCATCCATAAACTAATGCAAACGATATCTAACAGTACAGTATAGGGGCAACAAACACTGCAGCAAACAACACTTTTGTTGCTACAGATCATACCAAAGCATAGCCACTGGAATTACTTAAAACGATATTACCAAACATTTATTATGATCTATTTAGAAAACACAAGACAATCACCTTGTTTTATGTCTAGATGTTTTTGTGGGATGTCAAAGTGGTTAGAGATTATGCTACTGTAAACATAATGAAAATATCAAACTAGTCCAAATGGAATTATATTTTTAGCTGGTAGGGTTGATTTTAAATAATTAAAAATGTGTACAGATGGCTGGCTGGGACTTTAATTTTCCAGAAAATCATAAGGGCATCAAAAATTAAGGTATGGTGGGTATTGGTTCATCTATCCAGTACACACATCAGGGAGTTGGTCTCTCCCCAAAATAAGGTGTATGCAAGTTTCTAAAATTCTTAGAAAAAGTTTATGTATTGAACTTGGGATAAATACTACAGGTGTCAAACAGTTCAGAAACTTGTGATTCCAATTTTTATGGGTAAGTACATCTGTTTACAAGGCATGAAAATTAGAATCACTATTTTTAGACAAGCATACAAACTGTTATGCATTTAAAATTATTATCAATGGTATTTTGGGAGGAAAAATCCCATAGGTTATATAGACCAATTTTTTCCAAACTTCCAAAGCCATTTTTAGGGAAAATCCCAAACTAGAGACGAAATTGGATTCATTCTAAAAAATATTATTATGGATTTTTTTGTGAATTTAAAGCTAGCTGCAACTTTCCTGGAATTTTAATTAGATTAGATAAAGGAAAAAAGGGCAAGGGGACTGCGGCCAGGGTCGCGGCCTGAGCGTGCTGGGCCGGCCCAAATCCTGTGTGGGCTGCACGGGAGCTAGGGATTCAAATCCCGGTGGGGGCCCGCTTGGCAGGGGATGAGGCTGGCGAAGGGGTACCGACAATGCTGGTGTACGGGTTCGTAGCATGGAAAACAAACAAGCAAGATCTATCTACTAGATTGTAGCAACGAGTCGATTAGAGTACTCACCCTTGAAGATTCCAAAGTGGTTAACAAGAGCAGATTCTCGTGGGTGATGTAGTTGTACACTTGCCAATCTCAAGATCACATAGACGATCCTTTCGGCGCTGCGTTTCGGCAGCACTTCCAAAGTTGGTCACACGTTCGATACTCGATGAAGACCTTCCTCTCCCTTGTTCCAGCAGGCAGCAGAGGTTGTAGTTCTTCCCTCGCGATTCCGGCAGCACGACGACGTGGTGTCGGAAGTAGTGGGAAGATCCTGCAGGGCTTCGCCTAAGCCGGAGCAGGTTATGGTGGATCTAGGGTTTCCGGCGATCTAGGGTTTAGAGTGCCGGAGAGAAGGAGGCGTGGCCGGGGGCGGCACGACGGCTAGGTAGGGAGGGGCTGGTGTTGTGTGCTTGGGGCACCACCTCCCCTCTATTTATGAGAGGGAGGGCATCTTGGGAGAGGGGAGTTTGAATCCTTACCCAACTCCCTCTCCTTGTTGGCTTGTGGTGGAGGGAAAGAAGGATTCTTTCCTGCCTCCACAAGGATGCATTGTCCCAGTTTAACTTTTCAATCTTTCGTTTTGACTTTCAATTTGGAGCTTAATTTCTTTCTTGCAAATGCCTAACCAAGTGACCTAGGACATGATTCAATCATTCCACTTATCCATGACACATTCATGTACCCTTCCCATTCCGGTCAGGTGAATCTTCTAGACCCTTCTAGAACCTCTCCAATGAAATCATCAGAATCATTCCCGAACTCTGGAATTGGACTTTCCTTATATGATTCTTATTCTCCAGACCATTCCGGATCTCCTCGTGATATCCCGGATCCCATCCGAGACTCCAAACAAAAATTTTGGTCTCCCTACTTACATTCCATATATACTAAACAACATTGAATCCTTAAGTGTGTCTCCCTACAGTTCGTGAATTATGCAGACATGAATGAGACTCTTCTCTGATCAATAACCAATAGAGGAATATGATAATTCATATGGCTCCCACATATTTCTATGATTACTTTGAGATCAAATGAACCACTTACATACGATACCAATTTCCCTTTGTATCGCGATAGTTTACTTATCCGAGGTCTGATTGTCAGTATCTCTACATACCTAGTTCAACCTCGTTACTGATAAGTACTCTTTTCTTGGTCCCGTGATATGTGATACCTTGTTAGACAGTCACATGCTTTCAAGATAATTGGATGACATTCCACCGAGAGGGCCCAGAGTATATCTATCCATCCTATGGATGGACAAATCCCACTCTTGATCCATGTGCCTCAACACATACTTTCCGAACACTCAATGCCATCTTTATAACCACCCAATTATGGTGCGGTGTTTGATGTCATCAAAGCATCCTTCCGGTGATGGTGATTAGCATGATCTCATGGTCGAAGGAATTAGGTTACTATGTATCAGAAAGCTTATAGCAAACAAACTATTGAAATGACTTGATCTTTATTCTACGCTTATCTATAGGAGTATGTCCATCACACCATTCTCCTAATGATATGATCTTGTTGTTAATAACATCTCAATGTTCATGATCAGGAAACCACGATCATCTATCAACCAACAAGCTAGTATTACAAAGAGGCTTTACCAGGGACTCTAATTTAGTTTACAAATCACACAAGTATTAATGTTTTCGGTTAATACTATTATAGCATGAATGCAACCATTTATCATAAACACAAAGATATAATAATACCTACTTTTATTATTGCCTCTAGGGCATATCTCCAACAGTTGGGCCGTTGGATCTAATGCAGATCTAACGGCTGATGCTCGTTGTCTTCTATTAGACGCGGCGCCGACGATGAAACCCTAGTTGCTAAGGGTGGTGGTCGAGGCGTCTCACCTAGGGGCGATGAGGGGTAGGTGACAAACTGGCTGGTGCGGTTGATGACGGCGAGAAGAAGGAGGGGCGGCAGGGTTAGCTCTAGCTCCAGACGCAGCCACAACGTGTCCGTGGTGAAGCTGTGCTCATGGGTTCCCCCAGCGGCGTCCTGATGACCCACAAGTGTAGGGGATCGCAACAGTCTTCGCGGGTAGTATTACACAATTTATTGAGTCGACACAAGGGGAGCCAAAGAATAGTTGCAAGCCTTAACAACTGAGTTGTCAGTTCAGCTGTACCTGGAAATAGTTCTTGCTCACAGAAGTTTATCAGTAGCAATAGTTTGTAGTAGTAACAGCAAAGCAACAACAGCAGTAACAGCAACAGAGATATAGTAGCAATAGTAACAATAACGATAACAGTAGGATTCGAGTGCGGTAGGCATAGGGATGGATGGACGGGCGTTGCATGGACGAGTCTAATCATGTAACTTCAAGATCTAGGGCATTGCAGATAAATAATAACAATCATCCAAGTACTAAACAATCCTAGGCATGTGCTCCAAATATAGTCATACGTGCTCGCAATGAGAACTTGCACAACATCTTCTGTCCAGCCAGCCCGTGGCAGCGGGGCCTCTAGGGAACTACTGGTAATTAAGGTGCTCCTTTTAATAGAGCACCAGAGCAAAGCATTAACACTCCATGAACAGATGTGATCCTCACACCACAGCCATCCCCTCCGGTTGTCCCAATTATTGTCACTTTGGGGCCTTTGGATCCGGACAATGATATGTGTACACAACTTGCAGATAAGATAATAAACAATACTATCATAATGATTCAATAATGAGTTCAGATCTGAGATCATGGCACTCGGGCCCTAGTGACAAGCATTAAGCACAACAAGTTGCAACAAAGTCAAATAGCACTAATAGAGATACTAGGCACTATGCCCCTAACAGATATTATTCGACTACATGATAGAACTCATCCAATCCCTACCATCTCCAAGCCTACAGCACGGGATTACTCACTCATGGATGAGGGAAACATCGGTGGTTGATGGAGATGCGTTGGTGATGATGATGGCGATGATCTCTCCAAATTCCCCGTCCCGGCAGGGTGCCAGAACGGAGTTTCTGGATCCGAATCTTGGTTTCTAGTGGCGGCGGCGAAGTGGAACTCTTTCTAGAAAACTATCGAACCCCCTTGAGTTTTTAGGTCAGAAGGAAACTTATAGGCGCGAAGGGAGGCCGAGGAGCTGCCTGGGATGGCCAGACCTCCCCCAGGCACGGGGTTAGGTGGGCCCGCGCCTGGGGTGGGTCTGGGCCCCCCAGGCCTCCTCTCCATCTCCCCTTTTGGCTCCGTGGATCTTCTGGTGAGAAATAGTTTTTGGCATATTTTTCGAGATTTTTCCTAATAGTTCATTTTCTGCACAAAAACAAGACATCAAGGCAATTCTGCTAAAAACGGCGTTAGTCCGTGTTAGTTGTATCCAAATCACACAAGTTTAGAGAATAAACAATAGCAAAGTGTTTGAGAAAGTAGATACGTTCTGGACGTATCAACTCCCCCCCAAGCTTATCTTATTGCTTGTCCTCAAGCAATTCAGTTGAAAACTGGGTGCGATAAAAGATCTTTCACGAACACTTTGCTTCATATGATGTATATATTGTCAGCACAGGAGTAGATGCTTAGACAATTCATAATAAAGAGTATGCAACTAAGTCTACTCAATAGTTATTGCAAGCTATGATGAGAAACCAACTCAATAATAATAAGTAGCATGAATCATAAAATTTAGCAACATTGCAATGCTCATAATAAGGTATGATAGAGTGGTATCTCGCTTGCCTTTGTTTGAAGAGCACAATTTAAATGCCAAGTCACCTCTGAAGTTCACATGAAGACTAGAGATAAAGATATCAGAGATACAAGCATCAAAGTCATGACATAGTTAACCAAGTTTTGGAACAAACACAAGAATGAAAACTATGGTCTCAAGAAAGTGCTCATAGAATAAGTGGTGACTCAACAAAATTGTTAAAACGGTTTTGTGAAGGTTTGAAAGGCTTCCCAATGCTGAAAGGAAGGTACTCATTAGCTTTGAGCTCTCATTGCACCTATCATAGGCCATCTTCATGTGGTTAAGGTGAAAGTGAGGTCCACTCTGAATCATATGCTTGACAAACCATAGACTGGAAATCCCAAGTCCCTTGAGTATGAGGGCCGCTCCGCATGCTACTCAAATTTGGTCACCAGAAAGTTCATGTCATTGTAAATGCATGCATATCATCGAGAACCGCCAATGGGGTACCCCTTGCATATGGTACACGAGCTTTCACATAACCAAAATAACAAGGCAAGTAGACAATGAGCATCCCAGCAATCTTTTTATTTACCATATGCATAGCTTTCTATTGAGGAAGCTTCATAGATGCTCATTATGGTGATGCTGCAAGTTTCCACCATGATTAAGCATGGCTTAGGCTAGAGGCCCAGGCGTTTCACTAACAAAATGTATAAACTCCATGAACTAACAACTTCCCCTTTTATTTCACATCGTCGACATCCGTAAACAAAAGAGAAAAGTATCAATTCGATAGAATTATCCAAAAAGTGTTGAAAGCTTTCCCCGTGACGGCACGGTTCTGCTGACTCCCAGTATATAGTAAGCAAGCATATAACTTTCATGTACTAGTCACAATGGTTCAGAATTATTAAGCGCAAGGAATAAAGTGTGCCATCAAGTTCATGAGAGCATTACTAACTAACTTTCTCAAAACGGACAAACATTTTATTTTGGAAGAAAACAAGGCATATGGAATATGCACTGAAATAGCAAATGATGCTAATAGGTAGGTATGGTGGACACAGCTGGCAATATTGGTTTTGGGGAGTTGGAAGCAAAGGTAGAGCACATACTCAGTGCAAGTGAAGGCTATAAATAGAGAGAGCGACAAATGAGAGAGCAATAGCAGTCATAATCATGCTTGCAACAAAACATGACTAACTATGGCATGAAAGTGATACAAGAACTCTGAGGCAAAATAAATCATCGAGGCTTTCTGACTATTGATTAGTCATATGCATGCGTGAGCATGTGCCAAGTCGATTCACATGAACAGTCAGAGGAGGATACCACAATATCATACCAAAGTATGAATAAAACAATGCAAGCAAACATTCATATGACATGCTACAAACTATTAGCAAGCTGGAGCTAATCATAGACAAGCAAGAACTACTAAGCATCCATAATGACATACACTTTACACAAACAGGCTAAGAATGCTGACAATGATGAGTATATGTACAAAGAATGAAACAATCAGAGTTCGTTACCAGCCTCTTACCACACCTCGAGTTGTCTTAATCTTCATTATTGCCCTTCACTTGTGTGAATTGAATAATTAACATGAAACCACAATCCACTGAGGACGGCTGAACCCTGCAAAGCTCACAAAACCAAAGAAGAAGAACAAATATTTTTGGTGTTTTCGATTTTTCAAACAAGCCAATAAAGCAAAAACAAGCAAAGCAAAAGAAAACAAAAAAAAACTAAGACGCTCCAAGAACAACACAACTGTGCATGAAACAATAAAAATGAAGTGTCTAGGAAGCCCTGAGATTTTTATTGATGAAGAAGGGGATTCCTTGGGAACCCCCAAGCTTTGACGCTTGTACCTCTTGAATATTTCTTGGGGTGACACGGGGTGGCTCCCCCCAAGATTGAGCTTTTGTCCATTCTTCATCTCATTACATCATTCTTTCCTTACACCTGAAAATTTTCCTTCATACAAAACTTCACACAATCTTCATTAGCAACATTAGTGCATTCAAAGGATAATATACCGTTGGGGTTTAGTTTAAAACTGAAAAACTTTCACTAAAGACAGAAGCTACTGTAGCAATTCCCTCAAAACGCTCAATTTCCCAAAAAGAACCCGAAAAGGAATCAATAAGAAGCAAATGCAAATAATGGCAGAAATTTGTCAAAACAGCCCAGCAGGTAGAAACCTATTTTTTCGAAGACCTTATGTTGCTCAAATAAAAAAGTGTTGAACTAATGAAAGTTATAAAATATACTGGGGGATTTATTCATAAATTTTCAGCTCAATCTGACTTACAGAGACTCCTCGCGAATTTTTATGGTGGAGGACAGAAATCTGTTTCGGGACAGCAACTCTCCAAATCTTACTTCCCTCTCATTAGAGGTTATTCTTGGCACAAAAAGCAAACAAAAAGGATAAGGAGAGGTCATTACTGAATTAATAACTTCCAACACTCAAGGAAACTCTTGGGTTATCTTCCAATAAGTGCTTTTCTTTAACGCCTTTAAGTTGGGCACAACGAAGAGCAAAGATTGGAAAGGAGAAAAATAAAAGTGAGCAAGTATAACCACGGTGAAAATATTGTTTTGTTCATTAAAATCCTTTTGTTAACAAGGTTGATCAAGTCTTGATACCAAAAAAATTTTATATGAAACAAAACTTTGCATTCCACAAGGTGATTATGTTACCTCATACTTGATAGCAATGGTCCCAATCATCATAGTTTCAATATTTTCTTGTGGAATGGGAAAATATATTTATCCAATATTTTTCAATAGAATTCAGGCAATAGCTTCTAACAACCTTCTTGGGGAAATAGACAGTGTGCTCTTTGTCATTAATATTGAATGTTACTTTTCCTTGATTGCAATTGATGACAGCACCTGCAGTATTAAGAAAAGGTCTCCCAAGAATAATAGACATATTATCATCTTCAGGCATTTCAAGCACAACAAAATCAGTTAAGACCATGCAATTATGAGCAACTTGAACAGGAACATCCTCACATATACCAATAGGAATAGTAGTTGACTTATCAGCCATTGGCAAAGATATATCAGTTGGTATCAACTTTTCTAGCTGGAGTCTCTTGTAGAGAGAAAAAGGCATAACACTAACTCCAGCTCCCAAATCACATAAAGCAGTTCTAACATAACTATTATTAATGGAGCAAGGAATAGTTGGTATACCTGGATCACCAAGTTTCTTTGGAACCTTACCATTGAAGGAGTAATTAGCAAGCAAAGTAGAAATCTCCTCATTAGGAATCTTCCTTTTATTAGAGACAATATCCTTCATATACTTTGAATAAGGAGGAAATTTAATAGCATCAGTCAAAGGAATTTGCAGAAATAAAGGCTTCATCCACTCACAAAACTTGTTGTAGTGTTCTTCCTCCTTTGATTTGTGTTTCTTACCTGGAAAAGCCATAGGTTTCTGCACCCAAGGTTCTCTCTCTTTACTATGTTTATTAGCAATAAAATATTATTTTTGTGTACCTAGTGTTCTTAGTGTGTTTCTTAGGTTCTTCCTCAACTTCCTCCTTATCAGGATACTAATCAATATTACCACTCTCAGTTTTAGCATCAGAGATAGATATACTATTAGGATCCACAGCAGGTTCAAGTGGTTCCTCAACTTTCTTATGTTTCTTTTTCTTCCTCTTACGAGGACTACCACTATCCTCACCTTGTTGGGAATCCAGCTCTATTCTTTTAGGGTGTCCTTTAGGATATAAAGGATCTTGAGTAGCTGCACCACTCCTAGTTCTAATTCCATAAGCATGTTTATTTCCTAAAGCATTAACTAGCATATCCTTTTGCACCTTAGCAAGTTGATCAAGTTGGGTTTGAACCATTTGAAAGTGTTTACAAAGCATTTTAATATCATTAGAAGTTCTTTCCACAATATATTTCAACTCATGGATAGCTCTATATTTTTCCAATAAATGATTCTGAACTTGTTTATTAAAATTACCTTGTTTAACAATAAATGTGTCAAGTTCCTCTAAGCATTTATCAGGAGGATTACCATAAGGAATATCACCTTCATTAAATTAGAGAGAGTGTACCTCCATAGTATATGAGTGGGGAATTGGCTTACATAATTCTTCTATAGGAGGTAGATTCTTCACATCTTCAGATCTAATACCTTTCTCCTTTAGAAACTTTTTAGCTTCCTTCATCACTTCATCATTTAATGCAATAACTCCCCTCTTCAGGAACAATTGGTTCAGGAGTAATAGGCTCAGGTGTATTCAGCTCAGTTGAAGTCCAATCATTATAATTCTTGCTTATCTTGTTCATTAATTCTTCAGCATCTGTAGGAGTCCTTTTCCTGAAAACACAATAAGCAAAGCTATCTAGGTAGGTCCTAGAATCATCAGTTAGTCCATTATAATAAATATCAAGAAGCTCATTTTGAGGTAATGGACATCCACGATATGCATGAATCAAGGAACAACATATTTTTCATGACTCAGGCAATTTCTCTTCTTCTCCCTGTTTAAAATCAAAAAGTCTCTGCAAAGCAGCATTTCTAGCACTGGGAGGAAAATATTTATGGAAGAAAGAAACAATCAAGCAATCAGGGCAATCAATGGAACCAGGAGGTAATCTATTAAACCAAGCCCTAGCTTCTCCTTTTAGTGAAAAAGGGAAGGTCTTAGCAACAAAGTACTTGCGCATTTTAAAATCATCAGAGAACAAAGCACTCATAGTAGAAAGCTCATTCATATGAGACACAACACTCTCATTTTCAGTACCACAAAAAGGTTATTTCTCAACAATATCTAAATAAGATAAATCAAGAGAGAAATCATAATATTTGTCTTTAATATCTATGGGAGAGGTGGCAAACTTAGGATCATAGTACTTCTTAGGCATAATAGTACGTCTAGCAAGGAGACTCTTAATAGCACTAGCACCATGTGTGTTTCGGAACTCCTCAACAAATTCATCAGTGAGATCTATGTAACCATCATTAATATCATAACTCTCACTAGACTCAGGTGAGCTAACAGGTGTAACAGTGTATTCACTAGGTGTTTCGGTATTTCCTAGACTAGCCATAGTAGCATCTAGAAAAGGACCTAATGAACCACTTGAATCAAGCATAGTAGAAGTAACATCATGAGTATCAAAAGCAGTTTCAGATTCAGCAGTAGTAGCAGCGTGTGTAGCATATGCATGTGGTGGTGGTGTGACAAGCTTACTTATAACAGACGGTGAATCAAGAGCAGAAGAGGTGTTTAGGATTGTACCTTTTCTTGTAGTGGATGGTAAAATAGGGAACTTTCCTTCACGAGACTTCCCCATGATGAAAGGAGTAGCAGTGAACAATAATAGATCCAAGTGAACTTATAAATAAAGCTATGCTCACCGGCAATGGCTCCATAAAATAGTCTTGATGACCCACAAGTGTAGGGGATCGCAACAGTCTTCGCGAGTAGTATTACCCAATTTATTTATTCGACACAAGGGGAGCCAAAGAATACTTGCAAGCCTTAACAACTGAGTTGTCAGTTCAGCTGCACCTGGAAATAGTTCTTGCTCAGAGAAGTTTATCAGTAGCAACAGTTTGTAGTAGTAACAGCAAAGCAGAAGCAACAGTAACAGCAATAGTGAGACAGTAGCAATAGTAACAGTAACGGCAACAGTAGGTTTCGAGTGAGGTAGGCATAGGGATGGATGGACGGGCTTTGCATGGACGAGTCTAAACATGTAACTTCAAGATCGAGGGCATTGCAGATAAATAATAACAAGCATCCAAGTACTAAACAATCCTAGGCATGTGCTCCAAATATAGTCATACATGATCGCAATGAGAACTTGCACAACATCTTCTGTCTAGCCAGCCCGTGGCAGCGGGGCCTCTAGGGAACTACTGGCAATTAAGGTGCTCCTTTTAATAGAGCACCGGAGCAAAGCATTAACACTCCCTGAATACATGTGATCCTCACACCATAGCCATACCCTCCGGTTGTCCCAATTATTGTCACTTTGGGGCCTTTGGATCCGAACAATGATATGTGTACACAACTTGCAGATAAGATAATAAACAATACTATCATAATGATTCAATAATAAGTTCAGATCTGAGATCATGGCACTCGGGCCCTAGTGATAAGCATTAAGCACAACAAGTTGCAACAAAGTCAAATAGCACTAATAGAGATACTAGGCACTATGCCCTAACAGATCTTATTCGATTACATGATAGAACTCATCCAATCCTGACCATTCCCAAGCCTACAGCGGGGGATTACTCACTCATGGATGAGGGAAACATCGGTGGTTGATGGAGATGCGTTGGTGATGATGATGGTGATGATCCTCTCCAAATTCCCCGTCCCGGCAAGGTGCCGAAATGGAGTTTCTGGATCCGAATCTTGGTTTCTGGTGGCGGCGGCGGAGCGGAACTCTTTCTGGAAAACTATCGAACCCACCTGAGTTTTTAGGTCAGAAGGCAACTTATAGGCGCGGACCTCCCCCAGGTGCAGGGTCAGTTGGGCCCGTGCCTGGGGTGGGTCTGGGCCCCCTAGGCCTCCTCTCTGTCTCCCCTTCTGGCTCCGTGGATCTTCTGGTGAGAAATAGTTTTTGGCATATTTTCCGGAATTTTTCCTGATAGTTCATTTTCTGCACAAAAACAAGACACCAAGGTAATTCTCCTAAAAACAGCGTTAGTCCGTGTTATTTGTATCCAAGTCATACAAATTTAGAGAAGAAACAATAGCGAAGTGTTCGAGAAAGTAGATACGTTTTGGACGTATCACGTCCTCGTGGTGCTCCTAGATAGAAAAAGAGAAGGGGATTGCGTGCGCTCTACGACCACTAGCACGGCTGTGCATGCATGCAGAGGAGAAGAGGGAGTGAGGCGTCGGCAACCTCTACTCTTCTCCTTTGGTGCCATGCTGATGCGGCGAGGGTGGTGATCTAGGTGAAGAGCGAGGCCTCGTCTCCGCTTTAGGGGTGAGTGGGGAGAGGTCAGTGAGTGGAATGGGGAGGTAGGTGAGGGGAGAAGGGATCGGGAGGGTTTTATCCCGAGGGTGCATGCCCATAGTGCACCGTGTCCATGGCGGGGTCTTGCTGGTATCGTGGAGACACGGAAGGAGCTGAGCTGGGCGGTGGGGTGGTTCTATGGGCGCAGCGATGCGGGGTGTAAGCGGTAAGTGGACGGGTTACCTCAGGAAGCAAGAGGAGTGGGGCGTGGTCGAGTGCACTCAAGGTGTTCGACCGAGGTTTCTAGTCGGCACAACTCTCGGGGAGGCTAGGGTGAGGGACAGGACATGACAGGACGGGGCTAGGGCGATGGTGGCCGGGTTCTCGACTACTGGCTGCGTGTGTTTTGCACCGCGGGAGAAGGTGGGTCGACGGGAGCGATGTGGTGGCGCCGACGTGTCTGCCACGCGTTGGGGGTTGTTCGGGGGTGAGTGTGAGCAAGGGGAGGCATTGGGGAGCTTCCCGGGGAGTTGTTGCTTGCCTGGATGGGCCCAGCTGCGAGGGAGAGAGGCAGGGCAGCTGCTGCATTGATTTGGCAAGATCATGGTGATATTTTCTTGTCTTGCATGCATGATCATTTCTGAGGGCATGGGTGGTTTTGGTACTGGTGTGGCACATGAGAATGAGTGGTTCCAAGGTCTTGCTAGGCCTAGTACATGGCCGAAAGGGCTATGGTGTAAAGAAAAAGGTGATGGTGATTTAGTCTTAGAATTATTTTTGCTCACTTGGGTTGATCATGGCATCAAGTGTGATTCTCCAATGAGCTAGGCTAAGGATGGATTGGTTAGAAGGATGGGAGAGGAGACTAAAGCTACCAAGGTGGTTGCATAGCTCCCTCCCAAGAGTTTGCCATGCATCACCAAAATTGGCACGATTTTAGGTTGATCCAGTTTTAAGCTTCGTCCATGGGTGCAAACATAGTTAGAAATGGTACTAACGCTGGGGTTTGATGATAGTCAAAAGAATGTGGCTAACTAGAAAGGAAGGTAGCTTATCTAGATAATTAAATCTAGAGAACACAAATGTACATAGGCAACCATGTAGCATGACTAGTTAATCAAGAAAGGATAGGGTTAGGTGATCATCATGTTTTTATAATCCTGAAAAGTTTTTAATTTCCCTTATATTATTGACTTGCAACTAATCAGCAGGGTTGCAAAATTTGGGATGTTACAGACCTTCGCCCCTTAAATGAATCTCGTCTCGAGATTCGAAGATTGTGGCAGAAGTAGTTGGGGAAATTCTTTCTTGAGGTAATCCTCTCGTTCCCAGGTAGCTTCTTCCTTGGAGTGGTTGCTCCATTGGACTTTGTAGAAGTTTATATTTCTCTTCCTGGTGAGTCGGTTTGATTTCTCCAAGATTTTGACAGGAACTTCCCGATAGGTTAAGTCACTTTTGAGGTCAATGGTGTGGTAGTCAATTTGTTTGAATACCTCGGGATTGTCAGGCAGTTGGAGACACTTCCGGAGTTGGGATACATGGAAGATATCATGGAACTCTGATAACTCTAGGGGTAACTCTAACTAATATGATACCTTTCCTCTGGGAGCGATGATTTTGAACGGCCCGATGAATCTTGGGGCAAGCTTTCCTTTTTCATGGAAACGTTGCATTCCCTTGAGAGGTGAAACACAAAGATATGCAAACTCTCCCTTGTTTAAGATGACCTTACGGTGCTTGGTATCGGCATAGCTCTTCTGGCGGGATTGGGCTGCTCTCAAACGTTCACGGGCTAGGTGAACTTGTTCTTTGGCATATTTGATAATATCGGAGCCAAACATTTGGGTCTCCCCTGTTTCGGTCCAGTTCAGGGGTGTGCAACACTTGCGTCCATATGGAAATTGGAAGGGGCAATTTTTATGCTTGCTTGATAGTTGTTATTGTAGGAGAACTCAGCAAAGGAAAAACAATCTTCCCATTTGGATCCATATACGAGGACATAGGAGCGAAGAATATCTTCTAGGACTTGGTTGACTCTTTAGGTATGCCGTACTAAAGGCAAGCTTGGTACTTAGGGCTTCATGTAGCTTGTTCCAGAAGGGGGAGGTGAACTGGGGTCCTCTATACGATACTATTTCCTTGGGCACTACGTGAAGGCTGACAATTCTTGAGATATAAAGTTCGACCAGTTGATGTCGGTTGTATGCGGTCTTTACGGGAAGGAAATGGGAGACCTTTGAGAGATAGTCCACAATCACCCATATAGAATCATGCCCTCTATTGGACTTAGGTAACCCGGTAATGAAGTCCATACCAACTTTTCCCATTTCCATTCCGGAATCTTAGCTAGTTGTAGAAGCCCTGCTGGGCATTGATGCTTAGCTTTGACTCTTTGTCACACATCACACTTGGCTACAAATAGAGCAATGTCTCGCTTCATTCTGTGCCACCAGAATTGGGTCTTAAGGTCCTGGTACATCTTGGTACTTCCCAGGTGTATGTAATAGGGGGTCTCATGTGCTTTTATCATAATAACTTGCTTCAGGTCGTGGTTGGTAGGCACGCAAAGGCGTCGCTTGTACCACATGATATTTTTGTCCTCCACCTTGAATCCGGGGACATTTTCTCTTTCCATCGGCTCTTGATCCCTTCAATGCTTTTGTGGTTCTGCTGGGCCTCTTTGATTTGACCCATAAGGGTAGGTTGTAGCTCCAAATGGGCTAGAAATCCTAGGCTGACTATTTTTAGTCCCAACTTTTCTAATTCCTTACTTAGATCCAGTTGTCCCTTCATGATCAAGGCATTCAAGGTATAGGGTTCCCGGCTAAGGGCGTCAGCTACCAGGTTGGCTTTACCCGGGTGATAATGTATGCCCAAATCATAATCTTTGATTATCTCAATCCATCTTCTTTGCCTCATGTTTAGCCCTTTCTATGTGAAGATATACTTCAAACTCTTGTGGTCGGTATAGATTTTGCAGCGGTTTCCCATGAGATAGTGGCGCCAGGTTTTTAGGGCATGCACCACGGATGCAAGCTCTAGATCGTGGGTAGGGTAGTTAACTTCATTGGGTTTTAGTTGATGGGACCGGTATGCGATAACCTTTCCTTCGTGCATTAACACGCTTCCAAGACCTAGTTTGGAAGCATCACAGAAGACCTCAAAGATTTTAGTGATATCTGGCATTGTTAAGATGGGGTTGTTGTTAATCTCTTCTTGAGCTCTTGAAAGCTTGATTCGCATGTATCACTCCATTCGAACTTCTTGTCCTTAAGAAGTTGGGTCATGGGTTTCACTATGCTCGAGAATCCTTCTAGAAACTTCCGGTAGTATCCTGCCAAGCCTAGGAAACTTCTAATTTTTTTCGGGTTTTGGGGCGCTTTCCATTCGAGAATGGATTTCATTTTTGTGGGATCCACAAATATTCCTCCGGCTGACAGAATATGGCCAAGGAAACCAACTTCCTTTAGCTAGAACTCACATTTGCTAAACTTGGCGTATAGCTGATGCTCTCTGAGAGTTCCCAGAACTATTCTTAGATGTTTCTCATGATCGGTTTCAGTTTTAGTGTAGATTATGATGTCATCGATAAATACCACCACGAATTTTTCGAGGTATGGCATGAATACCTTGTTCATGAGGTTGATGAAGTAGGCGGGAGCAATAGTTAGTCCAAAGTACATGACGGTGTATTCATACAAGCCATACCGGGTGGTGAAGGCTGTCTTGGGGATGTCGGATTCTCGGATTTTTAACTGGTTGTAACCGGTGCGAAGGTCTATCTTGGATAAGACACGGGTGTTGGTTAACTGATCAAACAGATCCTCAATCTTTGTCATTGGATATTTGTTTTGATGGTGACTTTATTAAGTTTTCGGTAATCAGTGACTAGCCGGGTGGTTCCATCCTTCTTATCCACAAATAGAACGGGGGAGCCCCATGGTGATGCTCTAGGCTAAATATGACCTTTGCGCTCCATCGCATCCAATTGTTTCTTTAATTCCACCAACTCTTCGGGGTTCATACGATAGGGTCTCTAGGCTATGGGGGATGTTCCTGGGACTAGTTCAATTATAAACTCGATGTCCCGATTAGGGGGCATACCGTGTAATTCCTCAGGGAACACATCCGGTTATTCACAGACCACTGGCACTTGTTCTAAGGTAGTATGAACTATTCCTTTATGGCATAGGGAATGGGAAAAATGGGTGGTTGCCACATGCCCTACTCTTATTACATCCTTGTTGGATAGAGTTATAGATTTTCTAGTATAGTTTATAATCGCTTGATATTCGGTCATCCAATTCATTTCCATAATTACATCTAATCCTTGGGTTCCCAGTACTATTAAGATGGCTTGGAAATGAACTCCATGGATGACTATTGGAATGCTTTTGCAGGCAAGTTTAGTTCTAGTGGTTGCCCCAGGGATTTGTACTATCATGGTATGCTTAAGGTATGAAGGTTTCATTCCACTAGAGTTGACGAATGGTTCAGTAAAAAATGAGTGGGATGCTCCATAATCAAACAATACGGTGGCAGGAGAGGAATTTACTGAGAATGTACCCAGAACGAGGTCAGGATATTCCTGGGCTTCGGCAGTGTTGAGGTGATTCAAATACCCTCTAGCTGCATTCTCCTTAATTTTTGGGACGGAACCTTTGTTAGGGGATCCTCGAGCATGTCCTTGGCTCCGGCCCTCGGCGCGCGGGTTGGGGTTCTCACTCCCAGGGCGAGGGTTGTTGAAGTTTCAATTGGGTTGTTGGGGCACGGAGCATAGGATTGAGTCCTCTGTGGTGGAAGTGCAGTCCTAGAGGGTGGCAGACTCCAGGTCCTTTGTCCACTAGATCCTCCTTGCTGCATCATGCGGTGCTTGCAACTCTCGATGACACTCTTGCGCTTGCTTTCTACCATGATTGTGGCATCAACCAGAGCATCTAAATCCTGGAACCTTTGGGCTATCAGGTGACACTATAGCTCATCATGTAGTCCATTCATGAAGGTGTCCATCTTCTTTTCTTTAGTGTTGGTATCATCGGGGGCATACCTTTCAAGGTCAGTGAACCTCTCCAAATATTGCAGCACTGTCATTATACCTTGCTTTAAGGCTCAGAACTGGTCCCTCATCATCTTGATAAGACCCAATGGGATGTGACGTTTGCGGAACCTTTCCTTGAAGCTGTCCCAGGAGATCACATGTCCAGCTAGCAGAATTTCCTTGACGCTGATCCACCATTCTCGGGCTTGCCGGGCAAGAAAGTGAGTTGCCAGAAGCACCTTATCGTTATTTCCTACATGAGATACCTCTAGATTGTTCTCAATAGTATGGAGCCAATCGTCTGCGTCAAGGGGGTTAGTGCACTTGTTGAACATAGGTGGGTTGGTATTCTGGAAGTCCATGACTTTGGACCTCGGCTCTCCGTTCTCACCATCTCCCTCAGGGTTGTGGGCATTCCCGGCTTCTTGGAAGAGCTGTTGGAGAGCTACAATGTTGGCCTAACGTACGACATTAGCAGCCTCACGGTCCTCCATGACCATGTGGTGGTGGGCCATGGATGGCTCATGTGGTGGTGGTGGAGGATCTTGACTGCGAGGGCGCACAATCCTGGAGGAAAAGGGGGTTAGGATGGGGGTTGACAAGAGGGGGTTTTCGACGAAACCACACAAAAATCAAATGAACAGGACAAAAAATTCAAACAAAATAGTACACACATCAATAGCCTAATGCTTCATGGGGATGGGTTATCATAACGGGGTTCACATTACAACTTTCAAATCAGTTCAACCATCATTACTAACACAGAAGTAAATAGTCGACACTCAAAACGGTGCTCGACATCTAACTCGCTAACCTCCTAGGTCTAGTGCTGAACCTACTCATCAAAGATGTGCGGCGTGCTATGGTGTCCTCCTCAATGATAACCTCCGGAGCGTCCTGATCAGGCTCGGGGATCCTCTCCTCGGGGTCCTCCTCCTCGGGCTCTGGAATAACCTCCTCTAGATCGTCTTCTTTATCCATGTGATCGTCATCTTCCGGATCAGTTTGTGGCTGCATGTCAAAGTCCTCCTTGTGTGCAGCATCATCATTATTGTCCAACAGATCCTAATTGTCCTTACGGAGTTCGGCACATGATGTTGGCGCTATATCAACGTGAAAGCGCTTTGTCGGGAAACCCCAAGAGCAAGGTGTGATGCATCACAACAACAAGTTTTCCCTCCGTAAGAAACTGAGGTTATCGAACAAGTAGGAGGAAGGAAACTACTCAAAGGTGTTGCAAGCAACCTGGAGACCTGCACAACAAAAACTCAAGACTTTGCCCCAATGAACAGTGAGGTTGTCAATCTCACCGGTTTGTTGTAACATACGATTAACTGGATGGTGTGGACGGTAACAGTGGTTTGCAGAAAGTAAATAGTAACAGTGGAAGATGTATCGATGGTAAATATTGGACCGGGGTCCATAGTTGACTAGAGGTGTTCTCCTTAGATAAACAAACATGGCATGGAGGGTAAACAAATTACAACAGGGCAATTGACAGGAGTGAGCAAGGCATAACGATGCAATACTAGACATCAAGATCCAATGAGATTCGATTGGCCAATACAAAAAGATACATAGACCGCCATCCAACTGCATCTATGACTAGAAGTTCACCTTTGGGTTATCATCTGAACCCCCTCTAGTATTAAGTTTCAAGCAACAGACAACTGCTTTAAGCAAAGTGTGTAAAGTAAACAATCCACTTGTTCCATGAATAAGAGACCATTGTTTTATCCCTAGTGGGAACATCACATCTACAACCTTAGAGATTTATGTCACTTCCCTTAGATTAAATAGAGGCATGATCCCACTATCGAGCATAAATACCCCCTCTTGGAGTCACTAGCAACTACTTGGCCAAGATAGCTACTAACAACGGAGAGCATGCAAGATCACAAACAACACAAACATGATAGAATCAATAAGACAAAACCATTGATCAATCTGACATAGTAATCTCATTATACATCGGATCCCCGCAGACACAACATGCATGATTACAAATAGATGAGATATTGATCATGAACGAAGCTCACGAGATCTAGATATGAAAGCACAAAGGAGGAGATACAACTATCTAGCTACTACATGGACCCATAGTCCAAGGTGGAACTACTCACGCTTCATACCGGAGGCTGGCATTATGAAGAAGAAGGCCTCCGGGATGATCTCCCCTCTGGTAGGGTGCCGAAAAGAACTTCAGATCCCCCCCCCCCCCCGATCTAGGGAAGAGCTTCAGATCCCCCCCGATCTACGGAATATTGATCGGGTACTTAGGGTTTTGGCATTGGGGGCTTCTTATAGGCAAAGAGGCCAGGGGGACCACACCTTGCCCAGGCGCGGCCTAGGGTGGGCCCGCACCTGGGGGTGTGGCCGCCCTATGGCTCCCCTCCGTCTCTCCTCTGGACTCCGTGTTCTCCTCGGTGAAATATTGACTTTGGCTTTTGTCCCGTCCAATTCCGAGAATATTTCCTTACTAGCTTTTCTGGAACCAAAAAAAAGCAGAAAACAAGCAACTGGTACTGTGGCAACTTGTTAATAGGTTAGTACCAGAAAACATATAAAAACAACTCAAAGTGTGGAGAAAGCAAAGCAAAGTAGATACTAAACACGCATGGAACATCAAAAATTATAGATACATTTCTGACATATCAAGCATCCCCAAGATTAACTCCTGCTCGTCCTCGAGTAGGTAAGTGATAAAAATAATAATTTTTTAGGTGACATGCACCATCAAAATCAAGATCAAACCATTTGCAAGCAACGAAAGCTGGGATCAAAGAACTCTAAACATGAGCATGAAATATGGAGTTCTAATAATAAGACAAAGTAACTATGCATGCAACATGAAAGGCTACAAACAAAGATTATGAATAACATGCATTGAAAAACATTTGTTTGTTTCACATACAGAAAACATGGCATAGTGGCAATCAACTTGTCCCTCTTAAAGTAGGAAATAGATGCATAGGACACCTTCAAAGTTCATAAGAGTGACTAGATACAAATATCACAAGAACAAGTAATATCAACAATATGCATCAATCAATAAGTTTTGGGACAATGCACATATAACTAAGAATGGCAACTATGCTCTCTTAACTAGCGCCTAAAGGTAGAAGGTGGAGACTCAATATAATGGTGGAAGAAAGGCCCTTCATAAAGGGAAGCAGGGATTTCAAGTCTCAAAAAGACCTTCCAAAAATTATGGTACTTGTTAGCTTTCAGCCCTCATTTCCCCTATCATAAGCATCTTGAAGTGATTAAGGTTAAAGTGAACAAACTATGGAGAATATTCTTGACAAAGTATAAGTTGGTAATCTCATGTCCCTTGAATATGAGGGCCGCTCCTCATGCTACTCAAGTTTAGCTACTTGTAAGTTCTTGTCATAGTAAGTACATGTGTATCATAGAGAACCGCCAACGGGGTACCCCTTGCACATGGTACATGAGCTATCCCATAACCAAAATAACAAGGCAACCAGACAATGAGCATCTCAACAATCTTCTTATTTACCATGGGAAAATGGTGATTTTTTCTCTCTTTCCTATTTTCTCAATGTGTTTATTTTTTACAAGAAGAATGCTTCATAGATGTCATTATGGTGATGCTGCAAGTTTCTCACCATGGTTAGGCATGGCTTAGGCTAGCGGCCCAGGCATTTCTCTAACACAAAATACATAACTCCATGGACTTACAAGATCCCCTTTTATTTCACAGCGACGACATCCATAGAAAAAAGAGCATGATATTAACTATGTACAAAGTACAAGTGCAATGTTGAAAGCGTTCCTCATGCCAGCACGGTTCTGCTAATTCCAACGTAAAAGTGCAAGAATATACATAATAGATGACACAATGTTTCAAGATTATTAGGGACAAGAAATATAAAGTGTGCCATCAAGTTTGTGAGAGCTTTAATCACTAAGTTTTCACATAACAAAATACTTTTTAATTGGAAGTTAGATGAAAACAAGAATATACTTGGAATGGTGTAACACACCACGCATAGGAATTTATAGTGGACACTTTGGAATAACTTGGTTTCTTGGGAGTTGGAAGCATGAGTAGAACTTACTCATACAAGTGGAGGCTAGCAAAAGACTGGGAGCAACCAACTAAGAGAGCAATAATGGCCATAATCATGCAGAGCGACAAAACATTACTAATCAAAGCATAGAGTGGTACTAAAAGTCAAGGACTAAATGATCACAGAGGCTATGGTGACTTGTTAATAGTCATAACATGGTGTGAGCATGTGCCAAGTCAACCTAAACAAAGCATCAAAGGAGAAAACCATAATACTATGATTTTGCTAGCTAAAACAACACATGATTCTTTCAAACAACACTAAGCAATCCCAATTGTTTGGAACAAGTCATGCTACAGAAAAAATCACTAAGAATAAGTTCAAAACAACACCTAGCACGACATGCTAAAGTCTAAGTCACAGTCAGACCAAGCTCCTCTTGCACTATTCAAGCAAGAACTTTCTACTTATTTCCAACACCAATCAACTTATTTGAAACAACACAATGAGAACGGGGGGTCCAAACTACTTTATTCAAGCAAACTAAACAAACTAAGCAAAGCAAAGGAAAACTAAGACGCTCCAAGAACAACACAACAGTGCATGAAACAATAAAAATAAAGTGTCTAGAAAGACCTGAGCTTTTATTGATGAAGAAGGGGATGCCTTAGGCATCCCGAAGATTTGACGCTTGTACCTCTTGGATATTTCTTGGGGTGACACCGGGGTGGCATCCCCAAGCTTGAGCTTTTGTCCATTCTTCATCTCATTACATCATTTTCTCTCTACACCTGAATTTTTTCCTTCATACAAAACTTCACACAATCTTCATTAGGGACATTAGTGTATTCAAAAGATAATAGACCCTTGGGTTTAGCTTTAGAACATAAAAACTTTCACTAAAAACACAAGCTACTGTAGAAATTCCCTCAAAAATCTTAATTTCCCAAAAAGAACCCAAAAAGGAATCAATAAGAAGCAAATGCAAATAATGGCAGAAATCTGTCAAAACAGACCAGCAGGTAGAAACCGATTTTTTATAAGATCTTACGTTGCTCAAATAAAAAAGTGTTGAACTAACTAAAGTTAGCTAACATACTGGGGGATTTATTCATATATTTTCAGCTAAATCCGACTTATAGATATTCCTCACAAAATTTTCTGGTCGAGCACAAAAATCTGTTTCAGGACAGCAACTCCCAAAATCTTACTTCCCTCTCATTAAAGTTCATTCTTGGCACAAAAAGCAAACAAAAAGGATAAGTATAGGTAATTACTGAAGTAATAACTTCCAAGACTCAAGAAAACTTTTGGTTTATCTCCCAACAAGTACTTTTCTTTAACGCCTTTAAGTTAGGCACAAGAAGCAAGAAATGAAGTATTTTCAAATGAAGAAACATTAACATCAAACCTTGCTTTCAAAGGAGGAGCAAAAAGAAACTTCTCTCTCCGCATAGGGAAGTGTTTAATACCTTTCTTGAATGTAAATTGATATTTAATGGTGCCTTATTTCATATCAATGATGGCACTTATAGTTCTAAGAAAAGGTCGTCCCATAGGACAAGAAGCATTGTATTCAACATCCAAAACATAGAAATCAATAGGGACATAACCATTGTTGACCATAATGAGAACATCATTAACACTTCCCATGAGTTTCTTCTTAGCATTATCATTACGTGGGACATCCAAATAACAATCTTCCAATGGTGGCAAATCAAGCATTTCATAAATCTTTCTAGGCATAATAGAGACACTAGAACCAAGATCACATGAAGCTTTGAGATAAAAGTCATTCACTTGCATATTAATAATAGGTTCCCAACTATCTTATACTTTCCTATGTATAGAAGCTTTGTGTTTCAAATTCTCTTCCTTAATTTTAACAAGAGCATCTATAATATGTTTGGTGAAAGGAATATGCATATCACTAGCATCAGGACTTCTAGCAAGCTTTTGAAGGAACATAATCACTTCAAAAATATTGCAACCATGAAGATCAAAATTAGGATCTAAAGGAGATTCCCCATTAACAATCATAGCCATGATAACATCAATCTTATCACTCAAAGAGGAGGTTTCTTCAACAGAATTTACCTTCTTACCACGTGGAGCTCTCTTAGTGTGCTATTTAGAATAATTAACCATCATATTATCAAGGAGTTTTGTTGCAGCACCCAAGGTGATGGTCATAAAGGTACCTCCAACAGCTGAATCCAACAGGTTTCTTGAAGAGAAGTTCAAACCTTCATAAAAAGTCTGGATAATCATCCAAGCAGTAAGTCCATGAGTGGGACCATTCTTAACCAAAGATTTCATTCTTACCCAAGCTTGAGCAACATGTTCATTATCAAGTTGTTTAAATTTCATAATATCACTTCTCATAGATATAATCTTTGCAGGAGGGTAGTACTTTCCAATAAAAGCATATTTGCACTTAATCCAAGAATCAATACTATTTCTAGGCAAGGATAGCAAACATTCTTTAGCTTTTCCTCTCAAGGAGAAAGGAAACAACTTGAGCTTAATAATATCTCCATCTACATCCTTATACTTTTCAATCTCACAAAGTTCAACGAAGTTATTGAGATGGGCAGCAGCATCATCAGAACTAGCACCAGAAAATTGCTCTCTCATCACAAGATTCAACAAACCAGGCTTAATTTCATAAAAGGTAGCATCATGAGCAGCTGGAACAATAGGAGTGCTTAGGAAATCATTGTTGTTTGTGCTAGTGAAGTCACACAACTTTGGGTTCTCAGCAGAGTTCATTTTGGTAAAAGTGGAGCAAGCTAACAGCAGTAGCAACTAGAGCAGGGACTTTTTTGTGTTTTTGATAAGAGAAAGCAAGCCAAACTAAACTATTTTTTTGGAGTTTTTGATAAAAAGAGGCAAGAAAAACTAAGCAAAAGAAACTAAGAAAACCAAAAACAAAGTAAAGAGAAACGTTGAGAAGGACTCCCCTTGTGAAGACATCCTTATCCTCCCTGGCAAAGGCACCAGAAACAGCTTGATGTTGGTGCTGTATCAACATGAAAGCGCTTCGTCGGGAAACCCCAAGAGCAAGGTGTGATGCAGCACAACATCAAGTTTTCCCTCAGTAAGAAACTGAGGTTATCGAACCAGTAGGAGGAAGGAAATGACTCAAAGGTGTTGCAAGCAACCTGGAGACCTGCACAACAAAAACTCAAGACTTTGCCCCAACGAACAGTGAGGTTGTCAATCTCACCGGTTTGCTGTAACAAAGGTTTAACTGTATGGTGTGGAAGGTAACAGTGGTTTGTAGAAAGTAAACAATAACAGTGGAAGATGTATCGATGGTAAAGATTGTACCGAGGTCCGTAGTTCACTAGAGGTGTTCTCCTTAGATAAACAAACATGGCATGAAGGGTAAACAAATTACAACAGGGCAATTGACAAGACTGAGCAAGGCATAACACTGCAATACTAGACATCAAGATCCTATGAGATTCGATTGGGCAATACAACAAGAAACATAGACCGCCATCCAACTGCATCTATGACTAGAAGTCCACCTTTAGGTTATCATTTGAACCCCCTCCAGTACTAAGTTGCAAGCAATAGACAACTTCTTTAAGCAAAGTGTGTAAATTAAACAATCTACTTGTTCCATGAACAAGAGACCCTTGTTTTCGCCCTAGTGGCAACAACACATCTACAACCTTAGAGATTTATGTCACTTCCCTTAGATTAAATAGAGGCATGAACCCACTATCGAGCATAAATACCCCCTCTCGGAGTCACTAGCAACTACTTGGCCAAGATAGCTACTAACAACGGAGAGCATGCAAGATCACAAACAACAGACATGATAGAATCAATAAGACATAACCATTAATCAATCTGACATAGTAATCTCAATATCCATCGGATCCCCGCAAAGACAACATGCATGATTACAAATAGATGAAATCTTGATCATGAATGGATCTCACAAGATCTAGACATGAAAGAACAAAGGAGGAGATACAACCATCTAGCTACTACATGGACCCATAGTCCAAGGTGGAAGTACTCACGCTTCATACCGGAGGCTGGCATGATGAAGAAGAAGGCCTCCGGGATGATCTCCCCTGGGTGCCAGGAAGAGCTTCAGATCACCCCTGATCTAGGGACGATGGTGGCAGCGGCTACACATGGTTTCATGGAATATTGATCAGGTACTAGGGGTTTAGGCATCAGGGGTTTCTTATAGGCAAAGAGGCGAGGCAGGAGAGCGGCCAGGGGGCCCACACCCTGCCCAAGCGTGGCGTAGGGTGGGCCCGCGACTGGGGGGGTGTGGCCACCCTGTGGCTCCCCTCCGTCTCTCCTCTGGATTCCATGTTCTCTTTGGTGAAATATTGACTTTGGCTTTTGTGCTTTCCAATTCTGAGAGTATTTCCTTACCAGCTTTTCTGGAACCAAAAACAGCAGAAAATAGGCAACTAGCACTGTGGCAACTTGTTAATAGGTTAGTACCAGAAAACATATAAAAACACCTGAAAGTGTGGACAAAGCAAAGCAAATTAGATACTAAACAAACATGGAACATCAAAAATTATAGATACGCTTCCGACATATCAACACACTCCTCCTCTACCTCCACTATTTTCGCTTTAATAGTCACTAGAATATCCTTTTGGTTTTTCATTTTCTTCATGAGACGCTTGTTCCTAGACACTGTAGCTTGCTTGGTCAGCATAGCTTGAGCACGATCAGTTTTTGCCACTTGTAGATCCTCCTCCAAAGAGAGGATCTCCTTGGAGTTGAGATCCACATCCATGCGGGCTCGGTCCATCTCGGCCTGGGAGTGTTGCAAGAGGTACTCCATGCTCTGGATATGCTTCCCAAAGTCAAAGTGTTGATGCGTCATGACCGCATATCCGGCCTCATGGCGTCTCCCAAAGAACTGGAAGCGTGAACCTCCAAGCTCCTCATGGTGGTGATAGGATAGGCGAGATAACGCCTCATGTGCAACTCGAATAATGCCAGACTCCCAGTCCTTCTCGATGAGACATATCTGAATCTCCTCAGAGTGCAGGGAACTATTCCTCCACCAATGGTGTTGGGAACCTGGGATCCCTTGATCTTGGGGGTGGGGCGTCCCACTAGCTTTTCCATCTCAGACAGGTCGGCTTCAAACAACTTTAGGGGAGGCTCCAACCCGACTTGCCGGAACATGGTGAAGACCACCGCCATCTACAAGAGTTGGGAATAGGTTGGGTTAGTGCGGTGTGCAAAATTTTAGATAGATGGAATATTTTTCTGGCATCCATGTGACTTTTCGAAATATAGGGGAGGACATATAAGCATGATTTTTGTAGATACCGTTCTCCTTCCTTGGTATTTTTGGAAACTAGTGTATGATCGTCATCTAACTCTAGGTAACTAGGGGATCCTAAGGTCAGGATGGCTCTGATACCAAGTCTGTGGCACCCCCATAAAGTGCTCCTGGTGTACCCGTTATGCATACAACCACGATTCCCAAGATCAAAACATCGTGGAGCATAACCGACTTAATATCAAAGTATAAATCCATTATAGTACCAAATACATAAAGTCTTACATACATAGTCTTATAGAAGGGCCACGATGGGCAATACACATAATAGCAACGGAACACTTAAACACAGAAGATCCGAGGCATGCCATATCCCTACAGGTGCCTGGTTCAGAGAACGCCCAAGTTTGCGTAGTTGTCATCGTAATCTCCCACATTTTCCTCCTCATGCTCAAAAACTATCCAAGTAGATAGCTAGGGACAAAGCCGGTGAGTATGTTGGAATATACTCGCAAACCACCTTATTAAAGTAATGTAGATAACTATGCAACAATAATGAGCCTGGAGTGGACACGTATGGCTATCTCTATAGAAGATGTTTATGGAGAAGAGAGTGGATATACTACTGAGCCATGAGGATATTTTTATAAATCAGGCGCGAGATGAGCTTTAGAAAAGTGAAGGAACTACTAGATTCTGGGTCACCCATTGACTTTCCGAAATATTATCCTACACGATAAGCTACAACATTCTTTATGATCCTTCGAGGGCCAAGACATTTTAAAGAAGAAGTTTCATTAAAACAAAAACCAACACCGCTACGCAACAGCCATTCCAATCATCCATGACCGTGGACACGGCGATTAGAATAGTTTTGACCCTCTTTAGAGGTGGTACACTTTACCCACAAGATCTGATACATCCGCCGAGAAACCCCCGGATCGTCATACCAAGGTATGTGGGTCTCACATAAGCAGAGAAGACCGTCCGTATGCTCACCCCAATAGGATTACTACCCTATGGGTTGTTCCTCCCAACACCGGGACGTCCGGATCCTTAGACCAACAGGAGTGCTCCTGACTCCTCCAGAGATGGCACTTTCAATGGGAGGCCCATAGTATCACCTGGTCACTCACATGGGTGATCTTTCCTCCTCCAGGTGACTGCTACACAGTTGACCCTTTATATAAAGGAGGCCCAGAATTCAGGGGAGATGATCCCCTATAAGTAGTGTGAGGTTTCCATATTGGGGTAAACCTACTTCTAGTCAGGCCCCATCCCACTTTAGGGTACTATGGCTATATGGAATAATTGTTCCAGCAAAACTACATAGAACCAGGTGTGTTTCTCAAAACATTTTTCAATCCCTTTATGTCAAGATTAGCAAGGTAAAACATTTTCTTATTTCAACACTCTTGGTAGGTCCAACCTAACCAAGGTTTTATTATAAAAATGTTTTGTATAAAGACCTTCACGAGTTTCTTCCCATCCTCTAGTTTTCAAGGAGAATTGAAGAAGGGGTACAAGTGGGATGGATCTAGGATATGGCACCAGGAAAGTGTACCCATTGGTATTGACTAGCTAAGGTTTGGGGATTCCAAACTCTCATGGAATACCTATATCAATATAAATAGAGAATGCACTTTGGGATATGGAAGAAAATGGGTGGACAAGGACAATGATCAAGAAGATGGCTTGTACTTGTCAGCAAGTTTCCCTGATCCTCCTCTCCAAATTCCTCCCAATCACCTTCCTCACAAACTTCCTCATTCGTGTCTATCATCTCAAAAGAACAAAATAAACAACAAACACCATCAGTCAACTAAGGCAAACATTAACTAATAGTATAGTATAGGGGCAACAAACACTCCACCAAGCAACATTTTTGTCGCTACAGATCATACCAAAGCATAGCCACTGGAATTACTTAAAAAGCTATTGCCAAACTTTTATTATGATTTATTTAGCTAACACGACATAATCACCTTGTTTTATGTCCAGATGTGTTTGTGGGATGTCAAAGTGGTTAGAAATTATTCTACTGTAAAGTCATTTGAAAATACCAAATTAATCCAGTTGGAATTATATTTTTAGCTGGTAGGGTTGATTTTAAATAATTAAAAAGGTATACAGTTGGCTGGCTGGGACAATTTAATTTTCCATAAAATCATAAGGGCATCAAAAATTAACGTATGGTGGGTATTGGTTCATCTATCTAGGACACACATCATGAAGTTGGTCTCTCCCCAAAATAAGGTGTATGCAAGTTTCTAAAATTCTTAGAATTTTTTTTGTATTGAACTTCGGATAAATACTACATGTGTCAAACAACTTAGAAACTTGTGATTCGAATTTTTAAGGGTAAGTAAATCTGTTTACAAGGCATGCAAATTAGAATCACTATTTTTAGACAAGCCGACAAATTTTTATGCATTTAAAATGATTATGAGGGGTATTGTAGGAGGAAAAATCCCAGAGGTTATAGAGACCAGTTTTTGCCAAACTCCCAAAGCCATGTGTTAGGGAAAATCCTAATCTAGCAGGCGAAATTGGATTCATGCTAAAAAATATTATTATGAAATTTTTGGTGAATTTAAAGCTAGCTGCAACTTTCCTAGAATTTTAATTAGATTAAATAAAGGAAAAAGGGCAAGGGGGTTGTGGCCAGGATCGCAGCCCGACCGTGTTGGGCTGGCCCAAATCCGGTGTAGGTTGCGCAGAAGCCGATGATTCAAATTCGGGCGGGGTCCCCACTTGGCAGTGGCAGAGGCTGGCGAAGGGGTACCGGCGAGGCTGGGTCTTTGGATCTAATGCAGATCTAATGGTTGACGCTCATCGTATTCTATTATACGCGGCACCGGCAACGAAACCCTAGTGGCTACGAGAAGTGGTCGAGGCGGCTCACCTAGGGGCGATGAGGGGTAAGCGACATGCTGGCTAGGTGCGGTTGAAGACAGCGAGCAGAACGAGGGGCAGTAGGGTTAGCTCCAGCTCCAGACACGGCCACAGTGTGTTCGCGGTGAAGCGGTGCTCTCAGGTTCCCCCCAGCGGCATTATCCTGGTGCTCCTAGAAACAAACAAAGAAGGGAGTTAGGTGCGCTGGATGACCACTAGCACGGTTGTGCATGCATGCAGAGGAGAAGAGGTAGTGAGGTGTCGGCAACCTCTACTCTTCTCTTTCGGTGCCATGGTGATGCAGCGAGGGTGGCGAGTTAGGTGAAGCAGGAGGCCTCACTGACTAGGGTTGTCCACCAACGGGTTAGAGCTTTGCTTCATGGGCGGCCCAGTCAGAGAAAGAGGAGGATCCAGTTCCGGCTATGATAAGGCCCAAATGAGTTACCGACTTAGGCCTATAGTATTACTTGTAGTCCAAGTTGTATCTAGTTACCAACTCTGTAACATAGCCGGATAGGTCTCTCCTGTAACCCTAGGTCCTGGTGACTATATAAACCAGCCCTATGGGAGGATTTACGTAAATGAAAACAATCAAAAATCGCACATGCGAACCTCTCCTGTAATCCATTATAACATCCGGCTCTCGCCGATATATTACTGGGTTGCTAGCAGGAGTAGGATCCGATCACCGCAGTCGGATCTGAACCTGAGTAAACTTGTGCTCACCGTTCCCAAAACATCAAATGTCTCACACCCCATCTTATCAACACCGTCAGACCCCCTATGGCGTACTTGTCAACAATTCGATGATAGTTGGCGCCCACAGTGGGGTGGGTGACTTTTGGAGCTTCGTTGCAGGCAGAATCTGAGTGTGTAGGAATCAACAAAAAATCGCCATGGGTCGCGTGGTCTATGCCAATGATGTCCCTCTCGTCCTTCTCGATGAGACTTGGATTCCTACTACCGAACCCGTGAAAAGCTACACGATCATGTCCATTGACGAGATCGATATTTACCTCGGTTTCGCTAAACCCGCCCATCCCATCATTGAGGTGATAACCATGGCGGAAGAAAAATCCGGATTTGATCTGTCCACAGAGGCGGAATAGTTCAAGATCCCGAAAAAAATCGAACCCACCCAGCCCACTCCTGCAGTGGAAGAAGTGGTAGAGGAGAAATCCGGATCTGATCTCCTTGTCGATATAGGAAACACGGACGAGGAATATATCCTCTACGGATCCAGTCCTACTGAAGCCATAGCAGAAAAATCACTCTTGAGGAACAAGATAAAGAAGATGACCAAACGCCCCTACATTGATTACAAAGCAATCGTTGATATTAAGGAAATCCTTGAGATGGAAGAGATGGAAACCTAGGTCTGCCGCTACCTCAAGAACATGAACAAGAAGAAGCATTGTTTTGTATACCACATAAGCTCTAGATCCTACTTTGTCGATGCTGGAGCCGGGAACGATTCAGTTCTTGACGCAATCGAAGAAAACACCAACTTACCTGGATCCCCTCAGGAGTCAATACCGTCACAGGAACTTCAAGATTTCGAGAAAGAGATGGAGGAGTAAGAAGAAGAGAACGCCTCCAAACCAACACAAGGTGAGCCGGAAACTTCCCCTAGTCCATAAGATAGAATGGATGAAAGGTACACCTCGCAGGATGACATGGACACCAGAGATTTGTCCGAGGTCCACAAGCCAACCACTATGGAAAGTACCGACGATAATTTATCCCCTAGTACTAGACAAAAATCCGTCTTTGCTATCGGTATGCATGTTAAGGTTACTAGGTGGTCAAAGAAGAAGAAGAAAAACAAGAATCTGACACCGGCAGAGCCGGACATCAAGGAAACCAACGAAGTAAAAGTTGATGAAGAGATCGAGATGGAGAATCAGGATGAAGATCCTATTCATACCATGCCGATTGACCCTCCCGTCGATGGACAAGTCGTCGCCAAGGGTGCACGTGAAATTTAAGGAGATGCTCTCACAATTCCAATCCCAGCGGTTTTGAATCTTACTCCAGATGCACTAGAGAAAAGGGCTGAGGACCTGGAAAAACACCATTTGTTTCTACTCGAAGAGGCCGCGCGCATAGTCGAGCTTAAACAGCAGTTAGACAGGGATCCTGCCAAATATCAGTCAGATTTCAAGCGACTACCAAACAAGACAAGAGGAGGTCCAGTTCTTGCCAATAAGAATGCAGATAACCACGTAGATCTATTCGACGGAAAAACTAGAGAGAAGATCTAATTCTACAAGATGACGTTGGAAAACGATGTAGCAGCTCGGGCTATCCTCGCCAATAATCCGTCCCCAGAACTGGTCCGGCAATGCGTTGCATTGCTAGATAAAGGATTGAAGCAGTAGAAAAAGACCGCGTCATTCAGTGGAAAGCTGGCCTCAAAGTCGGAATTTTGCCACACTGGCGCCGACCAAAGTGCTGACAAAAGACCCCGCAGGGATACGGATCAACGGTATCGTCCCCGAGGAGAAGAAGAAAATTCAAGAACCATCTCAAGCGGCCACTCTCGCAGGCCCACACGTTATTGGGAAAGAGTTATTGCGGCTGCGTCCGAAGATGCCATTAGGGAAATGATTCCCTATCAGGGCCATCATCGGCAAAACAACCGCTATAGAGAATACCAGGAAGTGCGCCGTTAGTGAGAGCAGGATCCGCTAAGAATGCCATCACCAAGCCATTCGGCTGGCAACGCTGGATGAAGAGATGATCCGGACCATCTTGAATCAAGTAGGGACGGAGCCCAAAGAAATCAACATCGGAGTCAGCATAATGAGGCTCCACCACCCCGTAACCCAGCTGACAACAATCCACCAGGACCACCATCGCCGCCAGGCAGCGCCCATGAAGGATCTCACCATAGCAATGGAATCTGTAGGGGCGGAGGAGGTAATGGTTAGAGGAGAAGCAGAAATCCGACTCCGTCGTGCATAAGCCGTGAGCTTCCAAGGTGTAGATCTCTCTCGCCAAACAACGCTCGCCACCGCATTGAGTCAAACATAGAAGCGCAACGGTATGAGGAAGAAGACGTGTATGTGGGACCCAAGTGCTTTGGCCCATGCATCCGTCAGGCAAAATTTCCGGTTGACTCGTATTTCCAAACACATCCAACCCTACGACGGAGCTGTTTGGCTAGATACTTGGCTCCAGGACTTTTTCTAGCCTTGCTGCATTGCCAAAGGAGGAAACAACCTGGTCGCAGTCTGATATTTTCTGCTTATGTTGAGGAAGACGGCTCGACTAGGGCTCAATGAGCTACCAGAAAATTCAATCCATAACTGGTTTGATATGCAAAGTGCGTTCTTTTCAAACTTCGAGGGAACATACAGGAGGCCCTGCAAAGTCAGAGACTTGCACCTATGGCACCCAAAGACCCGGAGATACTTGCCGAGATTACCTCGGACGCTGGATCGACACGAAAAACTGCTATGAAGGAGTAAACAAACAAACTTTGATCGAAGCTTTCATTGCAGGACTCCCGGTCGGACTGTTGTGTCACAGATTAAAGCATGAGCACGTCATGGATTTGGGAGAGATGATAGAGACGACAAGCAAATATGATGATTCCGATGATGACTCAGAAGGGCTGCTAAATATTCTAGCCAATCCCAATGCGGCCAAACAGCCAAAACAATAAGCTCAGAAGTGCAAGAACACCTCAGAAGATAAATTAGCTTCGGACAATGCAGCTGTTAATGCAACATTTAGATCCGGAGGATGAGGAGGGCACGGAGGCGGCCGGGGTCGAGGCCGCGGAACTTCCTGAATCCAGGGCAGAGGAGAGAATCAACATGGAAGAACCTATACCTGGGCCGACATTGCCAACAACCCCTGTGTCCACCACTTGGATAGTAACGGAGGATCTACCCACACAAATGCCGAGTGTCGCTTTAATGGCGACATGAAAAAAGACGAATCCGCTGGCTACAAAGCCAAGCGACAAAAAGGAAAGAAAAATTCCGAGAAAGGCAAGGATCCCAAGGAAGATTCCGACATGGAAGAAGCAGATTCCACACAGCCCAAGTCGGATGGAAAGAAGGATTTTCCCACAAATAAAGATGCATACATTTGCTTCCTTGGATCTCAACCGGCTAAGGCCAAGGTGGTTCTCCATGAGCTCAATGCCACGGTTCCGGATGTTCCGCAGTTTTTGGATTGGTCTGATGTAACCATCACCTTTGATCGCTCAGATCACCCGATGAAAACACATCGTCAGGGAAAATATCCTCTGGTCGTCAATCCTCTTATTGATGGCTATGAGTTCTCTAAAACTCTCATGTACGATGGTAGCATCATTAACATCCTCTACATCTAAACGCTCCACCACATGAAGATCCACAAGAGCCAGTTGAGTTATAGCAGTGTAACTTTTCATGGCATTATACCAGGGACACAGGCAGATTTTCTGGGTGAGATTACTCTGGACGTGACATTCGGAACCCGAGAAAATTACTGGACTGTGCCACTCTCTTTTGAGGTGGTACCATTTAAAAGTGCTTATCGTGCTATCCTCGGGCATCCGGCTTACTGGGCGTTCATGGCTCATCCCTGGTACATTTACAATATGATAAAACTTCCAGGTCCAAAGGGCATCATCACAATCCAGGGAAATCCGAGGAAGGCACGAGAGTGCGACGAAGGATATGCTACCTTTGCTGAAGCCGTGCTACATGCCCAGGAGTACCAGGAGATCAAGAAGACCATCAACACGTCCGAGATGCCCGGTATGAAGAACGAGGTGGTCAATCCAAGCATACAGTTCAAGGCATCAGAAGATACGAAGAAAATGTCGCTCAAGGAAGATGATCCCTCCTAGACGAGGAACATAGGGGTAGGCTTAGACCCTGCATAGGAAAGCGCGTTCATCGAGTTCCTCAAAGCTAATAGTGATATCTTTGCATGGAAGCCTTCTGACATGACCGGAGTACCTAGGGAACTTGCCAAGCACTCTCTTAATGTGTACCCTAACGCTAAACCCGTTAAACAGTCCTTGCGACGGTTTTGTGATAAAAAGCGCAAAGCAATAGCCAAGAAATTAGCCCGACAAGAATTAGCCGGATTCATAATAGAGGTCATCCATACATATTGGGTGGCAAATCCTATACTCATCCCTAAAAAGTACACTATTGATTTATGGATGTGTGTTGATTATCCCGCTTTGGACAAGGCATGCCCAAAAGACCCGTTCCCCTTGCCAAGAATCGATCAGGTTATTAACTCAACGGCAGGGACGGAATTACTCTGTTTTCTCGACGCATATTCTGGATATCACCAAATACCGATGAAAGAATCGGATCAAATTAAGACGTCTTTTGTCACTCCTTTCGGAACCTTCTGCTGCAAAACTATGCCTTTTGGCTTAAAGAATGCAGGAGCAACATATCAATGTACTATGCAATGTTGCCTCAACGGTCAAATCAGACGCAACATCCATGTATACGTATATGACATAGCAGTTATGTCCAAAAAGAAGGGAACTTTAATTTGCGACTTGGAGGAAACATCTTCTAGCCTACGAAAATTTAACATGATGCTAAATCCGAAGTAGTGTTTCTTTTGAATTCCAGCTAGAAAATTGTTTGGTTTCATAATCTCTGAGCGAGGCATAGAGGTGAACCAAGGCAAAATTAAGGCTATACTTAACTTTACCAGGCCGACTCGCTTGAAGGACATGCAACGTCTCACTGGTTGCATCGCAGTAGTGAGTCGGTTCATTAGCCAGCTCAGAGAAAGATCCACGCCTTTATATAAACTCTTGAAGAAAACCGACAAATTTGTCTGGACCCAGGAAGCTGATACTGCCCTACAAAGTTTGAAAGACCTCCTTTCAAACCCACCAGTTCTCGTAGCACCAGAACCTCAGGAGCCTATGTTACATTACATTGCATCGACCAACAAGGTCATAAGTATGGTAATATCAGTAGAGCGCGAGGAAGAGGGCCACGATAATAAGGTGCGGCGTCCAACTTATTACCTGAGTGAGCTTTTGACTGAGTCAAAACAGCTGTATCCACACCATCAAAAGCTATACTATGGAGTGTTCTTTGCATCCATAAAGCTACGCCACTACTTTCAAGAGAACAAGATCACAGTGGTGAGTACCAATCCCCTGCAAGATATAATCAACAATCGCGATGCCACAGGACGTGTCGCAAAGTGGAGAATACAAGCTGCGTATAGAAATCAAGTCCCAAATACTTGCCGAATTCGTCGTTGATTGGACAGAAATGGCAGAACATACAAGTCCTTCAGACTCGCAATTTTGTACCCTTCATTTTGACAGATCAAAAGCACGAGGAGGCTCGAGGGCTGGCGTGGTGCTCAAGTCACCCCAAGGAGATAAGTTGTTCTATGTGTTACAAATACACTTCACGCTGACCAATAATATTGCCGAGTATGAAGCATTGTTACATCGAATACGCTTGGCCAAAAACATTGGCGTAACAAGACTCATGTGTTAAGGAGACTCAGATTTAGTTGATCAACAAGTATCTGACATCTACAATGCAAATAAACACATGGCAGCCTACAAAGCTGTTGTTGATGAATTATCTAAATCATTCGAGGGTTTTGAGGTTCAACACAACCCTCGAGAAGAAAATGAGGAAGAAGATGCTCTATCAAGGATAGGCTCTGCGTGGAAACAAGTACCAGATGGCGCTTTTTAGAGCATTTAAGGGTCCCCTCCATAGCAGGAGTTGATGAGGACTATCCGACGAAATCCGACTCACCTTTAATAGAAGTTCTGGCTTAATTCCTAGCTGGACAAAATCCTATCTGGATTTCCTGATAGACGGAAAATTACCCAAATACGAAGTCCTAAGCCGGCAGATCGTCCGACGAGCGAAATCCTACACAATAATAAATGGTGATCTCTATAAGAGGAGTGTTTCTGGGGGTTTTCAGCGATGTATTCTCTGAAAGAAGGAGTGAAAATCTTACGAGAAATCCATGAAGGCGAGTGTGGTCACCACGCTGCAGCCAGATCCTTAGTGGAAAAAGCTTTTAGACATGGATTTTTTGGCTTACAGCTAAGGCGGATGCCGATAAACTGGTCAAAACGTGCAAAGGCTGCCAAAAGTACGCCCGTCAGGCACATGTTCCGGCTGATCAGTTGCGAACAATCCCTATTACATGGCCATTTGTGGTATGGGGGCTTGATATGGTAGGGCCGTTTTGCATGAAAAAATGTGGATTTACTCACCTACTAGTGATGGTGGATAAATTTACAAAATGGATTGAGGCTAAAACTGTAACAAGTTGCGATGGAGCCACAGCCAAAAAGTTCGGTGAGGACGTGATCATCCGATTCGGTTATCCGCACAGTATAATTACTGACAATGGGAGAAATTTTTCCATGGGGGAACTTGCTGAATTCTATGATGAGCAAGGGATCCGACTTGATATTGTATCAGTCGCGCATCCACAGGCTAATGGACAAGTCGACAGAACTAACGGTCTTATTTTACAAGGACTTCGACCTCGTCTTGAGGGACCACTTCGTCGTGTCGCGGGGGCTTGGGCGGAAGAATTACCATCTGTAATATGGAGCTTACGTACAACTCCTAACAGATCAACCAGATACACTCCTTTCTTCTTGGTCTATGGTGCAGAAGCAGTTCTTCCGAGCGATCTAATTCATCAGTCTCCACGAGTCAAAGCCTATATCGAAGAAGGTGCAGAAGTTTCTCAACAAGATGATCTCGATGTAATCAAAGAAGTTCGCGGTGTTGCTGAGCAGAGATCTATAGCCTATCAGCAGAAGTTGCGTAAGTATCATAGTCAGAGAGTACAGAATCATTCCTTCAGGAAGGGAGATTTAGTTCTCTGACTTGTGCAAAAAAGAAAGAACAAACTTTCCTAAATTTGGAAAGGACCTTTTATGATCATCAGAGTTCTGCATAATGGGTCATATTATTTAACCGATATGAGACCAGCAAGGAAAGTCCAGATACTCGGAAGGGAAAGAGAGCTGGCAGTAGTACAGACCCGGATGAGATAGGCCGTCCATGGAACATTGCACAACTACGTCCCTTCTATTCTTAGTTATATTTCCTTGTAATCATATGTGTACATGTTCAAAGTGAAATAATCTATTGGTTTCCTCATATGTTATCTTTGAGACGTTTTTTACCATCTTATGTCCAAATGAGCATGTCGTTTTCAGAAATCTCAGAATGCTTGAAAGTACTTTATGCTTATATTCGTTTTGGCTATGATTTTTGAATATCTAAAAAATGTTACCATAGGGGAAAATTTCAATTTATTATTTATACTTTGGTTTTTATCTAATTGCTTAGAAGCGGGTATCTTCCGAGTAATGAATTGTTGGTACTAGAAGCCGTCTATGTTTCCGAGTTTAAACTGGTTTAGCAATGGAGCTCCGTTGCTCGCCAAAGTTTCCATGCTAAAGGTTGGTTGGCTCATGAAATGGATGAGGCAGATAGCCAGATAAAACGACAAGTATAAGCATAAAAAATAGTCCTTAAGAAATTTTCAAGCACACCCATAAAAATATATACAAACATAAGTGCTATGATAGTAAAAGCATCAGTTCTTACAAACCAGCGCAAGCAAAATATTGTTTCCATCATTACAAGCCCAAAGTTCAGAAAAATGCATGAAAAAATTTTATGCTGCATAATCAGGAGATGGTGATGAAGAGCGTGGAGCGCTGGAGTCGGCATCATCATTTTCGCCCTGTACCTAGGACGCAGAAGCTGCTTCAGCAAGGCTGTCTTCTGTCTCTTGAGGTGAGTGAGGCACAACGATGGTTTCGAAGAATGGCGTTATGTAATTGGTCATCTCCGCCACATGGCAAGCATAACCGGCACAGGACTCTTGGATAGCCTTGATGTTCTAGGGGTTACCCTCATCGTCCTCATCGGCAATACCCTTGGTGACGTGCCAGATCTCCATATCGCTATGGTGGCTCATCACCATGGTAAGGGCGGTCTATGCAGTAGTCTGAGTGTAAGAGATCTTCCAGTCTTCAATAAGCTTCGGAATCTCCTTAGCCTTGTCCCTCACCTCTTGCACTGGCAGTTTATGCAAGTCGGAAAGTCTGACCAACTTGCCAGCCTTTTCAAGAGTCTAGCGGAAGTCAAACATAATATCTGCGACGAGCTTTATGCGCTCAAGGAGAGGTTCCAAGGGTCTGTGAAGGAATCAAAAAATCAAAATTGACTAAAAGAAAGTCAAAAAATCAATCGAATAAAGAAATTCGAAAATCTTACCTAGCACGGAATGATTCCACTGAGCACGCTCCTCTCGGAGGCTATTCAGTTCATTCTCTGTGTCCTGGGCTAGAACCCTCTCGCTATCGAAGTCCTTCTTGAGATCATCTAGTTGTTTATCTTGTAGGGCTAGCAGCTTCTCGAGCCTCTCGGTCTCCATGTTGCTTGACTCCAGGACAACATTTACGGATTTATTCGACTCAGTATTAAGCTTCTCAAGCTTGTCCTGGAGCTCAACATTCTCCATCTCCAAGACCTTGAATTTCTTGGATTGCTCCACCATCTTGCTGGATTAGCACAATAATTGTGCAAAGGGAAAAATATCAGTCGGACAAAACAAGTTTGACTATGACAATAACTAAATGACAAAGAAGAAGTCAGAAAAGTTTACCTTCCGCTTCATCTTTATCAACTTTTAGCTTTGAATTCTCAAGGCGCAGGGCCTTGATTTCCTTGCGTTTATTGCACATATTCTTGAGCAATTCCTGATTGGAAGATGCAATTTTCTGTAAGTTTAGAGACGGAATACCGTCAGACGACTACTAAGACTTGAGCTGCAAATTTAACTAGATAAAAATATAGCACGAGCCTTGGGAGCTACACTACATCGTTCTTTTGCATCCTATAAGCATCAACTCGGATTTAACGAGGTTTATCCAACTTTATGCTTGGGGGCTAGAGGATATGAGAATAAACACTACAAATAAGAATCGGAAACTTACAATATGTTCTAGGTGCAGCTTGTGAAATCCGAGTTTAGTGTTATGAAACACTTCCTCGGCAAGGGAGAGGGAGGGAACTTCCATCGCTGGGAGTTCGCCAGACTCTATCTTCGCTTCCCAGACCAAAATCTGGTCCAGGAGGCTGACCAGCTTCACGTCCTCTGTCTCCTGGCTCGCTGCCTCTAGAGTGAGGACTTGTTTCTGAGGCTGGACCAACCCATCTTGAGAATCTCCTCCTCCTTCTTCCACTTTAAGCCGGAGACAGCAGAGCCGGCCAGTTTATCCAATTTTCCTATAGACATTACTCTTTACAGGTTCACCATTATTAGTTGCCTGGCTACCAACGGTAGCCAGGGCTTTTGAGATGTTGCTGGCGTCAGGGATGGCAGGGCCGGCATCAGGAGAGGCGGAAACCTCTGGTGCTGATGACGGGGCACTGGTTGGAGTTAGCGGTGGCATCACTGGAGAGATGACAAGCTTCTGCTGACGTAGTGGCTTGCCCGGCTTGATGTCTGGCTTCACCTTGCTTTTCAAAATTGATTTTGTTGTGGAGCATATCAATCCAAATATCAGGTGTGCTCCGGAAAGACAGAAACTTATTATAAGTACTACAAGTATTGACAACGTACTTACTTTTTAACTACTGGCAACACTTGGCTACCAGCAGTGATTACAACCTCTTTGGCCTTGCGCTTCTTGGATGCGGAGGCAGGAACTTCCTTCACCTCGTCGTCCTCCGTTGCTTCCGATTCATACCCCTCAATGGGGGCAAGCTCGAATTCGGGAAGATCCTTGAGCTGATAAGTATAAATAAACATCGGTAAGAGAGAAGTCGGATTACGAGGCGAAAAAGAGCAAATAAGCTTAAAATAAGGCAAAATATTTACCGGGGTCAGGGGACGGTAGGATGTGTACATTTTCATGGAGACTTCAGGAATTTTCTTCTCCACCCTCTCCATGATGAGGTACTACATTCGGGTCTTGTAGTCCTTTGCAGCTATGCGAGTCGGACTTACCCTCAAGCTGTCCTTCTTGTCTCTAGTGACCGTGTGCATCAAGCAGTCTCCGTGGAATTGCAGCTATGCGAGCCGGAATATCCTTGTCATAGAAGAAAGTTCTGGCCCAGCGTTTAACAGATTCACTAGCATTAATCCTAGGAAAGACTCGGTATCTCCTAAGGACTAAGCTAAGAGTGCCAGTGGTGTAAGGAACAACGACATCGATGGAATTCTTCCGGATACCATAGTAGTACCGAAAAGGGTGAGACTTGGCCTAATGCCAAGAAACCCGTCGCTCAAAGATGCATATGGTGATCTTTGCTTGTCTTGCATGCATGATCATGTTTTAGGGAAGGGGTGGTGTTGGTACTGGTGTGGCACATGATCAAGAGTGGTGCCAATGTCGTGCTAGGCCTGGTACATGGCCACAAGGGATATGGTGGAAATAAAAGGGTGATAGTCTTAGAATTATGCTTGCTCACTTGGGTTGATCATGGCATCAAGTGTGATACTCCAATGAGATAGGCTAAGGATGGTTTGGTTAGAAGGATGGGAGAGGAGAGTAAAGCTGCTAAGGTGGTTGCATAGCTCCCTCCCAAGAGTTTGCCATGCATCACCAAAATTGGCACGATTTTAGGTTGATCCGGTTTTAAGCTTCGGCCATGGTTGTAAACATAGTTATGAATGGTACAAGGTTGGGGTTTAATGATATTCAAAAGAATGTGGCTAACTGAAAAGGAAGGTAGCTTATCTAGATGATTAAATCTAGAACACAAATGTACAAAAGCAACCATGTAGCATGACTAGTTAATAAAGCAAGGATATGGTTAGGTGATCATCATGTTTTTATAATCCTAAAAAGTTATTAATTTCCCTTAAATTATTGACTTGCAACTAATCAGCAGGGTTGCAAAAGTTGGGATGTTACAACATCTTGCTCCCGGCATACCGGGGATTTAATTAAAAATTGAAGTTATTGTGTCTAAGGAGCAATAGAGGATGAATCACCAAACACTGGCAGGGGAACAACAGTTTTTGGCGTAGGGGTATCCGAGGTATGAGACTTGGCATCAGCAGTGGGAACCTCAGCTTCAGTGTGGGAAGCCTTAGCTTGTGTTGATGGAACCTTGGCTTCAGCATCATGATCCGAAGTTTCTTCGTGGTCGTCCGAGCTTGCCTCCTCTTCCTCTGGGTTCTCTTCTTCTTCATTGGCCTCTTCCTCGGCCTCCTCTTCGCTCTCCTCGTCGGTGTTGACATCAGCTTTGTCCTCAAGGACGATCGGCCCATCATTCCAAGCATGCGTATTGGCATACTGGATAAGTTGGTGGGCCCGAGTCTGCCGATGTTTAATATTACTCCAAATGAGAGAGCCACTGAGAGCCAGTGCACATATTCTGCAGCATATCCAGACAGATACCTTTGTACCATGAAAGCACAAAGGTAAAAGCTGCGTCAACACCAGATCACATAGCGGACTCCCTCCATAGGTTAAGACGTGTCTCGCAGTCTATCAGTCTCTCGGCTAAGGCGGCAACACGCGTCCTACTAGCTTCTGTCGGCCAGAGGATGTTGAAAACCCGGATCGCTGCATCCATGAGATCAATTCCGAATACTTTCATGGGCTTCATGCTGGCACACAAGCCGACCAAGTAACCTTCAATACCGTAAGCATGGGTCGGGTTAGTGGATTCTCCATAGTGTTCCCGAGCCTTCACCACAGTCTTGGCACTTTGGACCTTGGATTCCAAAAAATTATCTGAATATGAGCAAAAGGAAAAATTAGAAAAAAAGATCAGGTAATGTTGGCTGAGAAAAGAAACCAAGAAAAGAAACTTACGATGCATAATAGTGGTTATCCGGCCAAGGTCAGACAATCAGCCGACATGTTTTTTGTTCATCCTCTCAAGTTCAAGCTTGGCCGAATCAGTTGTGGCCTCTGATGTTTGGATAAGCTCTTTGTCTTTCTCCAGCTAGAGGGTGAGTCGTATCTTCTCCTCGGAGAACTCTTGGTCGAGTTTCGAGAGCTTGGCCTACTGAAGTTTCATGAAAATTTCATTTTTAGCACGAAGCTGAGCTAGCTCATCATCCTTCTCCTTTAGCTGGGCTGCCTGTTCTCCTAATTGTTCAAGAAAATGCATCATGAAGTCATTCATATAAATGTAGTCCTGATGAGACTCTACAAGAACTTTTAGTTCAGCTAGTCCAAGGTAAAGTTTTTAAGGAAAAAAGTAAAGATGGTAAGGCAATAAAATAAGATATCCAGAACTGAGGTACCTCCCAGTTTGGCGACCTTCTCCTTCAACTCCTTTTTCTGGGTATCTATAGAGTCTTGCAAAGTGCAGGTCAAAAGTTAATTTGGCTGGCCGAATAACAAAAAGAACTGGGGTGAAGGATGCAAAATACAAACCTGTTTTCTTCAATATACGTAACAACTTATTGTACTTGGTGTAGAGGCTCCTGTGGGGAAAAAATAGCTTCTGAAACTCGGCAGTACGCCGGTTATGAGCAATCTGAACAATAACAAATGATAATAACTGAGAAACATGGATATTCAAAGCAATACTAAAGATATGGATCAAGTGAAACTTGACCCGGATCTAGGTGGCTGGATATTCAAAGCAATACTGAAGATCCGAGTCAAGTGAAATTTGACCTAGATCTAGGTGGCTGGATATTCAAAGCAATTCTTGAGATCTGAATCAAGTAAAACTTGACCTAGATCTAAGCGGTTGGATATTCAAAGCAACACTTGATATCTGAATCAAGTAAAACTTGACTCGGATCTAGGTGGATGGATATTCAAAGCAATACTTGAGGTCTGAATCAAGTAAAACTTGACTCAGATATAGGTGGTTGGATATTCAAATCAATACTTGAGATCTGAATCAAGTAAAACTTGACCAGGATCTAGGTGGCTGGATATTCAAAAGCTAAGGAAAATGACCGTTAAGTTACAATAACTCGGTTTTATACCTCGACTACACTATGCGCTAACCTAAGAGAGAATCCGGACGAATGATAAATCATTCCCCCGGAGGCTCGGGGACTAATGGATATACTCTACATGTATCAAGAACAAAAACATAAGTTGAGATGTTTACCTCCATCATTTGGTTGGCCTCCGCTATGGCCCTACTAGCAAGGTGCATCCTGTCACCAATCTCGGTCGGGCCAAATCTCTGCGGGAAAGGATTGCTGCTAGAGCTGGCCTTGTTGTAATCAGCATTGTTCCAGTTATTGGAGTATTCCACAAGATCCAAGGCTCTCACCACTCGACTTGTCCATCAAAACCATGCCCTTCTTAGCCGAAGCTTGTTTGGCCGCTAGTGTAGCCGCTGGACTATTATGTAGCACAATTTGCTTGCCAGTGGCCGAGCCAGAGCCAGAGGCAGAGGCACTTTTATGCAGCATCATGGCAATTGAGGGCTGAGAAGCCGTCTCCTCTATTTTCTTCTGGGCCACTTTGGTTGCATATCCCCCATCTTCTGCTTAGCAGCTAGGTCGTCAAGTGGTACGACTTTGTTGGCCAAGCTACAGATGGAGAGGTTAGTCCGAGCTGCAGCAGGAGCTCGGCTGAGACTTAGAGACGGACTCTGCCGAGGTTGCTCTTGTTACCGAGTCTTGGAAGACCCAAACGATGTTGGTGTTGTTGGTTTCTGCTGGCTAGGACTTGAAGGAGGTGTTGTATGAGGGGAAGCTTGAGGTTGAATAGAGGACGAGGTAACAGGTACCTCGGCAGAAGTTGGCTCGGCGCCATGATCTTCTATGGTCTTGGTGGGGGCGGCCGATTCAGTCGGCTAATCCGGCATGGCGGTATCTCCAGAGGTGCTCCCACAGCCAGCTCCAACATTATGTTCCTCCTATCGAGGTGGACTATTATTCAGCATAGGAGAAGGGTCACTTCAGACCAGGCTCAAAACCCGGGCGTGCTCATAGGCCAGAGGCCATGGAAGCCTTGGGATAGGAGAGGCCATGCTTGACGCATTCTAGGGGATATTCAGAGGGTCACTATTGAAGTAAAAAAATAGAAAAAGTGAATCGGATAAATAAAGAGAAAAACAAGAAATACAGAGAAAGAGAAAAGCAAGAAATACAAGCTTGACTCAGAAAAGAAAAGTTACGAGGAGATTGAGGGTGCTTCCTTTAGCTTAGGATCCCTCTTGGTAGCCTTTTTCATTCGTTTCCTAGGAGCCTCACCGGAGGATCGGGAGCCACAACGTGTTTCCTCGTAGGCCCTTGGCCTCCCACGACGACTAGGGCCACCTCGTGCACCTGGCTAGCCACATAGCTGGAGTGCAAGGAGTCGGATAGGCATATGAGAGAGGTGTCGGGTTGTATACCTTAAGAATCTCGCACTCATCCAAATCATCATCGTCATCAGTCCTTAATGATAGAAGCCTTACCCGAAGTTCGGCTGGAGACCGAATCAGGGAGCCATGAACTCCTCAGAATCCGACTCCCCCTCTTTTGAGGTTTCTTGATCCTTTCCCCAAGTAAGGGCAAGGTTATTGCCATCCTCCAAAGATTTTTCAAGAAAGTCCTAAAACAAATGACACAAAAAATAAGGGGAAGGTTAAATGAAAGAATAAGCCGAGATAAGTGCAAGACTCGGGAAGAATGATCCAGAAGAAAGTTATCTGGGGTGGAGGCTTAGCTCGGCTATAGGGATCCATGCCCCACGTCCAGTCCTCGGCCAAGTCCGTCTTAAAAATGGACTTGACGCGCTTCTGAATCTGATCGTTATCTAACTCGACCGTCAAAACTTGGTTAGGGGCGAGTCGGACACTCATGTAGCAGATCTTGTGGGTGTGCTTCTAGAGAGGACAAACCCGGATACTAATTAAAGTATCCATGAGGTTGTCACCGCATAATCTGTCCTTCATCAGCTCGATGAGCCGCTTCTCGAATGACTAGACGAACGAATTCTTCTTCTTCAGGTGAAGATCCCAGCTCTTCTTGCAGGGCATGCCGACTAAGAACGAAGGTACCAAATCATGTCTTCTTTGGTGTTGTTCTTCACATAGAAGAATGACTTATGCCATTTCTTGAATGATTTGAGACCTGTGACTTGGTGGAAAATAGAGTTTTTTCGAGGTGTGATGGAGGCAGTGCCACACGGAGTGAAGGATTTCTCATGGGAACGCAGATCCTTATTCGGCACCACATTGGACCTAAGTTGAAATAATTTGGCCCAAAGATGGATGGGGGACACATGTCGAAGTATCCCTCCGTTGTCGAGATAAACGCCGAGAGAGAGGCGATGGCATTAGCCGGCAGACGGTGGGGTTGGAGGCTGAATGTCTCAAAGATATTTTTGGAGAAATCACTAATGGGAACGACGAATCCTCTCGCAAAGTGGGATACGAAAACTACGTACTCACTGGCTTGCGTGTCAAGGATAATCTCCTTGCCGAGCAAAACGGTAGGTGACCCCTGGTGGGATCCGGTGCTTCCAAGTGAGCCAACTGAGCTCTGCCTAGGTGACCTTGGAACCTTGCCAAGATACCTGCTCTGAGATGGTCGCCCCCTCCTTGTGCTCATCGACAGTGACCATACCGTGCGAGCTTACCATGGATCCGTCAAAGAAGCTGCTCGAGGAAAAACTGCCCTCGGTAGCATGCAACAGCCTAGACTGCCATGGTCCCGTTGCTGCGGCGGATCAGCAGAGGCCTGAGCGGTAGAGCGTGACCTGAGTGGAGGCGCGAGTGGCAGAGCAAGGCCTAGACGGAGCAAGCGTGTAGCGCGGTGGTCTAAGTGAAGGAAAGGCGCGACACAGTCATGGAAGCAAAGCTGTGGCAGCGGCGCGAGGAAGAAGAAAGGAATGGGAGCAGGGGAAAATGAATAAGGGTTTCCCCGTCTCCCTATTTATCTATGCCACAAACGAAGGGTCATGTGATCATGTGTGCACACCCGCTCGGATATGTGCGTGTTCATTGCGCAAGCATGAACGTGGGATCATTCCACATGGGCGGTTGCACCGCACTAGTGCATAACAGTTAGAGGTATCCCTCACAGTAAACGAGGAGGCACAGCGAGACTTGACCAGTAGCAGGGATAAGCGTCAGCGCATGCCAGTATTCACTATAGCGGCCCTTAAAATAAGGCAAGGTGCAATGATTGTTGACACGTAGGATAAGAGAGACTTACTTAGGAAGGAAGGGAAATAATCCGGACATAATAGAATGACTCGGCCGCCGAGAACATCATGGATGAAGCCAAAAAGGTTTATAGCATGTATAAGGTCACCAATAGGGCAGCCAAGATGCGCACCAAAGATTGGCCGACTAAAACATGTGTTAGAAACAAAGATAACAGATTCGGATAAGGTGAACCTGCTGTGGTCTTGCCATCTAGGACTATTAAGACCGCACCAGCTTTGGGGACTAATGTTGGGGGGATGACCCTAGGTAGGGTTAAGCTAAGGTAAAAGGGCAAAGCCCACCTAGGTATTGATCGAGCGAAGGCATGATCCGGATGAGGTATATGAGGGTCGGCCAAATAAGAGCCAGATTACCCTAAGCTAAGCAACTTTGGCTTGACTCGTCCGACATATGAGGTATGTCGACACGATGTCTAGGGCCCTTTCTATTTGTAGGTACGAGCTTGACCGAGTCATAATTGACATGGCCGAATCAAGAGATGGCTTGCTCGAGAGGAGAGAGCGAGCCCCAAGGTCAACATTGTCCTCTGTCACTCCCTCACGAATCCAAGAAGAGACAAGCACTACCGAGAAAATCCAGAGGGACAGAGAAAGAGGAGATGTCATAGAGATGACTGTCCTACAGCCCAACAATCACATGTCGTGGACTCTGGGTATTTGTCGTTGATAGAAGGGCGACAGGGGAAAGACGCCCACCGAATTACCACATTGGGAAGAGCATATGCTAGGAATATGTTGTCCAGCTCAGTCCTAATTGTAACATGGCCACCCCTTTATAAGGTGAGCCAGGGCCTCCTAGAGGAGGGGTCGATTCACTTTACACTTATAGAAACCCTAGAGTGGGAGAGAGAAAAGGTATCATCTTCCTCCACTCTCAGATACAGCTCAAGGAGCAAGTGTAAACCATTGTATATCTGAATAGAAGATCTTGAGAGAATTCTTTGTGTGTAAATCCACTACACTATCCCTCCTTGGATCCCACTAGTACAAATTGGCCCCAACTTTAGCCTACCCATAGCATTTGTCGTGCCACCACAACGACACCCTTCCCCTACATGTGATCACGGCAAGCCCAGCACCGGCCACCCCTGCCGCTCGCCGTAGGCTGCCGTCCATCGAGCATGCCATCATCTTCCCTCTGCTGAGGCCAAGCCACAACCTCTGGCTCGCATCGCTGTGTCTTCCTGGCCCTATGACCCCGCGATAGTGCATCTCCTTGGCCTTGTGCATTCACTATAGTGTCTATTGATGTGGAGACAATGTGGTGAGGAGTTGTTGACGATGTTATGTTGCTGCTCGTGTTCGTGTCATGTTGGTGGTGCAAAGACATGAGCGAGATTTGGTACAAGATCATCAAGACTCTGATAAGTGTTACCATCAGAACTTTGTGCACCTATTGGAGTACCCTAACGCCAGTGCCAAGTTTGTCACCAACAATGGTTGGAACTGAATTGCTCTGTCCCAGAATCTGAAGGTGCAACCTCGAAGGCCCTGGAGACCGTTTCTGGAACCAAGTCAGTCCTCGACACCTAAAATCGTAACAGCGAGACCCTGAAGCCCCGACCTGAAGACTAAGACGGTCCCTTGAAACCCCAAGATCTCCGAACCGCCAAGTGTGATCCATTTTTTCGAGACCCCTATATTTTTATAATATATGATATACACTTGATGCATAATAATCATTCATACTTGCATACATATTTATTTATTTAGGGGTATTTTATCGACTCATCTGATAATTAAATATGTGACCATATGTAGACTAATCTAGTCTTATATTTGTTCCATTTAAATTTGTGTAGCAAATGATACTATGTTTTTCCTTATTAACACAACATTTAAATTGCAGGGTATCTATACAACATGAAACATCTAATTAATTTTCGGGACCCCGGTTCTACTTAATATTGCCCAATTGCATCACACCTTTGCCATGTCATGCATCATGCCCGATCTTCTATCATAGTATTAAATAGTGCATCTGATGTTTCTTCTAGTGTTTTGCTTCTTCACAGATTAGACTGATGAGCTGATGCAAGTGTCGACCTGATCTTCGGATGAACCTTCAGAAGTGTTTCCTAGGCGATCATTCTCCACATTTCTACCTATTTTATCTTTATAGTCTTTACTTCCTCTGGTTGATCTATTGCTATCTGTGTTATGATGCTTTAGATTCCACACCACTAAATATATCCCTTGTACCCTATATTACGCAGGTGTTGCTTCACGCCGTCGATGTTCCAGAGTTGTTGGACGAATGCCTCATGCTTAATTTTGGAGAATATCATGACTTAAATTACAACCTGATATTAAAATGTTGGGAATAGATAAAACTAATGTAGAGGCACCGGTGGTAAATAGATGTTATTTGGTTTTTAACCGCTCCCTGGTGTCCCGTAGGACCCCCGAGTACTTGATACTTGTTCCTTGACTATCGCACTATCCGCATGTGGTACCATGAATCCCCTTAGCCAGAGCTCGATTTATTTCTTATTTCTTGGGTCCACAAACTAGTTTGGGGCTTTATTACTATCCTGTCCTTATGCCATGCTACTACTTTATTTACAACTGCTGCTTGTGGAGAGGGTTTAATGTTGTACTGTTTAGGTAAGCAGAGTGTTTTCTCGTATCTACAAGCCCATTCACACTTTTGATTTCCTAGTCTCAGAGCCAGCCAACTTTGTTGTGGGTAGTTTAGAGGGGTGGCCCCCAGAAATATTTTATGAATCTTGTGATTTCTTTATCGTGCCTCGTTGGGTTTTCATTTGATTTTTCTGAGGTTGATCGTTCATGTGTTGCTATTTATACCCCCTGCAAGGTAGATATTTCTGAAATTCGTGTCCATGGTTATGGACGACTTGGAGCACAGTATCTCGATCATAGACAATTATAACTAAAGTAGTACTATAAAGTTGTCTTGACTTGTCTAGTAATCAGCTTCACTACAACGGAATGAGAAAATAAAAGTGCCAACAACTGCTAGTTTTGGGATGCCTCATGCTATTGGTATATGACTAGTAAGTATTGCAACTACAACAGAATCGTTAACTAAAACTGCCCATTATTTATGATATCAGGATAACTCATGCTATCTATATCTGACTACTAAGTGTTGTAACTACAATGGAATGATAAAACTTCCAACTATGTGTGTTTCCTCAGTATGACTTCCTCGTTTGGTCTCGAGGGGGAATACTAGAATGGGTATGTTTGGTGGTAGTTTCAGGTTGTATACGAATAAACCTTTCTTATCTCTCCCTGATAGTCGCCAGTTTATCGAGTATCTATAGGTTGTATAGTGCATGATGTGTTGTTGTTTAAGTCCACCATACCTATGTAGGCAAGAGCCGCCAAATTTTAAGTCTTGCCATGTACTGGCCTTAGTACCGATCGCTCTCTTTTTCCTGTTCCCTTTGTCTGTGCCCCTTTTGTTTGAGAAGGTTTTGAGATCGACGTTGATAGTCGTCATTTTGCATCTTATCCGTACTGGGATGTGTATCATTTTCAAGGTGATTAGATCTTTGTACCGTATATCTGTATTCTTGACTCGTTGAGTCACCGTTATATATATCTATTCTGTTGGTTCCATCATGGACTAATGTGTAATGGTATTACTTCGTTTTCCACTCGCACGAAAGTGCCTGGTGGACACCTTTGAATCGTTTCTATGTGGGTTTGGCGGGAATTGCTAAAACTTGCATAGGTCCAAACTGAGGGTGTTACAAAGTGGTATCAGAGCCCAGCAGTTGTGATACCCCACTGGTCCAGTCTATAGGATAACCTATCTAACATACGTTATAGAGTGTCAAAACTATTTTGCAAAATCGGTTGGATAGACCTGATTAGGTCTGCTTTTACTCCTTACCCCTCTTCTATTTTCTTCTTACCTCTACGTGTTATGAATCTGATCTCTTATCTTTTAATTGAATCTAGTATTTCTTGTGGTTGGGTTTCTGTCGTACCTTCGGGGTTTCACTTCCTTCCTCTTGTAATAGTGTTCTACATCCGGTCGTCATGCTATTTGAGGAATTTTCCTCTGTTGTTTCTTTCAGTGGACCTTAAATTCACTAAAAACATCTTTGTATCTTCCGGTGTTTTCTGACTCAACGACATCATCTACATCAGATCCGATGAAGAACCTACATCATTCCTTTGATTATGAACATTGCTTGTGAAGATGTTTAGTCTAATTCCGGTAATGGGTTACATGTTTTTCTACTGCATGTGCAGAGTAATAGTTTGGGTGCATGATGGATTGGCCCCCATGCCGACTACTCAATATATTCGCTCTTGTTCATTGAAGTTGATTAGAGTGCATCTTTTTCTCTCCTTTTGTCAAAGTTAGAGGTGGCCTTATCTTTTGAGACCTCGATCTCGTATTTGTTTCTCCGGAGTGTTCTCTCGATGAACACGAGCCACGACCCCTTGTTGGTGGTGTTGCCTATTTCGAGATTGAGAAAGAACCATTGTTAGTGGTGTTGTGAGGGTCTACAAGTAGCAGGCATGTCTGAAGAAACAGACCGGTCGCAACATCCAGGTGTATGTCGACGACATAGTAATCAAGACCAAGGAGGCCAGGATGCTAATCAATGATCTCTGCGAGACGTTCGATAACCTCGATCGCTACAAGCAAGATGAACCCAGACAAATGCGCCTTCAGCGTCCCGTCTGGTTAGTTACTCGGGTACTTCATCTCACAACGAGACATCGAGGCAAACCCGAATAAAATCAGGGCCATACATGCCATGGAGAAGCCGAAGAACCTCAAGGGAGTCCAGGAGCTAGACGGATGAATCGTGGCGCTCAACCGAATGGGTCAGAAGGCCCTCCCCTTTTACCAGCTGCTGCACAAAACAGACAAATTAGAGTGGACACCCAAAGCAGACGATGTGTTCGAGGACCTCAAGCGGCTACACTCCATCTCTCTTGTCCTGGTCATGCCGAAGGAACGGGAACCTTTGCTGCAATGAGAGCTGAAAGATAATAAGTACCATAATTTTTGGAATCTCTTTATGAAACTTGAAATCCCTGCTTCCCTTTGAAGGGCCTTTCTTCCACTTTTATATTGAGTTTCCACCTTCTATCCTTAGGCACCAATTAAGAGATCATAGTTGTCATTCTTAGTTCTATGTGCATTGTCCCAAAACATATTGATTGATTCATAATGTTGATATTGCTTGTTCTTGAACTATTTGTATCTAGTCACCCTTATGAACTTTGAAGGTGCCCTATGCATTTATGTTTTGCTACTCCATGAGGGACAAGTTGAATACCACTATGCGATGTTTTCTATATGTGAAACAAACAAACGTATTTCAATGCATTGTTATTCATGATCTTTGTTTGTATCCTTTCATGTTGCAGCATAGTTACTATGTCTTATTGTTAGAACTTCATCTTTTATGCTCATGGTTAGAGTAGTTTGATCCTAGCTTTCAATGCTTGCAAATAGTTTGATCAAGATTGTGATGGTGCATGTCACCTCAAAAATTATTCTTTTTATCACGTACCTACGCGAGGACTAGCAGGAGTTAAGCTTGGGGACGCTTGATACGTCGTAAACGTATCTATAATTTTTATGCTTGTTTAGTATCCACTTTTCTATGCTTTGTCTACACTTTGAGGTCTTTTATATATTTTCTGGGACTAACCTATTAACAAGATGCGGAAGTGCCAATTGCTTGTTTTCTGCAGTTTTTGGTTTCAGAAAAGCTAGTAAGGAAATATTCTCGGAATTGGACGGGACAAAAGCCAAAGTTAATATTTCATCGAGGAGTCTAGAGGAGAGACAGAGGGGGGCCACAGGGTGGCCGCACCCCCCTAGGCGCGGGCCCACCCTAGGCCACACCTAGGCAGGGTGTGGGTCCCCTGGCCGCCCTCCTGCCTCGCCTCTTCGCCTATATAAGCCCCCCGATGCCAAAACCCTAAGGACCCAATCAGATCTCCACAAAATAGTCTGTAGCCACTGCCACCAGCATCCCTATATCGAGGGGATATGAAGCTCTTCCCGGCACCATGCTGGAGGGGAGATATCATCCCGGAGGCCTTCTTCATCACCATGCTAGTCTCTCGTATGATGCGTGAGTAGTTCACTCTTGTACTATGGGTCCATACAGTATCTAGATGGTTGTTTGTCCTCCTTTGTGCTATCATGTTTAGATCTTGTGAGATCCGTTCATGATCAAGATCATCTATTTGTAATCATACATGTTGTGTTTGCGGGGATCCGATGGATATTGAGATACTATGTCAGATTGATTATTGATTCTATCAGGTCTTATGATTATTGATTCTATCATGTATGTGTTGTTTGTTATCTTGCATGCTCTCCGCTTCTAGTATCTATCCTGGCCAAGTAGATGCTAGTGACTCCAAGAGGGAGTATTTATGCTCGATAGTGGGTTAATGCCTCCATTGAATCTGGGGAAGTGACAAAAATATCTAAGGTTATAGATGTGTTGTTTCTACTAGGGAAGAAAAACAATCTTTTGTTCATGGAACAATTATATTGTTTACTTTACACACATTTCTTAATGCAGTTATCCGTTGCTTGAAACTTAATACTGGAGGGGGTTTAGATGATAACCTGAAGGTTGATTACTAGTCATAGATGCAGTTGGATGGCGGTCTATGTATATTGTTGTACTGCCCAATCAAATCTCATAGGAATCATGAATGTATAGTATTGCATTGTTATGCCTTGCTCAGTCCTATCAATTGCCCCGCTGTAATTTGTTTACTCAGCATGTTATGTTATTTATCTTAAGGAGAACACCTCTAGTGAACCGTGGACCCCGGTCCAATCTTTATCATTGATACATCATCTACTATTACTGTTTACTTTTTGCAATCAACCATTACCTTCCACACCATATGTTTAATCCTTTGTTTTCAGCAAACTAGTGAGATTGACAACCTCACTATAAGTTGGGGAAAAGTCTTGAGTTTGTGTTGTGCAGGATTCCAAGTTGCTAGCAACATGTTGGAGTTGTTTCCTTGATCCTACTAGTTCGATAACCTTGGATTCATAACTGAGGGAAAATTTGTCATTGTGCTCCTCATACCTTCCTTTTGGGGTCTCCCAACGAAGATCTACTATTGAGCCGCGTCACCCCACCATTCCTTGGAGAGACCCGATGTGTCTAAGATGGCTTTAACCAAATATGTTCAAGTATGGTTCTTTCTTTTGGCTACTCCATTTGACTGGGATGAGTAAGGAGGCGTCCTCTCATGAATTATCCCATGTTCCGCACAAAAATAATCAAACTTGTTGGAAAAATACTCTCCACCATGATCAGAACTAAGCTTCTTAATCTTTCGGTCAAGTTGCTGTTCTGCTTCAGCTTTATAAATTTTGAAGAAAATCAAAGCCTCATCTTTTGATTTCAGAAGATACATATGACAATATCTTATAGAGTAATCGATCAACGTCATGAAATATTTCTTTCCACCTTTTGTCAACACACCATTCATCTCACAAAGATCAGAATGTATGAGCTCTAGTGGTGTTAAATTTCTCACTTCTGCAGTCGTATGTGACTTGCGAGGTTGTTTTGCTTGCACGCAGACTTGGCACTTAGATCCCTTAAAAGTAGTGAAATCAGGGATTAAATTCATTTTGTCTAGTCACATCATACAACCAAAATTAATATGGCAAAGTCGAGAATGCAAAACATTTGATTCAAAATTCGTGTAAATATAATTAACAACTTTAATACAAATGTCTGAGAGAGACATAAGCGAAACAAGCCTCTGTACTCATAACCTTTACCAACAAAGTACATACTTAGAAATTACAAATTTATTGGACTCGAATACAATCTTGTAGCCGTCTCGACATAGAAGATATCCGCTAACAAGATTTTTATTTATTAAGGGGACATGATGCATGTTCTTTAGGCGCACGGTCTTTCCTGAAGTGAACTTCAAATCGACCGTACCAACACAACGAATATAAGCATGCGAGTCGTTCCCCATCAGCAAGGACTGAGTCCCTCTGACTTGATATAAAGAAATCATGGAAATATCAAAACAAACATGTACATTAGCGCCCGTATCAATCCACTAATCAGGAGAATTACATAATGAAAGAAGGGTATGTAATATACCATACCCAACATCCTCCATCTCAACGTCGCCCATGACAATATTAGCAGTCTTCCTGTCCTTCCCATGCAGACGCTCGTGCTTGCCAAAGAGATTGGGGCAAGCAGGAGCCCAATGATCAGGATCACCGCACACATGACAAGCACCTTTATTCTTATTAGTTTTCTTCTTAAAACTGGTAGGCTGTGATGTCTTGTTCTTCCCAACGAACTTTTCCTTGCCATCAAACTTGCCCTTGTTCTTAGACTTGTGAGTCTGGAAGTTCTTTTTTTGTACCAGGTTGGAACTTGAACCTTCCTCGTCACTTCGAGCGCGTGTGTATTTTGCTCTTTCCTTCTCTTCCACATCAAGAGTTCCAATAAGATCTGATACGGAAAACTCTTATCTCTTGTGTTTCAGGGTTGTAGCAAAGTTCCTCCACAAAGGGGAAGCTTGGCAATAATGCCCCTGGCAATGAACTTGTCCGGTAACACACAAGGGAAGTTCTCAAGAACCTTGGAAAGTGACTGTATTTTATGATCCTGCTCAACCACGGAGTATTCATCAGTCGTCTTGTAGTCATAGAATTGCTCCATGACATACAGTTCACTGCCAGCGTCTGAGTCCGCAACCTTGGCCTCGACCGCAGCCCACATGTCGTTGCTATTATCAAATGACATATAAGGTTCAACAATGTTCTTCCCAAGAATAGATAGCAAAGTAGCCTTGAATAGGGTATCAGTTTTTCGAAGAACTTGTTCCTGAGCAGGAGTAATCTCTCCCTCAGGCTTGCCAAGAGTGGCGTCATAGCAGTTCATGTTCTGAAACCATAGAACTGCTCTCATGCGCCATATAATGCGTACCCTAAAAAACAGGTGGCTTCACAGAAGCAACTAAACCACTTGGAGAAAATTGCCAATAATAAGGTTTTTGGATTATTGAATAAAAGAGCAATTTTCCAAGTGTTTTAACCATAATAAAAGGTAGATAAAAGACAAGTAGAATGAGATAAACAAGATTAAGGAAGATGATGTACATCAGAGTAGAGGAACCGCCGGTGTTGGTGTTGGCACCATCGTCAGCCATGTCCTCAAGGAAGACGTTGCTAATGTCGGGGAAGAAGTCGTCGTTGGGGAAGACGTCAGTGCAGTTTCTATCCGTGAAGGAGTCCGTGATGAAGCCAGTAGTTGCGCCAATAGTGCTCCCCAAAAACCTTATCGCCCTTCTCCCATACAGTACTCGAAGCAGCGGGGTCTCGAAAGCCTACTATCTCGGCTCGTAGTGCACGCCTCAAGACGGGATGGGGAAGATCTAGGTAGCGCAGTGTTGTGGAACTAGAGGCGATATACTGAAGCTTTTCTAAGGAGAGGAGCGACCTCTTACTCTTAGAGTCACGGGTAGGCAGACAAACAGGCCGCTTCGAGAGAAGAAAAGAACAAGTGGTGATAGCCTCCACTAATTTCAAATTAAATCTCCACTGAGTTCATATTAAACACCCACTTACACAGACTGTTCATATTATTAGTCCATTCATGCGTGGCAAAAATAAAGAGAATCTCTCGGCTCGAGGCATTCCCGCAACCCACGGCACGCGCGCGTCGTGGCAAGGCGAGCGAGGAGGAGGAGCGTGCATGTATTTTTCTTCTCTTCCCAAGCTCTTACAAGTGGTGGAAGACCTATCCTTATAAGCTAGTCCAACTTCCACTCAACTAGCAATGTGGGACTAAACTATTGTCCCAGCTATTGCGCATGAATGGGCCAAATGGGCCTCTAGGATTTCAGGAATTTATTGGCATATAATAAATGGGCTGGGCCTATTTAGAAAAAATTCCAATACTCTGTCATGGGAATATATTGTCTATGGCCTCTTCTCACGTGACAAGTGCATGCAACCTTAGGGTCCATACGAGGAGGATTACATATACCTCGTACAAGTAGCTCTTTTTGGTGACCCCCATGTACTTGTTTTGGGTCTAGGAAAGCGCTGTGTCCTAGGCCCCGCTGTCATACCGATGGGTGTATGTTAATTTATCTGGCAACAAGGGTCGAAGTGTGTGTGGAAACTTTGGTACAACCCTGCAGGGTTAAATCTTTTCTAAAAGCCATGTCTTGTGTTATGGATCACTTGGAGCACAGTTTATCGATCATAGACAACTATAACTAAAGTTTATCGTTGTAATTTGATCTATATCTTATATGACTAGTAAGTTGGATAACCACCATGGAAAGAATGAATAAAATTTCCAACCGTGTGAGTTTCCTTAGCAGGACTTCCTCGTTTGGTCTCGAGGGGAAAATACAAGAATGGGTATGTTTGGTGGTAGTATCAGGTTGGTTCCGCATAGGTCTTTCTTATCCCTCTCCGATAACTGACAGTTGTATTGAGTCTCTATAGGTTGTTTAGTGCATGTTGTGCTGCTCCTTCAGTCCACCATACCTATGTAGGCGAGAGCCGCCGAATTCCAAGTCTCGCCGCATACTGTCTTCAGTACTAACCGCTCTCTTTTTCCTTTGCCCTTTGTCAGCACTTCTTTTATTTAGCAGGTTTGAGATCGACGTCGTTAGCAGCGTTACCCTTCCGACTTGGCATAGGTAGGGTTATGAACGCCATTGTTCACTCTGTAGGGATCTTATCCCCATTTGCTTCTTATACTTACTCGGATGTTATATCGTTTCAAGGTGATTTGGATCTCTGACTATACTAGTTGATACCCCGCGCGTTGCAGCGGGCCTTATAGATGCATTTCTTGTATTCCAAGAATGGCATGAGCAGTCTATAAAAATAATTTTCATTTGCGATAAAAATAATGTTCATTTGCATATACTGTTATGAAGAGGAAGCATATAATTATTTTCTTGGATTCTGTTGCGTGTAAAATAGCACGAAAGGCCTTGCATTCAAATATATTGTGTAAATAGAATAAAGACAACATAATGTTTTTTGTAGATACACGATGAGAAACCACGCAGATAAAAAAGGACATGTATTATCATGTATCCTTCACGTCAGGAACAATGACACGTACATAGATAAAAAATTCATGGGATTTCTCACACGTAGAAGGAGAATGCAAGACATTTCACAAAAATATGGAATATTTGAAAATCCATCGTGGTGAGGCCTTTAGTCATCAGGACTTGTCCCGGGCGTCTGAAACATCTATCACTCGCTCGTCATCATTGTGACCTTTATTCATCAGAACACGCCCAGGTTATCTGCAGTGTTAACAAACATGGTATATTTGAAAGTGAAGTTATCGGTAATTTTGAAATCATAAGATTCATTTTAACTTTTGTGATTAGATGTATGATCTGCAATGGGTTTCATATGCTCTTTAGGCCTTGTTTACTTTTTCGGTATTTTTATCCCCAAAAGACGCGGGGATATGCGAGGATTTGGTGTTCGTCCAATACTCTAAAATCTTCTCAAATACCCTTTCCCAAAAATACTCTACCATGATGGAGAGTTTTTAATCTAGTCAAAAATACACTAGTGTGTAGGGGATTTGTAGGGATATTCCGGAATTATCCATTCCAAACCCAGCTTAGTAAACGCCCCATCGGGAAAATTCCGGGATACAAAATAATCTCCTCCCATCCCCTGAAATACCCTAGAAGTAAACAAGGCCTTAGTAATGTACTACGTAGAGCTAGTTAGGATGGTGTCCTAGGTGCTACGTGTGTGAAAAAGTGGAGCCTTCGGATGTATTCCTAGCCTACGTCTACTTCGAGACTCAGTTGTTTGTAACAGATGGGTATCTCTGAGGTAGCGTAACACGTGACAATTGGAGCCGGCAACAGCCGCGTGGTACTCCACGTTGGGGTCTAAAAAGTGAAGAACTTTCTCCGGTGTCCATGCTCATATAAATTGTGAACAAAACTAATTGAAAAAGAGGGCCAGAGGATACCATAATTGTAGGTGGGCATGACAATTATTTAATTATGGAAAAAATAAACCATGGTAAATAAAATCATGTAAAGTACAACAATGGGATTGTTAGTAGATGCATAGAGGCACATACCGTTTTGGAATAAATTTGATGGTACAAACAAACTGAACCTAAGCAGGACAGTGTCAGTTAGTGCCGCAAAAAGTGACAGAAGTGAAGAAATTGTACATGCAAATAAACGAAAATTAGGAAAAAATCTTTTTAAAAACCATTAGTAAAAGGAAATCACATGTGAATCTGATGGTGCAAGATTGATTCAGACAAAGATTGAAGCATATAGTGTGTCCAACATTACTTGATGATGATCCTAACAAGAATAATATGAACACTGATTAATGAACGTCAGCCCATCTCCAGGATCTATGAAGAGAAAGAGGGAGACGACAAGGAGAAGAATATAGAAGAGAGCAGGGAGAAGGGCGGCTCACTGATGGCTACTCCGAGTAAAGCTCAAGGGTGAACACATCCGGCAACAGCAGTAGACCGAGGAAACTGACGCAGCGAGCAGGTTGGTCGACGAGGATGTCTCACAAAGAGGCTATCGAGGGATTCATATATAGGACGGACGCCATTAAAATCCGAGAACATCGTGGAAGATTTCGGGACAGCGAGCGTTACCATCCAATAGCTGCAGGAGTAAAATTGATAGCTATGTCTATGTGGGAGATCGAGAGGCGTCCGGCAGTTTCCGATCAGAGGCATTTCCGGCGGGATATCTAAGGGACGGGTTGGGCGAACTTTTTTTACTCTCCCCCACCGTGCTGCTGCCTGAAAGTTGAGAAGAAGAAATGGAGGTGGGCTGTGGAGAGTGAATCTTGGTTTTGGGCTGGGCCGGTCCAGCGAACGGTGGTGGCATGGACTCTCTGGTGGGATGGACTGGGAGATGTTTTTTTACTCTTCGCGGTGGAACTTGAATAACTGTAGGTGGACTGGAATGATCAAGCGAGCAGGCGCTTGGGCTCCGAGAGGAGAAGTAACACGCTGCAGTCTTTGGACCACATATTTGAAATCCGACGCACAGGAGAAATTGAGGTGACGTGGCTATACGAAATTTCAGCTTGCAAACATTAAATGCATTTTAGTGGGGATGACTCTTATAGATATTATAGATATCTCTATTCTTGACTCATGGAGTCATGTTGTATATATATATATATATCTGTTCTGTGGGTTTATCATGGTCTAATGTGTAATGGTATTACTTTATTTTCCACCCGCACGAAAGTGCCTGGTGGGCACCTTTGAATCGTTTATATATGGGTTTGGCGGGAATCGCGAAAACTTACATAGGGCTGATCTGATGGTGTTACAATATATTTGGATGAGTTCCAAAGTTATGGACATTGTGATGGATACTACAATGAAAGGCTAAGTATAAGACTGCTATAGTAGTAGCAAACGAACTAAGTGTGGTCCACAATGGGCTAGTACTATGAAGTATATTGTATGAGAATAATATCAACATGTTTTTAACCGAAAGGAACTAAAGGTCTCACCTAAGGACTGGATTTATACAAAGACACCTCATTTCACTACTAGGAAAACAGCTATAGGTAATCCACACATCCGTGGCGCACGTGCTAGTGGTGCCCCACGGGTAAAATAGGCGTGACGCACTGCCCATAGGTGCCCTATGGCTAACTGCCGTAAGCGTGGCGCACATGGGAGTGGTACGCCATGGCTATGTGTGGGCCAGGGCACAGGTGGCCGCAACACACATACCCGTAGCGCACTAGGTCAAGGTGAAGGGCACCTTGACCTAGTGCGCTACGGGTATGTGTGCTGCAGCAGCTGGGTCAACTTAGCCGTAGGGCACTATGCCCTAGTGCCCTACGGCTAAGTGGCCTACACCAACTCCACCACCCCCCCCTCCCCCCCGCGCCGGTGATCGCCTTTTTAGCTTTGCAAAAAATAAAAGAAAATAAAAAAAACTTCAAAAAATAAAATCCTTTCATATTTAGGTAGATAATGTGGTCTAGTTTCTAGGAACATTAACATACATGAATTTCGACTTTTTCTGCAAAAAAAAGTCATGCCACGGTAAAACGGCCGTAACTTTTGCATACGATGTCGAAAAAAACCCGTATAATATACCAAAATGACCAGAACGAGATTCCAGATCCGCTTGCAACCCCTTTAGGTCGTTTAGAGTTTTTTTAGAATCTCAAAATTCGAAAAGAGTAAAAAGTTATGGAAAAAATAAGATTTTTTGCTGCAGAAAAAAATGAGGCAACTTACCCGTAGCGCACCACCACCTAGTGCGCCACGAGTAAGTTGGGCGGGATTCGAAATTCGAATCACAACCCTACCCACCTACCTCCTTCTCTCCCTCTCTTTCTTCCTCTTCTCTTCCTTCCTCCCTCTGTTCTTCTCTTCCTCCCTCTCTTCTTATCTTCCTTCCTGTCTTCTTCTCTTCCTCTTCTCTTCGTCTTCTCTTCCTTCCTTCCTCTCTTCTTCTCTTCCTCTTCTCTTCCTCCCTCTTCTCCTTATCCTTACTTCGGCCTCCTCCGACCAAGGACGACCACAGGAACCAGCTCCTTCAGCCGTCATCATCGCCGTCGCCTCCTCCGACCACACATCCTCCAGCCATCACCGCCAACACCTCCTCCGACCATACCTTCGTCCACCTTCGACCATACCTCCGTCCACCTCCGACTGCATATCCCGACGCACCTCCTCCTCCTATCTCGACGCCAACGAGGACTAGCACGGCCACGGCCTCCCGCACATCCCTACGGTGGTAGGTCGTGGCCACGTCCACTGCTCCGGCGAGGCGACGCGACGGCGGCGATTTATGGACCCGATTTCTTTTGCAATTCAAAGCGAGGGTGTTGTTTGCATTTTTTTGTTTTTTGAAAAACACATCCATGGCGCACCTGTACCCCTACCCGTGGCGCACCTGGTAGTGCGCTAGGTCTATCCATATATAACCGTGGCGCACCTGGTAGTGCGTTATGGGCACTTTTTAGCCGCAGCATACGCCTAGTGGCGCACCACTAGTGCGCCACGGATAGGCTTTTCAGGTGCGCCACGAACAGCATTTTTCCTAGTAGTGTTTGATAATGAGTGATGCGTAGAGACGCAAAGACATACAAATACACACAGACCTCAAAGTGTCAGATCTGGAGATTATGTTTACCACTAGAAAACACGTATATACAACACCAAAATGCCATAGGTGTTGAATACGCAAGTTTTTCAAACAAGATTATTGACTCTAGTGCAAGTGGGAGACTGAAAGGAATATGCCCAAGAGGAAATAATAAAGTGGTTATTATATTATTTCATGTTTATGATAAATATTTATTTCTCATTCTATAATTTTGTTAACCAGAAACGTTAATACATGTTGTGTTTAATAAACAAAAAAAGGTTACTCGTAATTCTTCTCTTCACACTAGCTTGTTGATTAACTGATGATCAGGGTTCCTGATCATGAACATTAGACGTTGTTAATAACAGGGTCATATCATTGGAGAATGATATGATGAACAGTCACCCGCAGTAGATTTAGCAATACAGTCAAGTCTTCAAGTTTATATTGCTATCTCGTTCAAAGTAACTCAATTATCCTTAGACCATGAGATCACGTTAATCACTTCCACTAGAAAAGTAATTTCATTCCATCAAACTTCACACCGTAACTAGGTGATTATAAAGGTGTCGTCGGGTACTTGGAAAGTGTTAGTTGAGGATCTTGGATCAAGAGTGGGATTTTTCCATCCAGATGATGGAGAGATATACTCAGGGACCTCTTGGTGATATCACATTAACATAGCTTGCAAGAAAATGATTTGATCACTAGAATGCTATATCATGGGAACAAGAAAAATAGTACTTGTCGTTAATGAGATTAAACTAGGTATGGATAATACCAAATGATCGGATCTCGAGCAAGTAAAATATCGCGAGACAAAAGGAATTGGCTACTACGAGAAAGTTTCAGATGATCATTGGATTTTTGTGGAGCTAGTGGGTGTCATTATGGATCTCTAGGTCCCTCTAATGATTATTCATCGGAGAAAGTCTGGATCATGTCCACATAGTTCTCGAACCAGTAGGGAGACACAATTAAGGGTAGTCGACGCATTTGAGTGGATAGGTAACGTTGGAGAAAATACTGGACATCGCAGGAATTATTCTATCGAATCTGCCGGAATAGTTTTGTCCAAATATTGCAAGGATATAAAATGTTGATGTGTTCATTAAATGAAGTGTTCATTAAATTGAGTGGCATTAAACCAAACGAATTAAATCGCTTTAATGGAAAGACCTCTGATTTCTTGAGTGAATTTAATGAGGGATGACTGGAGATGAATACATGTGATTGGAGTGTCCACCCACATAAATGGGGGAGAGGTGGGGGAAACACCATGGACCTTTGGGGTGCCCCCTCACCTATAAAATGTCCCCTTTTCTCCTCTCATCTCACTAATTCTCCATTCCTATCATATGCCCTTTGGATGGCATCTTCCTCCCATTGCTAGACTTCTCCATTGCCACGAGTATGGTTCTTAGGATTAGCCCTGCTCAAGATCTTCTCCACAACCACCACTACCATGTCGTAGTGCTACTGGAGTTACCAAGGATTTGCTACTTCCGCTGCACAGCATGGATCAAGGGACGAGAGTTGTCGGCACACAGTATGTGTGACTGGTTACAGAGGCACTACCCTTTGTGGTGCCGAGCGTCTGCATGTCCTTGAGGATAGCCGTGTACACTCTACACCAACCATGTTTATTTTGCGGGAATGTTATCCTGCTTATAGTCTTCAGGGGTGAGTCCTTATGAAACCGTTATAAAGTATTGCCTAGATTCGATCTTGGAAGTTGGAAACATAGGGATTTTTTGTTCTCTGTGCAACGAACCCCATCACAGAGTCGGTTGATGAGCGAAGTCAGATGGAGATGATCCCATATTCTTCGGCAGTCGGATCGTTCATGTATGCGATGATATATACTAGAACGAATATTTCCTATGCTCTAAGTGTAACGAGCATATATCAGTCAGATCCTGGCGAAGGCCATTGGATAGTAGTAAATAACATCTTGAAGTACTTGAGACATACAAAAGAAAAGTTCCTAGTATATGGTGGTGAGCAAGGGCTGGGTGTAAGGGGTTACACGGATGCTAGTTTTTAGACTGACCTAGATGACTCTAGATTGCAATCTAGATATTTTTCACATTGAATGGAGGTACCATGAGCTAGAAAAGTTCCAAGAAAGAAACGGTAGCTGATTCTACTACGGAATCTGAGTACATTACTTCCACAGACGAGGTAAAAGAGGGGTTTTGGATCAGAAATTTCCTGACTGATCTCGGTGTGCATGCTTCTGGCTATGTCCAATTTGTTGGAAATGTACTATGACAATACAGGTGCTATCTCCCAAGCCAAGGAACCAATAGCACACCAGAAGAACAAACGTGTACTCAGAAAATATCACCTTATTCGATAGTTCGTTGAAGTCGGAGATATTAAGTTGTGCAAGGTACACACGGACGTAAACATTGCTGATTCGTTGACTAAGCAGCTTCCCCAAACAAAGTTTGATGCACACGTTAGAGCAATGGGCATAAGATTTCTTGAGCATGCAGCTGCCTGAGTGGATGCTTTAGGCATGGAGATTCTGAGTGATCGAATTTAGTGTAAGTGGGAGACTATTAGAAATGGTGTCCTACAACTCCAATTTCTGACTTGTGTCTATAAACCAGTAATCCGGCTCAGAACTGTTTGTACATGACACTGCAATTGTTGCAGGTGTGAGGCCATGTACAAATACTGAAAATGATAGAAGTTTGGAGGGGCAAGTGCTTTCCTATGATTCTAGACTAACCTTAATAAAAGCTTCTTTAGCCAACAACCCTATTTACCCTACCTCTTTCTTCAAATCCCTAAATGGGCTCTAGATCTCATCAACACCAAGATGGCCAACTCTGTCTTGAATGATTTTGAAGATCACACAAAAACCACGTAGCCAATTGGCGATTAGTCTGTCAGAAAAAAGATTTTGGTGTTTTAGGTATTTTAATCTTAGAAATGTTAATATTTACCTCCTTGGTTCCTAGGTTAAAAGATATATTGCTAATAAAGGAAAATTGTGGAAGAAGATGATTGATCATAAGTCTGATGCCTGTAACCCTAATATTTTACATAGAAAGCAAACTGGAACCTTCCACTTTTGGAAAGGTGTGATGTGGGTTGTTAAGTCTATTAAGTTTGGTTATAAATGGCATGTAGGCAATGATAAAATATTAGGTTTTGGGAAAATACATGGTGTGGTACTTGTTCAATTCTTTAATATTTATACTATTTGTAATAAACATGGTAAAACCATCCATGATATTTGGATGGCACTCTCCTTTATAACAAATTTACTAATTTTGTGATGATTTCTTGGCATGAATTGGAAGGGATTGCCTCCATCATCTCTCTTAGAAATGACATATGTACTCTCAATTTGGAAAATGGATAATAAAGGGGTTTACTCCACTTCATCGTATGCCATCATCAATTTTAGTGAAATGTAAACGGTTCCAATTGTTTGGAAATTATTCATCCCACCTAGGTGAAAATATTTATAGGCACCTCTAGGAATCGGAAGGACCACTATTCATATGTTTGACCAAAAGCAGCTGGACCATAGGATTGCCAAGCAGGCCCACGTCTAATTCTAGCAATTTCTGGATAATTGCATGCTTCCGTCTTAAATATTCCATTTGCATGCTTCCAAATTTACTGTTTTCGTGATGCACCTTGTAATTTTGCTCTCCTCTTTGTTGTGGTATTCATCTGCTTAGATGCTTCCGGTAGCCTCCACTAATTGCTGGTATTTAGGGAACGTATTTCGAATATTATGCAAGTAGATTTTTAGGAAACTATTTTTCCTAGTCTCGCTTCCACTGTTAATCAAATTTCCTTCCGACACATTTGTTTCTAAACATTTACTTATGATATGTATTAATATTGCTTCCATGTTTAAAAACCATGTCAGGAGTATTGGTTTATTGGAACATGAAAACATTATGTTTCCATCTCCTAGATAATTTGTTTCCATCGTGAATAATCTTTGTTTTTATTTATAGAAATATTTTCCATATGGATACTGTATTTAAAATAGAAAAGACATCACAATACTAATTTCAGCATAGCTTCTAGCCAATAGGGCTTATTTGTTTTAAGTGAGAAAATAGGAATATTTTGCAAATGCTTCAAGAAAATTTGGGTTGGTTCTACACAAATTGAATCTGCTCCTATCCAATCGATACTTTGCTTACTTTGCTTCCACAACACAATTTTCAACTGATAACGACAAGTGTTCTCATTGTTTCGGCTAGTTGCTTCATACACGGGAGATTAGAGCTTCGATTCACCGTACATATGCAACCATCAATAAACTCTCCTTCCAACAAGATTAATACAATATTCGTGTCAATCTGAACAATTCTTCATATTAAACAATATTTAAAATTTCATATGTTTTCATGATTCCTTCTGTATGCTTCCTACACATTTGATCAATGTCATGTACGATTCAAGGATAAAAATATGCTCCCAACTAATGAATTACATGATTTATACATGGACTGTTGTTGCAAGAAATCAATGCAAGCACCAGCCATTGCTAGGTGGGGACAATTTACTCTGTCTCGACCACATGTCGACAGTTCTCTCCTGTTGCACTCTGTGAGCCTTTTGTGTCTACGAGGCAATGCATTGACTGCTCGTGTCATACACCATTCCACTATCCTACTGCAAATCAACTCTTCAATAGAAGCTTGGAATCAAAATCCTTAATGATGCCTACAAATATTAAGAAGCATAACATGGAAACAAAATGAAGATGATGTGGAAGCAAAAAAAGAAGAATATGGAGCAAAATGGATGTATTGAAGAAACATTACTACCTCTATAATGAAGCAAACCAAAAACTCAACGAAGCACAACTATGAACGCAAGAAGCATAGTACATGGAAGCAGAAAAAATAGCTAGCAAAACATGAAAATTACTAGTGATACTTTACAAATATCAAAACCCTACCAGGTGCAAGATATGAACACATGGAATCAGCAAGCAAAATTGATTTAACAACTTCATATACAAAAGGAATACATGGATTTACTAATTGAGGAATGCAAAAAAATACACCATTTGGACCAGCTCGGTTCATGTTACCTTCAACCCCAGTCGTGTTGTTCGTTGGAGGGATCCAGATAGATGGAAGCAGCCAATGACCACATAGCTTTGGCCAGAACAGAGCCTTAACAGTCTGGTTGACGGGAGGTTCAGCCCAGGCGATGTCTTTTGCCTCCATGTACTGTCTCAGACTCTTCGTAATTTATAGAACAAAATGCAGAAAAAACACAAAATTGAGACCTAGTTCAGTTCGCATCACCTTCTTCCGTAAGCCGTGGAACCTAAATCGGAGGAACCATCCACCAAAACTCCTTCACCACCTACTACCGCTGGCCGCCGTTCAAATATATGCCACCAGAGTCTCCTTGCATGCCATCACGGTAGATGCGCAGCTAGAGGATAAATAGCTCATGGAGATCGAATGCGTGGCGGGGAGAGCACGAAATGCGGGGTCGTGTGGAGAAAATCGAGTATCGGGATGGTGTTCAGCTCCACAGCAGTGGTGAGACGCGCGAGCGTGCAGGAATGGATTTGGACTAGGGCACCGCGGCAATCATGGAGCCGTTTCCGGCAGGAATCGCTCAATTAATGTCACTTGATTAATGGGTGGGCTGTGAGGGCAACTTGATTAGTAGCTAGAAAAAAAGGCATGACACGAATCGTTCGATTGGAAACAAGATCAACGGCATTTGCCAGTTCCGACAAATGACTTCGCATCGGCCTCGGATAGATAGTATTTACCAATATTTATGTGGATCCTAGCACAAAATAAGCTCATGACCCAAGGCAATCTGAAAAAGGTGTTCAGAAGATGAATATGTAGTTCACCTCTTTTTTCATTGCATTCTTGCTAAGAACATCTGGCTATTTGTTTCTTCCTTTTTCAGCAAATAGGTTCTTGCTATGAAACGACAACCATCTTTTGGGTTCCAAATGACAATCATGCAACCCTTAATGCAATTTGTGCCTCTGCGTTTTGGATTTTATGAAAAGTTAGGAAGACGTGATATTTAATGTTTGTTCCTATATTGATGTTAAAGAGGTTTGGATATTGGTCATATGCTCTCTTCTAATATGGCGGTTAATCTTCAAGAAACATATGCTGGGCTGGTGAATCGTTTCTGCGACGAGGTAAAGCTATTGATTCGATCTCTGGATAGTCTGATGGGTGGCTGAAGTTGCTACACCCTCTGCCCAACACCACTCGACTTCCCCTAAGACTAAGAGCATCTCCAATCGACACGCCAAAAATGTCCCGCACCAAAAACAAACTTCCGATTTAGCATGAGAGAGATAAGAAAAAAAGGCGCTCTAACAGATGCCTAATAACAACGCGCCCTACAATTTTTTCAGCATGCAGCGTATGGCGATACGCTGAGCTGCGAATATAGTGTATCGGCTACCGTGCACTATGAAATTCCACCACGATACCACCCCTTGCACAAACCGCAACCGCAACTGCCATGGAAACTCCACGCTTTTGTTGTCGAACTCCGAGCTCCGTCACCATGGACGCCGCTCGGAAGCTCCTCCTCCCGGAGCTTGTCTCCTAGCTCCTACTCGAGGCGATCTCGTCGCCCGTGCCTGTCCTCCATGTGTGGCCCTCCACCACCCGTGTCTCCCTCCCTCTCCGTGCGTGGCCCTCCGTCGCCCACGCCTGCCCTCCATTCGTGACCTAGGTTGCACGGATACGGCAGAAAACTCACGTATCGGGGGTTGGGTACGTGGGGATACGCGGATACAGGGATACATCTCCGGATACGTATCCCAGCCATATAAGGCGATTTTTCGTTTTTTTTAAGAAAATAAATCGGATACGTCGGGGATACATCCGGGATACATTCTGAAAACGAAAATGCTCTAATCCCTCGATGTACAAAGCGACCAGCACCTTTCTCTCGTCTTTTCACCTCCAAACCTCCAGAGTTGGGCGTCACGCGCCGCCGCCGGCTGGCCACCTATGCTACGGCGCTGCCGCACCAGAGAACAGTTCCAGCCGCCGAACAGCCACCTCTGTCCCAGCTACTGGATGGTGCTGGACTGCAGGTCAGTCCCCCTCCCCCTCTCTCACATCTTCACTTTTCTAGTTCTTCGTTGTCCGGAGTTTCTAACGGCATTGATGCCTTACCTAGCTCAAAATATTTTTGTGATGTTGTTCTTTGATCTTGCTTGTTTGGGATATGGAGAAATAGAGAAAAGGAGGAAATAGTTTGCAATCTACCAATGTCAGCATGATGCATTTTTTCAGTTGGCTTTCATCTTTTCTATACTAATTAAATAAATTGTTAATTGACTGCTAGGTGGAGAAGAGAGGGCTGCACTGCTGTAGTTGTTTCAAGCTTATTTGGCAAATATGTCACAGTAATCCTATACTTCTATATAATAATTCTCATGCAAAATATCATCAATCTGTATACATTTTAATTTTATTCTATATCTATAAACATATCCCGTATCCGTGTTTTTAGAAAATCGCCGTATCGCTATATCATGGTATCCATATCTATATCCGTATCCGTATCCCCATATCTGTGCAACGTAGTTCGTGACCCTCGTCTCCCGCGCATGGACGGTCACACTAGTGCAGACCCCCCCCTTTAACTCCGGTTGGGAGGGCCCTCTAACAGCGGTTCTTCAACCGCTGTTGAGGGTTCGGTGTTAGAGGGGGGGGGCCTTTAACATCGGTTCTTATACGAACCGGTGTTAAGGGTGGCGCGCGTGGGGCTGCCGCAGCCCTCAGCCCTCCCCCCCTTTAACACCGGTTCGGGGCTGGAACCGGTGTTAAAGGTTCTTCTGCCGCGGCAGAGATTTAGGTCGTTTTCCTGCCGCGGCAGGAAAACGGCCTAAATCTCTGCCACGGCAGAGTTCTGCCCGCCTGCTCGGACGTATTTCGGAGGGGGGAGGGAAATCGATCGGGAGCGGTATACACATATATCGTCATCGGTACATACGAGTACATGAATAATTAAGCAACTATTATTATACACAAACATCGTCATCGGCACATACATCGTCATCGGCACATACATCGTCATCGTTCATTTTGGTGGATATCTAAAGAGTTCTCCGCCAGGCGTGACGACCTCATCAAGTATGAACCCCGCCAATTCCTCTTGAATGGCTCGTATGCGTTCAAATGGTAGGAGTTGGTCCCGCATCCGTTCGATCTGAATATATATGAAGAATGGACCGTTAATATATATAAGAATAAAACTCAACACAATTGATGGTAATAAAATAATGTTGTGGACTTTGTTTACTTACTTTAAGTTGTTCTAGTGCGGCTTGGCCCGTCGCACATATCGTGTTGCGAATGAACTCACAAACATAGTACCCACATAAGTTATTGTCGTGTCCCTGATGCGCGCACTTTACGAGAATAGAGAGTTCAATCAAAATAATAATCAATAAAGAATGATATAATGGAATTGGAAGCAGAATCAAAGAGATACGCAGACCTAGCTAGCTAGTATTACTTACATTTTGGTCTACAAATTTTAGTTCTTCTGACCATTCACCCACGGCCCTGCCCGTGAACCTTTTCCAAACCCTGTCCGGCAAAGAAAGTGGATAAAGAAGTAATTAATTACTTGTTGTCATGAAAGTTGCCGATCTAGTGCGATAATATGATTGAAATTACCTCTGGAGCATCTCTCTAAAGTCTGCCCATATCTCTTTTTCTTTTCGTAACGTGTCCATGACAAGGACTTTTCCTGAGTCGAGTTGAATGACTAGCAGAATAAAGTGGAACCTACGCACGCATAACTCATCATCAGTTACACTTAATATCGAGTAAGCCGAAATAAAATGTGTACAAGAGAGAGGGTAACAGTACTCACGAGAAGTTGTAAGGCAATAGTATTTCCCTTTTGGTTTGTTGTCTTAGTAAAGACCTTAGCAAGTAATCTTCTGTTTGCCCGGGTTTGGTTCTTACCACTTCTTCATAAACTCTATTTGGGTCAACGAACCCAATGTCAAAAGGGCCTCCTTTCCTGCATTCCATAACATTTTTCCTGCATAATAGTATATACATATATGGTGAGCATATATATATACATGCAATTAATGAAGTGAATGAGATGAGATATAAATTACAGAAATAGTACTTACACACAATAAAGGCTGATGGCAGCTTTGTCGAGTTCCTTCTGATTGAATAGAAAATACAAGTCTTGAATGTTGAAGTCGATCCCGTCGTCTCCGCAGAAGAAAATCTCATCTCTTATATGTGTCGTGATCCATTCTTCCTTTCTCGTCTTGCAGAAATCAAGGTACCACTTGTGCAATTTTCGCATCTTTGTTGGTAGATTCTTGAGCTCCTCTTTCTTGGCGAGATTCTTCCCATACTTCCATGGCTGTATGGGGTTGGCATCGCATTTGGGCAAGTTGTCTCCCATGATGTTCAAATATGCAATGTAACTCATCCCCATCTCATTGACCTTTCTTTGTAGCTCTGCCTCGTAATCATTTACGGGAGGAGCGTCCCGTGTGTCGAACATTTGGAGTGGGGCGCATGATTGGTTTTACTGCTCTCCGAGCATGGGAACTGTTTTCTGGGGTGCCTCACGACTGCTACTTTCAGTCTCCCTATGGCGCCTTGCATCCGCCTTCAAAATCTGGCGCTCGTAGTCCGGCACAAGTGGGGTTTCAGGTTTCAAAAGATTTTTATAAAACTTTTCCACCACCGCCGGATCTATTTTCTCCTTTGGCTCGGCCCGTCTAGGTGCAAATAATTTCTTGACCTCTTCTTCCGAGATCCTATTGGTGTCCTCGTCGCTGCGTTTCCACGGTAAAACCGGCAATGGCTTGGCGGAAGGCTGCGGGACGTAGTTTTTTGAACTCTTTGGCGTATGGTTTCCTGCGGATTTCTTTGTGGCAGTGCTAGTGATGCTCTTTGTGGCAGTGCTCTTCCACTTACGCTGAGGAGATGGCTGAAGCACCGGAGATGGCTGACGGGTCGAGATAGCCAAGGCCGGAGATGGCTGAAGCGCGGAGATGGCTGCCACATGAGGAGATAGCCGCCAAGTGCAGAGATAGCTGAAGCCAGATCGCCGACGCCATGGAGACGCGAGGGTTCCAGTGGCCTCCAATTTGGAAGCACGATGTTTTTCTTCTTCCAAAGAATGGTTGTTTTCACTGCAAATTTGAGTTGAGTTTCCCCTTCACCTGTAGCATGGTCAAGTTGTGCTTCCTCATATTCCTTCACAACCTCATCCACCCCGACAATAGCATAGCCATCTGGAATCGGTCGGCAGTGGTAAGTTCCACCAGCTACAGGAGGTAAGGCATAGTCGACAGCCTGTGCACGCGAGGAGCAGTGGCCGGTGGGTGTTTTCTTTTTAGCTAGAACCATATGCAAATCCCATTCGACTCTGTCCTTGCTCCCGTTCGGCCGCACGCAGCACGCAGGTGATGCTCAGGCTTCGGACGGGCACGCGGTGACCATCAACTTCTGCTCGAAAAAGGATCCGACTACTTTTCCTAATTTATGTGTAGGTTTTTTTTAAAAAAAATTAGAGCCTGTTTTACAGAATTTTCTAAAGCGCCGCCTGCCCCTGCACCCTATTTTTGCGTGCCTGAAAAAGCAAGACACAACCACGTGCTCCAAGGTTGGTCATAGTAAGAGTATCGTATTACTAGTATCATGCAGATGACACCAGCGTATGATATTATCTCTATAGTGCTTAGTATCATCTAGTTGTATCATAATCTCATAGTATTTAATTATTTATAGAATCTAAATGCGATTTGATGTATAATATGTATTTAATATTAATTTTTTTGTTACATATGCTATGATATTGTATCATATTATAATAGCACTAACATCTCTCTTTTTATTAATTGTTATGCCAGATCATCATTTTGCCAAAATGGCATGCATAATACACCTTATGATACTATCACTGGAAGCCTAAAAATAGATCTAACATGCTGCAAAATGTTTTTATAGAACCAAAATTTAGAACCTCTCTCGAGATGCTCTAAAAAAGCATGCTACAGCTGGCTGTGGATGACGCCTACCTCAACAACGACATCGATCCTAGAAAAGGAGTGACTCTCTCTCTCTCTCTCTCTCTCTCTCTCTCTCTCTCTCGTTCTCCCCCACCTCCCTCGTCTGGCCCTTCAGATCCGGGCCGGCAGGCCCATCCCCCTCTTCTCCGACGCCGGCCGGCGTGGAGATTGGGTGAGGGTCCCTCCCCCGTGTACAGCAGTAGTTAGGTTAGTATAGTATGGTTCTTGCCCTAGTGGCGTCTGCCCCAGTGGCGTTTCGGGTACTCCTGGTGCTCGCGAGCTGCATCCAGGAGGCGCTCCTCCTCGTCTTGCCTACGGTGCTTCGGAAGTGGAAGCCCGAAGTGGGTGTCGTGGCGGATGCAAGATCCTGTCTAAATAAGCTCGTCATCGGGGAGCTCTGTTTCAATATGGATTGCCAAGATCTGGCCGCCAAGGAGGAAGGTGGTGAAAGGCGAAGGCAAGATCTGGAGCTCCAGGGGTCGTCCATGAAGCTTCTCCAGGCGAAGGTCTTCAGCAATAGCGACGGCGTGCCGCTGCTTCTTCTGGACAAAGGGGCCACTTCGCACCCCGGTGCTCGATGCTCCGGTGGTCTCTCTTCCTCCAGGCTGCAATGCCATAGCGGAGGATCTACTCCCACCTCGACTTGGCGGTCAGCGTCGACCTCGCACCAAGTGGCTACGTCCCCGGCGGCGATGTCGGCGGTCAAGGTTCTGAGGTGCAGCAACGACGGTGGTGAAGGACCCGATCGCATTTTCATTTTTACTTTCAGGGTCTCTTTTAGAAAGTGCGAGGGCTTTGTTGTAATCAGGGTCCTCCTTGTAAATTGTTTCCCACCTCTATAAATGAAGCTTCCGGGTCCTTTTGGACCCTCCCCTTGTTCAAAAAAAAGATCATAGAAAAGGAGAACCTGGACTGAAGAGATGCTGCGGTTCTGTCTTGTCCGTCTCTTCTTCTATCACAGTGAAGAAAAAAAAGTCCTTTTAGCTAAGTGCCTCCCTAAGCTAAGGCTCTGAATCTTAAGGTTTTTAGTTTATGAATAGCTTCTACTATATATATGAAATTCTATAATGACTAATTTTTTTATGCACAAACTTGTAGAGAACACAGTGAACGCCCTAAGTGCTTCCGTGAGCCCGAGACTTTGAACCTTTTATTTCATTTCGCTGTTTTTATTTATTTTTCTTTCGCTGCTAGCTACATGAAGTCGTTGGTTTTCTTTTGAATCTGGGAAAGGCCCGAATCCCCCGGAAGATTCTTCATTAAATAAGACAGGCACAAGATACATTGGAGGCTTTTAGCATCCATTGCCCAGCACCTCTAATAATAGTAGAAAAGACCCCGAACTTTATTTAAAGAACCCCAGGAAAAAGATAAAAAATGCAATCAAGTCCTTGGACTTCTTCTCCGCCGACTGCCGGTGAACTCAAGGCCAATGGGTCGAGTTCAGAGAAACTGCTTGAGGGGACCTCATTCCCAGCGGTGGTTGACAACCGCAGGTCACTGAATCACTCCCGGGGATGAACCACTTGGGTGCAAGATGGTATCGAGCTCCGGCGATTGGAACCGAAGAGTGCCTCTTTCATGGAGGTAGAAGAACATGGCCACTTCGGCTGAGGATAGCGTTGGCAAGCACGCTGTAATGCCCTAGGAAATAATCCAAAATAAACTTGCGTGTTAATTTCTTTATCGTATCATCACGACATCATCATGCATATTTTACCCTCAAATATTTTTGCCAAAAACCTATTTTGCTTTCTAATTATTCTCTCCTCTAATTTTAAATTAAAAACCCTGGTCTTTCGAAATATTTATTTGCCTAAAAACTATTTACAAAAGTATTTTAAAAATAAAATAAATAAATAAAAAATGTTTTTAGGGGGAGGCAGCCAGCCAGGCCCAAAAGGCCCAGCTAGCCACCTACGTAGCCGACCTAAACCCTAATTCCCCGTCGCCACACAGAGCCACACCCAGCCACCGCCACCAGCTACACGATGTACCCGCTGCGCACACATACCCTGACCCATGACACACACGCAACACACCTAGACATAGACACGACACGTTCGTGCAACGCACACAACACCCATACCCCAACACACTCGTCCCACGCCACGCACGGGACCCCATCCCCATCTCATGATCCCCTAGCACCTTTTGCCTCGCTCCTTGAGCCTCTCCCGCATCGCCCCTCACCAATCCCGCGCCACCGCCGCTCGAGCCCGGGGTCCCCTCCACCGCCTCTATCACCTCCTCCATGGCTCCTCCCAGTCTTCTGCGCTGCTCCTTCCACCTCGTACCGCGCCCGGCGACGCGCCCATGTACCCGACAATAGCCTCATCGAGACGCAGCCTTCCTTCCTGCTTGTGAGCTCCATAGAGCGCCCCTCTGCCCTCTGCCGCGACCGGCGTGGTTCCCCTGCTCGTCCTTGACCTTCTCCGCATGCGCACCTTCTCCCATCTGCTTCCGTCGTCCTCGATCACTAGTTGTCGCCTGCCTACGCCCTTAGCAGCGAGCTACTCCGCCCCGAGCTCGTCGTTCCTAGCAGTGCTCCGCCTCCTCACTGCATGGTCATCAGATGCCCTGCCGCAGTCTCCTGGCCACCGACCTCACCTAGTCAGAGCAACTTCTCGGTCTGCGTCTGATGCCTTGGCTGCTACATCTTCGCGTGCACATCATCGCTGGCCTGGTCCGCCCGTTTTGGACTTTGTTTCAATGTCATGTGTGTACCTATCCTTCACTTGGCTGCACCGACAACCTTTGGTAGAAGAAGTTCATGCTCCTGTTGATTGATGGGTGCAGGCAAACCATATCCTGTGTGTGGTCGTGTCGTCTAAGATCCTTGACTCATGCTGATGGCGCGTGGTAGCGCTTCATTGGGAGACCCCAAGAGCAAGGTGTGATAAGCACAGCAGCAAGTCTTCCCTCAGTAAGAAAACGAGATTATCAAACCAGTAGGAGGAAGAAAACGACACAAAGGTGTTGCTAGCAACTTAGAGACCTGCACAACACAAACTCAAGACTTTGCCCCAACAAACAATGAGGTTGTCAATCTCACTGGTTACTGTAACAAAGGATTAACTGTATGGTGTGGAAGGTAAAAGTGGTTTGCAGAAAGTAAACAATAATAGTGGAAGATGTATCAATGGTAAAGATTGGACCGGGGTCCATAGTTCACTAGAGGTGTTCTCCTTAAGATAAACAAACATGGGATGCTGGGTAAACAAATTACAGCAGGGCAATTGACAGGACTGAGCAAGGCATAACAATGCAATACTAGACATTCATGATCCTATGAGATTCGATTGGGCAATACAAAAAGATACATAGACCGCCATCCAACTGCATCTATGACTACAAATCCACCTTCATGTTATCATCCCAAACCCCTCCAGTATTAAGTTGCAAGCAACAGATATCTGCTTTAAGAAAAGTGTGTAAGGTAAACAATCCACTTGTTCCATGAACAAGAGACCGTTGTTTTCTCCCTAGTGGCAATAGCACATCTACAACCTTAGAGATTTCTTTCACTTCTCGGCCAAGATAGCTGCTAGAAACGGAGAGCATGCAAGATCACAAACAATACAGACATGATAGAATCAATAAGAAAAAACCATATACAATATGACATAGTAATCTCAATATCCATCGTGTAGAGGTCCCAACCTTTAATAAGGTAGAGATCCTTGTGTTTACAATGCTAGTTCCTGGATTAATAGCTAGCATCCACAGTTAAGATGTAATATCAAGAAACAAAGGTCATAATACAACTTTATAACCAGGAATAAAATAATTCATTACATCTTACATAGATCATTTGGCTATCTCATTACAATGCAGCAGAAATAACTATATTGCATGGAGTCCTCCATCTTCAATTTTCCATATTTGGCTATATACCATTCCACCCAGGTGATTCATTCACATATTTGTTTTATTAAACAAAACACAAGTCGTTGACTTTGAAATATTCCATAGCATGAATATAATCCACCCTTGTTTTCTACTAGCTAGGCTAAGCATGATAGTAGTAGGAATCTTAACTTAGGAAATATTCTACTAAGGTTTCTTCTACTAGGATTTCCCATGGCATAGTTAACATTAGAAAATTCCATACAAGTCCTACTTAGAAATATCACTAACGCATAGTGAAAATAATGGGACAAAAGTATGAAGCACCACTTGACTTTTTGGTAGAGAATATAAGTTCACTTCTTTGATCTTGTAATGGTCACACTCTTCAAATTCCACTACAATTTAATCAAGGCACAAAATTTAATATACCATTCAAGCAATTCAACACATAAAATAATAAAAACAATGCAATGCATGCAAGCATGCCAAAGATTGTTTTATTTTGGAAAAGTGGTTTCTAATAGGTTATAAAGATTATAAAACATCTATTGGTCATTTACAAAAGTGGCAAAACCATTTTAAGTCAAGTTAGTGAAAATGGCCACTTTAAATCATTTTTGTTTTGCTAGAAAATGATTCAACCAAAGTAATAATTTCTAGTGTTTGATAAATATATTTTTAAACACAAATGTTAGTGTTTATGGTCATAGTGTTTATTATTAAAACCATTTGCAAAAGGTTTCATCTAAAGACCATTTTTAAATCAAATCAATATTTTATTTTGTTGGAAATGTCTTTAAACAAAGTAATAATTTTCTAAGGTTTACCAAATATATTTTTAAATCCAAAAACTTGGTTTTTAGGATCAGAGAGTTTAATTCAAGTCATTTTCTAAAGTTTTTACTCAAAAAGCATTTTTAAATCATAATCAATATTTTTATTTAACTAGAAATGCTTTAATTCAAAGATTTATTCTTTAGTTTCACAAAATACACTTTTAAATCTACAAGTTGGTTTCTATGGTCAGTAGGTTCAAAACAATCCATTTACCAAAGATTTCACCCTAACAACATTTCTAGAATAATTTTTATATTCAAATTATGCCTACACAAGTTTTTGCAAATACAACCCATTTTCCAGAATCAATTTACTAAACAAAGTACATGGTTGGATAGGATTCTTTTTGCTGATTCCATTGATATAAAATTTGCAAAATTTGGACGTGTAGATTTAAAGTTATAAATTTTGCAAGTTCAAACATCTAATAGAAATGTTTTTGTTTTTAAATCAAAAGTCTGGCCACGTGGAGATATCCTATTCGGCGATACCGATTCGGCTGGATCGACTAACACATGCCGCAGGATTTAAAGTGCATTGTACGGTCTAGATCTAGCATACCAGTTTGTCTTAAGTGGATCTAACACACCCACTGGATCTGCATCCAACGGTCCAGAGTGCATCGACCAGAGATGGGAGGCTGGCGAGTGGTGGCTGGCAGCTTGATCGAGGACGATGCGGCGATGATACAGAAGCGGGTGAAAACACCCAGATTTTTAATCCCAGATGCCTGTTATGCCATACATCGCAATCCCAGGATTACCATTTTTCGAGACATAACAGAATTGGATACCACAGTACATCATCCATTACAAACCATACATAAGGTTTTACACAAATAAGGATCTCATGATCCAGTTCTTAATACTACTCAAGCAGCGGAAATACGTAAATAATAACGGTAGCGTAGGCGAAGCTCCATCTTCGGGGTCACATGCAATACTGACGATGGGAGATGATCCTAGTTGTCGTAACCTTCCTAGGGTCCATCCTCCAGGTACTCCTCTTCATAGTCTGGCCATGGGAATAGCCAGGGAAAAAGCCATGAGTACTCTTTAAGTACTCGTAAACTAATTCTAACAAGTGGAGGGGGGGTTTTTGTAGTAGGACACTAAGCTCTAGGGTTGTTTTGCAAAAAGCCAGATTTACATCTACTAAGTTCAGAAATAAGAAAAGCTAGCTGAAATTTTATAACACCTAAGTGGGAACTTGTATTTCATATAACAACTCTGTTGTGGTCAAGTCAAAATCTCAATCCATTTCACAAGTCATTTTGAAAACAGCTGACGGGGGAACAGTATGGTCACTCCAACTGTCCATAACCGTGGACGCGGCTATTCGAATAGTTAGACACTCTACAGAAATTGTACACTTTCACCACAACATTCGATACATCCGTCAGGAACAAATCCTGAATTCACCATACTCAGTATGCGGATAATCAATCCTAACCTTTCAATTACACGCCCTAGTATAAGCACCTCTCCTGTGAGTTTGGCCTCCCAACCATGACCAACTGTCATCTTGGGTACTGCACAGGTGGACAATCTTCACAAGGTAGCCTCAGCTCAGACCTTGGCCGTGAGGGAACTAATACTCATGTATATAAGTTTCTAGTCAAGCCCTACCCAATTCTCGGGTATTGTGGTTGTACAATAAAATTGGAATGGTATCGCATCCAGACAACCATCAGCTTTATAAAGGGCTAAGGATCATGCCTCAACATTTTCATCACCATAAATCCTCTGGTGTTCGGAAACACATGTCCAAATCATTTCAATAGAATGATCCATCATTCCAAGGTTTTCATAACCATTTTTCCACCAAGTATTCCCATCTAAGTTGATCAGGTTTTATGCTTAGCACTAGCATCTACAAGTGGGGGTAAGTACTAATGAGGGGTGGTAAACTAGTGGAGTTTAACTAAGTTCAATCTCATGCCTTAGGATGACATAAAGATTATCTAGCTTAGGCCAAATTTTATGCTCTTTACGCAACCTTCAATTATCTTTCTAGTATCTACAATTCACTTAAGTAAGCTCTAAGTACTAGCTTTGATAAAGAAATAAAGTATAAAGCTTGCAAGTAAAACTAGGAATGGGTATCATCATATGTGTCTAACCAAGCATGCTTAGGGCATTTCATAGATTATCTAGCTTTCATAATTGCAAGTGTTAGCTTGCACATTCAACTAGTGGTATTAGGCTTGCATAGGTCAACTTGATTAGTAAGGCTTGCTAAAGTAGAGTATCTTGCAAGTGTTAGCTTGCTAAGTTGCAAGTGTTAGCTTGCCTTGTGCAGAGTAGTGGTTGAAGTTCTCCTCGGCTTCTTCTTCGTAGTATCCTCCTTCCTCCTCGTATCCTTGGTCGGTACTAGCGTCTATGAATACATACGAGGTACACAATCACCAAACAATACTTAACTACTTTCAATCATCACACAAAAGGGTCCTATAGATGATCTAGCATCATCACTAAGATTACAAGATTAAAGCTTGGTTTAATTTCTTTTATTTTTAGAAAAGTAATTTCTACTCATTGAAAAACTACTTAAGATTTAATATTCTCCAAACCAAACATGGGATCATGTTGACACATGTCATCACCACAAATTTTAGTCCATGGGAATGTGATTTACTGTGGTGTCACAATTTAATAAGGTTTAACCATTTATTTTACTTAAATAAAGTGACTAGAAATGCCTATGTGGCATTATTTTATTACTTGAACAATATTTCTATAAGTAAACCCAAATGTTTTTATATATTCTGAAAGGTATGATCAAATGTGATTTTTGAGAGTTGGAATCAACTCAAAAGCTTTTATGGTTTAAATTTGAAAAATGTTTGAATGCAGAAAAGGTTCTGCCTTGTTATTTTTACCAAGGGTGATCTACAAATTCAAATGATTTGAATCCAACGGGCTTGGATTAAGCATTTCAATATATTTCTAACAAAATTGGTTTCATTCAATTTGGTTTACTAAATCGAGCTGGGTTGATTTTTGAAACTAGGTACAGAACTGTGTTTGAATTAAAATGGAAAAGTTAAATTCAACGATCGGGTCATGCTGGAGAATTAACGGGCCGGCCAGTGTCACTCAAGCGTGGCGCGAACAGGCGTATGGTCTATTGGTCAGTGAATCTTTAAACACGAAATGGTACGGGGCGATGTGGTGCGTTCGATCTAGTTCTAATCCAACGACTCTGGTTCATCGTCCATGTCGGGCAGCGCCGGCGAGACAGAAACCTAACGCGGAAGTTGGGGGTCGTCGGGGGCTCACCGGGGCTCAGGCGAGGGTCGGCGATGCCGGCGAACGACGAAGTCGACGACGGTGAACCTCCTGGTACCGGCAGCTTCTCCTGGGGCGGCTCCAATCACTGGCCCCCCTTCTTCTCCAGCAGCGGCGGGCTCCGGTGAAATTCCGGCGATGTGCTGCTCGCCTTGCTCCGGGAACAGGGTGGAACGACCAGTGAGGAGAGGGGAGTGAGATGGTGTGCTCAATTTGGCTACGGTGGCGACATGGCTACGGGCTGCTAGAGGCATGGCCGGCGGTGGCGATCGATTGGTGGTCTCCTGGTGATGCTCTATGGCTTTAATGCGCGTGTAGGGGCGGTAGAAAACGGTCGGGAACACTCGATGCTCTGCGCGGCAGAGGCGGCGTCTTCGACGGCGAACGGTGGCTGTGAGGCATGGGGCGGCGAACGGGGATGTCTGGCGGTCTCCTGGGACGGTGGTGATCACGTATGCACGCGGCAAGGCGGCGCGCAGTCTGTGGGCGTGTGTCGAGGGTGGCGCTCTGGCGCATGCTCGGCATGGTTGCTGGCGAGATGGGCACGGTCTATGCGTGTGGTCCAGGGGCTGGCAAGGTTCGAGCGCTGGACAAGGAGTGGCGGTGGGGTGCTAGCTTGCTCCCAGACAAGGTTGGCGAGGCTAGTGCTACTCCTAGCTTGCTATCCACACTGGGGTGTACAGTGGGGCTAGTGCTTAGTTAAGTTTGCTAGATGATCTACTGAGGTTGTTGTGAGCTAGAGAGGGAACAAGTTAGGCTCAAATCACTGCTCCAAATAGTGTTCGGATTTTATTTGATTTGCATCTGCAAGGTGTTTGATGAAATGGCCACATGAATTCAAGTTTTGAATTTTGAAAAGATTTTTGGTGGGTGTGCTAGGTTGGTGCTGGTGAGTCTGTAGATGCTTGGGTTTTGAAAATTGAGCTTGTTTTAGTGGTTTTTGAAAAAGTGGGATCTTCCCATATGATATAGATTCAATTTTAAACTGTCCTTTAAACTATGCATTCAAATGTTTTTGGATGATCACAAAGTGGGCCTTGATACTTTGTTATGAGTACTATCAAGGGGTGCAAAGATCCAAACAAGTTTCTGTTAAGTTCTGATACTTTGTTTAGATGATGTTTATTTCACCTAAGAATCCTTTTACAAGCAAAGAAACACATAAACAAGGCAATTCAAAAGAATTCAAAATGGGATGCATACACACATGAATGCTTTATCATTTTATTTTAGAAAAGTTTTTGTTAACCCTAAATTTGATGATTAGAGTTTGATGATTCTAGTTTAATATTTTTGGGATGTTACAAACCTTCCCCCCTTAAACAAAATCTTGTCCCGAGATTTGAAAAAGGATGAAAAGATTACCTAGGATTTTAAGAGATTGGGAAACTCCATCCTGATGTGATCTTCGCGCTCCCAGGTAGCTTCCTCTTCTTTGTGGTTGCTCCACTCAATCTTGAGAAACTTGATGCTTCGGGTTCGGGTAGTTCTGAAGGCTTCTTCCAAAATACGGATGGGTACTTCAGGATAGGTCAGGTCCTCGTTGTTCTCTATAGTCCGGTGATCGATATTCTTGAACACTTCCGTTTTCTCCGGGACTTCGAGACACTTGCGAAGTAATGAGATATGGAACACATTGTGCACGACTGACATCTCTTCGGGTAGTTCCAATTGATACGACACTTCTCCTCGATGGTTCAGAATCTTGAAAGGTCCGATATATCTGGGGGCTAACTTTCCTTTGAGTTGGAAACGCTGCATTCCCTTCAATCGTGACACTTTCAGATATACAAAATCTCCTATGTTGAAGGCGAGGTCTCGACGTCTCTTGTCAGCATAACTCTTCTGTCTGGACTGGGCTGTCTTGAGGTGCTCACGAATCTTGTGAACCTTCTCTTCTGCTTCTCGTAGGATATAGGGATCAAAAATCTGACTCTCTCCTACTTCAGACCAGTTCAAAGGGGTGCGACACTTCCTTCCGTACATGAATTAAAATGGGGCCATTTGCAAACTAGCTTGATAACTATTGTTGTACGAAAATTCTGCAAACGGCAGACAGTCTTCCCACTTAGATCCATATTCTAACACACATGCTCTCAGCATATATTCGAGTATTTGATTTACTCGCTCCGTTTGTCCATCAGTCTGAGGGTTATACGTGGTACTGAAATCTAGGCGGGTTCCTAAACCTTCTTGAACTTTCTTCTAGAATCTCGCGGTAAACTGAGTTCCTCGATCCGATACAATGTTCTTAGGGACTCCATGCAAACTAACTATTCTAGCGATGTATAACTCCGCTAGCTTCGAACTCTGATATGTGGTCTTGACAGGTAAGAAATGGGCGACTTTGGACAATCGGTCAACTATGACCCAGATAGAGTCATTTCCCCTACTAGAAGTAGGCAATCCGGTGATAAAGTCCATTCCAACGGAATCCCATTTCCATTCCGGAACCTGCACGGGTTGCAACAATCCAGCGGGTCTTTGATGTCCGGCCTTCACTCGCTGACATATATCACACTTGGCGATATAGCTTCCGATTTCTCTCTTCATCTTATGCCACCAAAATTGCTCTTTCAAATCTTGATACATCTTAGTTCCTCCGGGGTGGATAGAATAAAGAGTATCATGAGCTTCCTTCAGAATAACTTCTTTCAACTCAGAATCTGCTGGTACACAAAGGCGTCCTTTGTACCACAGAACTCCTTCTTCGTCTTCGGTGAATCCAGGTACTTTGCCAGTACCGATACGACACTTGATTCCGTTAATACTAGCATTTCCTTTTCGCGCCTCTTTGATCTGGCTGATCAAAGTGGGTTGAAGTTCTATGCTAGCCAAAAATCCTTCACTTACTAATTCTATTCGAAAATATTCCATCTCCTTGTGCAAGATTGGTTGCTCCTTCAAGATCATGGAGTTCAAGCGGTAGGGCAATCTGCTAAGGGCATCTTCTACTACGTTGGCTTTACCTGGGTGATAGTGAATGTCCAGATCGTAATCCTTGATTAACTCAATCCATCTTCTCTGCCTCATATTCAGCTCCTTCTCAGTGAATATATACTTAAGACTCTTGTGATCTGAATAAATCTCAGAACGATTTCCCATCAGGTAATGCCTCCATGTCTTCAGGGCTAGAACTACAGCTGCGAGTTCGAGGTCATGGGTTGGGTAATTTTGCTCATGTTGTTTCAGTTGTCGGGATAGATAATATATAACTTTGCCTTCTTGCATTAGCACACATCCGAGACCGATCTTGGATGCATCACAATACACGTCGAAGTGCTTTGTGATATCCGGCATGATTAGGATTGGGGTTGAAATCAATCTTATCTTGAGTTCTTGAAAACTCACTTCACATTTGTCGGTCCATTCAAACTTCTTGTCCTTCTTTAGCAATTGGGTGATGGGTCTGGCGATACTCGAGAATCCTTCTACGAACTTGCGGTAATATCCCGCCAATCCGAGAAATGCACGAACTTGGGTTTGAGTGGTTGGGGCTTGCCAATCTTCGACATCTTTCACCTTTGTAGGGTCAACGGCAATTCCTTCGGCTGATACAATGTGACCGAGGAATCCTACCTCCTATAACTAGAATTCAGATTTGCTAAACTTGGCATACAGCTGATGCTCTCTAAGGGTTCCAAGAATGGTCCTTAGGTGTAGCTCATGTTCTTCTTCCGATTTGGAATAAATCAGAATGTCATCGATGAAAACAACGACAAACTTATCCAGGAAGTCCATAAAAATCTTATTCATGAGATTCATGAAATAAGCGGGGGCATTGGTTAATCCAAAAGACATAACGGTATACTCGTATAATCCATATCTGGTGGTAAAGGTAGTCTTTGGAATATCCTCTGCACAAATTTTGATTTGATGATAGCCTGTTCTAAGATCAATCTTAGAAAATACTTTGGCACCGGTCAACTGATCAAACAAATCTTCTATCTTGGGCAAGGGGTACTTATTCTTGATGGTGACATCATTAAACTACCGATAATCCGTACACAAACGGTTACCTCCATCTTTCTTTTCCACAAACAAAATAGGTGATCTCCATGGTGACACACTTGGTTGAATCAATCCAATTTCCAGCATGGCATCCAGTTGCTTCTTCAGTTCTTCTAGTTCCGACGGGTTCATACTATATGGTCTATGGGCTATCGGTCCTGTTCCGGGGATTAGTTCGATGATAAACTCGATATCCCGATCTGGGGGCATACCGGGCAAAACATCTGGAAATACATCGGGGTATTCACAGACTATCCGGACATGGTTAATGGTAGGTTGGGCTATACTCTTGTTGCACTTGAATTGACGAGGTAAGGTTTCAGATATATGCTCGACTGATATTCCGGCTGTATTGGTCATGGTGATGACTTTATTGGCATAGTCAATCAATCCATTATGTTTGGACATCCAATCCATTCCTAGTACTACTTCCAAACCTTTAGTTCCGAGTACTATCAGGTTATCATAAAAATCTATGCTATGGATTCGGATAGGGACGGCTTTGCAAATTTGCCTAGCCTTAATGGTTGAACCGGGAATTTGGACGATCATAACATGCTTCAGTTTTGTTGGTTGAATCTTACTAGTGCAGGCAAATTCTTCGGTGACAAATGAATGCGATGCACCAGAATCAAACAACACTCTTGCAAGTACTGAATTAACAGAAAACATACCCAACACGACGTCTGGCGCTTCCTGAGCTTCTTCAGCATGCATGAGAAAAAGACGGCCGTTGCGGTTGAGTGAATTCCCTGGGGAAAACCTTCTTCCTGGTTGAACACGACGCTGCTGCTGAGCTGGGGCATTTGCATTGGGGGCTGCGGCATTCTTCTTTTGGGGCACTCATTGGAGTAGTGACCCTTATTTCCACAGTCATAACAAGTCACTTGCGACTTGTCCTTTGCTGCAACAGGCACAGCATTGCTTCCAGTCCTCGGAGCAGTGTTGGTGTTGGCGGTAGCATTGTTGTTGTTGAACTTGGGTGGGGCACGGTTGAAATTGCTAGAGTTGCCTGGGTTGTTGTGATTTCCTCCGGGCCTAGGGTTTCCACGGTTGGGATAGGTCGGTCGGTTCATCGGGGGTCTGTTGGTTCTCGGGACAAATCCTGGAGATGGGTTAGGGCGATACTTTGGGGTCTGATGGGTTCCTGGTTGATGCATCATGCGACACTTGCGGTTCTCATTGGCTTGGTTGATGTTTCCTTCCATCTGGATGGCAGAGTCGACAAGGGCTTCAATATCCGCAAAGGGGATATTGACTAACAATGTCCGCATCTCATCGTGCAGACTATTCAGGAATCTTTTTTTCTTCTTGGCTTCGGTGTCGATCTCATCTGGGGCATATCTAGATAATGACAAGAATTTTTGACGGTATTCCACTACGGTCATCCTTCCTCGCTTTAGTTCTCTGAACTCGTCTCTCATTCTCTTGATCAAACCTGGTGGCACATGGGTTCTGCTGAACTTGACTTTGAATTCCTCCCAGGTCATCATCTGTCCTCCGGTCATGGCATGAACACTGTTCCACCATGCTCTGGCATCTCCGGCTAGATAATGGGTGGAGAACAGAAAACTTTCTCGTTGGCTTCCACTCTAGTGACTTCTAGGTTATTTTCCATGGTTTGCAGCCAATCATCGGCGTCTAAGGGCTCTTCCGACTTAGTGAAAACAGGTGGGTTGGTGTTCTGGAAATTCTTGAGCTTAGAACCATGGTTGTCCTGATTTCCATGGCCTTGATTGTTGTGGGCTAGCTGAGCTATCTGTTGAAGGGTGGCTAGGTTGGCTTGACATTCGGCTCTTTCAGCTTCTCGGTCAGAAACCAACATTTGCAGGATCTGCAACATCGGGTCCAGGGATGAACCACTTCCTCCGCGTGGCATCTGAAGATTGAGATAGATCATGAGAAAAGAGGGAAATTTCTAAGGTTTTGGGACTTTGAGAAGTTTTTAATGTTTGACTCAGATTTTCTAGCAACTTGCTTTTCATTCATTCATTGATAGCACACGATACAAACACACACCACAACAAGGTAAACAGATGGTTTTAGGAACCATTCTAGAAACTACGATACAATGGGACCAAACACTACTCATTACGCTAGTGCTCAAGCGTAGTTGTGAGTTTTACTAAAAGTGATCTAGGGTGCAAAATTTGATGTAAGCTTCGAAATAATTTTGGAGTAGCGTGAATTTTTATGAAAGAGTCCAAGAGGTAAGAATGAGAATAAGTTTTTGTAAATATTTGCTTCCTTTGGTTTTAAAACTAAGTTTTTGATTCCAAACGTCTAGTCTAACTAGGGTCTCCTATGGTCAGGATGGCTCTGATACCAACTTGACAACACCCGGATTTTTAATCCCAGATGCCTGTTATGCCATACATCACAATCCCAGGATTACCATTTCTGCGACACATAACAGAATTGGATACCATATTACATCATCCATTACAAACCATACATAAGGTTTTACACAAATAAGTATCTCATGGTCCAGTTCTTAATACAACTCAAGCAGCGGAAACACGTAAATAATAACGGTAGCGTAGGCGAAGCTCCATCTTTGGGGTCACAGGCAATGCTAACGATGGGAGATGATCCTAGTTGTCGTAACCTTCCTGGGGTCCATCCTCCAGGTACTCCTCTTCATAGTCTGGCCATTGGAATAGCCAGGGACAAAGCCATGAGTACACTTTAAGTACTCACAAACTAATACTAACAAGTGAAGGGGGGGGGGGTTTGTAGTAGGACACTAAGCTCCAGGGTTGTTTTGCAAAAAGCCAGATTTACATCTACTAAGTTCAGAAATAAGAAAAGCTAGCTGAAATTTTATAACACCTAAGTGGGAACTTGTATTTCATATCACAACTCTGTTCTGGTCAAGTCAAAATCTCAATCCATTTCACAAGTCATTTTGAAAACAGCTGATGGGGGAACAATATGGCCACTCCAACTGTCCATAACCGCGGACGCGGCTATTCGAATAGTTTGACACTCTGCAGAGCTTGTACACTTTCACCACAACATTCGATACATCCGTCAGAAACAAATCCTGAATTCACCATACTCAGTATGCGGATAATCAATCCTAACCTTTCAATTGCACGCCCTAGAATAAGCACCTCTCATGTGAGTTTGGCCTCCCAACCATGACCAACTGTCATCTTGGGTACTGCATAGGTGGACAATCTTCAAAAGGTAGCCTCAGCTCAGACCTAGGCCGTGAGGGAACTAATACTAAGGTATATAAGATTCCACTCAAGCCCTACCCAATTCTCGGGTATTGTGGTTGTACGATAAAATTGGAATGGTATCGCATCCAGACAACCATCAGTTTTATAAAGGGCTAAGGCTCATGCCTGAACATATTCATCACCATAAATCCTCTGGTGTTCGGAACCACATGTCCAAAACATTTCAATAGAATGATCCATCATTCCAAGGTTTTCATAACCATTTTTCCACCAAGTATTCCCATCTAAGTTGATCAGGTTTTATGCTTAGCACTAGCATCTACAAGTGGGGGTAAGTACTAATGAGGGGTGGTAAACTAGTGGAGTTTAACTAAGTTCAATCTCATGCCTTAGGATGACATAAAGATTATCTAGCTTAGGCCAAATTTTATGCTCTTTACGCAACCTTCAATTATCTTTCTAGTATCTATAATTCACTTAAGTAAGCTCTAAGTACTAGCTTTGATAAAGAAATAAAGTATAAAGCTTGCAAGTAAAACTAGGAATGGGTATCATCATATGTGTCTAACCAAGCATTCTTAGGGCACTGCATAGGTTATCTAGCTTTCATAATTGCAAGTGTTAGTTTGCACGTTCAACTAGTGGTATTAGGCTTGCATAGGTCAACTTGATTAGTAAGACTTGCTAAAGTAGAGTATCTTGCAAGTGTTAGCTTGCTAAGTTGCAAGTGTTAGCTTGCCTTGTGCAGAGCAGTGGTTGAAGTTCTCCTTGGCTTCTTCTTCGTAGTATCCTCCTTCCTCCTCGTATCCTTGGTCGGTACTAGCGTCTATGAATACATACGAGGTACACAATCACCAAACAATACTTAACTACTTTCAATCATCATACAAAAGGGTCCTATAGATGATCTAGCATCATCACTAACATTACAAGATTAAAGCTTGGTTTAATTTCTTTTATTTTTATAAAAGTAATTTCTACTCATTGAAAAACTACTTAAGATTTAATATTCTCCAAACCAAACATGGGATCATGTTGACACATGTCATCACCACATATTTTAGTCCATGGGAATGTGATTTACAGTGGTGTCACAATTTAATAAGGTTTAACCTTTTATTTTACTTAAATAAAGTGACTAGAAATGCCTATGTGGCATTCTTTTATTACTTGAACAATGTTTCTGTAAGCAAACCCAAATGTTTTTATATATTCTAAAAGGTATGATAAAATGTGATTTTTGAGAGTTGTAATCAACTCAAAAGCTTTTATGGTTTAAATTTGAAAAATGTTTGAATGCAGAAAAGGTTCTGCCTTGTTATTTTTACCAAGGGTGATCTATAGATTCAAATGATTTGAATCCAGCGGGGTTGGATTAAGAATTTCAATATATTTCTAACAAAATTGGTTTCATTCAATTTTGTTTACTAAATCGAGCTGGGTTGATTTTTGAAACTAGGTACAGAACTGTGTTTGAATTAAAATGGAAAAGTTAAATTCAAACGACTGGGCTGCGCGGGAACTGTTAACGGGCCGACCCAGTGTCACTCCGCGGCGCGGGGCGCAACTAACAGGGCGGGTATACTGGTCAGTGACTCTTTAAACGCGAAGCGGTACGGGGCGATGTGGTGCGTTCGATATAGTTCTAATCCAACGGCTCTGGTTCATCGTCCACGTCGGGCAGCGCCGGCGAGACAGAAACCTAACGCGGCAGGTGGGGGTTGTCAGGGGATCACCGGGGCTCAGCCGAGGGTCGGCGATGCCGGTGAACGACGAACTCGATGACGGCGAACCTCCTGGTACCGGCAGCTTCTCCTTGGGCGGCTCCAATCGCTGGCCCCCCTTCTTCTCCAGCAGCGGCGGGCTCCGGTGAAATTCCGACGATGCGCTGCTTGCCTTGCTCCGGGAACAGGGTGGAACGATCAGTGAGGAGAGGGGAGTGAGATGGTGTGCTCAATTTGGCTGGCGGTGGCCTCCTTTTATAGGCTCGATGGTGAGACCAAACGGGATGGGCAGGCGGCGGTGGTGACATGGCTACGGGCTGCTAGAGGCATGGCCGGCGGTGGCGATCGATTGGTGGTCTCCTGGCGATGCTCTATGGCTTTAATGCGCGTGTAGGGACGGTGGCAAACGGTCGGGAACACGCGATGCTCTGCGCGGCAGAGGGGGCGTCTTCAACGGCGAGCGGTGGCTGTGAGGCATGGGGCGGCGAACGGGGATGTCTGGCGGTCTCCTGGGACGGTGGTGATCACGTATGCACGCGGCGAGGGCGGCGCGCGGTCTGTGGGCGTGTGTCAAGGGTGGCGCTCTGGCGCATGCTCGGCATCATTGCTGGCGAGCTGGGCACGGTCTGTGCGTGTGGTCCAGGGGCTGGCAAGGTTCGAGCGCTAGACAGGGAGTGGCAGTGGGGTGCTAGCTTGCTCCCAAACAAATTTGGCAAGGCTAGTGCTGCTCCTAGCTTGCTGTCCACACTGGGTGACATGGTGAGGCTCGGCTGTTCACCATTGATGGCATTGCCAAGCTTACAGTGGGGCTAGTGCTTAGTTAAGTTTGCTAGATGATCTACTGAGGTTGTTGTGAGCTAGAGAGGGAACAAGTAGGCTCAAATCACTGCTCCAAATAGTGTTTGGATTTTATTTGATTTGCGTCTGCAAGGTGTTTGATGAAATGGCCGCATGAATTCAAGTTTTGAATTTTGAAAATATTTTTGGTGGGTGTGCCAGGTTGGTGCTGGTCAGTCTGTAGATGCTTAGGTTTGAAAGTTGAGCTTGTTTGAGTGGTTTTTGAAAAAGTGGGATCTTCCCATATGATATAGATTCAATTTTAATATGTCCTTTAAACTATGCATTCAAATGTTTTTGCATGATCATATAGTGGGCCTTGATACTTTGTTATGAGTACTATCAAGGGGTGCAAAGATCCAAACAAGTTTCTGTTAAGTTCTGAAAGTTAGAGACAGCCAAAGTAGGCATGGAGTTAAATTGGCCAACATGACCATTCCCTTATTTTGTTTGTTTTGATTTATTTGTCTTTGGGAAAAGTGTGGGGATTGTTTATATGATGTTTATTTCACCTAAGAATCCTTTTACAAGCAAAGAAACACATAAACAAGGCAATTCAAAAGAATTCAAAATGGGATGCATACACACATGAATGCTTTCTCATTTTATTTTAGAAATTTTTTTGTTAACCCAAAATTTGATGATTAGAGTTTGATGATTCTAGTTTAATATTTTTGGTATGTTACAAACCTTCCCCCCTTAAACAAAATCTCGTCCCGAGATTTGAAAAAGGATGACAATATTACCTAGGATTTGAAGAGATCGGGAAACTTCGTCCTGATGTGATCTTCGCGCTCCCAGGTAGCTTCCTCTTCTGTGTGGTTGCTCCACTGAATATTGAGAAACTTGATGCTTCAGGTTCGGGTAGTTCTGAAGGCTTCTTCCAAAATACGGATGGGTACTTCGGGATAGGTCAGGTCCTCGTTGTTCTCTATAGTCCGGTGATCGATATTCTTGAACACTTCCGTTTTCTCCGGGACTTCGAGACACTTGCGAAGTAATGAGATATGGAACACATTGTGCACGACTGACATCTCTTCGGGTAGTTCCAATTGATACGACACTTCTCCTCGATGGTTTAGAATCTTGAAAGGTCCGATATATCTGGGGGCTAACTTTCCTTTGAGTTGGAAACACTGCATTCCCTTCAATGGTGACACTTTCAGATATACAAAATATCCTATGTTGAAGGCGAGGTCTCGACATATCTTGTCGGCGTAACTCTTCTGTCTGGACTAGGCTGTCTTGAGGTGCTCACGAATCTTGTGAACCTTCTCTTCTGCTTCTCATAGGATATTGGGTCCAAAAATCTGACTCTCTCCAACTTCAGACCAGTTCAAAGGGGTGCGACACTTCCTTCAGTACATGAATTCAAATGGGGCCATTTGCAAACTAGCTTGATAACTATTGTTGTATGAAAATTCTGCAAACGGCAGACAGTCTTCCCACTTAGATCCATATTCTAACACACATGCTCTCAGCATATCTTCGAGTATTTGATTTACTCGCTCCGTTTGTCCATCGGTCTGTGGGTGATATGCGGTACTGAAATCTAGGCGGGTTCCTAAACCTTCTTCAACTTTCTTCCAGAATCTTGAGGTAAACTGAGTTCCTCTATCCGATACAGTGTTCTTAGGGACTCCATGCAAACTAACTATTCTAGCGATGTATAACTCCGCTAGCTTCGAACTCTGATATGTGGTCTTGACGGGTAAGAAATGGGCGACTTTGGACAATCGGTCAACTATGACCCAAATAGAGTCATTTCCCCTACTAGAAGTAGGCAATCCGGTGATAAAGTACATTCCAACGGAATCCCATTTCCATTCCGGAACCTGCACGGGTTGCAACAATCCAGCGGGTCTTTGATGTCCGGCCTTCACTCGCTGACATATATCACACTTGGCGATATAGCTTCCGATTTCTCTCTTCATCTTATGCCACCAAAATTGCTCTTTCAAATCTTGATACATCTTAGTTCCTCCGGGGTGGATAGAATAAAGAGTATCATGAGCTTCCTTCAGAATAACTTCTTTCAACTCAGAATCTGCTGGTACACAAAGGCGTCCTTTGTACCACAGAACTCCTTCTTCGTCTTCGGTGAATCCAGGTACTTTGCCAGTACCGATACGACACTTGATTCAGTTAATACAAGCATTTCCTTTATGAGCCTCTTTGATCTGTCTGATCAAAGTGGGTTGAAGTTCTATGCTAGCCAAAAATTCTTCACTTACTAATTCTATTCGAAAATATTCCATCTCCTTGTGCAAGCTTGGTTGCTCCTTCAAAATCATGGAGTTCAAGCGGCACGGCAATCTGCTAAGGGCATCTTCTACTACGTTGGCTTTACCTGGGTGATAGTGAATGTCCAGATCGTAATCCTTGATTAACTCAATCCATCTTCTCTGCCTCATATTCAGCTCCTTCTCAGTGAATATATACTTAAGACTCTTGTGATCTGAATAAATCTCAGAACGATTTCCCATCAGGTAATGCCTCCATGTCTTCAGGGCTAGAACTACAGCTGCGAGTTCGAGGTCATGGGTTGGGTAATTTTGCTCATGTTGTTTTAGTTGTCGGGATAGATAAGATATAACTTTGCCTTCTTGCATTAGCACACATCCGAGACCCATCTTGGATGCATTACAATACACGTCGAAGGGCTTTGTGATATCCGGCATGATTAGGATTGGGGCTGAAATCAATCTTCTCTTGAGTTCTTGAAAACTCGCTTCACATTTGTCGGTCCATTCAAACTTCTTGTCCTTCTTTAGCAATTGGGTGATGGGTCTGGCGATACTCGAGAATCCTTCTACGAACTTGCGGTAATATCCCGCCAATCCGAGAAATGCACGAACTTGGGTTTGAGTGGTTGGGGCTTGCCAATCTTCGACATCTTTCACCTTTGCAGGGTCAACGGCAATTCCTTCAGCTGATACAATGTGACCGAGGAATCCTACCTCCTGTAACCAGAATTCACATTTGCTAAACTTGGCATACAGCTGATGCTCTCTAAGGGTTCCAAGAATGGTCCTTAGGTGTAGCTCATGTTCTTGTTCCGATTTGGAATAAATCAAAATGTCATCGATGAAAACAACGACAAACTTATCCAGGAAGTCCATAAAAATCTTATTCATGAGATTCATGAAATAAGCGGGGGCATTGGTTAATCCAAAAGACATAACAGTATACTCGTATAATCCATATCTGGTGGTAAAGGAAGTCTTTGGAATATCCTCTGCACGAATTTTGAGTTGATGATAGCCTATTCTAAGATCAATCTTAGAAAATACTTTGGCACCGGTCAACTCATCAAACAAATCTTCTATCTTGGTCAAGGGGTACTTGTTATTGATGGTGACATCATTCAACTTCCGATAATCCGTACACAAAAGGTTACCTCCATCTTTCTTGTCCACAAACAAAACAGGTGATCTCCATGGTTGTAGTGACCTCGAATCAAGTAAGATCCTAAGTCCCTGTGAATAACATGCTAGTCCCTGGATCAATAGCTAGCACTCACAGTCGATGAAATATCATGTAAAACACAAGTCTTTATTACATCAATCGAATAATCCAGAGTTTACATTATTACAATAGAAGCGATATAAATACAACTTGGATTCCCATCAATGCCACAGGCAGGTTGAGTGAAGACCCGCGATCCTAGCGCACCTTTCAAAGATCTCCGAAATTCTGCACATGAAACGTGCAGCCAACAAGTTGGGTCAATACTTTGAATGTATTGGCAAATTACACCAAGAAGGGAAAGACTAACTCTACATGCAAGGCTAGTTTAGGCTTTGGAGTTCATTTGCATAAAGCTAATTTTCTCTAAGTATGGAGAAAATAGAGGGAGTGTTTTACCCTACTTTGTAAACATTTGCTTAGATAAAATAGGGTCGAATGGCACACGAGGATATTACGCACCAAGTGTCCAAACAACCAAACACTTGGATATTACGCACCAAGCGTCACTTGGATATTACACACCAAGTTCCCAAATTCCCACCCATTAGCGATATTACGCACGCCATGGGGTTTCAAAACTTTGTTTTAGAAAAGAGAGAGGAAGATTCTTCAGAGGCTCCATCCTTCAGATACTCAATGTTGTTCTGTTTCCGTGAACACGGCTGATCGATCAGATTGCAATACTCTCGAGAGTTTGTGCACTTTACCCACAATCCACGATCAAGTCCTTTTACAAACAAGACCATGGCGAGGCTTTCCCTTAGTAGCCCCTCTACCTTCCGGATCCAACCGTGCCAAGAACCTCCAAATGTTGGTACCTGTGTGAGGTTTCCCACTAAGTACTAGGCCAAGATGTAACCCATAATGTATTGTGGTTGCACCGAAGCTTCTGAATTCTGAAACATGGCAGACTTCTTTGATTCCTCGGGCGGCCCCTCCACCAAAATCTCACTCGTTGACCCAACAACCATTCCGCCCAGAAGAAAACTTAGTTTTATTTTGAAGTGGATTTGAGAAGAAAAGTTTGCTCTAGAGAGCCTTTATACTTAGAAAAATTCTTTGTCTTTCGAACCCCCAACGGTACTTTGTATATATAGCATAGCAAGCAATACTTAGCAAAAACAGGGGTAACCTATTAGGATGGGAAATCCTAAGTATAGAGCTACTCATGGCATACTACAAAATCATCGCACTTGCAAAATGATACTAAGGGGAAAATCTACTAGAACATCCTACACATGCATACTACAGAATTTTGAAGATCACATGCATAGAATCAAAACTGGGACAAAATTACGAACAAGTGGTGTAACTTGCCTTATGTTGATAATATGGTTGTTGATTGTATTTCTCCAAAGCAATCGCACTCTCCGAACAATCTAATACGAGGACAAGGTAGTTCCAATCAAAACAATTGCAAACATAGCAAATACAACAAGGATGATCGAAAACATGCATGATGATTTAACATTACAATGGGTATAATTAGTTTTATGAATATTAATATATTATATGATGCATGTATGAGTTCATTTAATGCAATAGGGCACCTGTTATTAATAATTACTTGCCAATATAAGGGTTTTGATAGTTCTGTTGTAACGCCTATTCTAACTGTAGAATTAAATTTGTTTCTTGGGTTTACTGGATAGAGGACGTTAATACGAACCAGTAGGCGTTGGAATCACCCTAATCAGAGTTATAGATCTTTTTGTATGATTTAAATAGTGTTTAATGGGTTTTAAATGATTCATACAGTTTCATTTGCCTAAAAATCAAACTAAAATTATATCTGTAATCTCCACGGAATTGTGATTTCAGGGACATATTATTTGTAATTTTCTGAATAGTATTTATTTTCTTATGAATTTATTACTCTAAATAGGCCATTAAACCATTTATTTAATTGCTGCGAAACCTTATAGTATTTTACTGAACCATTTACAGATTGATGATCTACATGGAACCAGCTTTCTATCGGTATATTATTTATATTTTTGTGATATGCAAATAATTTTCTACGAATTTAATGATTTCTAAAGCCATTAAAACTAATTAAATTGCTACGGGGTAAATATTCCGCAAAGGCTAGATCCAACCAGATATTATTAAAGTACATTACAGTAGCTTCAATTTGATATATTATTCATATTTTTCGGAGTTACAGATAATTTCTTATGAATTTATTAACCTAAAAGACCATTAAAACTAATTAAATTACTGCAGTAACCACGTACAGTAAAAGTTGGATCTATTCTGATAAGATGATTTTACGTAAAATTATCTTCAATTTGATATATTATACGCAATTTTTGGACGTGGTATGAATTTTTAATGAATTTTACAAGTTAGATCTATAATGTGCAATTTTAAATTCGAACGGAATATTCCACGGAATATTCCGCTGACTGGACATGTTGACTTTGCATGCTGACTGAGACTACATGTTGACCTTACGTTGACGTGGCGTTGATGAGGAAGATGACCGGAATGACGACATGGCACGCACCGGTTTGATTGGATCTCGACCGTCTGGATAGGATCCGGTGGCTAGAAGAAGAGATTGACCCGATTTTGGCTCAGAATAGACAAGAAAATAGATCTATGTTAGAGAGACAAATCCGTAGGTCAAATCGAAAAACTCAGAACATGAAAGTTGTGGGGAATCATTATTCCTACCTTCTCACCAAAGGAATTTGGATTTGAAGAAACGAGCGCGAGTAGATCTTGGATTTACACCGTAAGATCTGAAATATTGTGATACGAAATTCTCCGGCTGTGGTGGATGAAAAGAGGCGAGGTTTGTCGGGATTGAAAGATTTCGACGATTCCTACAACTTTCGTTTTTTGACCGAAGGCAAACGACGAAGTCTAGATGGGTTAAAAAGCGAAATAAGATTCGGAAATATATAGATTCGGGATTTCGAGAATAGAAACTAATACAGCCGTGGCTCCACGAGTTTGGTATAGAGATAGGCCTTGGAGTAGGGAATAAGTAAAAACAAACGGAAGTCGATTCGAAGTTATAGATAAAAAGTTATAAAACTTTGAGTAGAGATAGGTCTAAAAACAAATTTTTGCACGGAAATTAAAGCACTAGGATCGATCGTTCTCTGTACGCGGTTGCTCTGGCTGGTTCGGTCGGTCCTTGCTGGGCCGGCCCGTTAGATTTTGTTTTTCTTTTTTTTTCTTTTTCTTTTTCTATTTACTTGTTTCTCTCATATCTTTTGCATACGAACTCCAAATGACATGATTCTTGTTTCTAAATTTTTCTAAAATCGAATAGATCATTGTAGGATCAAATTTGTAATCTTTTTACTAGTTTGGAAGTAGTGGATTTATAAATCCTTGTATATTTCATTTTATTTATATCTTTATGTGTTTGTATTTGTTCCATAACTTTTTCATACTAGCTCCAAATAAGCTCAATTTTGTTTCTAAAATTTTGTAATATTAATTGGATCCTTTTAGGCTATAATTTAGCAATAATCGCTGTCTTAGCAATAGTGGGTTTTAAAAAGTCAATTTAGTTACCCTTAGGAACATTTGGGCGAATCAACTATAGGATTTAGATACCAGGATTTGGATTCAGTTTGTGAGAACTTTGCATGGATGAAATGCTTATGAATGCTTCATGATTTTCATTTTGAAATCTTGCGCACCAATTCTACAATCCATAATCAATCCATGCCCTTTTGCCTATATGGCTACTTAGGTCTTAACAAAAGAATATAAGATTTTGAATTCATGGTTGAGAGGATTTTTCTATTCAAAAAGTTTCTTCTCTTTGAGAATTTTCAACATAGTCAAAAATCAATCAAACTTATTTATTTATTTCACATTCCAAAATTAGGAGAATTTTGGGATGTGACAATGGTGATGCACTTGGTTGAATCAATCCAATTTCCAGCATGGCATCTAGTTTCTTCTTCAGTTCTTCTAGTTCCGACGGGTTCATACTATATGGTCTCTAGGCTATTGGTCCTGTTCCGGGGATTAGTTCGATGATAAACTCGATATCCCGATTTGGGGGCATACCGGGCAAAACATCTGGAAATACATCGTGGTATTCATAGACTATCCGGACTTGGACAATGGTAGGTTGGGCTATACTCTTGTTGCACTTGAATTGACGAGGTAAGGTTTCAGATATATGCTCGACTGATATTCCGGCTGTACTGGTCATGGTGATTGCTTTCTTGGCACAGTCAATCAATCCTTTATGTTTGTACATCCAATCCATTCCTAGTACTACTTCCAAACCTTTAGTTCCGAGGACTATCAGGTTAGCATAAAAATCTATGCCATGGATTCAGATAGGGATGGCTTTGCAAATTTGCCTAGCCTTAGTGGTTGAATCGGGAATTTGGACGATCATAACATGCTTCAGTTTTGTTGGTTGAATCTTACTAGTGCAGGCAAATTCTTCGGTGACAAATGAATGCGATGCACCAGAATCAAACAACACTCCTACAAGTACAGAAATAACAGAAAACATACCCATCACGACGTCTGGCTCTTCCTGAGATTCTTCAGCATGCATGAGAAAAAGACGGCCATTGCGGTTGAGTGAATTCCCTGGGGCAAACCTTATTCCTGGTTGAACACGATGCTGATGCTGAGCTGGGGCATTTGCATTGGGGGCTGCGACATTCTTCTTGTTGGGGCACTCGTTGGAGTAGTGACCCTTATTTCCTCAGTCATAACAAGTCACTTGCGACTTGTCCTTTGCAACAAAAAGCACATCATTGCTCCCAGTCCTCGGGGCAGTGTTGGTGTTGGCGGTAGCATTGTTGTTGTTGAACTTGGGTGGGGCATGGTTTAAATTGCTAGAGTTGCCGGGGTTGTTGTGATTTCCTCTGGGCCTAGGGTTTCCACGGTTGGTATAGGTCGGACGGTTCATCGGGGGTCTGTTGGTTCTTGGGGCAAATCCTGGAGATGGGTTAGGGCGATACTTTGGGGTATGATGGGTTCCTGGTTGATGCATCATGCGACGCTTGCGGTTCTTATTGACTTGGTTGATCTTTCCTTCCATCTGGATGGCAGAGTCGACAAGGGCTTCAATATCCACAAAGGGGATATTGACTAACACTGTCTGCATCTCATCGTGCATACCATTCAGGAATCTTTCTTTCTTCTTGGCTTCGGTGTCGATCTCATCCGGGGCATACCTAGCTAATGACAAGAATTTATCACAGTATTCCACTACGGTCATCCTTCCTTGCTTCAGTTCTCTAAACTCGTCTCTCATTCTCTTGATCAAACCTGGTGGCACATGGGTTCTGCTGAACTTGACTTTGAATTCCTCCCAGGTCATCATATGTACTCCGGTCATGGCACGAACACTGTTCCACCATGCTCTGGCATCTCCGGCTAGATAATGGGTGGCGAACCGAACTTTCTCGTTGGCTTCCACTCTGGCGACTTCTAGGTTATTTTCCATGGTTTGCGGCCAATCATCGGCGTCTAAGGGCTCTTCCGACTTAGTGAAAACAGGTGGGTTGGTGTTCTGGAAATTCTTGAGCTTAGAACCATGGTTGTCCTGATTTCCATGGCCTTGATTGTTGTGGGCTAGCTGAGCTATCTGTTGAAGGGTGGCTAGGTTGGCTTGACATTCGGCTCTTTCAGCTTCTCGGTCAGAAACCAACATTTGCAGGATCTGCAACATTGGGTCCAGGGATGAACCACTTCCTCCGCGTGGCATCTGAAGATTGAGATAGATCATGAGAAAAGATGGAAATTTCTAAGGTTTTGGGACTTTGAGAAGTTTTTAATGTTTGACTCAGATTTTCTAGCAACTTGCTTTTCATTCATTCATTTATAGCACACGATACAAACACACACCACAACAAGGTAAACATATGGTTTTAGGAACCATTCTGGAAACTACGATACAATGGGACCGAACACTACTCATTACGCTAGTGCTCAAGCGTAGTTGTGAGTTTTACTAAAAGTGATCTAGGGTGCAAAATTTGATGTAAGCTTCGAAATAATTTTGGAGTAGCGTGAATTTTTATGAAAGAGTCCAAGAGGTAAGAATGAGAATAAGTTTTTGTAAATATTTGCTTCCTTTGGTTTTGAAACTAAGTTTTTGATTCCAAACGTCCAGTCTAACTATGGTATCTTATGGTCAGGATGGCTCTGATACCAACTTGACAACACTCGGATTTTTAATCCCAGGTACGTGTTATTACATACATCGCAATCCCAGGATTACCATTTTCGCAAGACATAACAGAATTGGATACCATAGTACATCATCCATTACAAACCATTCATAAGGTTTTACACAAATAAGGATCTCATGATCCAGTTCTTAATATAACTCAAGCAGCGGAAATACGTAAATAATAACGGTAGCGTAGGCGAAGCTCCATCTTCGGGGTCACAGGCAATGCTGACGATGGGAGATGATCCTAGTTGTCGTAACCTTTCTGGGGTCCATCCTCCAGGTACTCCTCTTCATAGTCTGGCCATGGGAATAGCCAGGGACAAAGCCATGAGTACTCTTTAAGTACTCGCAAACTAATACTAACAAGTGAAGGGGGGGTTTTCTAGTAGGACACTAAGCTCTAGGGTTGTTTTGCAAAAAGCCAGATTTACATCTACTAAGTTCAGAAATAAGAAAAGCTAGCTGAAATTTTATAACACCTAACTGGGAACTTGTATTTCATATCACAACTATGTTGTGGTCAAGTCAAAATCTCAATCCATTTCACAAGTCATTTTGAAAACAGCTGACGGGGGAATAGTATGGCCACTCCAACTGTCCATAACCGCCGACGCGGCTATTCGAATAGTTTGACACTCTGCAGAGATTGTACACTTTCACCACAACATTTGATACATCCGTCAGGAACAAATCCTGAATTCACCATACTCAGTATGCGGATAATCAATCATAACCTTTCAATTACACGCCCTAGTATAAGCACCTTTCCTATGAGTTTGGCCTCCCAACCATGACCAACTGTCATCTTGGGTACTGCACAGGTGGACAATCTTTACAAGGTAGCCTCATTCTCGGGTATTGTGGTTGTACGATAAAATTGGAATGGTATCGCATCCAGACAACCACCAGTTTTATAAAGGGCTAAGGCTCATGCCTAAACATTTTCATCACCATAAATCCTCTGGTGTTCGGAAACACATGTCCAAAACATTTCAATAGAATGATCCATCATTCCAAGGTTTTCATAACCATTTTTCCACCAAGTATTCCCATCTAAGTTGATCAGGTTTTATGCTTAGCACTAGCATCTACAAGTGGGGGTAAGTACTAATGAGGGGTGGTAAACTAGTGGAGTTTAACTAAGTTCAATCTCATGCCTTAGGATGACATAAAGATTATCTAGCTTAGGCCAAATTTTATGCTCTTTACGCAACCTTCAATTATCTTTCTAGTATCTACAATTCACTTAAGTAAGCTCTAAGTACTAGCTTTGATAAAGAAATAAAGTATAAAGCTTGCAAGTAAAACTAGGAATGGGTATCATCATATGTGTCTAACCAATCATGCTTAGGGCATTGCATAGGTTATCTAGCTTTCATAATTGCAAGTGTTAGCTTGCACATTCAACTAGTGGTATTAGGCTTGCATATGTCAACTTGATTAGTAAGGCTTGCTAAAGTAGAGTATCTTGCAAGTGTTAGCTTGCTAAGTTGCAAGTGTTAGCTTGCCTTGTGCAGAGCAGTGGTTGAAGTTCTCCTCGGTTTCTTCTTCGTAGTATCCTCCTTCCTCCTCGTATCCTTGCTCGGTACTAGCGTCTATGAATACATACGAGGTACACAATCACCAAACAATACTTAACTACTTTCAACCGTCACACAAAAGGGTCCTATAGATGATCTAGCATCATCACTAACATTACAAGATTAAAGCTTGGTTTAATTTCTTTTATATTTAGAAAAGTAATTTCTACCCATTGAAAAACTACTTAAGATTTAATATTCTCCAAACCAAACATGGGATCATGTTGACACATGTCATCACCACATATTTTAGTCCATGGGAATGTGAGTTACAGTGGTGTCGCAATTTAAGAAGGTTTAACCTTTTATTTTACTTAAATAAAGTGACTAGAAATGCCTATGTGGCATTCTTTTATTACTTGAACAATATTTCTCTAAGTAAACCTAAATGTTTTTATATATTCTGAAAGGTATGATCAAATGTGATTTTTGAGAGTTGGAATCAACTCAAAAGCTTTTATGGTTTAAATTTGAAAAATGTTTGAATGCAAAAAAGGTTCTGCCTTGTTATTTATACCAAGGGTTATCTACAGATTCAAATGATTTGAATCCAATGGGCTTGGATTAAGAATTTCAATATCTTTCTAACAAAATTGGTTTCATTCAATTTGGTTTACTAAATCGAGCTAGGTTGATTTTTTAAACTAGGTACAGAACTGTGTTTGAATTAAAATGGAAAAGTTACATTCAAACGACTGGGCAGACGGGAACTGATAAGGCGGCCAGTGCACTCAGGGCGCGAAGGCCATGTGGCTGGTCTATTGGTCAGTGAATCTTTAAACGCGAAGCGGTACAGGGCGATGTGGTGCGTTCGATCTAGTTCTAATCCAATGGCTCTGGTTCATCGTCCACGTCGGGTAGCGCCGGCGAGACAGAAACCTAACGCGGAAGGTGGGGGTCATCGGGGGCTCACTGGGCTCAGGCAAGGGTCGGCGATGCCGGGGAAAGATGTAGTCGACGATGGCGAACCTCCTGGTACCGGCAGCTTCTCCTAGGGCGGCTCCAATCGCTGGCCCCCCTTCTTCTCCCGCAGCGGCGGGCTCCGGTGAAATTCCGGCGATGCGCTGCTCGCCTTGCTCTGGGAATGGGGTGGAACGATCAGTGAGGAGAGGGGAGTGAGATGGTGTTCTCAATTCGGCTGGGGGTGGTCTCCTTTTATAGGGTCGACGATGAGACCGAACGGGATGGGCAGGCGACGGTGGCGACATGGCTACAGGCTGCTAGAGGCATGGCTGGTGGTGGCGATCGATTGGTGGTATCCTGGCGATGCTCTATGGCTTTAATGTGCGTGTAGGGGCGGTGGCAAACGGTCGGGAACACGCGATGCTCTGCGCGACAGAGGCGGCGTCTTCGATGGCGAGCGGTGGCTGTGAGGCATGGGGCAGCGAACGGGGATGTCTGGTGGTCTCCTGGGACGGTGGTGATCACGTATGCACACGGCGAGGGCGGCGCAGGGTCTGTGGGCGTGTGTCGAGGGTGGCGCTCTAACGCATGCTCCGTATGGTTGCTGGCGAGCTGGGAACGGTCTGTGCGTGTGGTCCAGGGGCAAGGTTTCGAGCATCGGGAGTGAGTGTGGGTGCTAGCTTGCTCCCAGACAAGGTTGGCGAGGCTAGTGCTGCTCCTAGCTTGCTGTCCACACTGGGGTGACATGGTGAGGCTCAGCTGTTCACCATTGCTGACATTACCAAGCTTACAGTGGGGCTAGTGCTTAGTTAATTTTGCTAGATGATCTACTGAGGTTATTGTGAGCTAGAGAGGGAACAAGTTAGGCTCAAATCACTGCTTCAAATAGTGTTTGGATTTTATTTGATTTGCATCTGCAAGGTGTTTGATGAAATGGCTGCATGAATTCAAGTTTTGAATTTTGAAAAGATTTTTGGTGGGTGTGCTAGGTTGGTGCGGGTGAGTCTGTAGATGCTTGGGTTTTGAAAGTTGCGCTTGTTTGAGTGGTTTTTGAAAAGGTGGGATCTTCCCATATGATATAGATTCAATTTTAAATTGTCCTTTAAACTAAGCATTCAAATGTTTTTGGATGATCACAAAGTGGGCCTTGATACTTTGTTATGAGTACTATCAAGGGGTGCAAAGATCCAAACAAGTTTCGGTTAAGTTCTGAAAGTTAGAGACAGCCAAAGTAGGCATGGGAGTTAAATTGGCCAAAATGACCATTCCCTTATTTTGTTTGTTTTGATTTATTTGTCTTTGGGAAAAGTGTGGGGATTGTTTAGATGATGTTTATTTCACCTAAGAATCCTTTTACAAGCAAAGAAACACATAAACCAGGCAATTCAAAAGAATTCAAAATGGGATGCATACACACATGAATGCTTTCTCATTTTATTTTAGAAAAGTTTTTGTTAACCCTAAATTTGATAATTAGAGTTTGATGATTCTAGTTTAATATTTTTGTGATGTTACAGTAGGAGAGGGAGGAATAGCTCACCTAGTTCGCAAGGTCATAGTGAAGCTCAATGTGGCCGTCGTTTGTCGAGGGGCGCACGAGCTCATTCTGAATCGCTCGCCAGTGTTCGCAACGGCATCGGGCATGCTCTGTCGTCGATGAAGGTGAGGCTACACGGCTCGGGAAGGAGAGGAAAAGTGCTCGTTAGATGTGCAAGACGATGGTGAGTACATGAGCATCATAGATAGGGGGAGGCGAGGTCAGATTTTACCAGTAGGGTTCGCCGGAGTTGAGCTAGCCGTCGGTGGCGAGATGGTGTTGTTGGAGGCGATGTTCTAAGGCGTGCGCGGACTAAATGGGAACACTGGTAGATTCGCAAGGTACTGGAGAGTGAGCTCGCGTGCACAAGGGGGCAGGGTACGGTCAGGCGTCGCCGGAATTCGCACTGGACCTGGTCGGAACAATGGTGCTCATTGCGAGCAATTGGAGAAGCCTATGGGCGATCTGGTGCAAGCGAGAGAGGGGAAATGGAGAGGAGAGGCAGGCGATTTAGTACGCTTGGTCGGGGAAGGAATTACTGGCGTCATTAACGTGTATTGACGGGGATTGATCATCGGCAGAAACGGCCGGCGTGGTCTTCGCGCGGGTAAGGACGAAGGGCTGTCAGCGTGGGGTCGCTTCGTCAGCGTTAGAGAGAGAGAAAGGGTGGTGTCCGTGAGTCAGCGTCTGAGTGGGTGAACTCGCGAGTGAAAAACGCGTCGGGAGGGGGAAGAGGAGGTGGGCTGGGCTGGGCCACGTGGGCTGGTTGGGCTGGGTTGATTTCTTTCCCTTTTTTTGTTTTGTTTCATTTTTATTTTTCTGTTTTGAATTCAATTATCATTTGAATTTATATTTCATATTCAAATCTTTTCCAAATAATCAGTATGTTTTAATACTGTTTTAAACATGTATTTAGAGTCCATTTTTAGAGTAATTATTTCATTTACACATGGTTTGTTATTTATTTTAAATAGACATTTTGTCTTTATTTAATAGGATTTTAAATATGATTCTAATCCATATTATTTATTCAAATGATTTAACTTTCTGTTTTAAATTCAAATATTTATCAAACCCTTTTTAGTAAGTTTTATTTACTCAATAGGGTGTTAAATAATGTTTTTTGAATTATTTTAATATATTTTATTAATCATTTAAATTGGGTATTTCCCTTAATTCAAATAATATTCAATCTGGTTTTAAATCCATATAAATTTTATTTAAATGATCCTTTTAATTCATTAAAGTTAATTTAAATAACTTTTATTCCACTTGGGCAAATTCCATTTATTATTTTCCAATGATTTAATTAATAATTTCTATTAGGGATTTTGTCTTTATTTAATAGAATTGAATTTGGTTAATGTCATATAATTTTATTTGAATATTCTTCATCCTTTAATTTTATTTGGATTTGGATTATATTTATTCCATTTGCTTATGGATTGGCCAAGATTTAAATTGTCTTCCAAATAATTCCTTGGAATTTATTATTTGGTTTAGGCATATTATCCTTATTTAAATAAAATTGGATATTGTATGATTTTATTTAAATAATCTTTTATTCTTTTTATTATTCCATAATCTTTCATTTCATTTGTTTGGTCAAGATTTAATTTGGCTTTTAAATACTCCTTATTTATTATTTCTTTCTTTATCTTATAAAATCCATATCTTTTTATTTAAAGATCCAAACTTGATGATTCTAATTTGTAAAATCTTATTTAATATTTGTTTATCCTTTTATATCTCTTTAGAATTAATTGCTCACAATTTTTTAATGGATTTTAGATAGGAGATTTATTAGCTTTGGAAATTATTTCCTTTATCTTATCATATTCATAAGTTTTTATCCATGGTTCCAAATTGAATGAAATCAATTTATATGGTTTTATAATATTTTTATTTATCATTTTTGATCATTTATAAATGTTTGTTGTTGAATTTTTATATGGATCAAATCCATAGTATTAGAGAGATCTTGGAAATGATTTACTTCCATTAGGGTTTTAGGGTTTTGGTTTACTTTTCCAAATGTTTAAATTTTAAGATATATTCATTGATTCATGCATTTCACTTGATTGAAATTTGTTGGATTCAAATTTGTTCAAAGTTTGTTCGAGATGAGTTTTGATGTTTCCATTTGGAATCAAAAAGTTTCTTTTCACCCTAAATTTCAACAATTATTTATTTTGTTTATTTATTTTTTCACATTACAAAATTTGGAAAATTTTGGGATGTGACACATCGGATCCCCACAAACAAAACATGCATGATTACAAATAGATGACCTTGATCATGAATAGAGCTCACAAGATCTAAACATGGTAGCACAAAGGACGAGATACAACCATCTAGCTACTACATGGACCTGTAGTCCAAGGTGGAACTACTCACACTTCTTACCGGAGGCTGGCATGATGAAGAAGAAGGTCTCATCTCCACTCCGGCAGGGTGCCAGGAAGAGCTTTAGATCCTCCTGATCTAGGGACGATGATGGCGGTGGATACAGACGGTTTCGTGGAACATTCATCGGGTACTTAGGGTTTCTGCATCGGGGGTCTTTATAGGCGAAGAGGCGAGGCAGGGGCGGCCAGGGTGGTCACACCCCCCAGGCGCAGCTAGCCCTAGCCTATGCCTCTAGGGAGTGTGGCCCATGGTGCCTCCCCTCCATCTCGTATTCTGGCTCCGTGTTCCCCAAGATCTTCAAATCGACAAGGTCGACGACATGGAACCGGAGACCCCTGAACCCGAAGAACTCCTTCACGGAACATGAAGATCCCGATTCCTGAACCCTATTTTTTATAATATATAACATATATCTTGTTGCATATTAAATCATTCATGCTCACATACATATTTAATTGTTTGGGAGTACTTTATCGATTCTCCTAATAATTAAATATGGAGGCTATATGCCGGATAATCTTGTCTTATCTCGACTCCATTTAAATTTGTGTACGAACTGATGCCATGCTTTGCCTTGGTAATTCAACATTTAATTTGTGGGGTAACTAAATAACTTGAACCTTATATTTAAATGTCGGGGATCCTGATTCCACTTAATATTTCTAAGTGGGACCGCATATTTCCATGTCATGCATCATATCATAAACATGCCGGATCTTCCGCCCTAGTATTAAATAGTGCATCCGGTGTTTCTTTCTAGTGCTTTGCTTCTTCTCGGATAGGCTGTTGAGTTGGTGCAAGATACAACGAGCCTTCGGGTGATCTGCTTAGGTGAGCATTCCCCCCTTCTACCTACTTTGCATTTATAGTCTTTACTTCGTTCTTTTGTCTACCGCTATGTCAACACCCGGATTTTTCAATCCTAGATGCCTGTTATGCCATACATCGCAATCCCAGGATTACCATTTTTGCGAGACATAACAGAATTGGATACCATAGTACATCATCCATTACAATGATACATAAGTTCTTACACAAATAGGGATCTCATGATCCAGTTCATAATACAACATCAAGCAGCGGAATACGTAATAATAACGGTAGCGTAGGCGAAGCTCCATCTTCAAGGTCATAGGCAATGCTGACGATGGGAGATGATCCTAGTTGTCGTAACCTTCCTGGGGTCCATCTTCCAGGTACTCCTCTTCATAGTCTGGCCATGGGAATAGCCAGGGACAAAGCCATGAGTACTCTTTAAGTACTCGCAAACTAATACTAACAGGTAAGGGGTTTTTGGATAATGGGACACTAGGCTCTAAGGTTGTTTTGCAAAAAGCCAGGTTTATCTCTACTTAGTTCCAAAGCTAGTCACAATTTTATAACTCCTAAGTGGGATCTTGTACTTCAGGTCACAACTCTGTTGTGGTCAAGTCAAAGTCTTAATTCATTTCACAAGTCGTTTTGAAAAGTCTAACGGGGGAACAGTATGGCCACTCCAACTGTCCATAATCATGACGCTATTCGAATAGTTTGACACTCTGCAGAGACTGTACACTTTCACCACAACATTTGATACATCCGTCAGGAACAAATCCTGAATTCACCATACTCAGTATGCGGATAATCAATCCTAACCTTTCGATTACACGAACTAGTATAAGCACCTCTCCTGTGAGTTTGGCCTCCCAACCATGACCAACTGTCATCTTAGGTACTGCACAGGTGGACAATCTTCACAAGGTAGCCTCAGCTCAGACCTTGGACGTGAGGGAACTAATACTACGGAATATAAGTTTCCAGTCAAGCCCTACCCAATCTTCGGGTATTGTGGTTGTACGATAAAATTGGAATGGTATCGCATCCAGACTACCATCAGTTTTATAAAGGGCTAAGGCTCATGCCTCAACATTTTCATCACCAAAATCATCAAGTGTTTGGAAACACATGTCCAAAACATTTCAATAGAATGATCCATCATTCCAAGGTTTTCATAACCAATTTTCCACCAAGTATTCCCATCTAAGGTTGATCAAGTTTTATGCTTAGCACTAGCATCTACAAGTGGGGGTAGTACTAAGGAGGGGTGGTAAACTAGTGGAGTTTCAACTAAGTATAACCTTATGTCTTAGGCTGAGATCAAGGTTTCTAACTTAGGCCAAATTTTATGCTCTTTATGCAACCTTCAGCACTTTCCAAAATCTACCAGTCACTTAAGTAAACTCTAAGTAAGCTTTGATAAAGAAATATAGTAAGAAGCTTGCACATAAAACTAGGATTGGTTTATCAAGTGGATATGATCACTTATGCTTAAGGCATCTAGTAGTCATAGCACAAGTATGGGTTTGTGGCATCAGGAAGGTATCTTGCAAGTGTTAGCTTGCTAAATTGCAAGTGTTAGCTTGCAAGGTTAATACTTGCATCAGTGTCAATATAAGCTTGCCTTGTGCAGAGAAGTGGTTGAAGTTCTCCTCGGCTTCTTCTTCGTAGTATCCTCCTTCCTCCTCGTATCCTTGGTCGGTACTAGCGTCTACGAATAAATACGAGGTACACAATCACCAAACAATACTTAACTACTTGCAATCATCACACACAAGGGTCCTATAGATGATCTAGCATCATCCCTAATATTACAAGGTTAAGGCTTGGTTTAATTTCTTTTTATTTTTAGAAAAGTAATTTCTACTCATTGAAAAACTACTTAAGATTTAATATTCTCCAAACTAAACATGGGATCATGTTGACACATGTCATCACCACATATTGTAGTCCATGGGAATATGATTTAAAGTGGTGTCACAATTTAATAAGGTTTTACCCTTTTATTTTAATTAATTAAAGTGGCTAGAAATGCTTATGAGGCATTCTTTTATTACTTGAACATTATTTCTGCAAGTAAACCTATATATTTTTATATATTCTGAAAGGTATGGTTAAATGTGATTTTTGAGAGTTGGAATCAACTCAAAAGCTATTATGGTTTAAATTTGAAAAATGTTTGAATGCAGAAAAGCTTCTGCCTTGTTATTTTTACCATGGGTGATCTATAGATCCAAATGATTTGAATCCAGTGGGATTGGATTCAGCATTCACAGACCTTTCCAACAAAATTGGTTTCATTCAAATTGGTGCACTGAATCGAACTGGGTTGATTTTTGAAGTTGGGTACAGAAGTGTGTTTGAATTGAAATAGAAAAAGATTTAATTTGAATAACTGGGCTGCGCGGGAAAAGTTAACGGGCTGGCCTGCTAAGCGCATTGCTCCCGCGGGCTGCTTAAGTGGGTGTCCCCACTCGTCAGTGACACGGGCTGGGCGAAGCGGTATGGGGCAACGTGGGTCGTTCGATCTAGTTCTAATCTAACGGCTGGGAGTCATCATCGACGCGAGACAACTCCGGCGAGAACGAAACCTAGCGCAGCCAGTGAGGGTCGCTGGGGGCTCACCGGGGTACTGGCGAGGGTCGGCGAGGCGGGCGAACGACAAAGTCGACGACGGCGAACTCAGGGGTGGTCGCGGCAGCTCCTGGGGTGGCTCCAATCGCTGGCTCCTTTCTTCTCCGGCAGCGGCAGGCTCCAGTGAAATTCCGGCGAGGTGGTGCTCGCCTTGCTCTACGAATGGTGTGGCACGATAGGTGAGGAGAGGGGAGTGAGATGGTGTGAAGAATTCGTGCGGGGGTGGCCTCTATTTATAGTCGAGCGAGGGGACCGTCGGGGCGCACAGTGAGCTCGTCAAGGGCGATGTTACAGGCGGCTAATGGCATGGGCAAGGGTAGGGGACGGTGCTGTGTCTCCTGGCGATGCTCAACGACATGGTTGCGAGGCATGGGGCGGTGTGGTTTGGTCTGGAACGGGCGGTGCTCTGCGCGGCAGAGGCGGCGTCTTCGACGGCGGGCGGTGGCTGTACGGCACGGGGCGGCAAATGGGGATGTCTGGCGGTCTCCTGGGTTGATGGCGATCGTGTGTGCACGCGGCGAGGGCGGCGCGTGGTATGTGGGTGATGGTCGAGGATGGCGCTCTGGCGCACGCTCGGCATGGTCTGGGCGCGGCTTGTACGCGTGGTCCAGGGCTTGGCAACGCTTGTGGCTGGGACAGTGAGTGGCGCTGGATGGTAGGCTGCCTCCTAGACAAGGTTGGCACGGCTAGTTCTTCCTCTAGCTTCCTGTCCACAATGGGGTGACATGGGTGTGCTCCGCTGTTCACCATTAATGGCAATGGCAAGCTCACAGGGGTGCTAGTGTTGGGCTAATCTTTCTAGATGATCTACTGAGCTGTGTGTGAGCTAACTAGGGAACAAGTTAGGCAAGAATCACTGCACACTATAGTGTTTGATGTTTTGTTTGATTTGTGTCTGCAACCTGTTTGATGAAATGGCCGCATGAAATCAAGTTTTGAATTTTGGAATGATTTTTGGTGGGTTTGCTAGATTGGTGTTGGTGAGTCTCCAGATGCTTGGGTTTTGAAAGTTGAGCTTGTTTGAGTGGGTTTTGAAAAAGTGGGATCTTCACATATGAAGAAGATTCAATTTTGAATTGTCATTTAAACTATGCATTTGAAAGTTTCTGGATGATCACAAAGTGGGCCTTGATACTTTGTTATGAGTATAATCAAGGGGTGCAAAGATCCAGAAAAGTTTCTGTTGAGTTAAGTTTGGGATAGCCAAAGTAGGCATGGGAGTTAAATTGGTCAAAGTGACCATTCACTTAATATATTTGTTTTGATTTACTTGTCTTTAGGAAAAGTGTGGGAAATGTTTTAGATGATGTTTACTTAAAGCAATGGATCACACAAACAAGGTGGTTTTAAAGAAATTAAAAATCCATGCATACACATATGCATGCATTCATGATTTTTTTTTAGAAAAGTTTTTGTTAACCCTAATCTTGATGATTAGTGTTTGATGATCTAAGTTTAGTATTTTTGGGATGTTACACGCTATCCTTAATGTTGATGCCTTAGTACTATCCCTTTATTTACCTGCTCTACCATATTGCCTTGGTTATCCTATTTCCTTGTTTGACTACCGAGCTTTACCCTTGAGAGTCATAGTGCATGCTTAGGTATGCTTCCCGCTCTCACATAAGTGAACCATTGTAACATCCCAGCATTAGATCTTAGAAATAAGTTGAACCCAGATGTGTGCATTGCATTCATGCATAGAAAATCCGAATAATTTTCGCGCTTTTGAACAAAACTTGTCAAAGTGATTGAAGCTTCTCTTAACTTGATGGAATTGAAGTAGATCATCAAGTTGACTGTGCTAAGTTTCAATATGATCTTTGCTAAAACCTTATTAAGGGTGAAAGTGATTTGATCTAAGGGTAGATCAAATGAAATAAAACTAAGCCATTACATATTGTTTAATGATTAATATCTAAACCTTAAGAGATCATATCACAGAATTCATTACAATAACCCATGAATACCAAGCTATGGATATAATTCAAGTAACAAGAAATGTAATAACTAACTCTTGATCTATTTTATCCTTATCTATTTCTATCATGAGTATCATGGTAATAGCTTACCCTAACTCTTTAGTTATATGGAGTAGGAAGAAAATCAAGTCAAGACCATTCACCACATATCTTTCTTTCCATGTCAATACTTATCATCTCTACTGAACCATATTCTAATATCTGTTGTTCATCTATGTTGAGTAATCAACTATTGATTCATCAATTCTTAGCTTATCAATTCTTGATCTATAAACTCTTGTCCTTATTATAGCAATCACTTAAAGTCCTTTAGTAATATAAGTAAGAAGAGGTAAGTGGTAATGCTAGTCTTAGATATCATTAATAGGACGGGAGTGTTTGAAGAGAATCAAACCAATATGCTAATCGATGGAGTTAAATCACGCATGAATGGATAGAAGAGTTATATGGATTATATATTTATATGTGGCAACAAATAAGATTACAAGGATGAATTCTAAAGATAGTTACCAAGGAGTAATTCTATTTGATCAAGTAGGCATAGTTAATTAATATTATCTCTTAGTCAGATGGAAATATTAGGGCGATAATTATAATACAACTATAATGTTGTATTGATGAAACCTTGATTAGCCAACTGGACACCTAAAACATCACTGATCAATGGATTATAATGATCATGATCAAGTCACTAAGAGTGAATAATTATATCATGTATAAGTGACATTGGTTGATATAACATGATTAAACCCTAGTATAGATATATCATCCTAGATTAATCATGACAAGTCACATTAATTAAATGTGAGGTTGGAGTATGAGTTACTGGAGTTAAGTAGAGCTAAGATAGTATGGTTACAATGATGCCAGAGCAACATTGGATTACAGAAGTAGTATTTTCCTCCTGGGAAATACTAAACTCTTGAGGTGAAGTAAAATTTGATATATATATCTAATGGAGTAATATTAGTGATGGATGATAAAGGAAGTGTATTAATGGAGTTAAAAGTAACCGCTTGCTGTATTGGAGTTTAGCATTAATAGAGTAGTTGATATAACCAAGTATAGAGATGAAAAGATTATGAAGAGCTTTAGTGTCAAGCTCATTGGATTAACAAATGGATTTAGAAGGAGGAAATGTTGATAAGAATATTCTTGTGAAGCAAAACTCATCATGTTAACACATGATAATGGATATGAAGAAGTAGAATATCTAGGAAAGGAATTCCTTAATTAGAAGTCTAGAATTATGACATATGGAAGATAGGAATTCTTAGTAAACACTCAACTTTAAATATTTAACCAAACATAATATCCATTTCATATGATTGATCTATCATCTTATTTCCATAATGCTTTATAGGAATATTTTCCTATAGCAAATCACTTTAGTATATTTTTGTCATTTCCAACTAACATAACCATGTGTGATTAGGAGCTATCTGTCTCAATTATTTCTCATAAGTTAGCCTAGAAAACAACCACACTATATTAGTTATAATATGATCACCTTTATGCCCAATTAGGATATAGTAAATCACTTTAGATGGTGATAACCTTGAGGATCACAAACATCAAGACAATATGTCTTAACCATTCACCTTTATGCACAATTAGGATATAAAAATATTAAAACTCCTAGAATTCATAGTAGACATTTATAATTTCAAACCTTTAACTCATATGTTAGTTATAATGAAATATATACCTTGGTATTTCCTAAATTTATTAGAATAATATTAACCATATTAATTACTCAAAAATTTATGTATATTAGATAATGAAGGATCACTATACATAAAAGTTTCTTTAATGTTATAAGTTAATAAGAATCAAATCTCATGAGTTAATAGTAATGCATTCTTTAATAAGTTTATGGATATTAGATAAATTAAATTCATATCAAAAGCCCTTACAAATACCAAAAGGAAAAGTATATATATAAAGAAAATAAAGAAATAATAACATTATACAATAAAAGTTCACAAAATGATACTAAATACATTTCTATAGGAAAAATTCAAACCAACTGTGAAAATACAAATCTGAAAATAAAAGAGAAAAAGAAAAAAGAATGAAGAAGGAAAAAACAGAGGAAACTTCCTGGCCAGTGGCCCATTTCCTCGCTCTCCCTATCTGCTACTCACGCATAGCCTCAGAAACCCAACCACAACCCAACTGGCCCAAATCCACAGCCCATATCGCTTCGCCGATTATTTTCCTTTCTTCGTCCTCTCGCCAGAAAGCAACGTCGGTGAAGCAGCTGCCTGGCACCTCGACCACCGTCCACCGTCATCGGGATGATCGCTCCGCCAAGATTCGAGCCGTCGCTGCCTAAATGAAGAACCCTGCTACATCGGCAAACCTTATCCTCCTCTCTTTCCCCATTTTTTCCCTCTGACCGAAAACCTAGTCTCGCGGGAGTTGTTCATCGCCGTCGTTCCCAAGGTCCCCTAGCCTCCCTGAGTGCACAGCTGGACTCATCTCGTCGTCCTTGTTCTCCCAAGCTAGATCATGGCAGCCCAGAAATCTTCTGTCAAGCCAATCGACATCTCACTGCCGCCACCAGTCACCATCGTTCGTTGTCGATTTTGACCTAGCCTCGCCTCACCGACCGCACCATCGTGTTCCTGGTGAGTCAATGAGTTGTCTCGTATGCTTTAATGGTTTGTTTGCTTCATAAATCCTCGCCCCATGATCATCTGCAAGCACCGCTGCACGAGCTCGTTGCCGGCCGTCCTCCGGCGACCAAAATAGAGCGGCGCCACCATCAATAGGTTCCTCGTGACACCCACTTTCAGAAAAACACAACCACAACCGCGCGCGCATACAGGATCCCTCAATCGGACTTGATCTGAGAGGATCAGATCATATAATGTCATCATGACGTCACGCTTACGTCACCCATGACCTAGTCCACAGGTTTGACTGGTCCTTGCCCATGTGGCATGTGATGTGGCCCTGGTCCCATTTGTCATTGACTGTGAGTACAAATAGGTTTAGTAACAAATGTATTCACTAAATCTGGGTTTGTGATGTGGCCACTAGCCCACTAGTGTGACTAGGGTAGTTTAGCCTGGGTAGGAAAAGTAATTACCTGTTTGCAATATTATTTAGAAAATGATTTAAGAAATGAATAAATCTTATAAACTCAATAACTTATAATTCAGAACATATGTTTAATATATCAAAAAATTTAGAGAAATGAAATCTACAACCTAAAACTATTATCAAACATTATTATGTTAACCATTTAAATAAATATTATTTAATAAAGAATTTATAATTAATAAACTTTGATAATTTATATTTTAATAATGGTAAATGAGAAAAATATAAATAATATATTAAAAATCATAGAAAAATAAGAAGTATAATTTAAAACTATAATGATGCATTATTATTTCACCTAATTAAATATTTAATATTTATTAAGTGTTTATAAAGTAATAAATATTATAAAAATCATATCTTATTATCTAAAATTCATAAAATACATATAATATACCAAAATGATCACAAAAATATTATCTACATGTTAAAAATATAACATTCCACTTTTAAAGTAAGTAAAAACTTAATACTCTAATAACTTGAATTTAAATCTAATTTCCTTATTTTATAATTCATATAAGGGTACATAAAATTTGCTAATATTTCTAAAATTAGCCAATTGATGTCTAATAAATAGTATTAGTTAAATATTGATAATATGAAGTCAAAATGGTTCAACACATTTTAAATACAATCTTATTGAATTATCATTCAACCAATAAGTCTAGATCATTTTCTAAAAAGGTCCTTATCAATTATAACATCTTTAAGAATGATACTTTTAACCAAATAAAACCTTTTAACATTGTTTCAATCACAATTTTATAAACATACCAAAAACACTATAGTGAATTCATAAGTAGTTAAGTAATATTATTCCTTAGATACAAATCATAACCACACCTTCATAATGAGTTAAAAGATTCTATTCCATTACAAAATTCAGAAACCACTACTCAAATAGAAGTAATGCCATTCTTAAGTAACTTTAAGGAAACAATATAAAGTGAACAAGATACAAATATCATAAGCATTAAACCCTAAGTCCATCTATGTTCTTAAAGTTAACTTTAGTCTACAAGAATTTAAATACAATGCTAAAGACTTTGGTCTATTATAATTAAGTCGTAAAGCATCTCAAGTACAAACTATTCAAGAAAGCACAAAAAACATCGACCACATTTGATTAACCACAAAGATTGTTTAAATCTTAGAAAAGAAATCTTTTCTTCAAATATTATTATTTTTTCCACTTCAAACAACAAATCTTATGATAATATATCCAACTCTTAACAACTAAAATCAAGGACTTTCATCATAATCAATAGATGACAATTAATCATAAACACATTGTTTGAAACTTTACTTGTATACTTCGGATTGTTAACACCTAAGTTCCTCGTAAATGTCATTAATTGTAAAGTAAAGTTTAAAGATAGAACAATTCTTATATGATCAGTGTTGTGTAGCATTCTCCATTTGTATACCTTGTGAATTGTATGCCATTTTAATTACACATTGTTTCACCCACTCGCACCAGCCTTAATAAGAAGCACTGATACGTTGGAAACTTATCTATAATTTTTGATGCTCCATGCTTGTTTAGTATCCACTTTGCTTTCCTTGTCCACACTTTGAGGTGCTTTTTACATGTTTTCTGGTACTAACCTATTAACAAGTTGCAACAGTGCCAGATGCCTATTTTCTGCTGTTTTTGGTTTCAGAAAAGTTAGTAAGAAATATTCTCGGAATTGGACGGGACAAACGTCAGAGTCAATTACTTTCCATGGGGAACAAGAAGTCCAGAGGAGAGCTGGAGAGGCTGGCCAGGGAGCCAGACCCACCCCAGGCGCGGGGGCAGGTGGGACCGCGCCTGGCTAGGATTTGGACGCCCTGGCCGCCTCCCGGTCTCGCCTCTTCGCCTATACGAAGCCCCCGATGCAGAAACTCTCAGGACCCGATCAGAAATCCACGAAACCGTCTGTAGCCGCTGCCACCATCGTCCCTAGATCGGGGGAGCGAGATCCGAAGCTCTTCCCGGCACCCTGTCGAAGGGGAGATCATCCCAGAGGCCTTCTCTCCGGTATGGTTTGTGAGTAGTTCCACCTTGGACTATGGGTCCATGTAGTAGCTAGATGGTTGTATCACCTCCTTTTTCCTTTCATGTATAGATCTTGTGAGCTCCGTTCATGATCAAGATCTAATCTATTTGTAATCATGCATGTTGTGTTTGCGGGGATCCGATGGATATTGAGATTATTATGTTGGTTTGATTAATGGTTCTATCTTTATGATTATAACATGTCCGTGTTGTTTGTGATCTTGCATGCTCTCCGTTGCTAGTGGTTATCTTGGCCAAGTTGTTGCTAGTGACTCCAAGGGGCAGTATTTATGCTCGATAGTGGGGTTCATGCCTCTAGTTTCCAAGGGAAGTGACAGAAATCTCTTCGGTTGTAGATGTGTTGTTGCTACTAGGGAGAAAACAACGGTCTCTTGTTCATGGAACATGTGGACTGTTTACCTTACACACTTTGCTTAAAGCAGTTGTCTGTTGCTTGCAACTTAATACTGGAGGGGGTTCGGATGATAACCTGAAGGTGGACTTCTAGTCATAGATGCAGTTGGATGACGGTCTATGTATATTGTTGTATTGCCCGATCAACTTCATAGGATCTTTCTGTCTAGTAATTGCATTGTTATTCCTTGCTCAGTTCCTGTCAATTGCCCCACTGTAATTTGTTTACCCTTCATCCCATGTTGTTTATCTAAGGAGAGCACCTCTAGTGAACTATGGACTCTGGTCCAATCTTTACCATTGATACATCTTCCACTGTTACTTGTTTACTTGTTGCAAACCATTACCTTCCACACCACACGTTTAATCCTTTGTTACATCAAATTGGTGAGCTTGACAACCTCACTGATTCTTTGGGGCAAAGTCTTGAGTTTGTGTTGTGAAGGTCTCCGCGTTGCTTGCAACACCTGTGTGACGTTTCCTTCCTCCTACTAGTTCGATAACCTGGGTATCAACTGAGGGAAGACTTGCTACTGTACTCTTCACACCTTGCTCTTGGGGTTCCCAACAATATTCCACATCAAGCACCAAGTTCTCTGGTGCCACCAAGGAGTCATCAACAAGTTTTCTGGCACCGTTGCCGGGGACTTAAAGAAGAAGAAGCTCCCTCGTCAACAGCCAGCCATCAAGCACAAGTACGAAACTTATCTAAAAGTATAACACAATCTAAAGAAACCTTTCCAGTTTCCAAACCCTAGATCGACGCTTATTCTCGGGATTCGAGTTTATCAAATTGTATTACATTACTATGCACAATAGCATCTTGCTTCTTTAAACATTAGTTCTTATCGTACCAATGATGTTTTTTTTTCAGATATTGGATCTTATATTGTCTCAAAGACTGTGAGTGCATAATCTTGCAATCACAAAAGGCAATTTCACACTTGCTCAAGTCCTTTAATTATTTTCTGTAAAGTATTTTGCAAATCCGGTGTTGTCATCACCTGCATTTCAAAAAGTTCAGAAAACACTATTTTCATAATAATGTGATTATAGGTTATTTATCATGAGGTAATAACCTACTATGAAAGTTCCGGTGGTAAAGGAACATATTAACTAGGACTTAATAACCAATGTCTCTAGTGATTCTTGCTCCGTATATCACGCGTAACATTGAGATTTGGAATGGGACGGAGAAGTCAGTTGTATGTTCTTCCTCACGCATGTAGCCGGATGTGTAGGTCGTGGCTATTATCCTCGTAGCATGCATTAATTGGTAATTCATAGAGGATATGCAGCATATGGGTGGGAACCCTCATTGTCCCACGATAGTTCTAGCATCTAATGGTCCGTACAAACCATTGCCGTAATTCAATGGGTGGGCATGGTGTACACGAAGGAGACATGCGGGGTCACGAAGGGGGTAGTGATTTGCTTGAATCTTAGACTGGGCCCCATACCAATTAAGTATGGACAAGCTCATGTCTTGGTTGTGCAACAAGGCTAAGGTCTCTCATGGGTGAAGTAACGCACCTCTATAGAGTGTAAGAACTGTAACTTGTTACTCCCTGTTCCGGGAAGGAGCTACGAACGTGGCGGGAAAGGAACTCCATGAAAGTTCTGGTAAACCCGTGAAGGCTGACGAACATAGCTTTTCAGAATAAAAGCAACCTTTGAAGAAATGTTTACAAAAACTTGCATTGCCTATGACCTACGGTCTGTAGTTGTAGATATAGTGCATTAGACACTCCTTTTTAGTGAACTTGCTGAGTACGCTTGTACTCAACATATCTTCTTAACCCTTGCTAGATTCTGAAGCCAATAAGACGACGTCTACATCAAGTTATGTTCCAGAAATCATCATCAAAAGCTCAAGCTCTTCAATGAAGTCAAGGAAGTCAACTGATACAACAACCAAAGTGAAGACGAAGTTGCTGATTAGATAAGAATATAATCTCTAGCCATCGAACCTATTTCTGTAGAGTATTGCAATAGCAGCAATGCAAGCCCATTAGTTTAAATACTAGTCTATTAGTATGATAGTTATGAATTGATTATTTCTGATCCTTCTTTGTAAGAAGTTTCTTTCTCACTCTTTAACCTAGAGTGTCCTCTCGATCTTTTGTAAAGAGTCGAGTTGTAACCTATAGTCATGTCTTGGACTTGCTGTGTTTCTGTTGTACCACTCTGAGGGATGTAATACTAGTGAATGGTGTTTCATTGATGTTATGTCAACGACTATAGTGTACTACATCATGCAGTGGTATGCTGGGTCACCGCAACCGTGATATCTGGTTATGGTTGATAACATGATAAATTAAATTGGTGGTGTTGGTTATGGTTATGGCTTCACCTAATAATAAGGTCCTGGCAGGGACCACCTTTGGGAACTTCTTGAGCCGACCTAGGACCTGTTAGTTCTATGATACCAGTTATGAGCTGATGGCGCTAACCAAACGTGGGGCCTCTGCGCCCCTCCTCAACTACCAGCGCTATCCGTATATCCAAAGGGTTACAAGATTGGTTTTCCATTTGGTGCATATGCATAATATGTCCTCGGACATGGGTGTGTTGGATATGTCTTCAGACTTGATATTTTGGTGGATTTCCATGGCTTGCATACATAAATTTTGGTACATGGTGGCGGCACCATGGTGTGTACAAGTTACCTCGCAAGGCTCGATCCACTAGTAGGCGCAAACGATGTGCCTTCCTTGAGAATCCTCGTACCTCTTGGTTGGTTCCACACAGCAGGTGATGCCTCTGAATATGTGCGTAGTTAAGGGTCAGTTCTTGTTGTGAGATTCTCGAATGGCACGCGTAACATGTTTCCTGATGAGTTGAGCATGCGTTTTGGTACAGTAGTGCACCCCTGCAGGGTAAATATTTTCGAGAAGCCATATGTCCACGGCTATGGATGCCTTAGGAGTATAGTGTCATGATCATAGACAACCCCACTAATGCTTTGCCTTTAATAGTATGACTAGTAATTATCCTTGTCTACTAAATATCTGCTTAACTAAAATTTCCATCATGTGTGTTCCACAAGGGGACTTCCTCGACTAGTCTTTGAGGGGGAAATCTTCGGATGGGGTATGCTTGGTGTTATATTATAGTTATTGTATATCACTCTCTTATCTCTCTCTCTTATCTCACTCTAATAGTCGAAGTTATAGCTTGTCTCTATAAGTTAGATAGTGCAAGCTTTGCTTCCGCTAAGCCCACCATAACTATGTAGGCGAGGACCACCGAATTATAGTCTCACCGTGTACTAGCCTTAGTACTAACTGCTCTCTTTCTGTTTTCCTTTGCCCTTCATCAGCACCATTTGGCTGTGATAGGTACGTGATTGACGACATTAGCAAGGTTACTCTTCTGGCTTGGCCTAGGCAGGGTTTATGGACACCGCTTGGTTATTCTTCAGGACTCTTAGTCCCATTTGGATCTTATCCGTACTCGGATACTATTTGGCTTTCTTTATGATTTGTATCATTTGTATTCTTGACTCATTAAGTTGTTGTTGCATATATAAGTTCTTGTGGACTCTGTTGTAAACTACTGTGATGTAACTACTTGTAATCAAATTCTACCCTCACAAAACTGTCTGGTGGGCATCTTTGAATCTCTTCTATGCGGGTTTTGGCAGGAAATGCTCAGATATGCATAGAACCGATTCAGGGGCATTACAAGTGGTATCAGAGCAAAGGTTTATGATACCCCACTGGTCTAGCCTGTAGGTTCACCTTGCCCACGGTCGATGTCTAGTGTCCAAACTATTTTGCTACAAACGCGTCAGATAGATCTGGTTAGCTCTGATTTTACTCCTTACCTCTAATCTTTATCCTCTCATCTTTGCGAGTTTGAATCTTCTCTCTTACCTTTGCTCAAGTCTAGGATTTCTCATGGTTGGATTTACTGTTGGAGATATGCCCAAGAGGCAATAGTAAAGAGCTTATTATTATATCTTTGTGTTTATGATAAATGTTTACATCCCACACTATAATTGTATTAAAAGGAAATATTTATACTTGTATGTTTTGTAAACAGAAAAGAGTCCCTAGTAAGACTCTTGTTAAACTAGCATGTTGATTAATAAATGATCATGGTTTCCTGAACATGGACATTAGATGTTATTAGTAACAAGATCATGTCATTAGGAGAATGATGTGATGGACACACTCCTATAGTTATCATAGCATAAGATCAAGTCATTTAGAGTTTTTTTGCTACAAGATTTCAAATACATAGTAACCTAATCCTTTGACCATGAAATCATGTTAATCACCATCACCGGATGGATGCTTTGATGACATCAAACACCACTTCCGTAACTTGGTGGTTATAAAGGTGGCATTAGGTATTTCGAAAGTATGTGTTGAAGCATATGGATCAAGAGTGGGATTTGTCCATCCATATGACGAATAGATATACTCTGGGCCCTCTCGGTGGAATATCATCCAATTGGCCTGCAACCATGTGACTAGGTCACAAGGGATGTCATATCATGAAACGAGTAAAGAGTACTTATCGGTAACGAGGTTGAATTAGGTATAGAGATACCGATGATCGAACGTTGGATAAGTAAAGTATCGCGCGACAAAGGGAAACAGTATCGTATCTAAATGGTTCATTCGATCATGAAGTCATCGTATAAATATGTGGGAGACATATGGATTTCTAGATCCCTCTATTGGTTATTGATCAGAGAGGTGTCTCGATCATGTCTGCATAGTTCATGAATCGTAGGGAGACACACTTAAGGATTCGATGTTGTTTAAGTAGATATGGAATATGAGTTGGAGACCGAATGTTGTTTGGAGTTTCGGAGTGGATCCAGGACATCACGAGGAGATCCGGACTGATCCAAAGAATAAGTTTCATATAAGGAAAGTGGTTTTTAGGGTTCAGAAAAAGTTTTGGTGTTTGATGAATGTAAGTGCATAGATCCTTTGTAGCTAGTTTCGAAATAAAGATATCGATCCCATAGGGAGTGGAAGTTGTGAAGTCTAATAACTCTTGAATTAAAAACTGAAATAGTAATGCTAAATAACATTCTAAGTAACAAGATAAAATGCGAGTGTTGTGTAAAAAGGTATTTTTGGGTTTTTGTATAATAGAACAATAAGTAAAGTAAAACAAACTGAATACATAAAGTAAGTATCGCTTATGTAAAAGAGATATGAAACTGCAATGGGAAAAAGAGTTCTCAGGGAGTAGAGGATACACCTCTAGCATTATAAATGGTTTAGGGTTAAGATAATTGTGGCACCCCGGATTGATGGTCCGAGAATACCCGTTATGCATATCATTGACGTTCCCATGATCAGTGAGTCGTGAGCATAACCGACAAGTATCATTACATCATCCTTAATTTACGAGTACAAAAACTTACAAGGAGGCCTTTATGGAGATTACAACACAAGTAGCGGAAGTCTTCAGTGCATAGCCCGTGCCTTAACCTACAGGAAACTGACTGGGAAGACAGCCTAGATTGCATAGACGTCGACTCCTTCGTTCCTTCTTAACATCTGCAATCTGGCCAAGCAAATAGCCAGGGACAATGCCGACGAGTACTTTGAATGTACTCGCAAACCACTGAGACAAGGATAATAAGACTAATGTATATTTGGCTATGGCGAGAAAGCTCTACACTATAGCTGTTTTCGAAAGACTTAACATTGGCATCTCTATATCTTTATTGAAAAAGAGTTTTTAGAAAATATGTCTCCTTTTAGAAAATCTGGACTTCTCCACATCCTTGTTAAAAAGATTTAGAAAACGTTTTGTTGTAAGCCCGTGTTAGAACCTTATCGACCATCTCTGGTCAAAACCAACTTATTATTTATCTTTTCTCGTGACCAAGTCACTTTATTTAGTTCATATCAACTTATCTGAAGCGTCCTCCTAGCACTTTCCATTCCAACCGTCCTTGACCGTGGACACGGCTATTTGAATAGATTACACTCTGCAGAGTTTGTGCACTTTACCCACAAGAATCAACACACGGCCTGCTACATACGGTAGACATGGGCTCGGATAATCAAACTTACACCTTTCATTTGTCCATCCCTAGCAACGGCGGATTTTACTTTTGGGTTGTTCTCTCCGGTACGAGTATGGGGTATGACGACCCTGGTCCTTAAATCCGTACTGACCCCTACCTCCAGACCGAAGTCTGACCGGTAGCAATAGTGACAATCTTCCGTCCGTATTACCTAAAAGCATATTGTCCGTGAGAGACCCAATTGTTGCACTAGTGCCTTACCCTACAGGTAGCCCGGATTTCAGGGGATTTCTCCCCTTTAGCGAGTAAGAGCAGCCCCGGCTAAAGATCACAAACTACGAGCTAAGCCCCAACGACTGGGGTAATGTGGTTGCACGGATAAATTGTTCCAGACATTGGCTTAGAACATCCCTTCCTTTCTCTTACTTAAATTTCTCTTCATCCACCTCATATCTTCTTTTAGTAAAACTTATGCTTGGAAAGGATGCCTCTTTCCAAGGGTTTTATTTTGAAAACTTTGTAGTAGGGTATAACCCAAAATAGTTTTATCGTTGAAAAACCATGGGTTCCAAGAGGGAAGATGCTATCCATCTTGGCCTCGTTCTAAGGGGTAAAAGTAGGTGTAAATCGGGTAGGTTTCCAAGGGACACTCATTCATAACTTGGAGGAGCCAAGGTACTCACGTCTGTTTATTTGAATACAAAACATGCCTTTAATCATGCAATTTATAAACGAGATATAAAACAGCTGATAAACGGGAGTAGGTAAATACAGGAGTTCAGGAATGGTGGCTTGACTGTGACCAGCGAGATGTCCCTTGAGGGCGTTAGATAACCAGAATACCAATAATAACAATAATAAGATAACCCCAATGCTTCCTTCTTCTCGGTGTGACACAATCGCAACTATCGCCGTTATCGGGAATACATGCAAGCAAACAATACACCAATCAATACAAACATGCAAGCATCAAACCATACAGCAAGAAAAAGGTAAATATATGATATACACTAGTAGGATGTTTGGATATTTGATTTGATGGGATTGGGAGAGGATTTGGAGACATTGGGAGAAAAAGACCCACTTTGGATTTCTAGTCTTGGAACTATCTAGGAGAGGGGTTTTTGATCAAGGATTTTATCTATATGATACCATTGTGTAGAAATTATACCATCATATAGGTATTTATAAAATGAAGCCAACAAAAGTGGTTTCACTATTTTATCAATTTCCCTTGATTTATAATAGGTTTTATAGTGATTAAAGATCTAGTTCTAGGAAATAATTCACCAGAACTTCTCTGGAGTTCCAAAAATTATTTACTTGGGTGAGAGAGTAGTATTTGGTGGACTGGTTCAAGAGGAGTTGGAATCACCTCAAAATAATTACCAGAATGCCCTTAAGAAATTCCCAAAGGCAGTACTGGATTGGATTTTTCTTTTTCATTATATTTATTTTACATAAGCTTTTTAGTTGATTCCAAGGATACTTGTTAGGTGATGAAAACAAATTTCTGTAGAAATTGGAATCAACCTTTTTGGAGGTGCATATTTACTGTAGTGAATTTAATAGTAATTAAACTAGGCATAAAATAGTTTAATTCACCAAAATCTAACAGAGACTCATAAAAATATGAGCGACTGAGTTTTCGAATATATGGTTAGGTGTGTTCCACGGGAGTTGGAATTAGGTCAAAACCTCAGTTGGTTTGTCCTAGGAAATTTATTGAAGGCAGAAAAGGTTTTTAATTGATAATTTTGTTACCAGTAATCTAGGAAGAAATTTGAGGTGGGGCCAGTGGTGCTAGAAAGGTATTGTCAGTGCCAATCTTAATCAATTGGGTTTACTCCATTTGGACTTGTGAAACTTTCTGGTGATATTGTTTAGTGATCTAGACAGATCTTAGGAGAACATTTATCATATTTATTTTAATCCTCCATTTAGTCCAGATCCAAGTCTGCATGATAGGTAAGACATTGGGGTGAACAAGGAATATTAGATCCGGGCATTTCGGCTTCGTTTTCTATTTTATTTGAATTTAAACAAAGCAGGTGTGCTGCAGATCTGGGGAAATAGATAAAAAGGGAGGGAGGTTCTGGGCTAGATCTGGAGGGGAAGTGGGACGCAAGGGGGCTCCCGGCCCACCCAGGCTCATCCACGCGCGGGATCTGCTACTTAGAAACAGCGAGGCAGGGCCCACTAGTCAGTGGCGTGGGAGGCTGAAGGGGTACCGCGGGATGGTGGTCGTCCGATTAGAATCAAATCAACGGCGGTTGTTCTTCTTCCTCGCAGGGAAACAACTGGCGGCGGGGAAACCCTAGAGGCGGCAGAAGGAGGTGGAGGAGCTCACCTGGGCTCGGAGAGTCGTCGAGGAGGGCTTGGGGCGAAGCGGCGGTCGACGCCGAGTCCATCAAGGGGCGGCATGGGGTGGTTCGGCGCCAGGAGGAGGCTCGCGCGAGCAGGGCCGAGAGGAGCGTCGGGGCTCGCCGGAGTTGCTGTGGGAGGGACTGCATGTCGTTGGAGAGTGGAGTAGGGATGATGAGTGTAGTGACCTCGGATCGGTAAGGATTCTAAGTCCCTGTGATTAACATGCTAGTCCCTGGATCAATAGCTAGCACTCACAGTCGATGAAATATCATGTAAAACACAAAGTCTTATTACACGGAGAATCCAGAGTATGAATTTATTACATAGTTGCATAGCTTTAAGCTTGCTCAAATAACAGTGGAAACATAAAAGCAGCTTGATTCCATTAACGCCCCAGGCTTGTCGAGTGTAGACTCGCGATCCCTACGCACCTTTCAATCTTCGAATTCTGCACATAAGACGTGCAACCAACAAGTTGGGTCAATACTTTGAATCTATTGGCAAATTACACCAAGGAGAGAAAAGACTATCTCTACATGCAAGGCTAGTTTAGGCTGTAGAGTTCATTTGCACAAAACTAGTTTTCTTAAGAAGAGAGAAGAAGAGAAGATTTTCCTACTTTGTAAACACTTGCTTAGATAAAATAAGGTCGAATGGCACACGAGGATATTACGCACCAAGTGTCCAAACAACCAAACACTTGGATATTACGCACCAAGTGACACTTGGATATTACACACCAAGTTCCCAAAATCCCACCCATTGGCGATATTACTCATGCCATGGGGTTTTAAGAACTTTGTTTAGAAAAGAGAGAGGAAGATCCTTCAGTGGCTCCATCCTTCAGATGCTCAATGTTGTTCTGTTTTCGTGAACACGACTGATCGATCAGATTGCAATACTCTCGAGAGTTGGTGCACTTTACCCACAATCCACGATCAAGTCCTTTTACAGACAAGACCATGGCGAGGCTTTCCCTTAGTAGCCCCTCTACCTTCTGGATCCAACCGTTCCAAGAACCTCCAAATGTTGGTACCCAGGTGAGGTTTCCCACTAAGTACTAGGCCAAGAAAGAGCCCATAATGTATTGTAGCTGCACTGGAAGCTTCTGAATTCTGAAACATGGCAGACTTCTTTGATTCCTGGGCGGCCGTCCTCCACCAAAATCTCACTCGTTGACCCGACAACCATTCCGCCCAGAAGAAAACTTAGTTTTATTTTAAAGTGGATTTGAGAAGAAAAGTTTGCTCTAGCGAGCCTTTATACTTAGAAAAATTCTTTGTCTTTCGAACCCCCCAACGGTACTTTGCATATATAGCATAGCAAGCAATACTTAGCAAAACAGGAAACCTATTAGGAGGGTAAATCCTAAGTATAGAGCTACTCTTGGAATTCTACAAAATCATCGCACTTGCAAAATAATTCTAAGGAAAAATTCTACTAGAGCATCCTACACATGCATACTACGGAATTTTGAAGATCATATGCATAGAATCAAAACTGGGACAAAATTTATGAACAAGTGGTGTAACTTGCCTTGATCCGAGCAGCACTCTACACAATAGCACTCCTTAGCGCACTCCGGACAATCTAACGAATCACAAACATAGATCTGATCACAACTTGCTCAAAACATGTCACAGAGATAATCATGCATGCATGCAACATGGTATTTTGTGCAAGATTGGTTTTCTAAATTTACCAAGGTAGCATAATTGGGTTGCAATAGTGTGAAGGGTGTTACTAGGATTGATTCCCCATAGGTTTAGATCTATATGGGTCACTAATATAATTCATAGGATTAATAGGAGATCCAACCATCTAATTAGCCCCAAATTAGATCCAATGATCTTAAGCAAAGTTTTATAATTTTGTCCAGTAGGTATTGCGGAAACAAAGTCAATGCAACAAGAATCAACTAAAACGGAGTTCTAATTATTTTTCTATGAATTAAATAATCCAATCTAATGATTAAATTCTACACCGAAAACCCTACTGTAAACTTGGAATTTTATTTCAGATCTGGGTTCTACATAAAATTATGAATCCAACGGTATATTATAAGCTAAGTTTGGCCAAATATTCAATTTTATATGATTTTCTCAATATTTAACTAAAATCTGCAAAATTGAACCAAACTAGTCTAACCCTAACTCGAAACGCGCCAAGTGGCAGCGCCTGATTGGTTCCAGCTAGGCAACGCAGCGCTGACGCGGCGCGCTGACGCGTGTGGCCACGTGGCACGCCGTGACTCGCCGATACCCCTTCGGTATAACTTCTAATCTAGCCTGTTCAATCTCGATCCGATGGACAGGAGAGGGCCCGGCGACTTACAGGGTGTGACGGCAGCGTTGGGCGGCGGTGCCATCGGTGACGATGGTCGGCGGCGCTCTGGTGGCTCGCCGAGGTGGCAGTGTGGTCTATGGGGCGCGTCTGGTCCTCGCGGTCACGCTCGTGGCCTCGTCGATCCTCCTCGCTTCCTCATCTATCGGCAGGGTCCCGCCGACCCTCTCCGTCCCTGGCGAAGCTCCGACGAGCAATCGCGAGCTCGTTTCTGCGAGAGAGAAGGGGAGATTAGCGCGAGGAGAGGGAGTCGAACGCGAGGGTCACGTGGAGGGGGAGAAGAGGTGGAGGCGAGGCTCGGAAACCTCTGCCTTGAGTTCGACCGAGCCCAACTACGGCGAGATCGATGGTGCGTTCGCGACGGTGGCGTTGGCGGAAATTTCTTTAGGGTTTCGAGGCAGCGGGTTGCGGGGCTTATATGGCCGTCAAAATCTTGGCGAGGGGGGTCAAGGTTTCCTCTCCGATTCGGCCGGAGTCCGACCGATACATGGCGGCGATGCGGTTTTCGCGGGGAAAGGGGATGACGCGTGGGCCAGGTTTGTCAGTGGGAGCGGGGCGCGGGCTGGCGCGAGGCGCTGGCTAGCTAGCTGCTGCGCGGGCGCGTGGGTAGGGTGGGCTGGCGCAGCCCGCCTAGCAAGGTTAGCTGCTGCCTCTTTTTTTTCCTTATTAGTTTTCAATTTCTGTTTTTAATAAATACCCATAACTTTTGCATATCAAGTCCAAACTTTGTGAAACTTGATTCTAATTTTTTGTAAAAATAAGGTGGTCATCATAGGACCATGGATTAATATTTTTACCAGGGTTTTGGAAGGTTCAACAAGATTACTTCTTTCTTGCTCACATAGATGGATCTCTTTATTAGGGTTTTAGTGGTTTTGTTATTAGGGTTTTATTGCAAAATCATTTGTAGGATGCAATGATGCAAGGGATGATGCATGCTTCTAGTAATCATCTTAATATAAAATATGGGATGTTACAGTGAGAGCTTCGACTCGGTCCTGGAGAGGTGATGCCGTGGCTGCATGCGCTTAGAGGGGTGAGTTCCATCGGTGGAGCTCCATGTCGGTCATGCAAGGTTGTGGGCGCCTCCGTCGTTCCTGCAAGGAAGGGGAGAACAGAGGAGATGTATCAGGGGTAGGGTAGTATATCTGAGATCATGTATGGTGCTGGGAGGGTTAGCAACGAGGGAAGGCTTGCCTTCGTCATGACTAACCGAGGGGTGCCTCCTCTTGGCTCCATGGCAAGAGAGAGCAGAGGAGAAAGATGGGAGCTCGTGGGGAGGCTATTGGGAGGGAGAGGGGGCAAATGAGAGAGCAGGTGCGAGGTGGGAGGCCTCTGTCCTTATAAAGTGAGAAAGGAAGGTGTATGATAGACATGGTCCATGGGAAATGCTTGGAGGGAGGGAGGTGCTCAGCCAATGGGGCCATAGGGGCGGTGGGGAGGTGTGGGGTAGCCTCTGGTCGGCTAAGTGACAGGGGTGAGAGGGGAGCTGCTGCTATGGCTTTTAAAATGATGGGACAATACAACGATGCTTTGTCTCCCTATCAACAAGAGCAAAAGGAATCTTTCAAAAATAAACAAGAGCAAAAGGACAAGAACTAGGGTTTGGTTACTATAGACCTTTAGTGCTGCGACCAGGAGGATGGAGAGGGTGATGGGGTGGTGTATGAGACAAGTTTTGATGGGGTTGGTTTAATGGTTTTGAGTTGTTTGCCATAATTGACCAAAACTTGGGTCATGAATAAATTCCAAAATTTTACATTGGCCATGATGGGGAAAAGTTACTAGTAGAATGATATGGTCCTTGTACACCTCCAGGATTTATTTGGGATTTTTCTGATGATTAAAAGTGCACTTAAACTCAAATATTCAAATAGTCTAGTAGTAGTTTCTAGAAGGTTATTTGATATTTTTACTTTGGCCAGGGTTTTGTTTTGATGTGGGATGGTCCTAAATACCATATTACACATTGGAGAATTTTATTTGGATTTATTGACGTGGAGTATTTTTGGGGAATTATTTCTTTTTTCTGCCATTTAGGAAAAAGGACAAAAAGAAATAATAAGGAATCTAAAAAATATTTATTTTTTAGTTGGGAAGATAGGATATGATAGATAGGCCTCAAATGTGCCTTTAGTTGGCAACGTGATTTGGAGAAAAACAATCTTGCCTTTATAGACAAGGGTTTTGAGAATTTGATAAGGAAAAGAAATTAAATAGTTTAATAATCCAAATAAATGGGGAGAATTATTTGGGGATGTTTATATACAAGGTAGATGATGTGATTCTTGATGTTGGCATCAAGTTTCACCTTGGTTTGGAAGAAAAGTGGTGAATATGATGGAAACTAGATTCGGGGAGGGTCTACAGTTTTGTTAGTCTGATGCCATCTAAACAGGGTTGGATTAGGGAGCTCAGAGCTCACCTTGGTACAAAGGGGATATGGATGGATAGACCATGTCATATAGATGATTATGGAGGCAATAGTTGGGATTGAGTGCATTTTAGGTGATCTAGATGAGATGGCAATCTTTGTTGAAAATAAGGCTACCATAACAATTACATCAGGTTGCCTTCTAAACCATGGGGGTTTAGGAAGCACAAGGCTCCAATGGAAACCAGGAAAGTTGGGGTTGGTAGTCCATGGTTAGTAGATCATAACCATGCAAAGATTTGGTCAAGGGGAGGTGACATATAGATGTGAGATTCTGCCAAAGTAGGCAAGATGATAAGATTTGCAGAAAAGATTATTATCTTGACTACAAAACCATCATGGATGAGTGGGAGATAAAATGAATTAGACAAGGTCAAGAGGGGTATTTGGTAGTACTAATGATATACTACAATATGGTTCAATTACATTCTCAAGAATGCACATAGGTTAGAAATGGTAGAGCTCCAGAAATGGTATCCAGATAAGAAATCTAGACTTGGCCATTTTGGCAGTTTTGGAAATTTTGACTAGTGTTCAAGAGGGAAACAATTGAGAGGGTGGAAAAGGTTTATACCTTCCCTCAAGTGGTTGATATTTAGGTATATATTGCAAAGAGGGGATCCATGCTTTGATTGGATCTACACTAGGTTGGAAACCATCAAGAGGGATTATACTTGGATTGATCTGAGCATGAGATGAGATGGTTACTCTAGTGGCCTAGGATAGATCCAGATTTGGAAGCTTGCTTTGTGATTGATGAACACAAGCAAGGAATGGGTCCTAAAATATGAGATAATAGATTGGATCACTCTAGTTCCTAAGCAAACAAGGCAAACAGGAGATCAAGGCAATTCATCAACTAGCAGATCAAGGCAATTCATCTTATTACTTAACTAACTACTAATAAGGTTACCATCAATCCTAGATTGAGGTAAAGATGGGTATTTTGAAAGGGGTTTGCTTTGAAGTAAGATAAGTACCCTCTTGGTATCTCTACCAAGATTGAGATGAAAAGGCTTTAATAAAGGTTTTTTTGGAGAACCTAGAGATAAGGGTATTTGAAGATTCTGTCTTGAAAACATAAGGAGAGTATATATATGTCTCCATAGTTTTGGCAATAGAAACTAGTAAAATATTTGGTTAGGTCAAAGTCATCTTGGCTTAGGTTTTGAAATGCCAGAACATTTGAGAATATGAAAGATGAGCCAAGACATTTATTTTGTAAAATAACTTCTTGTAAACTAGGGTGGATATGAGGGGTATACAACTAATACACATACAATTTCTTGGGCACAAGCAAACAGGTAAGCACACAATGCAAGAAAAAGTTTTTGTTCCCCCTAATTTTTGCCTTCTGGACATATAATCAGGGTTGCTGAAATTGGGATGTTACAATTATTATCATGAACATTCTCAACTATGTATGTGTGGGAGTGTAACATCCCAAAAATATTAAACTAGAATCATCAAACTCTAATCATCAAAAATTAGGGTTAACAAAAACTTTTCCAATTAAAATATGAAAGCATTCATATGTGTGTGCATTAAAATTTGGAGTCTTTTGAATTGCGATGATTGTGTGTTTCTTTGCTTGGAAAATGATTCTTAGGTGAATTAAACATCATCTAAACAATCCCCACACTTTTCCCAAAGACAAATAAATCAAAACAAACAAAATGAGTGAATGGTCACTTTGGCCAATTTAACTCCCATGCCTACTTTGGCTATCTCTAACTTTCAGAACTTAATAGAAACTTGTTTGTATCTTTGCACCCCTTGATAGTACTCATAACAAAGTATCAAGGCCCACCTTGTGATCATCCAGAAACATTCAAATGCATAGTTTAAATGACAGTTTAAAATTGAATCTATTTCATATGGGAAGTTCCCACTTCTTCAAAAACCACTCAAACAAGCTCAGCTTTCAAAACCCAAGCATTTACAGACTCATCAGCACATGCCTAGCACACCCACAAAAAATATTTTCAAAATTCAAAACTTGAACTCATGCGGCCATTTCATCAAACACCTTGCAGATAGAAATCAAACAAAAACAAAACACTATAGTTTGCAGTGATTTGAGCCTAACTTGTTCCCTCTCTAGCTCACAGCAACCTCAGTAGATCATCTAGCAGCTCTAGCCCCACTGTAAACTCGCCAATGTCATCAATGATGAACAGGCCGAGAGCACCCATGGCACCCTAGTGCGGGCAGCAGGCTAGAGGAAGAACTAGCCGTGCCAACCTTGTCTGGGAGGTAGCCCATGCCTCACCGCCCCCTCTTGACTAGCCCTGCCTCGCAGACAACAACCAGAACCGCCAGGAACGCCGCGCCCGTGTCACTATCGACCATGCCGACGTGCACCGCAGAGCATGCACCATTCCCACGCAACCCGACCATCTCGAGCCCTCGCCGCCCGCCAGAATTCTCCCCACCGTCCTAGGAGACCGCCAGACATGCCCATTTCACCGCCCGTGCCCCGTAGCCACCGCTCACCATCAAAGACACCTCCTCTGCCTCGTAGAGCATCGAGCGTTCCCGACCATTTGCCACCGCCCCTACATGCGCATTAAAACCCTACAACATCGCCAGGAGACCATCGATTGATCGCCACCCTCGGGCATGCCGCTAGCCGCCCGTAGCCATGTCTCCACCGTCGTATGCCCATCCCGTTCGGTCTCACCGTTGAGCCTATAAAAGGAGACGACCCCCAGCCGAATTTAGCACACCATCTCACTCCCCTCACCTCACTGATCGTTACACCTCATTCCTGAAGCAAGGCGAGTAGCGCATCGCCGGAATTGCACCGGAGCAGGACGCCTCTGGAGAAGAAGGGCGCTGTCCATTTCGTCCACCCCAAGAGGAGCTGCCGGTACCAGGAGGTTCGCCGTCGTCGACTTCGTCGTTCGCCCGCATCGCCGACCTTCGCCTGAGCCCCGGTGAGCCCCCAACGACCCCTACCTGCCGCGTTAGGTTTCTGTCTCGCCGGCGCCGCCCGACGTGGACGATGAGTAGCAACCGTTCGATTAGACTTAGATCATGCGGATGAGATTGTTCTGCATCGCCAGGCTTAAAGAGCCACCGATCGACTGGTGGAACCCCACTGTCAGTTGAGCCCCACGCCGCGGAGTGACACTGGGCCGGCCCATTAGAAGTTCCCGTGCAGCCCAGTCATTTGAATTTAACTTTTTCCATTTTAATTCAAACATAGTTCTGTACCCAGTTTCAAAAATCAACCCAGCTCGATTCAGTGAACCAAATTGAATGAAACCAATTTTGTTAGAAAGGTTTTGAAATTCTTAATCCAAGCCCATTGGATTCAAATCATTTGAATCTATAGATCAACCTTGGTAAAAATAACAAGGCTGAACCTTTTGTGCATTCAAACATTTTTCAAATTTAAACTATAATCGCTTTTGAGTTGATTCCAACTCTCAAAATCACATTTGACCATACCTTTCAGAATATATAAAAACATTTGGTTTTACTTACAGAAATAATGTTCAAGTAATAAAAGGATGCCACATAGACATTTCTAGTCACTTTATTTAAATGAAATAAAAGGTTAAATCTTATTAAGTTGTGACACCACTTTAAATCACATTCCCATGTACTGAAATATGTGGTGATGACAGGTGTCAACATGATCCCATGTTTGGTTTGGAGAATATTAAATCTTAAGTAGTTTTTCAATGAGTAGAAATTACTTTTCTAAAAATAAAATCAATAAGACAAATGCTTTAATCTTGTATTGTTAGTGATGATGCTAGATCATCTATAGAACCCCTTTGTGTGATGATTGAAAGTAGTTAAGTATTGTTTGGTGATTCTGTACTTCGTATTTATTCATAGACGCTAGTACCGACCAAGGATACGAGGAGGAAGGAGGATACTACGAAGAAGAAGCCGAGGAGAACTTCAACCACTGCTCTGCACAAGGCAAGCTTATACTGATACTGATGCAAGCCTAATACTACTAGTTGATGGTGCAAGTTAACACTTGCAAGATACTATACCTATGCAAGCCAATACTTGCTTGTTACCATGCCAACTATATGCCTTAAGCATATATGATTATACCCATTTTCTGATACCCCCTCCTAGTTTTACTCACAAGCTTTCTACTTTATTTCTTTATCAAAGCTACTACTTAGAGTTTACTTGAGTAAATTTTAGATACTAGAAAATAATTGAAGGTTGCATAAAGAGCATAAAACTTTGGCTAAGCTAGATAATCTTCATGTCATCCTAAGGCATGAAATTGAACTTAGTTAAACTCAACTAGTTTACCACCCCTCATTAGTACTTACCCCCATCTGTAGATGCTAGTGCTAAGAATAAAACTTGATCAACTTTAGATGGGAATACTTGGTGGAAAAATGGTTATGAAAACCTTGGAATGATGGATCATTCTATTGAAATGTTTTGACATGTGTTTCCGAACACCAGATGATTTTGATGATGAAAATGTTGAGGCATGAGCCTTACCCCTTTATAAAACTGATGGTTGTCTGGATGCGATACCATTCCAATTTTATCGTACAACCACAATACCCGAAAATTGGGTAGGGCTTGACTGGAAACGTATATACCTTAGTATTAGTTCCCTCACGGCCAAGGTCTTAGCTGAGGCTACCTTGTGAAGAATGTCCACCTGTGCAGTACCCAGGATGACAGTTGGTCATGGTTGGGAGGCCAAACTCACAGGAGAGGTGCTTATACTAGGGCGTGTAATTGAAAGGTTAGGATTGATTATCCGCATACTGAGTATGGTGAATTCAGGATTTGTTCCTGACGGATGTATCGAATGTTGTGGTGAAAGTTTACAATCTCTGCAGAGGGTCAAACTATTCGAATAGACGCGTCCGCGGTTATGGACAGTTGGAGTGGCCATACTGTTCCCCCGTCAGATGTTTTCAAAATGACTTGTGAAATGAATTGAGAATTTTACTTGACCACAATAGAGTTGTGGCATGAGATACAAGTTCCCACTTAGGTTTTATAAAATTTAACTATCTTTTCTTGCTTCTGAACTTAGTAGAGGTAAATCTGGATTTTTGCAAAGCAACACTAGAGCTTCGTGTCCTATTACAAAAAAAATCCTTCACTTGTTAGTATTAGCTTGCGTGTACTTAAAGAGTACTCATGGCTTTGTCCGTGGCTATTCCCGTGGCCAGACTATGAAGAGGAGTACCAGGAGGATGGACCCCAGGAAGGTTACGACAACTAGGATCATCTCCCATCGTCAGCATTGCCTGTGATCCCGAAGATGGAGCTTCGCCTACGCTATCGTTATTATTACGTTATTCCGCTGCTTGAGTTGTATTAAGAACTAGATCATGAGATCCTTATTTGTGTAAGACCTTATGTATGGTTTGTAATGGATGATGTACTGTGGTATCCAATTCTGTTATGTCTCGCAAAAATGGTAATCCTGGGATTGCGATGTATGGCATAACAGGCATCTGGGATTAAAAACCCGGGTGTTGACAGGGAGGAACTCCATATTTGGACGAATAGACAGCAACCACTTCTCACATCATCCTCATAACCACAGTAGACAAGTAATCGACATCAATCGAATTACAACGCTATTAAGGGACTTTATCCCGTAGGATGTATCCCATGGCATGGACAATGTTCCATGAGTTTCCTCGGTTCCCAAGTTGATACGTAAGGGGTGATAACAACTTTATAGTCACTTTAAGTGCTAGCACTCATCTGTCTACGAACAAGTAGTTCCCTCCATGAAGTCCCCACAAGAGGCAAATATTGATAGGTCGACTTCTCAGAACATCAAGATGAAGACAATCTAACACATGGTCACAGTGATGAATATCGTAATAAACTTTATCTTATTTCAATATCATGCTAGGGTTTCTCCATATCCCCAAGAACTAATGATCTACTCAGACATGGATTCAATCAACTTCAGGCAAAGACAATGGAATTTATCATAGATGAATAGTACTTGTATAAATCCACAACAAGTGCGGAAATTAGAACAAGATCTAGACAAGATGTAGATGAGATGGATGGATATGGTGGTGATGCAGCGGCTGATGCTGAAGATCGATGCCTTAGCCTCGTAGATCTGCTTAGGGTGAAGATGGATCCCCGGTGGATGATTTCCCCCTCTAGATCCCTTCCGGAGGTGAGGTTTCTGCAATTTCTGGTCGTTTTGTATGTCGTATCCCCGATCTGAATGCACGGGGCGAAACTTTTTGAAGAGGCGGTGGAGGCGCCAACTATATGGCGGGACCTATACGGTCGGAGAAAATCTCCCCGCCATATAGTTGGTCGTTAAACCTACTGCCTCCTGCGATCGCTTCGGGTTTTGTTCTAGTGTTATCGATATTTCCCAAATTAGCGATTTACGTTGTTTTTGACTCCTTTTCACTCCAATACAACTGGTCCAAGAATTGTGTCCATCGTATCCATCATTTGTCCTGGTACTGGTGGAAATAGACATAAAAGATGCGCGTGAACACCGTAGAATACGAAGATCATACCACTATAGTGCAAAATAATAATATAAAACATGATGCAAATATGCACTCATCAACTTCCCCAAGCTTAGACTCTTGCTCGTCCTGAGCAAGGTTATCTTAATGGATGTGATCCTCATATTCATGAAGCTAATTCGATAACATAAATGAGGCAGTTGCAACATGTGTTTATCATATATGATACATAGGAAAAAGTTCATGAATAGTACCTTACTCGAACCATCCAATAATATTAGCAGGCTTCCACACCTTGGCATTTAACAGTTCACAAAATATTACTCTCAATATGATGTAAAAGTGTTTCAGTTCGACCGAATGAGATAGCGAGGTAGTCCCGAGCGTTTTAGGATTAACACATTCACTTGGGATTTAAAATCTCAAACGTTCATTTGTCTCACCACAATATAGTGGTGTATTCCTATTTTCTCTTTGCACATTATCTTTTCTCTTTTTTATATATGCTCACACTTTTATTTATGTGATGTGCAAAGGAGTTAGCCATACATTCCACTCTATGTAGGAATTAAAAGTTTGATGATCTCAATTAACAAATTCCACTTGTATATGAAGCATATTTATAGCTTGAAAACTCTACCTCGTCTTGTGCTCACTCTAATTTGATAGCACTTTTAATTTTCCTTTGTTGAAGATTTCTTTCTCAACTTAACTGATTAAATAAATTTTCCTTTTGTAAATCAAACCATGAGCTTACAACATGTCGACTAAATTACCTTTGTATGTCCCATTAATACCAATGGTTTGGAAGACTCCTATTGCTATCATCGAGTGCAAGTAAAATTATACCCAAGCCATTCATATATCTAATAAGACAAGCACAAACTCAATAATTCTCCATATATGATAATAAACTCGGAATTTCTTAAAAGGGATCGAGTATTCCTGAAGGGAATTCTAATGATGCAAACTTTATTTCTACGCTCACACTAATGCAAAGCTAAAATAGTAATATAAAACTTTATAAGATAGATTACAAGGTCTTAAAGATCTCCCCAAGCGTGGTATCAAGCCAGGCGGGATCAAATAATCCCTCACGATTATTTGATACTGTGATTATTGTAGATCACTGTGACTCCATGGCATGTAACACCGCCGTGCGCAGCTTCTTGTTGGTATCCTCCAAGGGAGTGATGCGGCTGTAGCACCTCCGCAAATAAGATTGCGAAGTTTCCACTTTATCTACGATTTTAGTCACTAATGGAAGAAGATCATCCTACTTCTCTATCTTCTTGAGACAGTGACGGACTTCAACGCGATGGAGTAGCTCCTGCTTCTTATATATCTCCAGTGCTCACACGCGGTATTTGGTCCTGGGACAACTTATTCTTCCTCATCCATAATTTATGGATTGGGGAAGTAGAAACCATCCCTCCACTCTTCTTGAGGCTTCACCCTTATACGCTCACCAATGGCAAGCTTCGAGAGGGGCGCCGTCGCTTCCTTGATAGCACCTGCACCAATATTAGGCACTTTCTTATGGTTGTGCGGCCAGGGGTCCGAGGTGATGAACTTGGCTGTCTCCATGGTGACACACAAGTATAGGGGATCGCAATAGTCTTCGCGGGTAGTTTTACCCAATTTATTGATTCGACACAAGGGGAGCCAAAGAATACTTGCAAGCCTTAACAACTGAGTTGTCAATTCAGCTGCACCTGGAAATAGTTCTTGCTCAGAGAAGTTTGTCAGTAGCAATAGTTTGTAGTACCAACAACAAAGCAATAGCAGCAGTAAAATTGGAGCAATAGTAAAAGCAGCAGCAAACAGTACGATATGAGTGCAATAGGCATAGGGATGGATGGACGGGCGTTGCATGGACGAGTCTAAACATGTAACTTCAAGATCTAGGGCATTGCAGATAAATAAGAACTTGCTTCATATATAGTCATGCATGCTCGCAATGAGAACTTGCACAACTACCTTGTCCTGCCAACCCGTGGCAGCGGGGCCTCCAGGGAACTACTGGCAATTAAGGTCCTCCTTTTAATAGAGAATCGGAGCAAAGTATTAACACTCCATGAACACATGTGATCCTCATACCATAGCCATCCCCTACGGTTGTCCCAATTTCTGTCACTTCGGGTCCTTTGGATCTGGACAATGAGATGTGTAGACAACTTGCAGATAAGATCACAAACAATACTATCATAATGATTCAATAATAATTTTAGATCTAAGATCATGGCACTCGGGCCCTAGTGACAAGCATTAAGCCCAACAAGTTGCAACAAAGTCAAATAGCACTAATAGAGATACTAGGGACCATGCCCTAACAATCTTATTCGATTACATGATAGAACTCATCCAATCCCTACCATCCCCATAGCCTACAGCGGGGGATTACTCACTCATGGATGAGGAAAACTGTCACATCCCAAATTTTTCCAAATTTTGAAATGTGAAAAATTAAATAAACAAAATAAAACTTTGTTGAAATTTAGGGTGAGAAGAAATTTTTTGATTCCAATTGGAAACTTTCAAACCTATTTTGATCAAATAAATCCTAAAGGGATTTAAAAAGATAAATAAACAATAAAGTCAAAATATTTGGAATCACTATTTTTAGATCTTTTAATAAAAAGATTTGTTTTTCAAAAGCAAAAGGTAGATTTATAAATAAAGATTATTTCTTAAAGCCAAATTAAAACCTTGGCCAAGCTTTGAAATAAAACAATCCTATTTGATAAAAAGAGTAGAGGTTTAATTAAATAAAATAATGAGGATTTATTAATAACCAATTTTATTAAAGTAAAGGCTTTTCCATTTTAAATAAACACTAAAACTTGTTAATTCATTTTAAATAAGTTTTCGAAGTGTTTTATTTATTCAAATAAAACCTACTGAAATGATTTTGGTGTTATTTAGATTTCAAATGGAGATTTTAATAAAACAAATCCTATTTGAATTAATAACTAAGGTGTATTTTATTTAATTATTAAATAGATCCTAAAAGAATAAAAGTATTATTTTATTTTGGACTTTGGTTTGTGTTGATAAACAGAACTAAAAATCATACAAAGTTTGGTGGTAGTTTGACTTGATTTGTGGTTTGAATTGTTTGTTTGAAAATCAAAACAGAAAATCAAATAGAAAAAGAAAAAGCCTGCAGAATAAAAAAAAAGAGAAGAATCAAACCCAACCCAGCAGGCCCAGGAAGCCCACCAGTCCAGCCCAACTAAACCCCCACGCGCGAATCATTTTTCACCCACAACCCCACCCGCAAGAGTCACATACAGGTGGCCCCCTCTCCCTCTCTCTCCCTAGCTGACAGACAGGTCCCACAGCGCCAGCACATCGTCTTCAACCCACGACAATTCCTCCTCGCCATTTCTGACAGTAACTCTGGCGTTGAATTCGCGTTGATGGCAGCTTTAACTCCCCGGCGACCACGCGTGCATAAACGCCCCACTCCGCTCTCTCTTTCCGCCCACAGAGCGCCCCCCTCTGCCACCAGGCTGCAGGAATTTTGAGCTCGAAATCTTCTGCTCCGACTAGGTTCCTGACCGATTCCGACGCCGTCCAGCCACCCCTCACCCCCCTCTGCACGCTAGCACATTCCCCACCTCCTGGCGCATCTGCCCGTGTGGTCCATTCACTCGCGCGTGCTCCAAAACGTCGACTTCGTCTTCACCTGAGCACCGCCGCGACTGTCCTTCTCCGACGACCTCTCCCTGGTAAGCCTCGACCGCCCCAGCACCCCCTGTTGATGCTCACATCATCCCCAGGCCAGCCCGCGTCTAACCGTGCTCTTATTTTGCTTCGGAATGATCTACATCGCCACCCCGACGACACCTGAGCGTGCCCGACGCCGCCAGCGACTCCGGCGAGGAATTGCCGCCATCCCTGAGCGCCCCACGCCAAGCCAGTGCCACCTTGAGCTTAACCTCGACCTCGCGAGCACGGTGAGCACCCCCGCTTCTCCCCTTGCTTCCTGTAGCCGCCGTAACGCCACCATCTGACCACGCGCCGCCGTCTGCCGCCGCGCAGCGCAGCCAGTCCTTGGTCGAAGCAGCTGAGTCCGTTGGATCCTTATCCTGCGGGTGTGATTAGATTTAACTGAAAGGGTATGAGCGCATATGAGCCGAGCGATCTCACTTAAATCCTACGGTCCGCAGAGGACGATCCGCACGAAGCGGAACCAGCCAATAAGATTGCGCCGCGTGGCACTAGTTTGATTTAAAACAGAATTTGGAATCAGATTGATATGCAAACTTGAAAAATTCATAACTTTAAATCTACACGTCCAAATTTTGCAAATTTTATATCATTAGAATCAGAAGAACATGTACTTTGCAACCATGCGCTTTGTTTAATGTTTTTCTTCTATAAAATTGGTTGAAATTGCAGAAACATGTGTAGGCTTATTTTGAATATAAAAAAATTGTTCTAGATAAAATTTTAATGTGAAATCTTTGAAAAATGGTTTGTTGTGAACCTACTGACCCTAGGAACCAACTCATGGATTTAAAAATGAATTTTGTGAAGTTTAGGAATAAATACTTGAATTAGCTCATTCCTAGTCAAATAAAAATATTGTTTTTGTTATGGAAATGATTTTTTAGTAAAACCTTTGAGAAATGTTTTGATTCAAACTTCTGACCCTAAACACCAAGTTTTGTGAATTAACAACTTATTTGGTGAACAATATAAAATTATTGCTTTGCTAAAAGCATTTTCCACCCCATGAAATAATGATTTGAATTAAGAAATGGTTTATAGATAAAACCCTTTTGCAAATGGTTTTACCACTTTAGTAAATGACCACTTTGAACTTTAAAATGTTTAGAGCCTAGTAGAAACCACCTTTACAAATAAAACTATCTTTTACATGCTTGCATGCATGACCTTGTTTCTATTATTTTATGTGTGATGAATTGTTTGAATATTGGTTGGAATGCTAGTTGAATCTATGTTTGCTTGATTGATTTGTAGTGAAGTTAGAAGAGTGTGATATTAGCAAGATCAAGAAGTGAACCAACATTCTCTACCAAAAGGCAAGTGACACTGTCATCCAAGTCCTATTATTTTCATTACACTTAGTGGATTTTTGAAACCTGCATGATAATGATTTCTATATTTTAGGCTATGCTAAATCCTAATAGGATACCCTTATATCTCCCTTAGTGGAAACATTATAGTTGTAGTATGCTTAGCCCTGCTATATATTGGGATGGGATACATGATATGATTATATGAAGAGTTGAAAAGACAGTTTTATATAATAAAACAAGTAATCAATGAACCACCTGGGTGGACAAGGATACTCAAGCTTTTGGACAAGGTGGCAACAAAAGGAACCATGTTTATATGGCTATCTATTTTTGTATGTGCACTAGAAGGAAACCACCCAGGGACTTAGAGATTGAACATGTTTCTCGTATAGTGGCTTCCGTGTACAGCCACATGCGAAATGGGCTCTGGCTTAGTCAACTACATAGTGGAAGACCCATGCATTGGCATCTTCAGGTTAACTAGATTTGTGCTAGGGAACTTGAAACCCTACATTGGTGCCTGGAAGACAAGCTAGCATTGTGTATTGGGAGGACTCCTATGGAAAGACTTTGTCACATTCTCAATCTGCCAGTACTCCATCTTGGTGAGTACTTATCCAGCAGTCACTGGTGGCATCAAGATGAGATTGTGTCATGTGGGTAAAGTGTACAACTTCTGCAGAAGATCAAATTCTAAGTACTTAGCCGTGTCCCCAGTTACGGACAACTCTGAGCAACTAAGGCCTGAAGCTATGGAAGATCTCGACATTCCAATTTCTCAAAGTAAAACTTGATGGTGACAACAAGGGGTTTGAAGCACTTGGAGTTTTCCAAGGAGTTCAGAAAGATTTTCAAAAGAGCAAAACTATTTTGAAAAGATAGGACAAAACTATATTGCTTTCTGCAAATGAGCCTAAACCCTACTTAGCCAAATATGCATCTAATGATAGGATCCACTTATTTCTACATAGTAGTGAAACTTGCCAATACAATTCAAATGTATTGACCCTTGTGGCTGTAACTTATTATGTTGCGGGTTTGTTTGATGTTAGTGAAGTGTGTTAAATAGGATTACAACTCTACAACCAACATGACTGCCTGTGGCACTTTGAAGATGAAGGACTCCATGCTATAGTTATTTCTGCTGCATTGTAATGAGATAGCCAAATGAGCTATGTAAGATGTAATGGATTATTTTTATTCCTGGTTATAAAGTTGTATTATGACCTTTGTTTCTTGATATTACTTCTTAACTGTGGATTCTAGCTATTGATCCAGGGACTAGCATTGTAAACACAGGGATCTCTACCTTATCAGGTTGGGACCTCTACAGATGGCATCAGAGCATTGTGTTGCCTGTAGGATTTGTAAACCTAGGATTGGACAAAACCCCCTTAGAAAAATAGGAGTTGTATTTGTTCCAAAAACTTATTTACAAACAATCTTGTAAACTCTTTCCTCAACAATTTTGGTTTTGATTCTACACCTCTTCTATTTCCAACTTGATGGACAAAGCCTTTCCCATGGCCAAAGACTTCACCATGAGCTAAGAACATCTTCAACTCTAATGACTTCAACATCTTCAACATTTTCACCAAGGACTTCAACCTTAGATATCACTAAGGACTACAAGTGAAAACCAGGAAACACTAGATTGCCTACCAAAAGACATTGATATAAAGTTAGAGTATGGATCATATTGACCTATGAGGTATGATTATACTAAGTTATTATTTTCAAGAAAACTTGTTGTTTCCTTCAACTCATGGTTAAGCTCATAAGTTATTAAGTGGATAGTTGCTTGTTGATTGTTTGATGGTTTGATTGAACTTGGTTGTTTTTGAGTTGTGTGTTAGAACTTCTTGAAACCTAGCCATCATAATTATTCCTATCAAACCAACAGATGCCTCCCCGTCGTGCCAACCCCAACCAAAACAACAACATCACCCCTGAGATGCAGCAGATGATGGCAGCTCGACTAGCTTGATGCAATGTGATGACCACACTCATACAGAATCAGAACAACAACAACAACAACAACAATCAGAATAACCCTCCAGTACTTGACATGCTCACCAAGTTTCTGAAACTTAGGCCTGCAAAATTCTCTAGAACAATTGATCCAATGGAAGCTGATGATTGGTTACGTTCAGTGAACAAAGACCTAGTGACTGTTGGCTGCACCAATGAAGAAAAGGTTAGGTTTGCAGCATTCCTACTTGAAGGACCAGCAGCAACATGGTGGGACAACTTTTAGATCACCACTCCCCTTGAAGATGTAACATGGGCTATTTTTGAAGATGGACTCAGAACAACTCACATCTCACCTGGAGTGATGTACCTGAAGAAAAAGGAGTTTCACAATCTGAAATAGCGTCACCTCAGTGTGGTTGAGTATATTGAAGAATTCAACAATCTGGCACGTTATGCACTGGATGAAGTTGATACAGATGCTAAGAGAAAGGAGAAATTTCTTGAAGGACTTAATGATGAGTTGAACTTGCAGCTAGCTGTTGCTTATGTCCCAACTTATCAATCACTCTGTGACAAAGCCACAATATTGGAAAACAAGATGAATCAAGTTGAGAACAGAAAGAGGAAGCATAAACTCAAGAATCACTCAGGATCATCAAAGAAGAAACATTCATTCAAAAAGAGCAATGAAGATTCTGAACCACATCAGTATTACCACAACAACAATGGAAGTGATAATAATGGAAATGATACTGACAATGGAAATGACCTTGGTCAGAATCAACAAGACACTTTCAGGAAGAAACATATTAGCCAGTTGTAGTGCTATAACTGCAAGGAACTTGGACACTATGCATCAGACTGTCCTGAGAAGAACAAGAAAAAGGATGCTAGAAGTACCAATGGAAATGACTCCAATATGACCCAGAAAGGACATGTGAACCACATTGACATGAATGTAAATTTTGAAGAGATAGAAGAAGTGGATGCCAGGATTTAGATAACTCAGTTGAGTCAAATAAGGATTCCTTGTCTGATATTAAGTGTTGAATCTATAGTCAAGTGAACCATCAATGTAACCCTATGAGACCTTATTTTTAAGGGTGGTAGTACCCTAGTTGCCTTGAAGCCAACTTGTAACCTCTAGCCTCCCCAAATCTCGGGACGACATTTACTTTAAGGGTGGTAGCCTGTCACATCCCAAATTTTTCCAAATTTTGAAATGTGAAAAATTAAATAAACAAAATAAAACTTTGTTGAAATTTAGGGTGAGAAGAAACTTTTTGATTCCAATTGGAAACTTTCAAACCTATTTTGATCAAATAAATCCTAAAGGGATTTAAAAAGATAAATAAACAATAAAGTCAAAACATTTGGAATCACTATTTTTAGATCTTTTAATAAAAAGATTTGTTTTTCAAAAGCAAAAGGTAGATTTATAAATAAAGATTATTTCTTAAAGCCAAATTAAAAACTTGGCCAAGCTTTGAAATAAAACATTCCTATTTAAAGGTTTAATTAAATAAAATAATGAGGATTTATTAATAACCAATTTTATTAAAGTAAAGACTTTTCCATTTTAAATAAACACTAAAACTTGTTAATTCATTTTAAATAAGTTTTCCAAGTGTTTTATTTATTCAAATAAAACCTACTAAAATGATGTTGGTATTATTTAGATTTCAAATGGAGATTTTAATAAAACAAATCCTATTTGAATTAATAACTAAGGTCTATTTTATTTAATTATTAAATCGATCCTAAAAGAATAAAAGTATTATTTTATTTTGGACTTTGGTTTGTGTTGATAAACAGAACTAAAAATCATACAAAGTTTGGTGGTAGTTTGATTTGATTTGTGGTTTGAAAATCAAAACAGAAAATCAAATAGAAAAAGAAAAAGCCTGCCGAATAAAAAAAAGAGAAGAATCAAACCCAACCCAGCAGGCCCAACAAGCCCACCAGTCAAGCCCAACTAAACCCCAATGCACGAATCGTTTTTCACCCACAACCCCACCCGCAGAGTCACAGACAGGTGGCCCCCTCTCCCTCTCTCTCTCCCTAGCTAACAGACAGGTCCCATAGCGCCAACACATCGTCTTCAACCCACGACAATTCCTCCTCGCCATTTCTGACAGTAACTCCGGCGTTGAATTCGCGTTGATGGCGGATTTAACTCCCCGGCGACCACGCGTGCATAAACGCCCCACTCCGCTCTCTCTTTCCCCCCACACAGCGCCCCCCCTCTGCCACTAGGCTGCAGGAATTTTGAGCTCGAAATCTTCTGCTCCGATGAGGTTCCTGACCGATTCCGGCGCCGTCCAGCCACCCCTCACCTCCCTATGCATGCTAGCATATTCCCCACCTCCTGGCGCATCTGCCCGTGTGCTCCATTCACTCGCGCGCGCTCCAAAACATCGACTTCAACTTCACCTGAGCACCGCCGCGACTGTCCTTCTCCGGCGACCTCTCCCTGGTAAGCCTCGACCGCCCCAGCACCCCTGTTGATGCTCACATCATCCCCAGGCCAGCCCGCGTCTAACCGTGCGCTTATTTTGCTTCGGAATGATCTACATCCCCACCCCGATGACACCTGAGCGTGCCCGACGCTGCCAGCGACTCCGGCGAGGAATTGCCGCCGTCCCTGAGCGCCCCTCGCCAAGCCAGCGCCACCTTGAGCTTCACCTCAACCTCGCGAGCACGGTGAGCACCCCCGCTTCTCCCCTTGCTTCCTGTAGCCGCCGCAACACCACCGTCTGACCGCGCGCTGCCGTCTGCCGCCGCGCAGCGCCGCCAGTCCTTGGTCGAAGCACCTGAGTCCGTCGGATCCTTATCCTGCGGCTGTGATTAGATTTAACTGAAAGGGTATGAGCGCATCTGAGCCGAGCGATCTAACTTAAATCCTACGGTCCGCATAGGCCGATCCGCATGAAGCGGTACCAGCCAATAAGATTGCGCCGCGTCGCACTAGTTTGATTTAAAACAGAATTTGGAACCAGATTGAGATGCAAACTTGAAAAATTCATAATTTTAAATCTACACGTCCAAATTTTGCAAATTTTATATCATTGGAATCAGAAGAATATGTACTTTGCAACCATGCACTTTTTTTTACTGTTTTTCTGCTATAAAATTGGTTGAAATTGCAGAAATATGTGTAGGCTTATTTTGAATATAAAAAATTGTTCTAGATAAAATTTTAATGTGAAATCTATGCAAAATGGTTTGTTGTGAACCTACTGACCTTAGGAACCAACTCATGGATTTAAAAATGAATTTTGTGAAGTTTAGGAATAAATACTTGAATTAGCTCATTCCTAGTCAAATAAAAATATTGATTTTGTTATGGAAATGATTTTTGAGTAAAACCTTTGAGAAATGTTTTGTAGGGGTTCGTAGCATGGAAAACAAAAAATTTCTATCGCATACAAACAAACAAGCCAAGATCTATCTACTAGATTGCAGCAACGAGTCGATGGAATAACTCACCCTCGAAGATTCCAAAGTGTTTAACGAGAGCAGATTCTCGTGGGTGATGTAGTCGCATTTTCCGATCTCAAGATCGCAGAGACGATCCTTCCGGCGCCACGTTCAAGAGCGCCCCGCAATGGTCACACGCTCGGTACTCGACGAAGACCTTCCTCTCCCTTGTTCCAGAAAGCGGAGGTTGTAGCACTCTCCTCGTGATTCCGGCAAAGACAACGGCGTGGTACCGAGGTAGAGGGAAATCCCGAGGCTTCGCCTTAAGCCGGTGCAGTATGGTGGAGCTTATGAGAGAGGCTATTAGTGGTCTAGTAATTAGACACACCAATTAGAAGGCTCTAAACCAATTAGAAGGCTCTAAACCGAAATAGCTCTAAACCGGGGTCTAGATCTAGGGTTTAGTTTAGAGGATAGGAAACTTGTGTGTCTAGGAGGAGCCCCGCCTCCTTATATAGGTGGGAGGGCTGGCCGGCCAAGGGAGGAGTTCCTCCCCAACTCGCCTTGGGAGGTGCGCCGGCCAAGGGGAGGAATTCCCCTCCAACTCGGCCTCCACCAATCCTCCTCTTTTCCCACTTCCCAAAATTGCCGTTTGACTTTCAAACTGGCCGTTTGACTTTTTAATTTAGGATTTAAATAAACCCTTTATTTTGGACAGCAAGAACACCTAGTACATGATGCAATCATTCCAATATGTAATGACACATTCATGTACCCTTCCCCTTCCGGAGTGCCGGACATTCCGGGACCTTCTAGAATGTTCCCGATGAAAACACCGGAACCATTCCCCAACTCAAATGGGACTTTCCTTATATGAATCTTATTCTCCGACCATTCCGGATCACCTCGTGATATCCGGATCCCATCCGAGACTCAACAACATTCGGTCTCTTTCATAATACCATAACTACTCAAACAACGTCGAATCCTTAAGTGTGTCTCCACGGTTCGTGAATTATGCGGACATGATCGAGACACTTCTCGAACAATAACCAACAGAGGAATCTGGAAATTCATATGGCTCCACATATTTCTACGATTACTTTGATCGAATGAACCACTTACATACGATACCAATTTCCCTTTGTCTCACGATATGTTACTTATCCGAGGTTATGATCGTCGGTATCTCGCATACCTAGTTCATCCTCCATCGATAAGTACTCTTTTCTCCTGTGATATGTGATCCCTTGTGACCAAGTCACATGCTTGCAAGCTAATTGGATGACATTTCACCGAGAGGGCCCAGAGAATATCTATCCGTCATGTGGATGGACAAATCCCATTCTTGATCCATGTGTTTCAACCAATACTTTCCGAACACTCAATGCCACCTTTATAGCCACCGTTACGGTGTGGTGTTTGATGACATCAAAGCATCCATCCAGAAAGGTGATATGCATGATCTCATGGTCGAAGGAATTAGGTTACTATGTATCAGAAAGCATATAGCAATTGAACTATTGAAATGACTTGATCTTTATGCTACGCTTATCTATAGGAGTATGTCCACCATATCATTCTCCTAATGATATGATCTTGTTGTTGATAACATCTCAATGTTCATGATAGGGAAACCACAATCATCAATCAACCAACAAGCTAGTGAAGTATAGAGGCTATACTAGGGACTTTAAATTAAGTTTACAAATCACACAAGTATTAATGGTTTCCTTGTTAATACTATTATAGCATGAATGTAAACATTTATCATAAACACAAAGATATATAATAATAACTACATTTATTATTGCCTCTAGGGCATATCTCCAACAGTCTCCCACTTGCACTAGAGTCATCTAATCTAGATTACATGGTAATATACCGAACACCCATGGCAGTTTGGTGTTGGTCATGTTTTGCCCTCGGAGAGGTTTAGTCAACGGATCCGCCACATTCAGATCTGTGTACTTTGCAAATCTTTATATCCCCATCCTGGATATGTTCTCGAATAGCGGAAACGCAGCTTGATATGCTTCACTTCTTGTGTGACCTTGGTTCTTGCATTGGCTATGGCGCCCATGTTATCACAAGAGATAGACATTGGGTCCAGCACTTGGAACCACACCCAGCTCAGAATGAACTCTTTCATCCATATCGCTTCTTGTGAAGCCTCCGGCAGCCATGTATTCGATTCAGTTGAAGATCTCGCCACAACGCTTTGCTTTGCACTCCTCCAGCTAATGCTGCACCATTCAAAATAAATACGTATCCAGATTGTGATTTAGAATCATCCGGATCGGTGTTCCAACTAGCATCGGTGTAACCATTAACAACGAGCTGTTCATCACCTCCATAAGAAAGAACCATATCCTTAGTTCTTCTCAAGTACTTAAGGATGTTTTTGATCATGTCCAATGATCCACTCGATCACTTTGATATCTGCTAGTTAAACTAACAAAGATATGCGATGTCGGGTCTAGTACATAGCATGGCATACATTAGAGATCCTATGGCTGAGGCATAGGAGTCTTACTCATCCTTTCTCTATCTTACGCCGATGTCGGACTTTGAGTTTTACTCAAGGTCGACAAAACATGGGCAAGAACCCTTTCTTGCTATCTTCCATTCCAAACCTCTTTAGAACTTTGTCCAAATATGTACTTTGTGACAATGATATTTGGCGCTTCGATCTATCTCTATAAATCTTTATGCCTAATATGTAAGCTGCTTCGCCAATATCCATAATAGAAAAACTATTATTCAAATACTCATTGACAATATTAAGAAGGTCTACATAATACCCAATCAACAATATGTAATCCACATACAGTATTAAGAATGCTACTGAGCTCCCACTCACTTTCTTGTAAATACAAGCTTCTCTATAAGTTTGTATAAAACCAAAACTTTGATTACCTTATCAAAACGTTGATTCCAACTGGATGCTTGCTTCAATCCATAGATGGACCGTTGAAGTTTGCATACCTTGTTAGCATCTTTAGGATCGACAAAACCTTTGGGTTGTATCATATACAACTCTTCATCAATGTCTCCATTGAGGAATGCTTTTGACATCCATCTGCCATATCTCATAATCTTAATATGCAGCGATTGCTAACATAATCCTCAAAGACTTTAGCTTCGCTACCGGTGAGATAGTCTCATCGTAGTCTTCTCCTTGATTTTGTCGAAACCCTTTTGCGACAAGTCGAGCTTTATAGACAGTAACATTACCATCAACATCTTTCTTCTTGAAAATCCATTTGTTCTCGACAGCCTTTCGCCATCTGGTAAGTCCACCAAAGTCCACACTTGGTTTTCGTACATGGATCCAATCTCGGATTTCATGGCTTCTTGCCATTTATTGGAATCTGGGCTCATCATCGCCTCATATGTCTCGGGTCATCGGTGTTGTCTACCAACATGACACTCATAACAGGATCATACCAATCTGGAGTGGTACGAGTTCTCGTTGACCTCCGAGGCTCTGTAGCAACTTCAACCGAAGTTTCATGATCATCATCATTAGCTTCCTCTCTTATTGGTGCAGGCGCCACAGGAACTTCTTCCAGTGCTGCGCTACTCGCAATTTCGAGAGAAGGTTCGACAACCTCGTCGAGTTCTACTTTCCTTCCAGTCACTTCTTTCGAGAGAAATTCCTTCTCTAGAAAGGATCCATTCTTAGCAACGAAGATTTTGCCTTCGGATCTATGATAGAAGGTATACCCAATAGTTTCCTTCGGGTATCCTATGAAGACGCATTTTTCCACTTTGGGTTCAAGCTTGTCCGGCTGTAACTTCTTTACATAGGCTTCGCAACCCCAAACTTTAAGGAACGACAATTTAGGTTTCTTCCCAAACCATAATTCATACGGTGTCGTTTCAACGGATTTAGACGGTGCCCTATTTAAAGTGAATGCGGCTGTTTCTAATGCATAACCCCAAAATGATAGTGGTAAATCTGTAAGTGACATCATAGAACGAACCATATCTAAGAGAGTTCGATTACGACGTTCAGACACACCATTACGCTGTGGTGTTCCAGCGGTGTCAATCATGTAAAGTATTCCACATTTCTTTAAATGCTCGCCAAACTCGTAACTTAGATATTCACCTCCACGATCAGAACGTAGAAATTTAATCTTCTTGTTACGTTGATTCTCTACCTCACTTTGAAACTCCTTAAACTTCTCGAAAGTTTCGGACTTATGTTTCATGAAATAGATATACCCATATCTACTCAAGTCATCCGTGAAGGTAAGAACATAACGATAACCACCGCGCGATGCTACACTCATTGGACCACACACATCGGTATGTATGATTTCCAATAAGTCCGTAGCTCGCTCCATCATACCAGAAAATGGAGTCTTAGTCATTTTACCCATCAGACATGCTTCGCATCTTTCAAGTGATTCAAAATCAAGTGATTCAAGAAGTCCATCGGAATGGAGTTTCTTCATACGCTTCACTCCAATGTGACCAAGACGACAGTGCCACATATAGGTCGAATTATCGCTTGATTTCAAACGTTTAGCCTCAATGTTGTTGATATGTGTATTTCCACTATCGAGATTCAATATGAATAGACCATCTATCAAAGGTGCATGTGCATAAAACATTTTACTCATATAAATCGAACAACCATTATTCTCGGATTTAAACAAGTAACCATCTCGCAATAAACAAGATCCTTGATATAATGTTCATGCTTAACGCAGGCACCAAATAACAATTATTTAAGTATAAAACTAATCCCGATGGTAGATGTAGAGGTAGCGTGCCGACCGCGATCACATCAACCTTTGATCCGTTTCCTACGCGCATCGTCACCTCGTTCTTCACTAGCTTCCGTTTATTCTGCAGCTCCTGTTTCGAGTTACAAATATGAGCAACCGAACCAGTATCAAATACCTAGGCACTACTACGAATACTAGTGAGATACACACCAATAACATGTATATCAGATATACCTTTCTTCTTGATGTTGCCGTTCTTCAAATCCGCCAAGTACTTTGGGCAATTCCACTTCCAAAGGACCTTCTCCCTTGCAAAGAAAAGCACTCGGCCAGGCTTAGGTCCAGCCTTGGTCTTCTTCGTCATGGCGTGGCAGCTTTCTTACCACCCTTCTTGAAGTGTCCCTTCTGCTTAGACTTGCCTTTCTTGAATTTGGTGGTCTTATTGACCATCAACACTTGGTGCTCTTTCTTGATCTCCACTTCTGCAGATTTTAACATAGCAAATAGTTCGCAACTCTTTGTTCATGTTCGCATGTTGTAGTTCATCACAAAGTTCTTGTAACTTTGTGGTAGTGATTGGAGGATGCTGTAAACTCCCAAATTATTATGAATCACTATACCCAAACTTTGAAGTTTATTTGCGTGCCCAGTAATCTTAAGCACATGCTCACTGACGGAGCTACCCTCTTCCATCTTGCGTTAAAGAACTTTTCAAGCTTCATAACTTTCAATTGCCGCATGAGTCTCAAAGATTAATTTGAGATCCTCGACAATATCATATGGATCGACTCTTCAAACCTTTTTCAAGCTCCGATTCTAAACCATACAAGATAGCACACTGAACTATGGAGTACGATTCTTCCGGCGAGGTAAACATTCTTTACTTCATCGGTAGCATCAGCTGCAGTGGGTCACCTAGCGTGCATCCAGCACATAGGTCAAATTACCACCGTGAGGACAATCCTCAAATTGCGGAACCAATCCATGAAGTTGCTTCCATTGTTTTCAACTTTTCTTTCTCTAGGAACGCATTAAAATTGATGGTAGGCTGCCATTGATCTACAACATATTTGCAATAGTTTAGACTAAGTTTATGACAAATTGAGTTCAAATTAATTAATGAAATTAAACTAGGTGAACTCCCACTCAAAACAACATCCCTCACATTGTTTTAGTGATCACACGAACCAAATCCACTACATCAACACCGATCATCACGAGAGTTGATATAGTTTCAATGGCGAACAATCATCATGTTCATCATATCTACTATATGATTCATGCTTTACCTTTCGCCATCCGTGTTCCGAGGCCATGTCTGCATGCTAGGCTCGTCAAGATCAAACCTTAGCTACCGCATAAGCAAATCTGGCTTGCTTACGTTGTATTCACCCGGAATCAAAGACACCCGATCATCACGTGGTGCTCAAGCAGCAAGCTTTGGCAACGGTGCATACTAAGGGTGAACACTTTAGAACTTGAAATTTATGTATTAGGGATCATCTTATAATGCTACCGCTGTCTACTAAGCAATACAAGATGCATAAAGGATTAACATCACATGCAATTCATAATATGTGATATGATATGGCCTTTCTTCTTTGTGCTTCCGATCTCCATCTTCAAGCACCTAATATGATCTCCATCATCACCGCATAGCATCAAGGTCAATGACGCTTCTTCATGGTTGTCGCCCACCAGCTTCAACTATTACAACTATTTTGAATAGACACGCAGGTCTTAATAGAAATTAAAGACAACCATATATTCTGCCGTTGCCAACTTACAATAAGGAACATTGCATACATCAAATATAATCACAATCATGGCCATATCACATCACTGCACACCCCTGCAAAACAAAGTTAGACGCCTCTACTTTCTTTGCATATTTTACGTGGTTTGGGGCTTTCAATAAGTGTCGTTCTAACTTACGAACAAGAACCACAACATTGATACTAGCATTGTTGATCACCCGTTGTAAATTGGATCTTTACTATGCTAGGAGAAACAGCACCAAAGCCACTTATGCAATACAAGTTGCATGTTAAGCGTGGAGCAAGTCTCATGAACGATGTCATGTAAGGTTAGCCCGGGCCGCTTCATCCCAACATACCGCAAGATGCAAAGTACACAAAAAGCAATCTACAATAAAAGCATCAACGCCCATAATGACCATTGTGTTCTACTCGTGCAACAGATCTACATATAGACACGGCTCTGATACCACTGTAGGGGTTCGTAGCATGGAAAACAAAAATTTTCTATCGCATACAAACAAACAAGCCAAGATCTATCTACTAGATTGCAGCAACGAGTCGATGGAATAACTCACCCTCGAAGATTCCAAAGTGTTTAACGAGAGCAGATTCTCGTGGGTGATGTAGTCGCATTCTTCCGATCTCAAGATCGCAGACGATCCTTCCGCGCCACGTTCCCAAGCAGCGCTCCGCAATCGGTCACACGTTCGAAATTGACGAAGACCTTCCTCTCCTTGTTCCAAGAAAATGGAGGTTGTAGCACTTCCTCGTGATTCCGCAGACAATGGCGTGGTACCGGAGGTAGAGGGAAATCTGAGGGCTTCGCCTTAAGCCAAAAGTAGTATGGTGGAGCTTATGAGAGAGGCTATTAGTGGTCTAGTAATTAGACACACCAATTAGAAGGCTCTAAACCAATTAGAAGGCTCTAAACCGAAATAGCTCTAAACCGGGGTCTAGATCTAGGGTTTAGTTTAGAGGATAGGAAACTTGTGTGTCTAGGAGGGGAGCCCTGCCCCTCCTTATATAGGTGGGAGGGCTGGCCGGCCAAGGGGAGGAGTTCCTCCCCAACTCGGCCTAGGGAGGTGCGCCGGCCAAGGGAGGAATTCTCCAACTCGGCCTCCACCAATCCTCCTCTTTTCCCACTTCCCAAAATTGTCGTTTGACTTTCAAACTGGCCGTTTGACTTTTCAATTTAGGATTTAAATAAACCCTTTATTTTGGACAGCAAGAACACCTAGTACATGATGCAATCATTCCAATATGTAATGACACATTCATGTACCCTTCCCCTTCCGGAGTGCCGGACATTCCGGGACCTTCTAGAATGTTCCCGATGAAAACACCGGAACCATTCCCCAACTCCGAAATGGGACTTTCCTTATATGAATCTTATTCTCCGGACCATTCCGGATCACCTCGTGATATCCCGGATCCCATCCGAGACTCCGAACAACATTCGGTCTCTTTCTCATAATACCATAACTACTCAAACAACGTCGAATCCTTATGTGTCTCCCTACGGTTCGTGAATTATGCGGACATGATCGAGACACTTCTTCGAACAATAACCAACAGAGGAATCTGGAAATTCATATGGCTCCCACATATTTCTACGATTACTTTGCGATCGAATGAACCACTTACATACGATACCAATTTCCCTTTGTCTCACGATATGTTACTTATCCGAGGTTATGATCGGTATCTCTGCATACCTAGTTCATCCTCACATCGATAAGTACTCTTTTCTCGCTCCTGATATGTGATCCCTTGTGACCAAGTCACATGCTTGCAAGCTAATTGGATGACATTTCACCGAGAGGGCCCAGAGAATATCTATCCGTCATGTGGATGGACAAATCCCATTCTTGATCCATGTGTTTCAACCAATACTTTCTGAACACTCAATGCCACCTTTATAGCCACCCTGTTACGGTGTGGTGTTTGATGACATCAAAGCATCCATCCAGTAAAGGTGATATGCATGATCTCATGGTCGAAGGAATTAGGTTACTATGTATCAGAAAGCATATAGCAATTGAACTATTGAAATGACTTGATCTTTATGCTACGCTTATCTATAGGAGTATGTCCACCATATCATTCTCCTAATGATATGATCTTGTTGTTGATAACATCTCAATGTTCATGATAGGGAAACCACAATCATCAATCAACCAACAAGCTAGTGAAGTATAGAGGCTATACTAGGGACTTTAAATTAAGTTTACAAATCACACAAGTATTAATGGTTTCCTTGTTAATACTATTATAGCATGAATGTAAACATTTATCATAAACACAAAGATATATAATAATAACTACATTTATTATTGCCTCTAGGGCATATCTCCAACATGTTTTGATTCAAACCTTCTGACCCTAAACACCAAGTTTTGTGAATTAACAACTTATTTGGTGAACAATATAAAATTATTGCTTTGCTAAAAGCATTTTCCACCCCATGAAATAATGATTTGAATTAAGAAATGGTTTATAGATAAAACCCTTTTGCAAATGGTTTTACCACTTTAGTAAATGACCACTTTGAACTTTATAATGTTTAGTGCCTAGTAGAAACCACCTTTGCAAATAAAACTATATTTTACATGCTTGCATGCATGACCTTGTTTCTATTATTTTATGTGTGATGAATTGTTTGAATATTGGTTGGAATGCTAGTTGAATCTATGTTTGCTTGATTGATTTGTAGTGAAGTTAGAAGAGTGTGATATTAGCAAGATCAAGAAGTGAACCAACATTCTCTACCAAAAGGCAAGTGACACTATCATCCAAGTCCTATTATTTTCATTACACTTAGTGGATTTTTGAAACCTGCATGATAATGATTTCTATATTTTAGGCTATGCTAAATCCTAATAGGATACCATTATATCTACCTTAGTGGAAACATTGTAGTTGTAGTATGCTTAGCCCTGCTATATATTGGGATGGGATACATGATATGATTATATGAAGAGTTGAAAAGACATATGTTTTATATAATAAAACAAGTAATCAATGAACCACCTGGGTGGAAAAGGATACTCAAGCTTTTGGACAAGGTGGCAACAAAAGGAAACATGTTTATATGGCTATCTCTTTTTGTATGTGCACTAGAATGAAACCACCCAGGGACTTAGAGATTGAACATGTTTCTCGTACAGTGGCTTCCGTGTACAGTCACATGCTAAATGGGCTCTGGCTTAGTCAACTACATAGTGGAAGACCCATGCATTGGCATCTTCAGGTTAACTAGATTTGTGCTAGGGAACTTGAAACCCTACATTGGTGCCTGGAAGACAAGCTAGCATTGTGTATTGGGAGGACTCCTATGGAAAGACTTTGTCACATTCTCAATCTGCCAGTACTCCATCTTGGTGAGTACTTATCCAGTGACCCTTTGGTGGCATCAAGATGAGATTGTGTCATGTGGGTAAAGTGTACAACTTCTTCAGAAGATCAAATTCTAAGTACTTAGCCGTGTCCCTTGCCATGCATAACTCGAGCAACTAAGGCCTGAAGCTATGGAAGATCTCGACATTCCAATTTCTCAAAGTAAAACTTGATGGTGACAACAAGGGGTTTGAAGCACTTGGAGTTTTCCAAGGAGTTCAGAAAGATTTTCAAAAGAGCAAAACTATTTTTAAAAGATAGGACAAAACTATATTGCTTTCTGCAAATGAGCCTAAACCCTACTTAGCCAAATATGCATGTAATGATAGGATCCACTTATTTCTACATAGTAGTGAAACTTGCCAATACAATTCAAATGTATTGACCCTTGTGGATGTAACTTATTATGTTGCAGGTTTGTTTGATGTTAGTGAAGTGTGTTAAATAGGATTACAACTCTACAACCAACATGACTGCCTGTGGCACTTTGAAGATGAAGGACTCCATGCTATAGTTATTTCTGCTGCATTGTAATGAGATAGCCAAATGAGCTATGTAAGATGTAATGAATTATTTTTATTCCTGGTTATAAAGTTGTATTATGACCTTTGTTTCTTGATATTACATCTTAACTGTGGATTCTAGCTATTGATCCAGGGGCTAGCATTGTAAACACATGAATCTCTACCTTATCAGGTTGGGACCTCTACAAAAACATTGATGGTTGATGGAGAGGCATTGGCGATGACGATGGCGATGACCCTCTCCAAATTACCGTCCCGGCAGGGTGCCAGAATAGAGTTTCAGGATCCGAAATTGCGGCTTCTGGTGGTGGCGGTGCAGCGGAACTCTTTTTGTAAAAACGTCGAACCCCCCTCGGTTTTTAGGTCAATGAGTAACTTATAGTCAAAGACGGAGCCCGAGGGGATGCCTGGGGTGGACGCATCCCCCTAGGCGCGGGCTGGGCCCACCTGCGCCGGGCAGGGGTGTGGGCCCCCCAGGACTCCACTCCGTCTCGTCTTCTGGCTCCGTGGAACTTCTGGTGAAATAGGATTTTTTGGCATATTTTCCTGGATTTTTCCTTATAGTTGATTTTCTGCATAAAAACTAGACACCAAGGCAATTCTGCTGAAAACAGCATTAGTCCACGTTAGTTGTATCCAAATCACACAAGTTTAGAGGAGAAAAATAGAAAAAGTGTTCGGGAAAGTGGATACATTTTGGACATATCAACTCGCTCCAAGCTTAGCTTATTGCTTGTCCTCAAGCAATTCAGTTCAAAACTGAGTGCGATAAAAGAACTTTCACGAACACATTTGGTTCATATGATGTATATATTCTTAGCACAGGAGTAGATACTTAAACCATTCATAATAAGAAGTATGCAACTAAGTCGACTCAATATTCATTGCAAGATATGAAGAGAGACCAACTCAATAATAATAAGTAGCATGAAACATAAACATAAGCAACATTGCAATGCTCATAATAAGGTATGGTAGAGTGGTATCTCGCTTGCCTTTGTTTGTAGAGCACAATATAAATTTCAAGGCACCTCTGAAGTTCACATGAAGACTAGAAGTAAAAATATCAGAGATACAAGCATCAAAGTCATGACATAATTAACAAAGTTTTTGGTACAAACACAAGAATGACAATTATTCTCTCAAGAGGGTGCTCATAGAATAAATGGTGACTCAACAAGGAAGTGAAAAGGTTTTGAAAAGTTTGAAAGGCTTCCAAATGCTGAAAGGAAGGTACTCACTAGATTTGAGCTCTCATTGCCCTATCATAGGCATCTTCATATGGTTCAGGTGAAAAAGTGAGGTCCAGTATGAGTTATATGCTTGATAGACCATAAACTGGAAATCCCAATTCCCTTGAGTACGAGGGCCTCTCTGCATTCTACTCAACTTTGGTTACCTGCAAGTTCTTGTCATTGTACATACATGCTTATCATAGAGAAACGCCAATGGGGTACCCCTTGCACATGATACAAGAGCTATCCCGTGATCAAAATGACAAGGCAAGCAGACAATGAGCATCTCAACGATCTTTTTATTTACTATGTGCATAGCTTTTTATTGAGGATGCTTCACAGAATGCTCATTATGGTGAATGGGTGATGCTACAAGTTTCCACCATGAAGGCTAGCATAGCTTTTCATTGAGGATGCTTAGGCTAGCGGCCTAGGCGTTTCTCTAACACATATATATACTCCATGAACTCACAAGCTCCCCTTTTATTTCACACTGATGACAACCGCAAACAAAAGAGCATAGTATCAACTTGATATGTATCCATAAGTGTTGAAACCGTTCCCCGTGACAGCACGATTCTGCTAACTCCCAGCCTATAATTTGCAAGCATATAACTTTCATGGACGGGTCACAATGGTTCAGGATTATTAAGTGCAAGGAATAAAGTGTGCCATCAAGTTTGTGAGAGCTTTACTAACTAACTTTCTCAAAACAGACAAACATTTTATTTGGAAGAAAACAAGGCATATAGAATATGCACTGAAATATAAAATGATGCTAATAGGTAGGTATGGTGGACACTGTTGGCAATATTGGTTTTGGGGAGTTGAGAGCAGAAGTAGAGCTCATACTCAGTGCAAGTGAAGACTAGCAATAGAGAGGGAGCAACAAACAAGAGAGCAATAACTGTCATAATCATGCTTGCAACAAAACAGAACTAACTACGGCATGAAAGTGATACAAGAACTCTGAGGCAAAATAAATCATTGAGGCTTACTGACTATTGTTTAGTCATATGAATGCGTGAGCATGTGCCAAGTCGATTCACATGAAACTTCTAGAGGAGGATACCACAATATCATACCAAAATATGATTAAAAAATGCAAGCAAACATTCATATGACACGCTACAAACTACTAGCAAGATGGAGCTAATCATAGACAAGCAAGAACTACTAAGCATCCATCAGTAACATACACCTTACATGAACAGACTAAGCATGCTCACCATGATGAGTATATGTACAAAAATGAAAACAAATAGAGTTCGTTACCAGCCTCTTACCACTCCTCAAGTTGTCTTAATCTTCATTATTTCCCTTCACTTGTGTGACTTGAAAACTAACATGAAACCAAAATCCACTGAGGACGGCTGAACCCTGCAAAAAACTCACAAAACCAAAGAATAACAAGAAATATTTTTGGTGTTTTTCATTTTTCAAAGCAAGCAAACAAAGCAAAAATAAACACAACATAATCTTTTTTGGATTTTTTCTTTAAGGCAAACCAAAGCTAAAAAGGAAAGAAACAAACCAAGCGATAAAATGAAAATATTTTTGGTATTTTTGTGTTTTAAGAAAGTAGAAACAAAAAACCAAAAATAAAGCGAAACAATGAATATACAAAGAACCGACCGAACATGATATATAGATGAGTGTGATGTCGGTATACCTCCCCCCAAGCTTAGGCTTTTGGCCTAAGTGGGGCTCAACTCGATGGTGCCCAAGAAGGTGCAGCTTGTCATCCATCTCCTCCTTGGAGCGTGACAAAGGTCCCTAGGAAATACTGAACAAAGTGGTTTGGGGGAGAGGGATCTCTCTCTCTTCCCCGTCAATAAACAACATTCTATAAATCAAGCTCTCAAGGGTAGAGCCAGTAGTGACAAAGTGATGTGCCTTCATGGCAGCAAGATCAAGCCTCTGAGGAGCCAAAACTGTATCATTTGGATCAACAACAAGGTCCAATGCAGCAACAACACGTGCAACAATAATTCCCCCATAAATGGGTCCCTTAGCAGCTAAGCGACGAGCAATGAGAGAACCAAGATTGTACTTAGTTTCATTGTTGAGCGCAGCAGCTATGAATGCCAAATGATAGTTGTAAATATTACTAGTGTTCTCCCTACAAGAACACTAGTGGCAAGATAGTAATCAAAGTACCTGATGGCTGGGGGTTGAATATTTCTTATATTTCCCCGTTGGGATCTACGGTCATCATCATTAGTTATCCCGCGGTAGAGCTCCAACAAATCAGCGGGTTGAGATGGAATGTTCGTTGATGACCCAGCTGTACCAAGTCCCAGGGCCTCACAAAATTTCTTCAATGTCATGTTGTAAGTCCTGCCATAAATTTTGAAAGACACATCCGGCTTGAACAAGCTGTTAGTAAAAGAAAAGCTCTCCACAAATGTTTTAGTGAGCGTAGCATATTGCACGCTCTCATCCTGCATAAATCTTGTTAGTCTAGCCCTCTGAATGAAGGTCATAAAATCATCAAGAATCCCAGCAGCCCGCAAAAACGTTAGGCAAGGAAAGGTGGAAGGGTGAGCATCCCACTCATCTCCCTCGTCGCCAAATCGCGGTGTAATGATATCCTCATTGTATGAGGGCCTAGCTCGGGAGGATGATCTTGAAGGCCTTGCCCTTCTATGTGCCTCACTCTCAAATATTTCACCAAATGTGTGGTTGTCCATGACATCTTTTTTTCTGAAATTTTTAGACAAACATCAAACCAAGTGATTTCCAAGTTGATAAATGATGAGAAACTACTATAGGAACTTGCTAGAGATCTACACATGCATCAAAATGAAATCTCTAAGCATAGAACAAGCATGCAAGCTCACACAACCTGTCACCTATAGCAGAAAAACACTCAAGATACAATCTACCAATCACAAATCTAATTGGACAAGCGGAGGAGGCACATACCAAGGAGCAATCCCTCCAAAAATCAATAACAAAGATGGGATGAGCAAGGAGATCGAAAATCGCGAGCAAGAATAGCAGGAACTCAAGATTGAGAAAGTTTTCCGGTGTTTTTCGGGAGAGAGAAAGAAGATGACTGGGAGGAGGCACCTTGGAGGGCCCCAGGTGGGCCACGCCCCATCCAAGCGCCACTTATGGTGTGCCCGCGCCCAGTAGGGGTGTGGTGGCCTACGGTGGCCCCTTGGGTCACTCTAGGTGTCCCTCTGCCCCTTTTTTCGAGGAAAAATTTATTTTGAATTTTCTGAGATTTTTCAGGAAACTTTATTTTTGGCCAATTTTCAGGGTATGAAAATTGATTTTCTCGCAGAAACAGTTTATTTAGAAGAAGCAAAAACAAACCAAAAACCAAACTACAGAAGTTCTAAGACACTCTAACAAGCAAACCACTAGCAAAACCAAAGCTAACAAGAGAAAAACAAAGACTAAGAAGGATAAAAGTAAAAGAAAGCAAGTATAAACACAGTGAAAACATTATTTTGTTCATAAAAATCCTTTTGTTAACATGGTTGATCAAGTCTTGTTACGAAAACAATCTTATATGAAACAAAACTTTGCATTCCAGAAGGTGATTATGTTACCTCATATTTGATAGGAATGGTCCCAATCATAATAGATTCAAAATTTTCTTGTGGAATGGGACAATATATTTCTCCAACCTTGATGCCCTCAATATTTTCAATGGAATTCAGGCAATAGCTTCTAGAAACCTTCTTGCGGAAATAAACAGTATGCTCTTTGTCATTAGTATTGAATGTTACTTTTCCTTGATTACAATTAATGACAGCACCTGCAGTATTAAGAAAAGGTCTCCCAAGAATAATGGACATATTATCATCTTCAGGCATCTCAAGCACAACAAAATCAGTCAAAACCAAGCAATTATGAGCTACTTGAACATGAACATCCTCACATATACCAACTAGAATAGTTGTTGACTTATCAACTATTTGCAAAGATATATCAGTTGGTATCAACTTTTCTAGCTAGAGTCTCTCAGCTATTCTCAATTAAGTTTCTTCCTTCTTTACTTTCTTTCAGTTTTCACTACTGCAGGATCTTCTTTGTTCAAATCCTTTAAGTCTCAACTATTTTATGTTTCTTTTACTTCTTTCGAGATACCATCTTGAGAACCTTCCCACTCCTAAAGTTTTCCACACACATTTCATCCTCATTTCTTTCAGGTGTTCTTTCACATTTTGCACAACTTCATCTGTTCATTTCTAGAACCATTTTAAAGTGTTTCACTCCATTTCAATGGATCATTTCAGTTCTTTCCACAATTTCTTTTCTCTCATTTATAGCTCAAGAGCATTTTCAATAAATATCTATCTTATTTATTCAAACTTCCTATGTTTCAATAAATTTCAAGAAACTCAAATTCGCTTGCCATTGAGTTTACTGATGAATTTATTGAAGAGTGCCAAAACACACATGGTGCTAGTGCTATCAAGAGTCTCCTTGAGAGACGTACCATTATTCCTAAACTTTCCTCATGATCCTAAGTTTGCCACCTCTTCCATATATATTAAAGATAAATATTATGATTTCTCTCGTGATTTATCCTATTTAGGCATTTTTGACAAAGAACCATTTTGTGAGACTGAAAATAAGAGTGTTGTAGCTCATATGAATGCGCTTTCTACTATGAGGGCTTTATTCTCTGATTATTTTAAGATGCGCAAGTACTTTGTTACTAAGATCTTCCGTTTTTCACTAAAAGGAGAAGCTAAGGCTTGGTTTAATAGATTACCTCCTGGTTCCATTGATAGCCCTGGTTGCTTGATTGCTTCTTTCTTCCAGAAATATTTTCGTCCTAGTGATAGACATGCTTCTTTGCAGAAACTTTTTAATTTTAAACAGGGAGAAGAAGAGAAATTTCCTGAGCCATGGACAAGGTTTGTGCCTTGATTCATGCACATCCTGGATATCCATTACCTAAAAATGAGCTTCTTGATATTTATTATAATGGACTAACTGATGATTCTAGGACATACCTAGATGGCTTTGCTGATTGTGTTTTCAGGAAAAGAACTCCTACAGATGCTGAAGAATTAATGGCTAAAATAAGCAAGAATTATGATGATTGGACTTCAACTGAGCTAAATATACCTGAGCCTATTACTCCTGAACCAGTTGTGCCTGAACCAGTTCCAATACCAACACCAAAGAAGAGAGGAGCAATTGCATTAAATGATGAAGTGATGAAGGAAACTAATAAATGTCTAAAGGAGAAATGTATTAGAGGTAAAAATGTCAAAAATCTACCTCCTATAGAAGAATTATGTAAGCCAATTCCCCACTCATCTACTATTGAGGTACACTCTCTCCAATTTGATGAAGGTGATATTCCCTATGGTAAGCCTCCTGATCAATGTCTAGAGGAATTTGACACATTTATTGTTAAACACGGTAATTTTAATAAACAAGTTCAGAATCATTTATTGGAAAACTCTAGCGCTATTAATGAGTTGAAAGATATTGTGGAAAGAACTGCTAATGATATTAAAATTCTTTTTAAACACTTTCAAATGGTTCAAACCCGAATTGATCAACTTGCTAAGGTACAAAAAGATATGCTAGTTAATGCCTCATGAGATAAACATTCTTATGGAATTAGAACTAGGAGTGGTATAGCTACTCAAGATCCTTTATATCCTGAAGGACACCCTAAAAGAATTGAGCAGGATTCTCAACAAGGTGAAAGTAGCGGTAGTCCTTGTAAGAGAAAGAAAAAGAAATATAACATAGTTGAGGAACCACTTGAACCTGCTGTAGATCCTAATAGTATATCTGTCTCTGATGTTGAAACTGAGAGTGGTAATGATAAAAATGATGCTCCTGATAAGGAGGAAGTTGAGGAAGAACCTGAGTAGCACACTAAGAACACTAGGTACACTAAGGAAGATTTTATTGCTAAAAAACATTGTAGTGAGAGAGAACCTTGGGTGCAGAAACCTATGCCTTTTACAAATAAGAAACACACATCAACGGAGGAAGAACACTACAACAAGTTTTGTGAGTGGATTAAACCATTATTTTGCAAATTCCTTTGACTGATGCTATTAAGTTGCCTACTTATTCAAAGTATATGAAGGATATTGTCTCTAATAAAAGGAAGATTCCTAATAAGGAAATTTCTACTCTACTTGCTAATTATTCCTTCAATGGTAAGGTTCCAAAGAAACTTGGTGATCCAGGTATACCAACTATTCCTTGCTCTATTAAGAACAATTATGTTAGAACTGCTTTATGTGATTTGGGAGTTGGAGTTAGTGTTATGCCTTTTTGTAGATATCCCAACCTGATAAGGTGGAGATCCCTGTGTTTACAGTGCTAGTCCCTGGATCGAATAGCTAGCACCCACAGTTTAAGATGTAATATCAAGAAACAAAGGTCATATTATGTAACATCCCAGATTTTATATTAGGATGTTATTAGTTCCATGCATCATCCTTGCATCATTGCATTCCACAAATGAATTTTTACAACAAAATCCTAAACACCTAAACCTATCAAAACCCTAATAGAGATTTCCATTTGTAAGCATTTTTGTTTTAGTCAACTTGACCCTTCTAAAAGCTATGTAAAAAATTTAAACTATGGTCCTAAGATGACCACCTTCCTTTTACAAATTTAGAAGTTGGTTTCAACTTTTTTGGACTTCATTTGCAAAAGTTATTTAGGCTTTACTAAACCAGAAATTGAAGAAAATGTTAAGGAAAAAAAAAGGGGCAACCTAACCTAACTGGGCCGATCGACCATTTCACTCTGCAAGGGCAGCTACCTGCACCAGCCCACTTCCCCCTCCGCCACCGACACCCGGACCCCACCTGTCACCCTCCCCCTTTCCTCTCCGACGAGAACCGAGTCTGCGCCGGCCACGCTTCTCCCCGCCTCCGTGTCCAGCCAGGACTCCCCCTAGGCTGCATATAAAGACCAGCCGCGCGCCTCTCCTCCGTTCCCCAAAACCCTCAGAACCCTAGCCCCCCTCCGATTCCGCGGGCTCAAACCGCCGCTGCCCTCGGTAAGCCGACGAAGTCGACAACAGGGGAACCCCCTCCCCCTGATTTCTTCCCTAGCTTGAACCTCTCGATCGACATCGTCTACTCACCGTTTTTCCCTCTGTATACTGCAGCGTACCACCGCAGATTGCTCGTCGGAGCTACGGAGAAGGAACAGCCGCCGCCACCGCTCGGGGAAGAGAAGCTCGAATCTGAGGCTACGGGCGGGACCGCGAGGAAGAGGTGATCATCCGCGACTCCTTCACCCTCACCAAGGAACGCCAACACCGACGCCGACCACCGTAGCGCCCAACCACCGCCAGTCGCCGCCGCCAGCCGGAGAGGTGAGCTCGTCCTTGCTCTTAGCCGTTAGATCCAGGCTCGACGGATAGGATTAGAAGGTCGAACGAAGGGGTACCGGCCAATACCGCGCTGCCGCGTGGCAAGTCGCTCCAGCACGCTGTGTCGCCGCCGCCTTGCCTAGTTGGACCAATCAGCATCTGACACTTGACGGGTCTCGAATTTAGGATTAGATCTGTTTTTAGATTTTGATTAAAAGTTGCGAAATTCGTATAAAATTAATTATTTGGCCAAATTTAGCTTATGATATACCGTTGGATTCATAATTTTATGTAGAACGCAGATCTGCAATAAAATTCTAACTTTACAGTAGGGTTTTCGGTGTGGAATTTAATCATTAGATTGGAGTATTTAATTCATAGAAAAATAATTAGAACTCCATTTTAGTCGATTCTTGTTGCGTTGACTTTGTTTCCGCAATACCTACTGGACAAAATTATAAAACATAGCTTAAGATCATTAGATCTAATTTGGGGCTAATTAGACGATTGGATCTCCTATTAATCCTATGAATTATATTCTGATCCAAATAGAATTAAACCTATGGGGAATCAAGCCTAGTAACACCCTTAACACTATAGCAACCCAATTATGCTACCTTTGTCGATTTAGAAAACCAATCTTGTATAAAATACCATGTTGCATGCATGCATGATTATCTCTGTGACTTATTTTAAGCAAGTTGTGATCAGATCTATGTTTGTGATTCGTTAGATTGTTTAGAGTGCGCTAAGGAGTGCTATTGTGTAGAGTGCTGCTCGGATCAAGGCAAGTTACACCACTTGTTCATAACTTTCGTCCCAGTTTTGGTTCTATGCATGTGATCTTCAAAATTCTGTAGTATGCATGTATAGGATGTTCTAGTAGAATTTCTTCCTTAGTATTATTTTGCAAGTGCGATGATTTTTGTAGTATGCCATGAGTAGCTCTATACTTAGAATTTTCCCTCCTAATAGGTTACCCCTGTTTTTGCTAAGTATTGCCTGCTATGCTACATATACAAAGTACCGTTGGGGGGTTCGAAAGACAAAGAATTTTTCTAAGTATAAAGGCTCTCTAGAGCAAACTTTCCTTCTCAAATCCACTTCAAAATAAAACTAAGTTTTCTTCTGGGCGGAATGGTTGTCGGGTCAACGAGTGAGATTTTGGTGGAGGACGGCCGCCCAGGAATCAAAGAAGTCTGCCATGTTTCAGAATTCAGAAGCTTCCAATGCAACCACAATACATTATGGGATCTGTCTTGGCCTAGCACTTAGTGGGAAACCTCACCTGGGTACCAATATTTGGAGGTTCTTGGCACGGTTGGATCCGGAAGGTAGAGGGGCTACTAAGGGAAAGCCTCGCCATGGTCTTGTCTGTAAAGGACTTGATCGTGGATTGTGGGTAAAGTGCACAAACTCTTGAGAGTATTGCAATCTGATCGATCAGCCGTGTTCACGGTAACAGAACAACAATGAGCGTCTGAAGGATGAAGCCTCTGAAGGATCTTCCTCTCTCTTTTCTAAAACAGAGTTTTAAAACCCCATGGCGTGAGTAATATCGCCAATGGGTGGGATTTTGGGAACTTGGTGTGTAATATCCAAGTGTCACTTGGTGCGTAATATCCAAGTGTTTGGTTGTTTGGACACTTGGTGCGTAATATCCTCGTGTGCCATTCGACCTTATTTTATCTAAGCAAGTGTTTACAAAGTAGGAAAATCTTCTCTTCTTCTCTCTACTTAAGAAAAACTAGCTTTGAGCGAATGAATTCTACAGCCTAAACTAGCCTAGCATGTAGAGATGGTCTTTTCTCTCCTTGGTGTAATTTGCCAATACATTCAAAGTATTGATCCAACTTGTTGGCTGCACGTCTTATGTGCAGAATCCGAAGATTGAAAGGTGCATAGGGATCGCGGGTCTACCCTCGACAAGACTGGGGCGTTGATGGACTCAAGCTGCTTTTATGTTTCCGCTGTTATTTGAGCTAGCTTAATGCTAAGCAAATTTGTAATAAATTCATACTCTGGATTCTCCGTGTAATAAATACTTTGTGTTTTACATGATATTTCATCGACTATGAGTGCTAGCTAATGATCCAGGGACTAGCATGTTAATCACAGGGACTTAGGATCCTCATCGATCTGAGGTCGCTACAGATGGTATCAGAGCACATCGTTGCCTGTAGGACGTGACCCTAGGATTGGAACCACCTCTAACTTATGTGCCTTACTTGCTTTTCTACTAAGTTATTTTCCGCATTTCTAGTATCTGCTCTCCTCTACTTGATTAAGTATCTAACTTTCATTCTTCTATCTTAAAGATGACAAGCTTCCTCTATGACACCGTCGCGGACATCGAGCCCCTTCGCTTTGGTGGATGACTCATGGACCTACTCACAAATTTGGACCTTCCCCTCCCAACAATACAGGGGAGCACAATGAAGAAACTCCACAAGGACGGATGTTGGGGAGTCAAGGTCATCCAGCCAGGAAAAGAGCGAGGCAAGAACCCGGCGGAAGACATAGCAATCCACATTGTTAGGGATTCCAAGGAGAAGGCCCTTAGCATCAGCTTGCAGCAACTCATTGGTCGCCTATGTGGACGTCATCATGAAGCTCTTCAAGGACACTGCGGCGGCCTGTTTGAGAGACGAGATGAGGAAGGAATTCCCATGGAGTTAACCTTTGAGGAAAGAATTTCTACCAAGCGCCGAAGGACCCAATATCAAGATTTGGAGTGCCACATCCATGACCTTGAAAAAGGTACCTTCCTTGAGATGTTGAAGAACGACGAGCTATAAGCCCTCATCAAGGAGAAGGAAGAAATGATCAAGCAGCAGGAGGAGGCAATGAAGCTCCAAGAGATAAAGTTCCAGGACCAGGAGAAGAAGTTCGCTAACCAAGAGAAGAGGGTGATAAATAAAAACAAGAGAATTAGGGAACTCAAACAGCAGATCGATGGAGCTGAAGTGCAAACTGAAGGCCTTTGCAAGATAATCAATGATGTGCGTGCTTCCAAGAGGGACTTGGCAAAGCAACTTGAAGCCGCAAAGAAGTCAAGTTTAGTGGAGGAGCTACAAAGCGAGAAGGAGGGACTTCAGGAGTAGCTGGAAGCCACTACCAAGAAGCTGCAGGATGAGATGAAGAACCTCCAAGAGAAGCTTGAGGCCACCACGAAGGAGATGGAGTTGTACAAGACAACTCTAGAGCAGGAAGGCTACTCGTTCGAGGATGAGGAAGAGGAAGGCGTGGAAGATGTGTAATAGTTGGACCATCTTTAATTCTATAGTAGAACATTATGCGCGATTGTAATAAATACCAAGACAAATCTGGTTTAGTTAAACTTGGTTGTTTTATGTGTTAAGTTGTGTTGTTATGTCTTGTGTGCCTTCTGTGCTTGGTGTGTTTTCATAAGGGTAGGAGTTTACTACTTAGTCTTTCTGTCTATTTCTTAACTATTCTCTTAAACCCCACAGATGCCGCCCAGACGTGCGAACTCCGAAACCCCTCCAGAAATAGCACAACTTTTGGCCACTCAGAACCAGCTGATCCAACTGCTCACTCAGAACATGCAAAACAACAACAACAACCCGCCACCACCACCACCTCCGCCACCACCTCAACAGGATCGCTTGACTCGGTTTTTGAGGTTGAACCCACCCACCTTCACTAGCAGCACTGAACCAATCATCACTGATGACTGGCTACGTACTATCAATAAGAAGCTAGACATCGTGCAGGCTGTCGGAGCCGACAGGGTACATTATGCCGCACACCAGCTTGAAGGACCTGCTGCAGAATGGTGGGATAACTACCAAGTCACCCACCTGGATATTGATGCTATCACTTGGGATCAGTTTGAGTTAGCTTTTTGCACTCATCATGTGGCTGCTGGTATCATGACTCTGAAAAGGCGCGAATTTCGCGACCTACACCAGCTGCACCGTTCTGTCACCGAGTATGGTGAGATTTTCAACAAGCTAGCCCATTATGCACACGACGATGTTTCCACTGATGCCAAGAGACAGGAGGAGTTCCTAAGAGGACTCAATGATGAGATATCCATTCAGCTTGTGGCTCAGAAATTTGACAACTTTTAGGAACTTCTGGACAGAGCCATTGTGGTTGAATCCAAAAGGAAGAGCATAGAAAACCGCAAGAGGAAGTCAAACCCTCACAAACACTCTGTTCCATACCAGAAGCAGTGCAATTCCTCACCACCACCTTATAACAATAATGGCCACAACCATAACGGTCATAACCATGGTGGCCACAAACACAATGGGCATAAAAAGCGCAATGGGAATGGCAGCAATGGAAAGGATCTCAGTGAGGTGACATGCTTTAAGTGCAACAGGACAGGGCACTATGCAACCTCTTGCCCCGAGAAGAAGAATGGCAATGGTAATGGGAATGGAAATGGACACAACCATGGCAATGGAAACAGGAAGAAGCCAAATCTGTTTGTCAAAGCCACGGTAAATCATGTTTCTATGGAGGATGCTTGTGATGCACTAGACTTTGTGATTGGTAAGTTCAAACTCAATTCTATTCCCGCAGTTGTTCTTTTTGATACTAGTGCATCGCATTCATTCATATCAAGGGTATTTGTGGATAGAGGCAAGATACCTACGGATACTATAAACTTTCCTCTAAGGGTAAGTTCTCCTGGGGGAGAAATAGTGGCAAACTCCGGTTGCCGGGGACTAGAACTAAGGATTGGGACACACATCTTTCCCACAAGTCTAGTAGTTCTAGAATCACAAGGATTAGACATAATCTTGGGCATGAATTGGATGACCGAATATGAAGGAGTCATAGATTGTGCAAAGAGGACTGTCACGCTCACAACACTGGAAGGGAAGAGAATTCGTATCAAGTCGAATTTTGCACTTAAGGAAGCCATGGTGAACTCTCTTAAGGGGTTTAGCTTGGAGGAGGTACCTATTGTAAAGGAATACCTAGATGTTTTCCCAGAGGAGCTACCCGGAATGCCACCCGATCGTGATATCGAGTTCCTCATTGACTTGATGCCAGGCACGGGGCCGATAGCTAAGAGACCATACAAGATGGATGTGGAAGAGTTAAAGGAACTCAAGAAACAGCTTAGGGAACAATTGGACAAGGGATTCATCCAACCCAGTGCGTCATCTTGGGGAGCGCCTGTCCTATTTGTGGAAAAGAAGGATAAAACCAAGAGATTGGTTGTGGACTAGCGCTCGTTGAAGGAAGTGATGATTAAGAATAAATATCCTCTGCCCAACATCAATGACTTGTTTGACCAGTTAAAGGGAGCAAGTGTGTTCTCAAAGATCGATCTGCGATCAGGCTATTTTCAGCTAAAGATTCGAGAACAGGATGTGCCCAAAACAGCATTCACCACAAGATACGGATTGTATGAGTACACCGTGATGTCTTTTGGTCTAACCAATGCCCCAGCATACTTCATGACCATGATGAACAAGGTGTTCATGGAATATTTGGACAAGTTTATCACGGTATTCATAGATGATATACTCATATACTCTAAAGATGAGAAGGAACATGAGAAACATCTGCGCCTTATTATGGAGAAACTAAGGGAACACAAGTTGTATGCCAAATTCAGCAAATGCGAATTCTGGTTGAAGGAAGTGGGATTCCTTGGTCATGTTGTGTCGGCAAAAGGAGTTGCCGTAGATCCTAGTAAGGTAGCTTCCGTGACGGAATGGGAGTCACCCAAGAATGTGGGGGATATTAGGAGTTTCTTGGGCCTCGCAGGATATTACCGGAGGTTCATTGAAAACTTTTCCAAAATAGCAAAACCCATGATGGAACTATTGAAGAAGGAAAAGAAGTTCCTATGGACCGAGGCATGTGAAGCAAGTTTTCAAGAGTTGAAGAAACGCCTTTGTGGCGCCGATCCTTGTCACTGATATCCAGAAGGATTTTCAAGTCTATTGTGACGCTTCTCGACAAGGACTTGGAAGTGTATTGATGCAGGATGGGAAAGTGGTATCCTATGCCTCCCGTCAACTTAAGAACCACGAACACAACTGCCCCACACATGATCTGGAACTTGCGTCTGTGGTCCATGCTCTCAAGGTATGGAGACACTACCTCATGGGCAAACATTGTGATGTGTTCACTGATCACAAGAGTTTGAAGTACATCTTCACCCAAAAGGAGTTGAATATGAGACAAAGAAGATGGCTTGAGCTAATTAAGGATTATGACTTGGATTTACATTACCATCCCGAAAAGGCAAACGTGATGGCTGATGCGTTAAGTCATAAGGTATATGTGAATGGACTTACCGCAGGGGAACTTCCAGAGGATTTATGCAAGCAATTCAAGGATCTCAGGCTAGAGGTAGTTCCGAAAGGACACGTAGCGTCTATGGAAATAGTATCCACCTTCCAAGAGAGAATCAAGGAAGCACAAAAGGGATATAAAGAGTTGGAAGAAATAAGTGTCAGGATAAGTGAAGGAAAGGCAAAAGAATTCCGTCTGGATGAACAAGGAACCCTTTGGTATGGGAAGCGTTTGTGCGTTCCCAATGACCCCGACATCAGGAAGTTGATTTTATAAGAAGCTCACGACTCACCCTACTCAATTCATCCAGGTAACACGAAGATGTACATGGATGTGAAGGATAGATTTTGGTGGAATAACCTAAAGAGAGATATTGCAGAATATATTTCTCTGTGTGATGTATGCAATAGAGTTAAAGCCGAGCATCAGAAACCGGCAGGACTACTTCAACCACTACCTATACCCGACTAGAAGTGGGACAAGGTAGGCATGGATTTCATCACGGGATTGCCCCGGACTCGTTCTGGATTTGATTCTATCTGGGTAGTGGTGGACCACTTTACCAAGGTGGCTCACTTCATTCCCGTAAAGACCACGTATACAAGTGCTAAGCTTGCTAAGATATAGATGTCAAGGATTGTAAGTCTGCATGGTGTTCCCAAGGGGATTGTGTCAGATAGAGGCACCCAGTTTACTTCAAAGTTTTGGCGACAACTACATGAGTCTCTTGGAACCAATCAGCATCTGACACTTGGCGGGTCTCGAATTTAGGATTAGATCTGTTTTTAGATTTTGATTAAAACTTGCGAAATTCGTATAAAATTAATTATTTGGCCAAATTTAGCTTATGATATACCGTTGGATTCATAATTTTATGTAGAACTCAGATCTGCAATAAAATTCTAACTTTACAGTAGGGTTTTCGGTGTGGAATTTAATCATTAGATTGGAGTATTTAATTCATACAAAAATAATTAGAACTCCGTTTTAGTCGATTCTTGTTGCGTTGACTTTGTTTCCGCAATACCTACTGGACAAAATTATAAAACTTAGCTTAAGATCATTAGATCTAATTTGGGGTTAATTAGACGATTGGATATCCTATTAAACCTATGACTTATATTGTGATCCAAATAGAATTAAACCTATGGGGAATCATGCCTAGTAACACCCTTAACACTATAGCAACCCAATTATGCTACCTTGGTCGATTCAGAAAACCAATCTTGCATAAAATACAATGTTGCATGCATGCATGATTATCTCTATGACTTATTTTAAGCAAGTTGTGATCAGATCTATGTTTGTGATTCATTAGATTGTTCGGAGTGCGCTAAGGAGTGCTATTGTGTAGAGTGCTACTCGGATCAAGGCAAGTTACACCACTTGTTCATAACTTTCGTCCCAGTTTTCGTTCTATGCATGTGATCTTCAAAATTCTGTAGTATGCATGTATAGGATGTTCTAGTAGAATTTCTTCCTTAGTATTATTTTGCAAGTGCGATGATTTTTGTAGTATGCCATGAGTAGCTCTATACTTAGAATTTTCCCACCTAATAGGTTACCCCTGTTTTTGCTAAGTATTGTCTGCTATGCTACATATACAAAGTACCGTTGGGGGGTTCGAAAGACAAAGAATTTTTCTAAGTATAAAGGATCTCTAGAGAAAACTTTCCTTCTCAAATCCACTTCAAAATAAAACTAAGTTTTCTTCTGGGAGGAATGGTTGTCGGGTCAACGAGTGAGATTTTGGTGGAGGACGGCCGCCCAGGAATCAAAGAAGTCTGCCATGTTTCAGAATTCAGAAGCTTCCAGTGCAACCACAATACATTATGGGCTCTGTCTTGGCCTAGTACTTAGTGGGAAACCTCACCTAGGTACCAACATTTGGAGGTTCTTGGCACGGTTGGATCCGGAATGTAGAGGGGCTACTAAGGGAAGGCCTTGCCATGGTATTGTCTGTAAAAGGACTTGATCGTGGATTGTGGGTAAAGTGCACAAACTCTTGAGAGTATTGCAATCTGATCGATCAGCCGTGTTCACGGTAACAGAACAACAATGAGCGTCTGAAGGATGAAGCCTCTGAAGGATCTTCCTCTCTCTTCTCTAAAACAGAGTTTTAAAACCCCATGGCGTGAGTAATATCGCCAATGGGTGGGATTTTGGGAACTTGGTGTGTAATATCCAAGTGTCACTTGGTTCGTAATATCCAAGTGTTTGGTTGTTTGGACACATGGTGCGTAATATCCTCGTGTGCCATTCGACCTTATTTTATCTAAGCAAGTGTTTACAAAGTAGGAAAATCTTCTCTTCTTCTCTCTACTTAAGAAAAACTAGCTTTGAGCAAATGAATTCTACAGCCTAAACTAGCCTAGCATGTAGAGATGGTCTTTTCTCTCCTTGGTGTAATTTGCCAATACATTCAAAGTATTGACCCAACTTGTTGGCTGCACGTCTTATGTGCAGAATCCGAAGATTGAAAGGTGCGTAGGGATCGCGGGTCTACACTCGACAAGCCTGGGGCGTTGATGGACTCAAGCTGCTTTTATGTTTCTGTTGTTATTTGAGCTATATTAATGCTAAGCAAATTTGCAATAAATTCATACTCTGGATTCTCCGTGTAATAAAGACTTTGTGTTTTACATGATATTTCATCGACTTTGAGTGCTAGCTATTGATCTAGGAACTAGCATGTTAATCACAGGGACTTAGGATCCTCATCGATCCGAGGTCGCTACATATTACAACTTATAACCAGGAATAAAATAATTCATTAGAACTTACATAGCTCATATGGCTATCTTATTACAAATCATCAGAAATAACTATATAGCATGGAGTCCTTCATCATCATGTGCCACAGGAAATCATGTTGGTTGTAGACTTGTAATCCCTACTCAATAACTTCACTAACATCAAACAAACCCACAACATAATAAGTTATAGCCACAAGGGTCAATACATTTGAATTGTATTGGCAAGTGATATCATATTGATATGGAGAATCTGTCATCTACATGAATATATGGCTAAGTGGAGTTTTGGATGGCATTTGCATAAAATAACTTTTCCCTATCCTTTGAAAATAGTTTTTCTCTTTTTCAAATGATTTCATCACACAATGGCACACTAGAGTCACACCAGGTGCTTCCCTTGTTCACCCAACAAATTTTAACTTAGAGAAATTGGGATGAGGAGATCCTTGATCATTTCAATGTCTTTGATGCTCCAAATGTCCATTACCGGGGACACAGCTAAGTACTTAGGTTTTACCCTCTCGAGAGGTGGTGCACTTTTCCCACAAGACTCGACATGCATCGAGACGAGACTTTTTAGAAACAATCCCTCAGATTAGCACAAACGCGTTCCACCTATCATCACTACCACCAACTGTCTGCCTGTCTGAGTTCTTTCAACCGATGTAGTCAAGGCAGAGCCCATATGCCATGTGGCTGCACTGGAAGCTTCTAAACACAAAACGTCTCAAATCTCTTTGTTCCTGGGTGGCCATCAACAAGTGAGTTACACCATAGTAAACCATAGAAATGGGCCCTGAGTAACCACTGAGCACAAAACAATCTTCCCATTCCACCCAGGTGATTCATTCACATAGTTGTTTTATTAATCAAAAACATAGTCATAGACTTTGTATAATATCATAGTATAAATATTCCACCCTTGAGTTCTAATATCTAGGCTAATCATACTAGCATAACTTGTCTCTTTGACTTAGGAAGATTCCTACCAAAATATTTTCTATGGGATCTACTATAGCATAGCAATATATAAAAATAGTCCTATAATGCATACTACAAAAATATCACTAATGCAATATTGAAAAGATAGGACTTTTGATGACCAAAGTATCACTTGCCTTTTTAGTAGAGAATCTAGGAACTTTCCTTGCTCTTGCAATTGTCACACTCTTCAAAGTTCACTACAATTCAATCAAGCAAAGCACACATTCAAAACTAGCACTCAACAAATCAACAAAACAAAACAATAAAAACAAAGCAAAGAATGCAAGCATGCAAAAGGTTGTTTTATAGGAAAAGTGGTTTCTAACAAGGTTCTAACCATTTCAAAACACCTACTGGTCATTTATAAAGGTGGAAAACCATTTAAAACCAAGTTAGTGAAAATAGGGTTTTTAAATAATTTTTTTGCTAGAAATGCTTTTATTCAAAGGAATAATTCATTGTGTTAACAAATATATTTTTGAGCTCAAAAGTTAGTGTTTATGGTTAGAGGGTTCAAAACAAATCCATTTGCAAAAGGTTTCACTCAAAAATCATTTTTATAACAATTTTATACTCAAAATATTCCTACAAATTTTTCTGCAAAAACACCGTGTTCGTAGGCGTAGTTGCAAAGTATACCTTGTTCTGAGTCCATTATTATAATATTTGTAATTTTTGGACATACAGATCAAAAGTTATGATTTTGCAAGTTTAAACATCTAAATTCATTTTCTAGAATTTGTCTGAACTGAACTGGCCACGTGGCGTATTTCTACTGGTTGGTACCGCTTCAGCAGGATCAGCCTCATGGGCCATTAGATCAAGTGGATCTGGGCGGCTCAGATCGACAGATACCGATTCACCTAAATGATCTAACTCAACCACTCGATCTGCATCCAACGGCGCAGGGCGCATTGACCAGAGATGGGTGGCGCTGGCGACGGTGCGCGGCGGCGGCGCGTCGGGTGGTGGCGTTCCAGCAAAACTAGGAGGCAAGGAAGGGAATGGAGTGGCTCACCAGGTTCGCGGGGACGTGAAGATGCTCAACGTGTTCGTGGGTCGCGAAGGGGCGCACGAGGTTGACCGGAATCGCTCGCCGGAGCTAGCGTCAGCATCGGGTGCGTTCATGTGTCATCATTGGCGGTGCTATGAGACACGAGAAGACATACAAGAGGTGGCGTTAGACGCACGAGAGAGAGGCGAGTGCAAGAGCATCAACGAGAGGGAGACGGGCGGTCAGGGCTGACCGGGAGAACTCGCTAGAGTGGTGCTTGTCGTCGAGGGCGCTCAGACGTTGACAGGGGCGAGCCTCTAGGGCACGTGCGGGAAAACATGAGGTGCTGGCAGGTGCACACGACAATGGCGGGCAGGTCTGCGTGAGCTAGGGGCAAGGGGAGGTCTGAGCTTGTCGGAATCGATGCCGGAGCACATCGGTGGTAGTGGTAGTTCGATCAAAAATAAGAAGGCATGGTCGGGTGCGGGAATTAAGCTCGCAGTTAATCGAATTCATTCGATTTGAAAACGCCCAGAAAAGGCGAGAGAAGAAGGGCGAGGTCAGCGCGCGGGTGAGCATGACGATGGCGACATGGCGTGGGGCCAGGGCATTAGCGAGGGTGAGGGGATGCGCGTGGGTTACAAAAGAAAGGGCAGAGGGGTGTGTTTCATGGGTGGGATTCTATTGGGCTGGGTGCTGGCTAGGTTAGTTGGGTTGGGTTGTTTTCTATTTTTTTTCCTTCTTCTGATTCTTTTTATTTTTTCCATTTTTATTTTCTATTTTAATTGAAACATTTGATTTAAACTACAATTTTAATTCAAATATTTCTAATTCTTTTCAATAGGTTTATACTTGTAGAGGTACCAACCTGATAAGGTAGAGATCCCTGTGTTTACAATGCTAGTCCCTGGATCAATAGCTAGCTTCCACAGTTTAAGATGTAATATCAAGGAATAAAGGTCATATTACAACTTATAACCAGGAATAGAATAATACATTACATCTTACATATCTCACTTGGCTATCTCATTACAATGCAGCAGAAATATCTATTTAGCATGGAGTCCTTCGTCTTCAAAGTGCCACAGGCAATCATGTTGGTTGTAGACTTGTAATCATACTTCACTAACATCAAACAAACCTGCAACATAATAAGTTACAGCCACAAGGGTCAATACATTTGAATTGTATTGGCAAGTGATACTCTGGTAGAATAGTGGTATCTATCATCTGTATGCATTTGGCTAAGTGGAGCTTAGGCTTGCTTTGCTCAAAATAAGGTTTTCCTTATAAGTTGAAAACACTAAGTTTTTGTTTGTCAAAAATCATCCAAGGCATTTACCAATAAAATTGGTGATCCTTTACCCTTGTTCAACCACAAGATTTTAAGTTAGAAATTGGAATGAGGAGATCCTTGATAGCTTCCATGTCTTGATGCTGAAATTGTCCATTACCGGGGACACGGCTAAGTACTTAGATTTTACTATCTCGAGAGGTGGTGCACTTTCCCCACAAGACTCGACATGTATTGAGACAAGATCTTTCAGAATCCTTCCCTTAGAACAAATGTACGTGTTCCATCCTAACACCCCCTACCACCTTCTGTCCATCTGGCTAAGTTATTGCAACCTATATGATCCTGACAAAGCCCATATACCATGTGGTTGCACTAGAAGCGTCTCAACATTTGACATCTCTAATCTCTTTGTTCCTGGGTGTCTTTCCACAAGTGAGATACACCAGGTATTTCCCCTGGGTAACCACTCAACACAAACCATTCACACCATTCCATACAGGTGATTCATTCACATAGTTGTTTTATTAACAAATCACAAGTCACAGACTTAGAAATATTTCATAGCATGAATATAATCCACCCTTGTTTTCTACTAGCTAGGCTAAGCATACTAGTAGCAATAATCTTAAATTAGGGAAAATTCTACTAAGGCATCATCTACTAGGATTTCCCATAGCATAGCATACTTAGTAAAAATTCCATGCAAGTCCTACTCAAAATATCACTAATGCATAGTGAAAATAATAGGACAAAATGTACGAAGCACCACTTTCCTTTTTAGTAGATAATATAGGTTCACTCCTTGATCTTTCAATGGTCATACTCTTCAAAGTTCACTAGAATTCAATCAGGCAAGGCACAAAATCAAAACTAGCATTCATACAATTCACCATATTAAATAAAGAAAACAAAACAATGCATGCAAGCATGCAAAAGATTGTTTTATTTAGAAAGGAGGTTTCTAATAGGCTATAAACATTTTAAAACACCTATTGGTTATTTATAAAAGTGGCAAAACCATTTAAAATCAAGTTAGTGAAAATGGGCCATTTAAATCATTTTTGTTTTGCTAGAAATGATTTTAATCAAAGGATTAATTTCTAATGTTTGCCAAACATGTGTTTTAAACACAAATGTTAGTGTTTTATGGTCAAAGTGTTTTAAAACAAAACCATTTGTAAAAGGTTTCACTCAAAAACTATTTTTAAATCATAGCAACATTTTGTTTTACTAGAAATGCTTTTATTCAAAAGTAATAATTTTCTAGTGTTATTCAAATGTATTTTTAAATCCAAAAGTTAGTATTTATGGTCAAAGAGTTCAAATCAAACCATTTGCAAAAGGTTTTACGCAAAAAGCATTTTTAAATCATAGCAAACATTTTTGTTTTACTAGAAATGCCTTTATTCAAGGAATAATTCCTTGTGTTTAACAAAATATATTTCTAAACCCAAAATTTTTTGTTTCTGGTCAGTAGGTTCAAAACAAATAATTTGCAAAAGATTTTACCCAAAAATCATTTTTAGAATAATTTTTATACCCTAAATAGGACTAGAAATGTTTCTGCAAAAATAACCAATTTTCTAGAAGCAAAATGCTAAACTAAGGGCATGGTTGCAAATTTCACATTTTTGAGAATCCATTGATATAAAATTTGTAATTTTTGGACATGTTGATCTAAAGTTATGAATTTTTCAAAATTTAATCACTAATAGATCTAATTTCTGTTTTCAATCTAGAGCTAGGCCACGTGTCTTGTTTCCATTGGACGGTACCATTTCGCTGGGATCGAGCTACACAGAGCATTGGATTTAAATAGGATCGCACGACTCAGATTGAAAATACCGATTCGATTAGTCATCTATTCCTCACCGCTGGATCTGGACCTAATGGACTACATCACAACGACCAGGAACTGGCGACGCTTGGCGGTGGCGAGTGGCGGTGACGCACTGCCAGTGACGTCCCAGTGACTACATGAAGCGAGGGAGGAAGGGGAGTGGCTCACCAGGTTCGCCGTGGAGTGGGGATGCTCGACGTGCTTGTTGTAGAAGAAGGGGCGCACGAGGTTGGCCTGAATTGCTCGCCGGAGTCGTCTTTGTCGTCGGGCACGCTCGACCGTTATCGGGGATGTTGCTACAGAGAACGAGGAAGCAAGCACGCAGTGGTGTTAGACACGCGAGGATATGGCGAGTATGCGAGCGTCAATGAGAATGTGGGGGACGGTCAGGGTTTATCAGGGAAGCTCGACGGAGTTGCAACAGACAGCAGCAGTGCTCTGTCGTCGTCGTTGCCGATGCTATAGGGAACGCGCGGGCGAGAGGGAGGTACCGGCGGATGCGTACGGGGCTGCTGGTCAGTCTTGTGTGGTCCAAGGGGCAGGGGAGGTACGGTTTTGCCGGAATCAGCGAAGAAGCTCGTCAGAGGCATTGGGTTGCAAGCAAAAAATTGGAGTAGCCTTGTGGCGATTAGGTGTGGGAGAATGAGGAGAAATAGAGAGGGGGACGAGGCGAGTTATCGAGCTTGGTCTCTGGAGGAATTCACGCGCGTATTCAAGCGAATTGAAGCCGCGAACTAACGCAGGAAACGACAGCAAGAATTTGGGGAAAGAACAGGTCGCGGGGACGACGATGACGTGGGGGAGGTGGGTTCGCGAGGGCAGTGAGGGAGGGGTACGGGTTTGACTTAGAAAACGTTTTGAAGGGAAAGAGAGTGTCGGGTGGGCTGCTAGGCCAAGTTGGGCCTGGTCTGGGGTAGGGTTAGTGGGTTGTTTCCCTTTTCTATTTATTTTCTTTCTGAATCTTTTTCTATTTCTGTTTTCCTGTTTTAATTTTATTCAAAGGATTCAAACCTCAATTTGAATTCAAGTTTTGACCAAACCTTTTCTAAACTTTCAATAAGTTTTTAAACTATTTATTAATGTGTTTAAAAGTCCATTTTTAGAATATTTCTTATATTCTCTTATGGTTTTAATATTTATTTAAAAATAGACATTTGTCTTTATTTAAATAAGATTTAAATATGTTTCCAAACCATATAATTCTATTTAATTAATCCTTTATTCTTTTTAAGTTAATTAGATAACTTTCTAATCCATTTTGGCAATTTCAGTTGTTATTTTCTCATGATTCGATTAATCATTTATATTAGGGATTTTATCTTTATTCAAATCAAATATGGTTCAAGTCCATATCAGTTTTTATTCAAAAATTATTATTCCTTTATTTTATTTGGATTAATTATATTCCATTTGCTTATGGATTTAATTCAAGTTTTAAATTGTCTTCTAAATAATTTTCTTGTGATTTATTATTTAGTTTAGGCAATTTGTCTTTATTTAAATAAAATTTAATATGGCTCAATTCATATAATTTTAGTTAAATAACCTTTTATTCCTTTTTATTATTCAGTGGACTTTCATTTGTTTATGGATTTGGCCAAGATTTAATTTGTCTTTTAAACATTCCTTATTTATTTATTTGTTTCTTTGTCTTATAAAATCCATATCTTTTTATTTATAGATCCAAATTTGGTGATTCCAATTTGTATAATTTTATTTAATATTTGTTTATATTTTCAAATCCTTTTAGGATTACTTTTCTCAAGATTTGGTATGTATTTTAGATAGGAGCTTTATTAGCCTTGGAAATTAATTCCTTTTAACTTATCAAATTCATAAGTTTTTATCCATGGCTCCAAATTAAATGAAACCAATTTCCATGGTTTTATAATATTTTTTGTATCATTTTTGATCATTTATAAATATTTGTTGCTGAATTTTTATATGGATAAAATCCATAGTCTTATAGAGATCTTGGAAATAATTTTCTTCCATTAGGGTTTTAGGGTTTTGATTTATTTTCCCAAGTGTTTAAATTCAAGATTCTTTCCATGCATAAAATGCATTTAATCTTTGGAAGTGATTTCTTTCATTAATATTTGGGGTTTTGGTTTAACTTTTCTAAATGTTTTTAAATTTCAAGATACATTCATTGATGAATGCATTTCACTTGATTGAATTTTGTAGGATGTCTTTTTTATTCAAATTTGTTCAAGAAGGGTTTTGATGTTTCCATTAGAAGCAAAAAGTTTATTTTCACCCTAAATTTCAACAATTGTTTCTTTTGTTTATTTATTTATTTTTCACATTTCAAAATTTGGAAAATTTTGGGATGTAACATACTGTAACATCCCAAAAATACTAAGCTTGGATCATCAATTTCTAATCATCAAACTTAGGGTTAACAAAAACTTTTCTAAATAAACTCATGAATGCATGCATATGTGTATGCATTGATTTTGAAATTCTTTTAAACCACCTTGTTTGTGTGAGCCATTGCTTGTGAAATGTTTCTTAGGTGAAATAAACATCATCTAAAACATTTCCCACACTTTTCCTAAAGACAAGTAAATCAAAACACATATATGAAATGAATGGTCATTTTGGCCAATTTAACTCCCATGCCTACTTTGGCTGTCTCAAACTTTCAGAACCTAACAAAAACTTTTCTGGATCTTTGCACCCCTTGAATGTACTCATAACAAGGTATCAAGGCCCACTTTGTGATCATCCAGAAACTTTCAAATGCATAGTTTAAATGACAATTCAAAATTGAATCTTCTTCATATGGGAAGATCCCACTTTTTCAAAAACCACTCAAACAAGCTCAACTTTCAAAACCCAAGCATATGCAGACTCACCAGCACCAATCTAGCAAACCCACCAAAAATCTTTCCAAAATTCAAAACTTGATTTCATGCGGCCATTTCATCAAACAGGTTGCAGACACAAATCAAACAAACATCAAACACTATTGTGAGTAGTGATTCTTGCCTAACTTGTTCCCTAGTTAGCTCACACACAGCTCAGTAGATCATCTAGAAAGATTAGCCCAGCACTAGCACCCCTGTGAGCTTGCCATTGCCATCAATGGTGACAGCCGAGCACCCCCTTGTCACCCCATTATGGACAGCAGGCTAGAGGAAGAACTAGCCTTGCCAACCTTGTCTGGGAGGCAGCCCACCGTCCACCGCCACTACCTGTCCCAGCCGCGAGCGTTGCCAAGCCATGGACCACGCGCACAAGACGCGCCCAGACCATGCCGAGCATGCGCCAGAGCGCCACCCTCGACCATCACCCACAGACCGCGCGCCGCCCTCACCCCATGCACACACGATCGCCATCAACCCAGGAGACCACCAGACATCCCCGTTTGCCGCCTCGTGCCGCACAGCCACCGCCCGCCGTCGAAGATGTCGCCTCTGCCGTGCAGAGCACCGCCCGTTCCAGACCAAACCACACCGCCCCATGCCTCGAGACCATGTCGTTGAGCATCACCAGGAGACACTGCACCGTCCCATACCCTTGCCCATACCGTTAGCCGCCTGTAACATCGCCCCAGACGAGCTCACCGTGCGCCCCGACGGTCCCCTCGCTTGACTATAAATAGAGGCCACCCCCGCACGATTTCTTCACACCATCTCACTCCCCTCTCCTTACTGATCGTGCCACACCATTCTCACAGCAAGGCGAGCACCACCTCGCCGGAATTTCACTGGAGCCTGCCGCTGCCGGAGAAGAAGGGAGCCAGCGATTGGAGCCACCCCAGGAGCTGCCGCGACCACCCCTGAGTTTGCCGTTGTCGACTTCGTCGTTCGCCTGCCTCGCCGACCCTCGCCAGTACCCCGGTGAGCCCCCAGCAACCCTCACTGGCCGCGCTAGGTTTCGTTCTTGCCGGAGTTGTCTCGCGTCGACGATGACTCCCAACCATTAGATTAGAACTAGATCGAACGATCCACGTCGCCCCATACCGCTTCGCCCGGCCCCGTGTCACTGACGAGTGGGGACACCCACTTAAGCAGCCCACGGGAGCACTGCGCTTAGCAGGCCGGCCCAGTAACTTTTCCCGCGCAGCCCAGTTATTCAAATTAAACCTTTTTCTATTTCAATTCAAACACACTTCTGTACCCAACTTCAAAAATCAACCCAGATCGATTCATTGCACCAAATTGAATGAAACCAATTTTGTTGGAAAGGTCTGTGAATGCTGAATCCAAGCCCGTTGGATTCAAGTCATTTGGATCTATAGATCACCCATGGTAAAAATAACAAGGCAGAAGCTTTTCTGCATTCAAACATTTTTCAAATTTAAACCATAATAGCTTTTAAGTTGATTCCAACTCTCAAAAATCACATTTAACCATACCTTTCAAAATATATCAAAATATATAGGTTTACTTGCAGAAATAATGTTCAAGTAATAAAAGGATGCTACATAAGCATTTCTAGCCACTTTAATTAATTAAAATAAAAGGGTAAAACCTTATTAAATTGTGACACCACTTTAAATCACATTCCCATGGACTACAATATGTGGTGATGACATGTGTCAACATGATCCCAAACTTGGTTTGGAGAATATAAAATCTTAAGTAGTTTTTCAATGAGTAGAAATTACTTTTCTAAAAATAAAAAGATTTAATTCAATCCTTAACCTTGTAATGTTAGGGATGATGCTAGATCATCCATAGGACCCTTGTGTGTGATGATTGCAAGTAGTTAAGTATTGTTTGGTGATTGTGTACCTCGTATTTATTCATAGACGCTAGTACCGACCAAGGATACGAGGAGGAAGGAGGATACTACGAAGAAGAAGCCGAGGGGAACTTCAATCACTGCTCTGCTCAAGGCAAGCTATTAACCTTGCAAGCTAACACTTGCAATTTAGCAAGCTTATACTGATATTGATGCAAGCTGATACTATACCTATGCAAGCTAACCCTTGCAAGATACCCTACTGATGCAACAAACCCATACTTGTTCTATGACTACTATATGCCTTAAGCATATGGGATCATATCCACTTGATAAACCAATCCTAGTTTTACTCGCAAGCTTCTTACTTTATTTCTTTATCAAAGCTTACTCAAGTGATCGGTAGATTTGGAAAGATGCTAAAGGTTACATAAAGAGCATAAAATTTGGCCTAAGTTAGAAACCTTGATATCAGCCTGAGACATAAGGTTGTCCTTAGTTGAAACTCCACTAGTTATAACCCCTCATTAGTACTACTCCCACCTGTAGATGCTAGTGCTAAGCATAAAACTTGATCAACTTTTAGATGGGAATACTTGATGGAAAAATGGTTATGAACACCTTAGAATGATGGATCATTCTATTGAAATGTTTTGGACATGTGTTTCCAAAAACACCTGATGATTTTGGTGATGAAAATGTTGAGGCATGAGCCTTAGCCCTTTATAAAACTGATGGTTGTCTGGATGCGATACCATTCCAATTTTACCGTACAACCACAATACCCGAATATTGGGTAGGGCTTGACTGGAAACTTATATTCCTTAGTATTAGTTCCCTCATGGCCAAGGTCTGAGCTGAGGCTACCTTGTGAAGATTGTCCACCTGTGCAGTACCCAAGATGACAGTTGGTCATGGTTGGGAGGCCAAACTCACATGAGAGGTGCTTATACTAGGGCGTGTAATCGAAAGGTTAGGATTGATTATCCGCATACTGAGTATGGTGAATTCAAGATTTGTTCTTGATGGATGTATTGAATGTTGTGGTGAAAGTGTACAATCTTTGCAGAGTGTCAAACTATTCGAATAGCGCGTCATGATTATGGACGATTAGATGGCCATCTTTCCCCGTCAGACTTTTTAAAATGACTTGTGAAATGAATTGAGACTTTGACTTGACCACAACAGAGTTGTGACATGAAATACAAGTTCCCACTTAGGAATTATAAAATTGTGACTAGCTTTGGAACTTAGTAGAGATAAACCTAGCTTTTGCAAAACAACCTTAGAGCCTAGTGTCCTATTATCCAAAAACCCCTTACCTGTTAGTACTAGTTTGCGAGTACTTAAAGAGTACTCATGGCTTTGTCCCTGGCTATTCCCATGGCCAGACTATGAAGACGAGTACCTGGATGATGGATCCCAGGAAGGTTACAACAACTAGGATCATCTCCCATCGTCAGCATTGCCTGTGACCCCGAAGATGGAGCTTCGCCTACGCTACCGTTATTATTACGTATTCCGCTGCTTGATGTTGTATTAAGAACTGGATCATGAGATCCCTATTTGTGTAAGAACTTATGTATCGTTTGTAATGGATGATGTACTATGGTATCCAATTCTGTTATGTCTCGCAAAAATGGTAATCCTGGGATTGCGATGTATGGCATAACAGGCATCTAGGATTGAAAAATTCGGGTGTTGACACATACTACTTATTTAGTGTGTTTTAAAACTCCACTTTCGAATATTACAAATATTATCTCATGATTTAATATTTATTTAAATTAGGCATTTTGTCTTTATTGAAATAAAATTGAATATGGTTCCATTTGCTTATGAATTTGGCCAAGATTTAAATTGTATTTTAAATAATCTTTTATTCTCTTATTTTATTTGAACTACTTTTATTCCATTTGCTTATGGATTTGGCCAAGATTTAAATTGTCTTTTAAATATTTATTATTTATTTATTTAATTCTTTCTTTATCTTATAAAATCCATATTTTTTTATTTATAGTTCCAAAATTCGTGATTCCACTTTGTATAATTTTATTTAATATTTATTTATCTTTTTAAATCCTTTTAGGATTACTTTGCTCCCAATTTGGTGTTTTTTTAGTTAGGAGCTTTATTAGCCTTGGAAATTATTTTATTTTTTAAATCATAATTTTTTATCCATGGCTCCAAATTGAGTGAAACCAATTTCCATGGTTTTATAATATTTTTGTTTATAATTTTGATCATTTAGAAATGTTTGTTGCTAAACTTTTATATGGGACAAAGCCATAGTCTTAGATTGATCTGGGAGAAGTTTATTCCATTAGGGTTTTAGGGTTTTGGTTTAACTTTTCCCAAGTGTTTTAAATTCAAGATACATCCATTTATGAATGCATTTGATTCTTACAATTTTTTTTTGTTTCCTTTTCATTCAAATTTTGTTCAAGTAGGGTTTTGATGTTTCCATTTATAAGCAAAAAGTTTCTTTTCACCCTAAATTTCAACATTTGTTTCTTTTGTTTGTTTATTTTTTCACATTTCAAAATTTGGAGAATTTTGGGACGTGGTAGACAACCACCCTTAAAAGGAATCTCGTCTCGATATTCGGGAAGGCTAGAGGTTACAAGTTGGCTTCAAGACAACTAGAGTACTACCACCCTTAAAATATTTTTAACTAGATTGCATCTTGTCTTACTTGGTATCTTGATGTAACTTCTCTGGACAGTTATTTGCATAGTGTCCTTTGTTACCGCATTTAAAACATGCAACAAGGTTGATGTCCCTCATGGGTTTGCTTGTCTTGTTCTTCTCCTCTTCTAGACAATTTTATGCATAATGGCCTACCTCTTTCCACTTGTGGCACATCCCATGGCTAATATCCCTGTTTATCTTTGGTATCACTGTCCCTTGTTTGTTTCCTCGGCCCTTCTTATTCTTGGGTCTCTCCAAGGCTAGGAGGGCTCTTAGTTCATGTTCTTCGTATTTCACTACAAATGTAGGAAAACTTCCTCGATTCTTAGAACGGTTCCTAGGATAACGTCCATGTTTCCTCTTTTGTCCACCATAGTGGGTTACAATGTATGGAGGTGCATACTGAGATTTGACTTTGTCTTCATCCTTCTTGGTAGAAGTTGTACCTTCATGAATGTTTCCAAAGACTTTATGTTTTCCATCTTGTTTCATGTGTTGAACTATAGTGTAGATGTGACATTGGACAGGGACATGATCATTTCCCTCACATAGGAAGCATGTAACTTGAGATGTGGGGCATTGTCTAGATGGATGTTTCTCTTCACAATTAGGGCATTGATCCATATGCTCTTTATAAGTGTGTCCTATGTCTCCACAGATTTTGCAGGCTTGAGTTCCTTCTATAATATCATCCTTGATATCATTGTTGTCACAATCTCTTTGGGAAGGGTTGGTTCTCATGTTGATCATCTGATTGGTCATCCTTTGCAACAATTGGGATTGGGCTTCCAAGAACTTTAGCATGGCTAGGTCTAACTCAATGTTTTTGGCTAAAAACTGGGTTGTCACTTGATTCAACTGGGTTGGGTTTCTATCAGTTGTTCTGTCATGTGCATCTCTTGGTCGTTGTTACCATCCTTGATGTTGATGTTGTGGTCTCTTGGAGATGTCATATGCTTGGGTTGTATTGGGATTAGATTAGGCAAAAGATCTCTAGAGAATAATTCTACTCACACACAACAATCACACAAAACAATGTGCAAGCAATCACAATCATTCATTCCATTCAAACAACAAGATTCAACCATAATTTTGGTAACAAAATATTTTTGCTACACCATATAAGTTGGTGTGATCATTAATCAATTTAAACTAAACACTAGTATGGAGTTTAATCAATTTAAACTAAACACAAAGCTCATGTTGAAGTTTTTTTGTCCATCAAGTAGAAATGGGAGAGATGTAGAATCAAAAAAATGTTGAGGAAAGAGTTTACAAGATTGTTTTGAAATAAGTTTGAACAAATACAACTCTTATTCTTCTAAGGGGTTTTTTCCAATCCTAGGGTTACAATCCTACAGGCAACACAGTGCTCTGATACCATCTGTAGGGATCCCATCCTGATAAGGTGGAGATCCCTGTGTTTACAGTGCTAGTCCCTGGATCGAATAGCTAGAACCCACAGTTTAAGATGTAATATCAAGAAACAAAGGTCATATTACAACTTATAACCACGAATAAAATAATTCATTACAACTTACATAACACATATGGCTAACTTATTACAAAGCAGCAGAAATAACTATGTAGCATGGAGTCCTTCATCTTCATGTGCCACAGGCAATCATGTTGGTTGTAGACTTGTAATACCTACTCAACAACTTAACTGACATCAAACAAACCTACAACATAATAAGTTATAGCCACAAGTGTCAATACATTTGAATTGTATTCGCAAGTGATATCATATTGATATGGAGAATTTATCATCTACATGAATATATGGCTAAGTGGAGCTTTGGCTAGCCTTTGCATAAAATAACTTTTCCATATCCTTTAAAAATAGTTTTTGTCTTGTTCAAATCATTTCATCACACAATGGCACACTAGAGTCACACTAGGTGCTTCCCTTGTTCACCCAACAAATTTTAACTTAGAGAAATTGGGATGAGGAGATCCTTGATCATTTCAATATCTTTGATGCTCAAAATGTCCATTACCTAGAACACGGCTAAGTACTTAGGTTTTACCCTCTCGAGAGGTGGTGCACTTTTCCCACAAGACTCGACATGCATCAAGATGAGACTTTTTAGAAACAATCCCTCAGATCAGCACATACGTGTTCCACTTATCATCACTACCACCAACTGTCTGCCTGTCTGAGTTCTTTCAAGCTATGTAGTCAAGGAAGAGCCCATATGCCATGTGGCTGCATTGGACGCTTCTAAACACAAAACATCTCAAATCTCTTTGTTCTTGGGTGGCCATCAACAAGTGAGTTACACCAGGGTAAACCATAGAAATGGGCCCTAAGTAACTACTCAACACAAACCAATCTTCCCATTCCATCCAGGTGATTCATTCACATAGTTGTTTTATTAATAAAAAATATAGTCATAGATTTTGTATAATATCATAGTATAAACATTCTACCCTTGAGTTCTAATAGCTAGGCTAAGCATACTAGCATAACTTTTCTCTTTGACTTATGAAGATTCCTACCAACATATTTTCTATGGGATATACTATAGCATAGCAATATATAAAAATAGTCCTATCATGCATACTACAAAAATATCACTAATGCAATAGTGAAAAGATAGGACTTCTGATGACCAAAGTATCACTTGCCTTTTTAGTAGAGAATATAGGTACTTTGCTTGCTCTTGCAATTTTCGCACTCTTCAAAGTTCACTACAATTCAAACAAGCAAAGCACACATTCAAAACTAGCACTCAACAATTTAACAAAATAAAACAATAAAAACAAAGAAAAGCATGCAAGCATGCAAAATGTTGTTTTATTGGAAAAGTGGTGTCTAACAAGGTTGTAACCATTTCAAAACACCTACTGGTCATTTATAAAGGTGGAAAACCATTTAAAACCAAGTTATTGAAAATAGGCTTTTTCAATCATTTTTGTTTTGCTAGAAATGCTTTTATTCAAAGGAATAATTTGTTGTGTTAACAAAATTTATTTTTGAATTCAAAAGTTAGTGTTTATGGTCAGAGGGTTCAAAACAAATCCATTTCCAAAAGGTTTCACTCAAAAATCATTTTTAGAACAATTTTTATACTCAAAATAGTCCTATAAATGTTTTTGCAAAAACACATAATTTTTCCGAAGTAAATGACCAAACCATGGCCATAGTTGCAAAGTAAACATTTTTCTGAATCCATTGATATAAAATTTGTAATTTTTGGACATAAAGATCAAAAGTTATGATTTTTGCAAGTTTAAACATCTAAATTCATTTTCTAGAATTTGTCTGAACTGAATTGGCCATGTGGAGTGTTTCTACTGGCTGTACCGCTTCAGAAGGATCAGCCTCATGGGCCATTAGATCTAAGTGGATCTGGGTGGCTTAGATCGACATATACCGATTCGCCTAAATGATCTAACTCAACCACTGGATCTGCATCCAACGGCTCAGGGCGCATTGACCAGAGATGGGCAGCACTGGCGATGGTGCGCGGCGGCGGCGCGTCGGGTGGTGGCGTTTCGGCGAAACTAGGAGGCAAGGAAGGGAATGCAGTGGATCACCAGGTTCGCGGGGACGTGATGATGCTCAATGTGTTCGTGGGTGGCGAAGGGGTGCATGGGGTTGACCGGAATCGCTCGCCGGAGCTAGCGTCGACGTCGGGTGCGTTCGGGTGTCGTCGTTGGCGGCGCTACGAGGCATGAGAAGACAAACAAGACATGGCGTTAGACGCGCGAGAGAGAGATAGAGAGAGGCGAGTGCAAGAGCATCAACGAGAGGTAGAGGGGCGGTCAGGGATCACTGGGAGAACTCGTCGGAGTGGTGCTTGTCGTCGGGGGCGCTTAGACGTTGATAGGGTGAGGCTCTGGGGAACATGCGGGAAAACGGGAGGTGCTGGAAGGTGTCACGACAACGGTGGGCAGGTCTGCGTGAGCTAGGGGCAAGGGGAGATCTGAGCTTGCCAGAATCGATGCCGGAGCACGTTGGAGGCAGTGGTAGTTCGAGCAAAAATTAGAGCAGCATGGGGGCTCCGGTGGCATGGGGGTTAAGGGGAAACAGAGAGGAGACAGGGGTGAATAAGAAGTCAGGGTCGGCTGCGGGAATTAAGCTCACAGTTAATCGAATTCATTCGATTTGAAAACGTCCAGAAATAGCGAGAGAAGAAGGGCGAGGTCAGCGCGAGGGTGAGGACAAAGATGGCGATGTGGCGTGGGGCCAGGGCATCAGCGAGGGTGAGGGGGTGCGCGTGGGTGAGAAAAGAAAGGGCAGAGGGGTGTTATTCCCGGGTGGGCTTCTGTTGGGCCAAGTTGGGCTGGGTAGGTTAGTTGGGTTGGGTTGTTTTCTATTTTTTTTCCTTCTTCTGATTCTTTTTTTTTCATTTCTATTTTCTATTTTAATTGAAACATTTGATTTAAACTACAATTTGAATTCAAATCTCTCTAATTCTTTTCAATAGGTTTATACTACTTATTTAGTGTGTTTTAAAAGTCCACTTTAGAATATTTGAAATATTCTCTCATGATTTAATAATTATTTAAATTAGGCATTTTATCTTTATTTAAATAAAATTCAATATGGTTCAAACCCATAAAATTTTATTTAAATAATCTTTTATTCTCTTATTTTATTTGAACTACTTTTATTCCATTTGAATATGGATTTGGCCAAGATTTAAATTGTCTTTTAAATATTTCTTATTTATTTAATTCTTTCTTTATCTTATAAAATCCATATCTTTTTATTTATAGTTCCAAAATTGTTGATTCCACTTTGTGAAAATTTAATTTAATATTTATTTATCTTTTTAAATCCTTTTAGGATTACTTTTATCCCAATTTGGTGTTTGTGGCACCCCGGATTTACAGTCCGAGAATACCCCTTATGCATACAATTCACGTTTCCATGATGAGTGAGCCGTGAGCATAACCGACTAGTATCATTACAACATCCATGTAGTAATGAGTAAAAACTTACAAAGTGGCCATTATGGCGAATAAAACACAGATAGCAGAAGTCTTCAAGCGCAGAGCCCATGCCTTCACCTACAGGCAACTGATTGGGAAGACGGCCTAGCTCGCATAGACGTCAGCACCTTCATTCCTTCTTAACATCTGCAATCTGGCCAAGTAAATAGCCAGGGAAAACGCCGATGAATACTTTGAACGTACTCGCAAACCACCAAGACAAGCGTAACAAAGATAATGCATAATTTGCTGTGGCGGGATAGCTCTATACTATAGTTGCTTTTAAAAGACCAAACTTTTTCATCACTATATCTTTGTTGAAAGAGAATTTTTAGAAAATATGCCTCCATTTAGAAAATCTGGACATCTCCACATCCTTCTTCAAAATATTTTAAAATAGTTTTGTAGTAAAACCCTTTTTAAAACGTCTTCGACCATTACTGGTCGAAACCAAACTCATTCTTATCTTTCCTCGTGACCAAGTCACATCCTTTATTTCATCACCATATAACTGAAGGGTCCTCCTAGCCTTTTCCATTCCAACCATCCTTGACCGTGGACATAGCTATTCGAATAGATTAGACTCTACAGAGCTTGTGCACTTTACCCACAATAATCAATACATCTGCCGGGATAAAACCACGGCCTGCTACACACGGTAGACAGGGGTTCGGATAATCAAACTTAAACTTTTCATTTCTCCATCCCTATCAACAGCGGCTTTTCCTGTTGTCTTGTTCTCTCCGGTACGAGTATGGGGTACGACGACCCTAGTCCTTCCCCCCGTACTGACCCCTATCTCCAGACCGTAGTCTGGAACATAGCAATAGTGACAATAACTACCTCCCGTACTAGCCAAAAAGCATACCGTCCGCGAGAGACCCAATTGTTGCACCGGTACCTTGCCCATGCCAGCATGGATTTTAGGGGATTTCTCCCCTTTAGCGAGTATGAGCAGCCCCGGCTAAAGACCACAAACTATGAGCTAAGCCCCAGCGTCTGGGGTAATGTGATTGCACGGATAAAATTGTTCCGGACATTGTCTTAGAACATCCCTTCTCCTTCTCTTGCTTGACTCTCACTTCATCCACCTCATATTTTCTTTAGTAAAACTTACACTCGGAAACGATGCCTCTTTCCAAGGGTTTTATTTTGAAAACTTTTTAGTATGGTAAAACCCAAATAGTTTTATCATTGAAATCCAAGGGTTCCAAGAGGGAAGATGCTAGTAATCTTAGCCTCGATCTAAAGGGGTAAAATTAGGTATCAAAAGGGTAGGTGACCTAATGGACACTCATCCATAACTTGGAGAAGCCAAGTAATTCACGCACTTTTATTTGAAATAGAACATGCAATTTAATCATGCAGTTCATAAACGAGATATAAAACAATTGTTAAACAAGAGTAGGTTAATATAGGAGTTTAGGAATGGTGGCTTGCCTGTGACCAGCGAGATGTCCCTTGACGGCATTGGATAACCAGAATACCAATAATAACAATAATAAGAATAACCCGATCCTTCCTTCTCCTCGGCACCACACAATCGCAACTATCACCGTTATCGAGCATACATGCAAACAAACAATACACCAATCAATACAAGGCATACAAGCATCAGACTATACAGCAAACAAAGAATAAACTAATGATAAACCTCAGTAGGATGTTTGGAGATTTGATTTGATTGGATCGGGAGAAGATTTGCATCAAACCCCAGCACACCCCCGGTGGCGCGGCCAGCCCCAGTTGGCGCCTGGCCAGGGTGTGGCCCTCCAAGATGCCTCCTCCCAGCCATCTTCCTTCTCTCTCCCGAAAACACCGGAAAACTTTCTCAAGATCAAGTTCCTGCTGTTCTTGCTCCCGATTTTCTATCTCCTTGCTCAGCCCATCTTTGCTGCTGATTTTTTGAGGGATTGCTCCTTGGTATGTGCCTCCTCCGCTTGTCCAAATAGATTTGTGATTGGTAGATTGTATCTTGAGTATTTTGCTACTATAGTGTCAGGTTGTGTGAGATTGCATGCTTGTTCTATGCTTAGATATTACATTTTGATGAATGTCTAGCCCTCTAGCAAGTTCCTATAGTAGTTTATCATCATTTACCAACTTGGAAATCACTTGGTTTGATGTTTGTCTAAAAATTTCAGAAAGGAAGATGAGTGCATACCCACTAAATTAATATGATTTGATGGTACCTGAGCCAATGAAAGTCCGTCATGAGGAAGGAGTCTTCCCTTCCATTTATCCATGCCCTGAATTTATGAGAGCTGTGGGAATTTTCCAGGATTTACAGACTATGATTACCAACCCAGGTTTGGAGCACTTTGTTGAAGGGGAACCATTTCAGTATGTAAAACTAACTATGGCTATGGTGCAGGACTTCCGTTTTACTTGGTCTTCATCTAATCTCATGGTCCATTATAAAATATATAATATAGTTGTCGACCTGCCTTTTGCTGATTTCTTGGCAACAATTAGAGTACCTCATTGGGGATCTTGTGAGAATATCAAGGAGAGGCCTAAGACACTTATGGATTTATAAGCTGAAATTTGCCAAGGTTTTGACTTCTGAAGGAAAGTGGTAAAATTCAGAACATTCAGTTTCCATCCGTTAGATATTTTTCCTATTTCATTACCAAGTGTATTCTTCCTAGAAAGATTGCTAGAAATTTATCTTCTTTTGATCTAGCTTTTATCTCAGCTACTTTGAATAGGGATAGATATTATAACCTAGGTGCTTTGATAGCTTACCGTCTTACCACTAACCGCGAGAAGGGTGGAATTTGTAAAGGTCTCATTGCATCTAGGTTGCTAGCTTTCCATGGTTTAGAGCCTCACCATTCATATTATCGGTTCCCTATAGAGAGGCTTGATCTCGATTCCATGGTTCAGCATAATTTTGTTTCTTCAGGGGCTACTGTAAGAAGTTTACCGTATGAATTATCTTTTGTCAAGCATGGTTGGAGAGGGGGTAGGACTGAGAAAGTAGTTTATTTGTCCGTGCCTGCTGTGTTTAATTATGATAACAGGCAAGGATGGTCGCTCACGGAGGAGGAGTTTGACACATACGTGGCGGAGCTCTCCCAGCAAGAGAATGTTGGAGAGGATGCTGAAGATGATTCGGTTTAGCCCTCCAACTTGGGAGAGTCTTCATACCAGCAGCCCTCCTATGACTGGGGCGCGTCTTCCTCTTCATCGCAAGCGCCTGACTATGATCATTCCTATGATGACCCACCAGCTTGGGGTTACTACCCGCGGAGTTGAGCCTCACTTAGGCCAAAATCCTAAGCTTGGGGGAGGTATACTGACATCACACTCATCTATATACCATGTTCATCGGTTCTTTGTATATCCATTGTTTCGCTTTCTTTTTGGTTTTTGTTTCTGCTTCCTCGAAACACAAAAAAACCAAAAATATTTTCATTGTTTCTCTTTGTTTGTTTATTTGATTTTTAGCTTGGGTTTGCCTTAAAGAAAACTCCAAAAAGATTTTTCTTTGTTTGTTTTTTCTTTGTGTGCTTGCTTTACAAAATCGAAAATACCAAAAATATTTGTTGTCCTTCTTTTGTTTTGTGAGTTCTTTGCAGGGTTCAGCTGTCCTCAGTGGAGTATGGTATCATGTTATTATTTAAGTAACACAAGTGAAGGGCAATAATGAAGATTAAGACAACTTAAAGTGTGGTAATAGGCTGGTAACGAACTCTATTTTTTTTCATTTTTGTACATATACTCATCATTGTGAGCATGCTTAGTCTGTTCATGCAAGGTGTATGTTATTGATGGATGCATAGTAGTTCTTGCTTTCTTGTGATTAGCTCCAGCTTGCTAATAGTTTGTAGCATGTCATATGAATGTTTGCTTGCATTGTTTTATTCATAACTTGTTATGATACTGTGGTATCCTCCTCTGAATTTTTCATGTGAATCGACTTGGCACATGCCCATGCATGCATCTGACTAAACAGTAGTCAGTAAGCCTCGATGATTTATTTTGCCTCAGAGTTCTTGTATCACTTTCATGCCATAATTAGTCTTGTTTTGTTGCAAGCATGATTATGATAGTTATTGCTCTCTCGTTTGTCGCTCCATCTATTGCTAGCCTTCAGCTGCACTGAGTATGTGTTCTACTTGTGCATTCAACTCCCCAAAACCAATATGGCCAAAAGTGTCCACCATACCTACCTATTAGCATCATTTGCTATTTCCGTGCATATTCATTATTCCTTGTTTTCTTCCAAATAAAATGTTTGACTGTTTTGAGAAATTTAGTTAGTAAAGCTCTCACGAACTTGATGGAACACTTTATTCCTTGCGCTTAATAAACTTCAACCATTGTGACTGTCCATGAAAGTTATATGCTTGCAAATTATAGGCAGGGAGTTAGCAGAACCGTGCTATCACGGGGAACACTTTCAACACTCATGGATACATATCCAGTTGATACCATGCTCTTTTGTTTGCGGATGTCGTCGGTGTGAAATAAAATGGGAGCTTGTGAGTTCATGGAGTTATATATATATGTGTTAGAGAAACTCCTGGGCCGCTAGCCTAAGCCATTCCTAATCATGGTGAAACTTGCGGCATTACCATAATGAGCAATCTATGAAGCATCCTCAATAAAAACCTATGCAAATCACAAATAAAAAGATTGCTGAGATGCTCATTGTTTGCTTGCCTTGTCATTTTGATCACGGGATAACTCCTGTATTATGTGCAAGGGGTACCCCGTTGGCGGTTCTCTATGATATGGATGTATTTACGATGACAAGAACATACAGGTAACTAAAGTTGAGTAGAAGGAGGAGCGGCCCTCGTACTCAAGGGACATGGGATTTCCAGTTTATGGTTTGTCAAGCATATAACTCATATTGGACCTCACTTTCACCATTAACCACATAAAGATGCCTATGATAGGGGCAATGAGATCTCAAAGATAATGAGTACCTTACATTCAGCATTTGGAAGCCTTTCAAACCTTTCAAAACCTTTTCACTTCCTTATTGAGTCACCACTTATTCTATGAGCACCTTCTTGAGAGCATAGTTGTCATTCTTGTGTTTGTCTCAAAACTTGGTTAATTATGTCATGACTTTGATGCTTGTACCTCTGATATCTTTATTTCTAGTCTTCACTTGAACGTCATAGGTGCCTTGGCATTTATATTGTGCTCTACAAACAAAGGCAAGCGAGATACCACTCTATCATACCTTATTATGAGCATTGCAATGTTGCTTATGTTTATGTTTCATGCTACCTATTATTATTGAGTTGGTTTCTCTTCATAGCTTGCAATGACTATTGAGTAGACTTAGTTGCATACTTCTTATTATGAATGGTTTAAGTGTATACTCCTGTGTTGAGAATATATACATCATATGAAGCAAATGTGTTCGTGAAAGTTCTTTTATCGCACTCAGTTTTCAACTGAATTGCTTGAGGACAAGCAATAAGCTAAGTTTGGGGGGAGTTGATAGGTCTAAAATGTATCTACTTTCCCGAAAACTTTTGCTATTGTTTCTCCTCTAAACTTGTGTGATTTGGATACAACTAACACGGACTGATGCTGGTTTTACCTTAGTGTCTAGTTTTTGTGTAGAAAATCAACTATCAGGAAAAATCACGGAAAATATGCCAAAAATCCTATTTCACCAGAAGATCCACGGAGCGAGTCTGAGGCGGAGGGATCTCAGGTGACCACACCCCCAGCTTGGTGGGCCCAGCCAGCACGGGAGGTGTGGCCAGCCTAGGCACCCCCTCGGCCTCCCTCTTTGCCTATAAGACGCCTCCTGACCTAAAAACTGAGGGGGGTTCGAAGTTTTTCCAGAAAGAGTTTCGTTGCGCCGCCACCACCAGAAACCGCGATTCAGAACCAGAAACTCCATTTTGGCACCCTGCCGGGACGGGGAATTTTGGGAGGATCATCGCCATCGTCATCACCAACGCCTCTCCATCAACCATCAATGTTTCCCTCATCCATGAGTGATTAATCCCCCGCTGTAGGCTGTGGGGATGGTAGGGATTGGATGAGTTCTATCATGTAATCGAATAAAATTGTTAGGGCATGGTGCCTAGTATCTCTATTAGTGCTATTTGACTTTGTTGCAACTTGTTGTGCTTAATGATTGTCACTAGGGCCCGAGTGCCATGATCTTAGATCTAAACTTATTATTGAATCTTTATGCTAGTATTTTTTGTGATCTTATCTACAAGTTGTGTACACATATCATTGTCCGGATCCAAAGGCCCCGAAGTGACAGAAATTGGGACAACCGAAGGGGATGGCTGTGATGTGAGGATCACATGTGTTCACGGAGTGTTAATGCTTTGCTCCGGTGCTCTATTAAAAGAAGCACCTTAATTGCCAGTAGTTCCCTTGAGGCCCCGCTACAATGGGCTGTCATGACAAAAGATGTTGTGCAAGTTCTCATTGCGACCATGCATGACTATATATGGAGCACATGCCTATGATTGTTTAGTACTTGGATGCTTATTCTTATTTATCTGCAATTTCCCTAGATCTTGAAGTTACATGTTTAGACTTGTCCATGCAATGCCCATCCATCCGTACCTCTGCCTACCGCACTCATACCATACTGTTTGCTACTACTATTACTATTGATCTTGTTATACTGTTGTTGTTACTTTGCTGTTGCTACTACCAAACTATTGCTACTGATAAACTTCTGTGAGCAAAATCTATTTCTATGTGCAGCTGAATTTAAAACTCAGTTGTTAAGGCTTGCAAGTATTCTTGAGCCCCTCTTGTGTCGAATCAATAAATTGGGTAATACTACCCTCGAAGATTGTTGCGATCCCCTATACTTGTGGGTCATCAGGGTTTTCCATGGCCTGGGACTGGATAGAACATAGCTAGATTGGTTCCTCGTGATTATGATTTAGAGAGAAGAACAATGGTAGTATATAAGGAGGGTCAGATCTCGGTAAAACTCGTGAGAAACACCAAAGTTACGCCCAATAAAAGAATATTAACGGAACATGGAAAGAAATCACGGATTTGGAAAAGTACAGCCGCGTAACGACCAACTATACGGACGCGGGCCGTATAGCTCCGGCCATATAGTTGGTTCCGGGCAGATTTTTCCAAATAACTGGAGTCTAGGTCGGTTAGACTACTGACTTGGAACTGACAAAAACCATCTCCCTTTTTTAGATAAAAACAAAAAAAGAACGGAGATGCCAGTACATTTAACGACCAACTATACGACGGGAATAAATTTTTTGGTCGTATAGTTTCTAGACACCGAAAAATTTGGTGAAGGGACTAGTACATTTAACGACCAACTATATGGCGGGAGAATTTTCTTTTTCGTATAGTTGCGACCGTATAGTTGGTAGAAACCCTCAGAAACTTCAGAAAAACATGAGAAATTCAAAGGTAAAAATTTCAGGAGTATAAATTATGAAGACAAATCACTTATTTAGAGAGAGAAAACTTATCTTGCACTTACCGTTTATTTAGTCGGGGATGACAAGCTCCTCCAACAACAAGGACTTCTTCTATTTTGGAGGAATTGACCATAGTTCATCCAATAATTCTTGTAAACAAAAATCACCAGGACTAAAGTTCCTCTCAATAAGATTGGTGCCTTGCTGGGCCAATATGGATACTGCATCCAATATCTTTATTTCTTGCCTCTGCATAATCTACAACTCAAACTCTTGAAGTAAAAGGATCCAACGGATTAGTCTTGGCTTATAATTTTTCTTCTCAAGGAGTTCTTTTAAACCATCATGATCCGTATGAACTCTTACTTTTGCATCAACTATATAAGAATGAAATTTATCGCAAGAGAAAAATATAGCAAAAAGTTCCTTTTCTTCCTTAGGATAATTCTTTTGAGCACTATTAAGAGTTCTACTAGCATGATGTATAATATTAATTTGTGACCTATATGTTGTCCTAGAGTTACTCATACAACATCATCACTAGATTCACATATTAAATCGAAGGTCACATCCAATATAGGTGGTTTAATGATAGGAGCATGGGATAAAGCATATTTAAGTTTATCAAAGGAAATAAGGAATTTATCATCAAAATTAAATCTTACTCCCTTTTGCAAAAGGTTAGTTAAAGGTTTAGAACTTCCAGAGAAATGCCTAACAAACCATCTAGAAAAACCCACATGACCAAGAAAACTTCTTATACCTTTTATATCCCTTGGTTGTGGCATTCTCTCTATTGCTTCGATCTTAGCTCTGTCTACTTCAATACCCTTACCTAATACCTTATGTCTGAGGACTATACCTTCTTTGACCATGAAAAATGGTACTTCTCCCAGTTTAGAACAAGATTGGTTTCTTCGCAATGCTGCAAAACCCTTTTGATATTATCCAAGCAACTAGTAAACATAGTTCCATAGACAAAAAAGTCATCCATAAATACTTCCAGTATCAATTCTATAAAATCTGCAAAAATGGCAGTCATGCATCTTTGAAAAGTAGCTAGAGCATTACATAAACCAAAAGACATGCATCGGTAAGCATGTAAACCATAAGGACTAATGAAAGTTGTTTTAAGTTGGTCATCAGGATGAAGAGCAATTTGGGAAAAACCAGAGTATCCGTCCAAGTAGAAAAAATTAGTGTGATTTGCTAACCTCTCTAAAGTTTGGTCTATGAACATTAAAGGATAGTGATATTTCCTTGTTTCTTTATTCAATTTCCTGAAATCTATACACATCCTATGTCCAACAATTGGTCTAGTAGGTATCAATTCATTTTTTCCATTAGGAACAACAGTAAAACTTCCCTTCTTAGGAACACAATGAATAGGACTTACCCATTCACTTCATTTCACCGGATAGATTATACCTGCATCCAATAGGCGTACTATTTCTTTTCTTACCACTTTCATTACAGGCTTCAGCCGTCTATTAAACTCTGCAACTAGTTTAGCACCTTCCTCCATGAATATTCGATGGACGGTTATCATGGGACTAATGCCCTTCAAATCATCCATTGAGTACCCAAAGGCCTTATGATGCCCCTTAAGTACTTTCATGAGTTCTTCTTCTTTGTCCCCTAAAGGTTTAGCACTAATAATAACAGGGAATTTATTTGTATTGTCCAAAAATCTATATTTAAGATTATCTGATAAAGTCTTGAATTCTAGGGCGGTAATTCCTTGTCCCCTCTCTTTGATGGATCTTCAAAAGCCTCATCAGTTGGAGGCCCTAAAACAGGAATCGAATCTAATTCAATTTCTAATTCTTCTAGGGACTTGTCCTCTATAAATATTTCTTCATAATTTGAGTCTTCATTTGCTTCTTATACTTGATTACTAAAGAAGAGAGCTGCCAACTTCTCAATAGTTTTTCCTTTCTATTCTTCTTGTATTTGTAGAGGTCTGTCTTTCAATTTGGAAAAGTGGGATTATTTTTCCGTTTCCCCAAGCTTAAGAGACACAATCTCCTTTTTGAAAGCAACTTTGGTACCTAAATCATTCAAAAAGTTTCTTCCAAATATAATTGGCCAAAGAGTGTCAGCTGTCATATCAGCAACTATAGAATCGATAGAAAAAATTTCATTGCCAATTATGACAGTTGCATCTTCAACTACTCCCATTGGAACTCTAAGATATTTATTAGCTAACATGATTGTCATATCAGTATTCTCTATTGTAGCTGGTACTATCTCTTATTTTATTTCTAAATAAAAATCATAAGATATTACATTAACTACAATTCCAAGATCACATACACCATAATGCAAGGTTTCTTTAAATATGTAGGGAAGAATAGGCTTACCCACATATTTTACCTTAATTTTACTTCCAACCAGTATGGAAGTTTCTTTATCAAGTTCAACTATGTTTCAATGTGCATACATAGCCATAATTGCTTCCTTGGTTATCTCTTCATCTTTGGTTTCATCTAAGTGTTCTTCAATTTCTGGCACACTTTCCTCTTCTTTCTTCTGTTGTACTGCTTTAACCTGTTCATTTTCCAAAATATGTTTTTGCCCAGTGTTAGGGAAAGGTATCTCATACATTGATTCTAGGGAGGCTAGTGTTGCTTCAACTTCTCTTTTCTTCTCAGGTTTGGGTGGTGGATCATACTTGACACAACCCTCTTTTGGATCTTTGTTATGTTCTATAAAAGCTTTAACAACATGCAATACAAGATCTTAATCCAAATAAAGTTCTTTAGATAATTCATTAACATTGCCTTTTTTATTATAGTCATGAATACAATCATAATCTATTTCTATGCGTCCTTCGCTTCGTAGACCAAAAATCCACGAAACTCTATGATCGCGAATTTTGTTAAGTAAAGCCCAAGCTTTAGTTATGGGAAGATTCATAAAAGATCCCCTCGCGAAATAGTCTAGTTCCACTTTATTAGGTTCAATTAAACCGCCATAAAATGCAATAAATACCATTCAGGAAAATCATGATGAGGACATTGATTAAGTAAATCTTTAAATCTTATATAAGATCTTACTAGTCCTTCATTAGGACGGTTCCTCCAAGTCATTATAAGATGCGTAATTCCAAAAGATTTTGATAAAGGAAAATACTTAGATACAAACTCACAAGATAAATTATCCTAGGTAGTCGTGGCTTCTAGGGGTAAAGATCTATACCATGAGAGAGCTGCTAGTCAAAGTCTGACTGAAGAGTTTTAGCTTTACCTCATTAGCAGTGTACCCCGGTAATTGGAAAGTGACACATATATCCTTAAAACATGCAATGTGCTCATATGGATCAGGATCTTCTTCATTTCCAGTAAATTGCTTCTTGTGTAAAATACCAAGTAGTAGAGGATTTATTTCAAACCCCCTTGTCTGCTCATTGGAGTTGTCTCTTTTATTAATATCATAGGGCTTCCCAAAGTGGCTAAGTGGGTTAGCACTAGTCAAATACTCAAACTCCACCATGTTGGTGGGACCCTGTAACTCAAAACAAAACTTTTCAAGAGTAAAATAAATAAGAAAAAACTAAAAGAACTACATCTCTTAGCTCCCTGGCAACGGCGCCAGAAAATAGCTTGATGACTGCAAGGTCACGGATCGTTTGTAGCTAGTTTTAAAATAAAGATATCGATCCCATAGGGAGCGGGAGTTCTAAAGTCTAATAACTCTTGAATTAAATACTGAAATAGTAATGCTAAATAACGTTCTAAGTAACAAGAAAAAATGCGAGTGTTGTGTAAAAAGGTATTTTTGGGTTTTTGTATAAGAGAACAATAAGTAAAATAAAACAAACTAAATATAGAAAGTAAATATCGTGTATATAAAAGAGATATGAAACTGCAATGGGAAAAAGCATTCTCAGGGAGTAGCGGGTACACCTCTAGCATTATAAATGTTTTAAGGTGAAGATTATTATCATGAACAATCTCAACTATGTATGTGTGGGAGGAACTCTGTATTTGGATGAATAGGAAGCAACCACTTTTCACATCATCCTCATAACCACAGCAGACAAGTAATCGTCATCAATCGAATTACTGCGCTATTAAGGAATTTATCCCGTTGGGTGTATCCCATGGCATGGACAATGTTTCGTGAGTTTCATCGGTTCCTGAGTTGATATGTAAGGGGTGCTAACAACTTTATAGTCACTTCAAGTTCTACAACTCCTCTGTCTACCCACAAGTAGTTCACTCCATCAAGACCCCACAAGAGGCAAATATTGAGAGGTCGACTTCTCCCAACATCAAGATGAAGACAATCTAACACATGGTCACAGCGATGAATATCATAATAAACATTATCTTATTTGAATCTCATGCTACGGTTTATCCATCTCCCCAAGAACTAATGATCTACTCAGACATGGAGGCAATCAACATCATGGCAAAGACAGTGGAATCTATCATAGATGAAGAGTACTTGTATAAATCCACAACGAGTAAGTAAATTACAACAAGATCTAACTAAGATATAGATGAGATGGATGGAGATGGTGGTGATGCAGCAGTTGATGATGAAGGTCGATGCCTTAGCCTCTCGAATATGCATAGGGTGAAGATGGATACCCGGTAGATGAGTTCCCCCTCCAGATCCCTTCCGGAGGTGAGGCTTCTGCGTTTCTGGCCGTTCTGTATGTCGTCTCCCTGATCAGATTGCACATGGAGAAACTAATTGAAGAGGTGGTGGCGGCGCCAACTATACGGCGGGAACTATACGGCCGGAGAAAATCTCCTCGCCGTATAGTTGATCATTAAACCTATTGCCTCTTGCGATCGCTTCGGTTTTTCTTCTGGTGTTATTGATATTTCCCAAATTAGTGATTTACGCTGTTTTGACTCCTTTTTGCTCCAATACAATGGGTCCAAGAATTGTATCCATCGTATCCACCATCTGTCCTGATCCTGGTGAAAATAACATATAATATGTGCGCGAACGCCATAAAATACAAAGATCCTACCACTACAATGCAAAATAATAATATAAAACATGATGCAAATATGCACTCATTAGTGTTTTGATCAGATACATCTAGAATGTTCTAGAGGAACCACTAGTGGTTTCACCACCACGGGAGGGGGTCACTTGGACAGTGGCATGCCCTAGGGGCTAGCCACACCAAACCCTAAAGGGTAATTTCGGACAACACTAGTAAAAGTGTCAAACCCTAGTTTGAATAGTCACATACTTGTTTGAAAAGTCAAACTCTATTTTTTGGTAAGAGGGAAGACTTGGTGGGAAAGGTTCCAACTCTCCCCTTGGTGGACGAGTTGTGGGGGGGACATGGCATGGGCTGAGAAACCTTGGTCGGCCGCCCCCAACCTATATAATGAGGGGTGGGGGCGCACCCCCCCACACACACCCCTTGTCCATTGGCGCCTAACCCTAGTCGCCGCCTCTCTTCTCTCTCGTCCACTGTGGCACCCCAGATTTACGGTCCGAGAATACCCATTATGTCTGCAATTCATGTTTCCATGATCAGTGAGCCGTGAGCATAACCAACAAGTATCATTACATCATCCAAGAATTTAATGAATACAAGTACTTACAATATGGCCAATATGGATTTTACAACACAAATAGCGGAAGTCTTCCAGCGCAGAGGCCATGTCATGCCTTAACCTACAGGTGACTAACTGGGAAGACAACCTAGCTCGCATAGACGTCAGCAGATCCATCGTTTCTCTTGATCATCTGAAAGTCTGGCCAAGTAAATATCCAGGGACAAGGCCGGTGAGTACTTTGAATGTACTCGCAAACTTCCTTAACAAAACATCTAATAAGGATATGCAATATGGTTGTAGTAGGATGGCTCCATGAGAGGTTCTTTTTAACTAGTTTCTCTTGTAGATATAGCATATCTCTATCTCTTTCTTGAAAAACCTTTGTAATACAATTTGGAAACCTTTTTGAAAAGTTTTAAGAAAACACCACGATTGGGTCACCCATTTGTTTTTCCTTCCGGTCATCTCCTAACTAAACACCTTCCTCCTTTTCCCGACCATCTCATGGTCAAATCATTTCCAAGCAATTGCTTTTCCGAAGTCCTTTTTGAAAACAAAACCATCACTGCTGTATAGCTGCCAGCACAACTGTACATGACCGAGGACTCGGCTATTTGAATAGATTTACACTCTGCAGAGGTTGTACATTGTACCCACACCATCTGATTACCCATCCCTGATCTACACCGATCGTGGGTCGAATAACCGGTCAAGGCCTTCCGGATGCCCTCTCCTATACAAGTGCCTACCATATAAAGTTAACCCCCTCAAAACCGGGACGCCCTATATAGTTACCAAGCCAACCGAAGCGTGTTTTGCACCTTGACGGGTGTGTGCTTTCAATGAGGGGCTCATAGTATCGTGTGGAGGCCCGCATACCCTTCGTTCCTTCTCCCGGTCGATGCTATGCATGGACCATTGGACAGAGAAGGCCCACCCTCTAGGGATTGTTTGCCCTTGTAGTAGTGCGAGGCACCTATACCAGATTAGACAAACTTCCAGCCCAACCCCGTACCATTCCAGAGTAATGTGGTTGCACGGGTTAATTGCACTAGCTTCAAAACTGGCCAGCCCGGCATGTTTTCGTAAAAAAAATTCCTCCATCATTTGTCTGACCATTTTGTAAAACCAGAATATTTATTATTTTCCAATCCACTTGGTAGGCCAAGCCTCACCAAGGTTTTCTCATAAAACATTTTTATAAAATTTTTTGCGGGGTCTTCCCATCCCATAGTTTTTGCTTCAGCTAAAACGAGGTTTCAAAAGGGTTATGGTGTTAAGACACCATCTACCTTACTAGGGGAAGGACTAGGTGTCATCCAAGGGTATGTACCTAATGGTACCAATGGGATAGTAGTTTGGAGGAGCCAAACATTCCCACATATAAAAAACATAATTAAATAAACTATGCAAATTTAATAAACCATTTGGATAACATGCATAAGTATGAAAATAGAACAGGGGTTTATGAGCAAGGAGGTGGCTTGCCTGCGACCAGCGAGATGTCCCGTGACTTCTTTAGAATACCAGAATATCGAATACAATAATAATAAGAATATACTGATGCTTCCTTCTTCTCGGTGTCACATAATTGCAACTATCGCCGCCATCGATCAACATGCAAGCAAACAACACCACAATCAATACAATGCATACCAACGCCAAAGCATACAACAAGCAATGGGAAAACTAGTTTATAGATCAGTAGATGTTGAGGATTTGGTTGGGATACAAGGGAAATGCTTGGGTTGCATTTGTGGATTTTGTATTTAGGCTTTATAGTCCAAAACTAACTAGATAGGGGTTTTAGAGCAAGGTCAAGTTCTGTTTATTAACATTGGGTAAAAATGATACCATCAGATAGGTATGGATAAAATGAATCCAAAAAAAGTAGTTTCACTATTTTATCAATTACAAATGATTTATAGTGATTTTTATAGTGAATAAAACTCTAGTTTTAGGGGAATAATTCACCAGAATTGTTCTGGAGTTCCAAAATTTATTTCCTTGGATGATTAGATAGTATTTGATGTACTGATTCACATATTGTTGGAATCTCCTCAAAACATTTAACAGAATACCCTTGAGAAATTCCCAAAAACAATTCTGGTGGAGATTTGTTGTTTTCACCAGATTAAAACTATAAGGTATTTTGATGTGATTCCAAAGACACATGTTAGGTGTTTAGAGTACCTTTCTGTAGAAATTGGAATCACCCTTTTTGGATAAACATAATTATTGTGGTAAATTTATTGGTGGAATAACCATGCACAAAAGTTATTAATTCACCAAAATGCAACAGGGGCTTGTAAAAAAAATTCTATTGGGGTTTGAAAGGTTTTGATATTTATGTGTGCAGGGAGTTTGAATTAGGTCAAAACCATTTTTTGTTTTGCCTAGAAAATTTCTCCAAGACATAAATGGATTTAATTTGATATTTTTGTTACTAGCAAACCATAGTCCACCTTGGCATGTGACCAGGTCTATAGGTTTTGTATTTTCAAATCTATCCTGAGGAAATTGGTTTCACCCCATCTGGATTTACCAAATTCTCTGAAAGATTTAATGAATCAAGGAGACACCCTATGGTAATTTAATTAATGGAAAACATCCAGATTTAATCTGGCAAAAACAGAGGCACTGCATGTTTAAGGACACATGTAGGTACTCGGCAAAATTCAGATCTGCTCATATTTAGACATTTTCCATTTTCAAAAGGATTTAAACTAAACTGCATCTCTTCCAGATTTGGAAAAAGGAATTACAAAAGAAAAGGATAAAGGGTTCAATGGGCCATCTCTGGGTGGTCTTGGGCCATAGTTCTCAAAATGGCCCAGCCGAGCGAAGTGCACGCGCGCGTTCAAATCCGGCCATGCGGGGCCCACCTGACAGCGTCAGGTCTAAGCCGAAATGGTAAGGCCGGATCTAAGACGCTCGGTCTAAACAGATCCAACGGCCATCGTCTATATTCGTCATCCAGCTGCGTGCATGCAGGGGGAAACCCTAGGGCGGGGAAGGAATGGCCTAGGGCGCTCACCTTGGGCTCGGGAGGCGACGGGGATGGTCGGAGGCGAAGCGGCCCACCTCGAAGAGCCGAACAAGGGGCGGAAGAGGGGGTCTCTGCCGCAAGAAGAGCCTCGTGCGACAGGGACTGGTTCATATGCCATCGGGGCTCATCAGGGAAGCTTTCGGGAATACCTGCCTGTGGGAGGGAAGGTCGGGGAGATTAAAACAGTGGTGGAGGAGATTAGCTAGGCCACATGCATAGGGAGGAGGGAAGGGGAGGAGTGAGCCCTGCTCATTTCTTTTCCATGTCCGAGGTGCCCTCTTCTCTCTTACTCTCAGGCAAGCCAGGGCTAGAGAGGGGGATGGGGTTTCGGCGGAGGTTCTGAGGAGCTGTGGGGTGCAAATGAGGGAGCAGTAGTGGGGTTGGTAGCATCTAGCCTTTTTAAAGGCAAGGTGGTGCTCATGGTTGACATGGCCTATGGAGTGAGCTTGGGGGACGGTGTTGGCTTGGGATAGGCTTGAGGGGGAGGTGGAGAGAGGGTGGTGTGGTCTAGAGTGGAGCACTGAGTGGAGAGAGGAGGGTTGGTGGCTGCTCTGTGCAGATATTTTTTTGTAACACCTGAGGGACACACAATTTCTCTCCTCTTTCAAGCATATGAGACAAGGTGGAGGGGATGCTACAGTGCATCTCGACCAGAGGTGAGGGATGGTAGGGCGGTGATGGGCTTTGCAAGATTTGATGGGGTTTGGAGTTGGTTTGAGTCAAGGTTCGGCTAGTTTTGCAAACTTGATAAAGTTTGTGCTTGTGAAGGAAGTTGCAAAATTTGCATATAGCGGGGTGGGGAAATGTTTCTGGTAGATAGAGGAGGTCAGATAATCTCATCAAGATTTTATTTGGGGTTTTTCTAATGATTATAAGCCCCTTTAAAAGCATTTATTCAAAAAGGGCAAAAGTAGTTTCTAATAGGGTCTTTGATATTTTTACATCTTACAAGTGTGGTTTTTGATGTGATATGGTCCTGAATACCATATTACACATTGGTGAATTTTATTGTAGTTTATTAGGAAGGAAAATTATTTTTAATGAATTATTTGTTGTTTTTGCCATTTAATAAAAAGGGCAAAAATAAATAATAAAATATCTCAAAAATATTTATTTTTTATTTTGAAAGATGGGATATGATATATAGGCATAAAATGTGCCCTGAGTTGGCAAAGTGATTTGGAGAAAAACAAACTTGCCTTTATAGACAAATATTTTGAGAATCTTGCAAGATAATGAACTTAAAGAGTTTGATGATCCAAAAAATTGGGAGAATTATTTGGGGATGGTTATACTCATGGTAGATGTTGTATATTTGATTTATACCTCAAATCCATCTTGGTTTTTTAAGAATTATGGTGAAAAGGATGGAAACTATATTTGGGAGAATCTAGGGTTTTTATAATTTTATGCCACCTAAACATGCTGGGATTGGTCAGCATAGAGATCACCTTGATACAAGGGATATATGGATGGATATACAAGGTTATATAGATGATCATGGAAGCAAGAGTTGAGCTTGGTTGGATTTGAGGTGGTTTAGGTTTGATGGCAAACTTTGTTGAAAATAAGGCTGCCATAACAGAGTTGTCATGATGCCTCATAAACCATGGGGTTTTAGGAAGAAAGTGAGGTATGGATTCAAAGACCATGGTTATTAGATCATAATCATGCGACGAGTTGGTCAAGGGAAGGTAGCATATAGAGGTGAGCTTCTGCCAAAGTAGGCAAGATGATAAGATTTGTAGAAAAGACTATTATCCTGACTACAAAACCATCATGGGTGAGTGGGAACTAGAAGGGTTAATCCAAGGTAAAGAGTGGGATTTGGTAGTACTAATGATGTACTACAATATGGTTCAAATACATTCTCAAGGATGCTCATAGGTTGGAGAAGGTAGATCTCCAAAGATTGAATCTAGATAAGAATTCCAGACTTAGCCATTTTGGCAGATTTAGGGTTTTAGACTGGAGTACAAGTGTAGATGATTTTGAGTGGATGCTAGGTTCCATCTAATGATCAAAGGTAGCAGGTTGATGTGATAAATAAGTAGATAGGATCCATCTGTCAACACCCGGATTTTTAATCCCAGATGCCTGTTATGTCGTAAATCGCAATCCCAGGATTACCATTTTTGTGAGACATAACAGATTGGATATCATAGTATATCATCCATTACAAACCATACATAAGGTATTACAACAAATAAAGGATCACATGATCTAGTCTACAATCACAACACCGGAATAATATAATAACGATAGCGTGGGCAAAGCTCCATCTTCATGGTCATAGGCAATGCTGACGATGGGAGATAATCCTAGTTATCGTAACCTTCCTGTAGTCCATCCTCCTGATAGTCTTCTTCATAGTCTGGTCATGGGAATAGCCAGGGAAAAATCCATGAGTACTCTAAGTACTCGCAAACAATCACTAATAGGTAAAGCGGTTTTAGTAGGAATACAAATCTCAAGTTGTTTTGCAAAAATCCAAATTTACCTTAACTGAGTTCAGAAGAAAAGAAAGATAGTGTAATGTTTTATAACACCTAAGTGGGAACTTAAGTTTCACTTTCACAACTCTCTTTGTGGTCAAGTCAAAGTAATGATTCATTTCATAAGTCATTTTGAAAACATTTGACGACGGAACAGTATGGCCACTCCAACTGTCCATAACCACGAACACGGCTATTCAAATAGTTTGACACTCTGCAGAGGTGGTACACTTTCACCACAACATTTGATACATCCGTCAGGAATAATACTGAATTCACCATACTCCGTATGCGGATAATCAATCCTAACCTTTCAATTACACGCTCTAGTATAGGCACCTTTCCTCTGAGTTTGGCCTCCCAATAATGACCATCTGTCATTTTGGGAACTACATAGGTTGTCAATCATCACGAGGTAGCCTCAGCTCAAACCTCGGCCGCAAGGGAACCCATACTAAGGTATATAAACTTTGAGTCAAGGCCTACCCAATTTTGGGTATTGTGGTTGTACGATAAAATTGAAATGGTATCGCATCTAGACACAACCATCAATTTTATAAGAGGGCTAAGGCTGATGCCTCAACATTTTCATCATCAAAAATCATCTGGTGCTCATAGCACATCTCATAACATTTCATTAGAATTACTCATCATTCTAAGGTTTTCATAGTCATTTTCACCAAGTATTCCCATCTAAAGTGATCAAGTTTTATGGTTAGCACTAGCAACTACAAGTGGGGGTAAAGATAATGAGGGGTGATAATCCTGTGTGACTTATCTAAGTTCAATATCATGCCTCAGGATGACATCAAGATTTATCTAACTTAGTCCAAGTTTTATGCTCTTTATGATACCTCTAATAATCTTCTAACATCTACAAGTCACTAAGTAAAAAAAATAGAAATATTTGATAAAGAAATAAAAGAGTAAAGCTTGCAAATAAACTGGGATTGGGTATCATCAATTGGTATGACCAATGCATGCCTAATGCATTGCATAGGTTATTTAGCTTTCACAGTTGTAAGTGTTAACTTGCTATGATGGCTTTCCTTGTGCAGTGCAGTGGTGGAAGTTCTCCTCGGCTTCATCCTCGTGGTATTCTCCTTCCTCTTCGTATCCTTGATCAGTACTAGCATCTATAAATAAATACGAAGTACACAATCTCCAAACAATACTTAACTACTTCTATTTAGCACACAAAGGCTCATACTAGATGGTCTAGCATCATCACTATCATCACAAGGATTAAGGAAATAGTCTATTTATTTTATTTTAGAAAAGTGATTTCTACTCATTGAAAAACTACTTAAGATTTAATATTATCTAATTAAAATATGGGATCATGTTGACACATGTCATCACCACATATTTCACTACTTGGGAATGTGATTTAAAGTGGTGTCACAATTTAATAATGTTTAACCTTATTATTTTAATTAATTAAAGTGACTAGAAATGCCTATGGGCATTCTTTTTTTACTTGTCCATTATTACTGCAAATAAACCTAGATATTTTTACATATTCAGAAAGGTCATATCAAATGTTATTTTTGAGAGTTGGAATCAAATCAAAAGAATTTATGGTTGAATTTTGAAAAATGTTTGAATGCAGAAAAGTCTCTGCCTTGTTATTTTTACTATAGGTTATCTATAATTTCAAATGGCTTGAATCCAGCGGGCTTGGGTTAATAATTGCCATATCTTTCGAAGAAAATTGGTTTCATGCAATTTGGTTCATTAAATCTCTCTAAAATGATTTTTGAATCTTTTGCCAGAACTAAGTTTGAAATTAAATAGATAAACCTAATTTCAAACGAATTTGGTCATGCGGGAAAGTTAACTGGGCCGGCCCACTGCGCACATCGCGTGCGCGGGTGATTTAAGTGGTTGTCCCCACCAGTCAGTGAGATAGGGGGTGCGAAGGGGTACGTGGTCATTACAACCGTAGGATTAGATGGAAGATCTACGGCCGAGGGTCGTCATCAACGTCTGAATAGAACGCGACGAGAGCCAACCCTAGCGCGGCCAGTGGGGGTCTGGGGCGGCTCACCGGGGCTCAGGCGATGGTCGGCGATGGGGTCAAATGACGAAGTCGACAATGACGGTTCTCTAGGTACTGGCGGCTCCTCCTGGGGTGGCTCCAATCAGTGGCACCCTTCTCCTCCAGCAGTGGCAGGCTCCGGCCAAATTCCGGCGATGCTACGCTCGCCTTGCTCCGGGAATAAGTGGGCACGATAAGTGAGAGGTGGGGAGTGGAATGGTGTGAAGAAATTGAATGGGGAAGGCCTCTATTTATAGTGCGACGAGGGAACCGAAGTGTGCGGGCTGAGCTCATCGGGGTCGGCTTCACAGTAAGCTAATGGCATAGCTAAAGTTAGGGGATGGTGCGTGGTATCCTGGCAAAGCTCAACGTCTTCATGGCGAGGCGCGGGGCGGTGCGGTCGGAACGCGTCGACGCTCTGGGCGGCACCGACGACAGTTTTGATGGCACAGGGGATACGGTTCGCGCAACGGCGAACGGGGTTGTCTGGTGGTCTCCTGGGACGATGGTGATCACGTACGCGGGCGGAAAAGGCGGGGCGCGGTCTGTGCGAGCATGTCGAGCGCGGCGCTCTGGAGCTCTCTCTGCATGGTCGTAGAGAAATGGGTGCGTGCGTTTCTCTATGGTCTAGTGCTTGGCAAGGGTCGATGGTTGTACAGGTGGTGGCAGTGGACAGTGGTGTGCTTCCTAGACAAGGTGGCAAGGAGCGAAACTGGATCTGGCTAGCTAGCCATGGTCGGCTGGCAAGGGTGCTCTAGGCATGGCTTGGCATGGTGCACTAGGTAGGGGCTAGGATGGTTCAAATCATTGGTTGGCAATAGGGGAGACAAGGATGATCAATGGTAAACAATGCTTAGCCAAATTACTGCTCAAAATAGTGAAGTTTGGCCAATTTGATTTGCTGCCTCCAAGTGTTTGATGAAATGGTCGAAATAAATTCAAATTTGAATTTTTGGATGAAACTTGGTGGGTGTAATGGTCACATACTAGGTAGTCTCTGTTTTCTTGGATTTGTCAAGGTGCACTAGTTTGGTTGGGTTTTGAGAAATGGTGATATTACCATATGAACTACATTCAATTTTCCAATTTCATTTGAATAAGGTTGCCAAATGTTCCTGTGGGTTCGCAAGGTGGGATTGGGTTCACTTTCACTTGGTCTAGCAAGGGGTGAAAAGAATTGGATTAGTTTCTGTTTGAAATCTTGGACTAGAAACACTCAAAGTGGTCTAGTGAGCAAGATTGGCAAAAATGACCATTTGCTTGTTTTGTTTGTTTTTGAATTTCTCTTGATTTTATTCTGCTTGGAATTGATTTAGATGATATTGTTTTCATATTTAAACCATTCCTTGTTATTCATAACAATCACACAAGTCCATTCATGCATTCATACATTCATCACATACACACATGAATACATAATGATTTTAATTAACAAAAGTTTTTGTTAACTCTAATTTTGAGTGATTGGAAAAGATAACCTTGATTAATATTTTTGGGATGTTATACCATGCTTAGATGGGGTATTCATTGAGTTGGGAGCTATCAAAAGGGATTATCCCTGGATTAATATGATTAGGAGATGATATGGTCACTTTAGTGACTTAGGATATATCCATATTTGCATGCTTGGTTTGAGATTGATGATCATCAGCATGGATTGGGTCCTAAGGTATGCGCTACTATATTAGCTCACTCTAGTTCCTAAGAAAACATGGCAATCAGCAGATCAAGGCAATTTATCTTATCAAACTTATTCAACTACTAGTAGAGTTATCATCAAGCCTAACTTGAGGTAGGGATGGGTATTTTGAATTGGTTATGTTTTGAAGTAAGATGAGTACCTCTTGGTATTTCTACCAAGATTGTAATGGAGAGATTTTAGGATAAAGGGTTTTGGAAAACCTAGAGATAAGAACAGTTGAATGTTATGTCTTGAAAACATAAGGAGATGGTATATAGGTCTCCATAGTTTTGTTAATAGAACTAGCAAAACCTTTTGTTATGTCAAAATCATCTTGGCTCAGGTTTTCAAATGCCAGAACATTTGAGAATATGAAAGATGAGCCAAGACACCTCTTTTGTGAAATATCTTTTGTCAACTATGGTTGAGATAAGAAGTATATTACCTAATACACTTTCAGATGCATGGACAAAAGCAAACAAGTAAGCGAGCATTGCAACAAGTAACAAGAAAAAGTTTTTCCCCCCTAATTTTTGCCTTTTTGGAAAGCTAATCAGGGTTGCTGAAATTGGGATATTACAGACCTTTCCCCCTTAAAATAATCTCGTCCCGATATTAGGGAGGAGTAGGGTTGGGTGATAACACCCGCTTAACAATTCCAGCGGTGGAAATATTAGATGCTAGCAGGTTTTATTTTTTTGTAACAAACAGGCATGGTCAGCTATCGTTTAGAGCGAGTGCCTTTGTATTGAGTTGCTTGGATTAAACAAATGGAAAAGACGTAGTATTTTCCCCTTAGGATGATTCTAGGTAGGTTTAGCATCGACAGGGTACTTCCTTCTTGAGGCGAGACAGCGAGTTGAGCCTTCTTCAAAACTTTACCGCAGAAGTTAGCTTCTTTTCCTTCTTGGTCTTGAAACGTCAGAAGTGCTAGCTAGGCTATCGACTCTGCGATGGAGAACTTTCCTGAAGTACCCTCTGATTCTTGAGAAGTGCCGATTGTCGTCCTTGTTGCAGGTTCGATGATTCGGATTTCGCAGGGGTGGTCATCACTTAACGATAACAAGGGTTCAACTCCAGTGTTTTATTGGGTTTTTGGGTTGGAAAGACGTAGTCTTGCGTCTTTCCTCCTTAGAGCGACACTAGGGGTTTTTGGTGGAGTCGCTGAATTTCTTGGTTGGAGTCGTATGCTGATGTTGTGTGATGGCGCTGTCCTTTCATTCGGAGGTGGTTATCTTCTGTCGACCTTGTATAATCCACTTAGTGAGAGACATCGATACTACTTCTTGGGTTAGGAGGTCTACTGGAAAGGGCATCTACTAGCTTCCGAGTAGTTAGTTCTGAGCTAGTTAGGGGTTCGATGGGTTGGAGGATGTTTTGCTTTGACGAGTGGATCTCCCGGTGGTGGTGGCTTGAAGAGGGGTTGATACTCATGAAGGGGACAGTTCTTCATTCTCCGTCTCGGGGTTTGCATATTCGGAGGTCTTTTTCGGGGGGGAGGGGTTGTTAGTAGCCAAAACAGAGAAGGGGGATTCGTGACGTCTTCAGAGAAACTTGATGCTTTGGGGTTTCTTTATTATCCTTGGAGGGTAGTCTTGGTGACATCGGGTAGTCTCGTTGCCTTTGTTCCGTGCTTGCAGTTACTGGGAAGGATCGACCAGACTTCCAAAGATTGTTGATGAGGTCAGTTTTTCTGTTCCTCTAACGACTCTCGAGTGGTGTTTAGGTCAGGTTCCTGGATTGGAGCTCTTCTTGGATTATCTTCTCGTAGGTGGTCTTCTGGATTTGAGTGGAAAGACGTAGTCTTCCACCATAGAGCTTTGCTTATGGTCGTCGAGGTTGGGGTAGGTCCTTCATTTTGGAGCAAGGGTGACGCTTGAGTTAAGGTCTTCGAGTACCGCCATATTGCGACTACCATGCTATGGTGATTTCCTAACGAGACCATAAGGGTTAACTCGAGGTAGATTTTAGCTGTTAGCGACGCTTCTTCTTGGTCCTTGGTTGGGGTGGGGGCATTTTGGCTTTGGATGGGTTATCTTCACTTGAACTCTTTGTGTTGCTTTGGTTTGATGACGGAGTAGACTCGTTGTCTTCAGGCTTCCTTATCTTCCGGATTCTTGGGGTGTGTGTGTTATTTCGAGGACTTAGAGTTGATTTGGCAGAGGGTTGAATAGGGTCGTTACTCCTTTGGGGGCGATTAGAACTAAGGCACGAAGAGGGGTTGTCGGGGAGTTCTTTATGTGGCCATCCTGCTGAGGATACGTTTCCAGTCATGGGTTTGCGAGGGTTAGCGTCGCTATACGCCACCAAGGTGGTCAAAACTTTAGGATCGGGTGATCCAAGGAAGACATGCAACACATTCCAAGCGTCATATAAGCTCATGACAAGCAGACAAGGAATACCATAGGTGCTAAGTGGTGACTACATGCCATAAGGGAAATCCTATATTAGGGATGCTAATCCTAAGTACGGACGTTACAGGGTTCTTGACTTCTTCTTGCCATCTGTTGTCCTCTGTGCCATACTTGATCGATTTGGGGCAAGGAAGGACTCTGTTGGTAGGGCGATCTTGTAGTGTATTTTGTCGTTGGTAGCTCCTTTGGTTTGCTTGCCTCGGTGTCTCTTCATTTCGGGATCTCCGTCTTCATAGCCTCCAAGTCAGACCTTGTTTTTGGAAACGGTCATTTGAAGATAGACGAGAGGTAGATTAAGCCATTTTCAAATAGTTTAAGTCAGAGAAGATGAGATAAGAAATCTTTCGAAAAGCTTTTAATAAATTAGGTTTTGAAAGTCGGTGTTTTTGGAAAAAGGGGTTGTCGTTTCTAACGTCCATGCTAACAAAGGTCTCCTAAAGTCAGGATGGCTCTGATACCACGTCTGTGGCACCCCGGATTTACGGTCCGAGAATATCCACTATGCCTGCAATTCACGTTCCCATGATCAGTGAGCCGTGAGCATAACCGAAAAGTATCATTACATCATCCAAGAATTTAACAAATACAAGTACTTACAATATGGCCAATATGGCGTTTACAACACAAATAGCGGAAGTCTTCTGTAACATCCCAATTTCAGCAACCCTGATTTAATGTCCAAAAGGAAAAAATCAGGGGGGAACAAAAACTTTTTCTTGTTTTAAGTTGCAATGTTTGCCTACTTGTTTTCTTCTTCTCATGCAACTGGTTGTGTATCAGGTGATGTACTTCCCATCTCAACACTAGTTCACAAAAAGCTATTTTTCAAAAGAGGTGTCTTGGATCATCTTTCATATTCTCAAATGTTCTGGCATTTCAAAAACCTGAGCCAAGATGATTTTGACACAAGAAAAAACTTTACTAGTTTCTATTAACAAAACTATGGAGACCTATATATAATCTCCTTATGTTCTCGAGACAGAGCTCCCAGCTACTCTTACCCCTAGGTTTTCTAAAACCTTTATTAAAAACCTTTTCATTCCAATCTTGGTAGGAATGCCAAGATGATCCTTATATCCCTTCAAAGCACACCGAACTCAAAACACCCATCCTTACCTCAAGCTAGGCTTGATGGTAACCCATTAGTAGTTGGATAATCTTGATAAGATGAATTGCCTTGATCTGTTGTCTCATGAATTGCCTTGATCTGCTGATTGCCTTGTTTGTTTAGGGACTAGAGTCAGATAATCTAGTAGCTCATCTCTTAGGACCCAATATATGCTTGTGATCATCTATCTCAAACTAACCATCCAAATCTGGATCAACCCAAGCCACTTAAGTAACTATCTCATCTCCTGCTCAGATCTATCCAAGGATAATCCCTTTGATAGTTTCCAACCTAGGGAAGAACCAATCCTAGTATTGATCCCATATTTTCAATCTATAACTCAACCACAATCACTCAATGGGAAGGATAAAAGCTTTACCCCTCTCAAATGTTTTCCTCTTGCTTACTAGTCAGAATCTACAAATCTGCCAAAATGGCTAAGTCTAGATTTCTTATCTAGATTCAATCTTTGGAGCTCTACCTCTTCCAATCTGTGTGCATTCTTGAGAATGTACTTGAACCATATTATAGTACATATTTATTACTACCAAGGCCCACTCTCACCCTTGGCTAATCCCATCTAATTCCCTCGTCCTTGATGGTTTTGTAGTCATGATAATAATCTTTTCTGCAAATCTTACCATCTTGCCTACTTTGGCAGAAGCTCACATTTATATGCCACCTCCCCTTGACAAAATCTTTGCCTTGTTATGATCTACTAATCATGGACTATTAACCCCCACTCCACTTGTTTCCATTGGAGCCTTGTCCTTCTTAAACCCACATGGTTTAGGAGGCTACCTGCTATATCTGCTATAGCAGCCTTATTTTCAACAAAGTTTGCCATCTCTTCTAGATCACCTCAAATGCAACCAAGATCAACTCTTGCTTCCATGATAATCTACATGAGTTGGTCTATCTATCCATATCTCCCTTGTACCAAGGTGATCTTTGAGCTCACAAATACAACCTTGTTTAGGGGGCATAAAAATAACCAAACCCTAGATACTCCCAAATCTACTTTCCATCTTTTGGACCACATTCCTTCAAAACTCAAGGTTGACCATGATGCATACATCAAGTTTACATCATCTACCATGAATATAACCATCCCCAAATAATTCCCCTAATTTTATGGTTTATCAAACAAATTAAATTCATCGTCTTGCAATATGGGTATTCTCGAACCTCATACCCTATCTCTTAAACTCAAAAATAAATATTTTTGAGATTCCTTATTAATTGTTTGTGCCCTTTTTCTTAAATGGCAGAAACAAGAAATAATTCCCTAAAAATACTTTCTCACCCCAATAAATTCAAATAAAATTATCCAATGTGTAATATGGTATTTAGGACCATATCACATCAAAACCAAGCTTGTAGAATGTAAAAATATCACCTTAGCTTCCATAATCTACTTCTGCACTTTTTGAATAAGTGCATTTAAATGAGGTTATAAACTTTAGAAAACTCCGAAATAATTCCTAGGGTTATGTCATAACCCTACCTCCACACCAGTACCTTTTTCCCACCTTGATCAATGAAAATTATTGAACTTCCTTTGCAAGCACCATTTCGATCAAGTGAGGCAAACAAATCAAAACATGGGAAAAAACCAAATCAAACCATCTACCAAGCTTGTCTAATACACCTCACCAGAAACACCACTCTCCCCTGGTCGTGCACTGTAGCACTAGCTACTGTAGCACCTCCCTCTAGCCTTGTCCCTAGTGCTTGGAAGAGGGTGAGAGAGAAATGCCAATTTGAAGAAATATCTTGCACAACCCAGCAAACAGCATCCATACCCTCTCTCCTTGGTCGATCCCATGGTCCCACTACCCCTCTCCACCGCCCTACCTGCTCAATTCCTGGCCAAGCCCCTCCTCTCAAGCTCCTCATGGACTTTGTCCACCATGGACCATTGTCCTTTTGGTTTATAAGTCCAGGAGCCCTGGCACCCCTTCTCCCTACCTCATTTTCCCCCAACAACCCCCAGTCACACCCCAGAGATCCCTCACCCTCCCCCTTGCCTTGCACTGCCCGAGGAAGAGGAAGAAAGAGGCCTCGAACTACCTCACAAAGTCGAGCAAAGCACCTCCCCCTCTCACTCTCCCTCACTGCATGTCACCCTCAGGAGCTCCTCTACCCTCACTGATGCTATGGGTGCTCTTCTTGTTGACATGCAGGGACCACCGAAGCCGCTCTAGCGAGCCCAACGAGCTCCTCTTCGGCCGATGTCGCCCGAACCGCCCGTTCGGCCCCTCCCCGAGGACGTCTCCTCCACCCACGTCGCCCTATTCCCTCCACATCGCCTCTCCATGCCCCTAAGATGAGCCCTGACCCACGCTTGAGTCCCCTAGAGTTTCTCCCTTTTGCCTCGAGCTGGAGGTGGGAGACGAACCCCGGTCGTAGATCGTGACTTGATCAAACGGCCAGTGGGGTGCCATACCCCTTCACCGGCCACTAGGGCTGACTACCGGGCCCCCTCCCTGGCCTGGTTTCAAATCCTCTCCCCCACGCAGTACTTCTACGGGTGGGCCGATTCCAGCTGTGTGGCCCAACTAGGCCCCAGATCCTAGCCCGCGGGTAGTTTCCCCCTTTCTCTTTTTATGAGTTCATTTTAGATCCACTTTTGTCCAGTTACTTTAAACCAAATTGAAATCAAATAATCATCCAAAATTCCTCAAGTACCTATATGTTTTACCTAACATGCAGAACTAGTTTTGTACCAAAACAATGTCTAAACTAAAGATGATAAAACATCCACTAGGATCTGTCCTTTGCACTAATAAAATCCTCCCGAGAGTTTTATTCACCCAAATGACCTGAAACCAATTTTTATTGGAAGGAATAATCCATATCTTTCATGTCACACTGGCCCCACCTAAAGGTGCTTCCTAGATAACTGGTAGCAAAAATAACAAAATCAGGCCTTTTATGCCTTTAGAAAATTCCCTAGGTCAAACCATATGATATTTTTACCTAATGACAACTCCTTGTACACCTCTATATCAACATATGTCATAATCCAGTAGCCCATAAATTTGTGAGCCCTTGTTGAATGTTGGTGAATTAAACTGTTCTTTATATTGTTTAATCACCAATAAATTCCTAACAGAATCTCTGTAACTCAAAAAGGTTGATTCCAATTTCTACAGAAAGGTATTCTCAGTACCAAATATGTTTCCTTGGAATCACCTAAAAAGCGTTTGTAGATTAAATATGATGAAAAAGACAAACCCCATCCAGTACTGACTTTGGGAATTTGTCGGGGGCATTCTGGTTATTGTTTTGAGGTGATTACAACTCCTCTTGATTCAGTCTAGTAAATACTACCTAATCACCCAAGGAAATAAGTTTTGGAACTCCTTAACAGTTCTAGTGAATTATTTCCTAAAACTAGACCTTTAATCACTATAAAACCCATTATAAATCATTGGAAACTGATAAAATAGTGAAACCACTTTTGTTGGATTCATTTTATCAATACCTATCTCATGGTATCATTTTTATACAATGGTATCATATAGATAAGGCCCTTGGTCAAAAACCCTCTATTAGGTAGTCCCTAGACTTTAAATCCAAAAGAATCCATTTTTACTATGCCACCAAATCTTCTCCCAATCCAATCAAATCATAACTCCAACATCCTAATGATGTATATCATGTATTTATCTTTTGCTTGCTATATGGTATGATACTTGTATGCCTTGTATTGGTTGTAGGTTGCTTGTTTGCATGTATGCTCGATAACGGAGATAGTTGCGATTGTGTGACGCCGAGAAGAAGGAAGCATCGGGTTATTCTTATTATTGATATATTTGGTATTATGGTATTATAAGAAATTCACGGGAGACCTCGCTGGTCACAGGAAAGACACCATTTCTGAACTCCTATGTTAACCTACTCCTTTCTATCAATTGTTTTATATCTCGTTTATGAATCTCATGATTAAATGCATGGTTTGTTTCAATTAGAAAGGCGTGAGTAACTTGGCTCCTCCATGTTATGAATGAGTGTCCATTGGGACACCTATACATTTGACACCCATCTCTATCGCTTTAGATCGAGGCTAAGATGCTTAGCATCTTCCCTCTTGGCAACTACGGGTTTTTAATGCTAAAACTATTTTGGGTCTTACCCTACTAAAAAGTTTTCAAAATAAAACCCTTGGAAAGAGGCATCGTTTCCGAGTGGAGGTTTTACTGAAGAAGATATGAGGAGGATGAAGAGAAAGTCAAGCAAGAGAAAGAGAAGGGATGTTCTATGCATTTACCGGAAAAATTTATCCGTGCATCCACAATACCCCAGTCGCTGGGGCTTAACTCGTACTTTGTGGTCTTTAGCCGGGGCTGCTCGTACTCACTAAAGGGGAGAAATCCCCTGAAATATGGACTGTTTGGGACAAGGTACCGGTGCAACAATTGGGTCTCTCACGGACGGTATGACTTATGGTAAGTACGGATGGAAGTGGAGTCAAAATTTGCTATCTGCCAAACTACAGTTTGGGGGTAGGGGCCAGTACGGGAGGAAAGACTATGGCCGTCGTGCCACATACTCGTGCCGGAGAGAACAACCCTTGGGATAGTCGTGTAAAGTGCACAAACTCTGCAGAGTCTAATCTATTCGAATAGTCGTGTCCACGGTCAAGGACGGTTGTAAAGGTGATTGATAGGAGTACCCTTGGGATATGTTTGAGATGAATATAAAGGACATGACTTGGTCACAAGGAAAGATAAGAACGAGTTTGGTTTTGACCCGAGATGGTCGAAGATGTTATAAAAAGGGTTTTCCTATAAAACCTATTTTCAAAGTTTTTAACAAGGATATGGGGATATCCGGACTTTCAAAAAGGAGGCATATTTTCCAAAAACTCTTTTCAAAAAAGATATAGAGATGCCAATGTTAGGTCTTTCAAAAGAAACTATAGTGTAGAGCTATCTCGCCACAACCCAATATGCATTATCTTTGTTACCTTGTCTAAGTGGGTTTCGAGTACATTCAAAGTACTCATCGGAATTGTCCCTGGCTATTTACTTGGCCAGATTGGAGATGTTAAGAAGTGACAAAGGTGCTGACGTCTATGCGAGCTAGGTCGTCTTCCCAGTCAGTTGCCTGCAGGTTAAGGCATGACATGGGCTCTGCGTTTGAAGACTTCCGCTACTTGTTCTGTAATTGCCATAATGTCCACTTTGTAAGTTTTGTACTCTTTACTTTATGGATGATGTAATGATTCTGGTCAGTTATGCTCAGGGCTCACTGATCATGGGAACGTGAATTGTATGCATAACGGGTATTCTCAGACCGTAAATCCGGGGTGCCATAGACATGGTATCAGAGCCATCCTGATTGTAGGAGACCTTAGTTAGCATGGACGTTAGACAGGACAACCACTATTTTGGAAAAACACCCGGTTTTCAAAAACTATTTTCTCAAAAGCTTTTTGAAGGATTTCTTATCTCATCCTCTCTGACTTAAACAATTTGAAAATGGATTTCTCTATATCTCGTCTACTTCAACTAGTCTGTTTTCATAAACAAAGTCTGACTCGGAGACTATGAATACGGAGATCCCAGAATGAAGAGACATCAAGACAAGCAAAACAAAAGAGCTACCAACGACGAAAGACACTACAAGATTGCCCCACCAATGGAGTCCTTCCTCGCCCCTGAATCAATCAAGTATGGCACCGACGACAACAAGCGGAAAGATAAAAGTCAAGACCCCTGTAACATTTGTACCTAGGATTAGCATCCCTAAAATAGGATTCCCTTTATGGCGTGTAGTCCCCTGCTTAGTACTTATGGTATGACTTGTTTGCTTGTCATGTGCGTGTATGATGCTTGGAATGTTTTTCTTGTCTGCTTTGGAGCATCCGATCCTAAAGTTTGACCACCTTGCTAGAGTTCCCCGATGCTAACCCTCGCAACCTCATAGTCGGAAACCTCTCCTCAACAGGATGGCCACATAAGAAAACCTCGACAACCTCAAGTGGAGCTCTAAGGTCGAAAGACTGCATCTTTCCCACTCAACTCCAATAAACCCCTGTTGACCTATCATCGTCAACCAAAGCTTTCCACTCAATATTATACCTCACCATTTCCTCTACCCTCGAAATCGGAAGATTAACTCCGTAGCACCATTTCCTTCTCCAGCCCGAAAATTCATCTCCACCAGAAAACCCTAAACATGGCGGCAAGAGAAGCACTATTTCGCATCCGAGATATCCTTCCTGAAATGAGGCAACCCACAACCTTCTATCTACCCCTCAAGGGAAGTGTGGATTCATCCGGACAATCTCAAGATCCTCGCTTGACCTACCCCGCCCTACAGCTGCAAGCCCATAGCTATGCTGGAAATGAGCTTCTCACCGCAGTTGCCGATGAATACTGCCACACCCAAATGGAGCTTCATCGTTTCCAAGCCATCCTAAACCGGAAGGAAGCTCTAGAAGTCCAGCAAAGGAATCAAGTCATAATTAAGGAACTGGAAGAAGCCTCTGGAAGCCGCATCCTCAAGGGAAGGAAGAAGTGCGTCTCGATTCTGCAGTATCTCAAGAGGTTCAAGCCACCGCAAGATATACAAGAATCCTCCACCCGTCTCCCTGAAGGCAAAGATGAAGCCAAAGAGGATTCTCCTGAATCATCCGCAAGCGGAAACTAGCCTAATGTAGTACCTATGTATCGTTATGAAACCTGTTTTGTAAGACTCTAAGTACTTGTCGGCCTGCGGCACCGACCTTTTTTGTAACCCCTTAAGTACCTCCGCCACCGACCGGCACGCACCTGCTAAATTTATGGATGATATGCAAGTATGATATCCTTCTTTGCATGTTTTACCCACAATGTTGCATCAGACCAAACCGGAATGACCCCATTCTCAAGGACCTCGTTTCCTAGACAGCCAAACTCCAATGACATCCTCCAACCCGTCGAACCCCTAACCAGCTCAGAACTAACTACACAGAAGCTAGTAGGCGTCGATCCGGTAGACCCTCTATCTCATGAAGCCGTTCCGACGACGTCGACAGAAGATAACCACCTCTGGAGGAAAGGTGTAGTGCCCTCCCCCGCAACAGCATACGACTCCAACCAGGAAAGTCAGCGACTCAACCAAGGACCCTTAGTGTCGCTCTAAGGGGGAAATACTGCGTCTTTGCCGCCCAAGACCCGATAGACCCCTGGAGTCGAATTCTAATTAGCACCAAGTGATGACCACCCTCCAACTCTGAATCGTCAACCCTTAAAGAAGGACGACAAACGGCACTTCTCCAGAATCAGAAGGTACATCAGGAAAGTACTCCCCTCTAAGGTCGACCGTCTAGCCCAACACCCCGGTGTATCAAGAGCTTGAAGAGAGAAAAGTCGACCATGAGATGAAGAAATAAAGAAGACTCAAACTCGCCGTCTCGCTGCAAGAAGGAAGTACCCTGTCGACGCTAAACCTACATAGACTTGTCCTAAGGGGAAAAGACTGCGTCTTTTCCACTTGTTCAAAACTGAACCACCTGATCCGAATCCCCTCAGCTCCGATCTGTAACTAACCACGTCGGTTATTTGTAAAACTTATTAACGCCTAATATTTTCCACCGCTGAAATTGTTAAGCAGATGTTATCACCCAACCCTACTCCTCCCTAATCTCGGGACGAGATTATTTTAAGGGGGAAAGGTCTGTAACATCACAATTTCAGCAACCCTGATTTAATGTCCAACATGCAAAAATCAGGGGGAACAAAAACTATTTCTTGTTTTAAGTTGCAACGTTTGCCTACTTGTTTGCTTCTGCTCATGCAACTAGTTGTGTATCAGGTGATGTACTTCCCATCTCAACACTAGTTCACAAAAGGCTATTTTTTCAAAAGAGGTGTCTTGGCTCATCTTTCATATTCTCAAATGTTCTGGCATTTCAAAATCCCGAGCCAAGATGACTTTAACAAAAAAAATACTTTACTAGTTTCTATTAACAAAACTATGGATACCTATATATAATATACTTATGTTTTCAAGACAGAGCTCCCAACTACTCTTACCCCTAGGTTTTCTAAAACCTTTATTAAAAACCTTTTCATTCCAATCTTGGTAGGAATGCCAAGATGATCCTTATACCCCTTCAAAGCACACCCAACTCAAAATACCCATCCTTACCTCAAGCTTGATAAGATGAATTGCCTTGATCTGCTGTCTGATGAATTGCCTTGATCTGCTGATTGCCTTGTTTGTTTAGGTACTAGAGTGAGCCAATATAGTAGCTCATCTCTTAGGACCCAATATATGTCTCAAACTAAGCAACCAAATCTGGATCAACCCAAGCCACTTAAGCAACCATCTCATCTCCTGGTCTGATCCATCCAAGGATAATCCCTCTTGATAGTTTCTAACCTAGGGAAGAACCAATCCAAGTGTAGATCCCATCTTTTCAATCTATACCTCAACCACAATCACTCAATGGGAAGTATAAACCCGTGCTCCCTCTCAAATGTTTTCCTCTTGCTTAGTAGTCAAAATCTACAAATCTGCCCAAATGGCTAAGTCTAGATTTCTTATCTAGATTTTTGGATCTCTACCTCTTCCAATATGTGTGCATTGTTGAGAATGTACTTGAACCATATTGTAGTACATCTTTAGTACTACCAAGGCCCACTCTCACCCTTGGCTAACCCCTTCTAATTCCCACTCATCCTTCATGGTTTTGTAGTCAAGATAATAACATTTTCTGCAAATCTTACCATCTTGCCTACTTTGGAAGAAGCTCACATCTATATGACACATCCCCTTGACCAAATATTTGATTGGTTATGATATACTAATCATGGCCTATCAAACCCCCACCCCACTTTTTTCCATTGGAGCGTTATTCTTCTTAAACCCACATGGCAGCCTTATTTTCAACAAAGTTTGCCATCTCTTCTAGATCACCTCAAATGCAACCAAGCTCAAATATTGCTTCCATGATAATATACATGACTTGGTCTATCTATCCATATCTCCCTAGTACCAAGGTGAGCTTTGAGCTCACAAATACAACCTTGTTTAGGTGGCATAAAAATAACCAAACCCTGGAACCTCCCAAATCTAGTTTCCATCTTTTGCACCACATTCCTTCAAAACTCATGGTTGACCATGATGAATACATCAAGTTTACATCATATACCTTGAATATAACCATCCCCAAATAATTCCCCTAATTTTATCGTTTATCAAACAAATTAAATTCATCGTCTTGCAAAATTCTCAAAGTCCTTGCCTATAAAGGCAAGTTTATTTTCTCCAAACCACTTTGCCAACTCAATGCATATTTGAGTTCTCCACCTCATACCCTATCTCTAAAACTCAAAAATAAATATTTGTGAGATTCCTTATTAATTCTTTTTGCCCTTTTTCTTAAATGGCTGAAAAAATAAATAATTCCCTAAAAATACTTTCTCACCCCAATAAATTCAAATAAAATTCTCCAATGTGTAATATGGTATTTAGGACCATATAGCATCAAAAACCAAGCTTGTCCAATGTAAAAATATCACCTTAGCTTCCATAATCTAGTTCTGCACTTTTTGAATAAGTGCATTTAAATGAGGTTAGAATCTTTAGAAAAATCCAAAATAATTCCTAGGGTTATGTCATAACCCTACCTCCACACCAGTACCTTTTTCACCTTAGCTCCTCATGGACTTTGTCCACCATGGACCATTGTCCTTTTGGTTTATAAGGCAAGGAGCCCTGGCAGCCCTTCTCCCCTACCTCATTTGCCCCCAACAACCCCCAGTCACACCCATAGTCCATCACCCTCCCCCTTGCCTTGCACTGCCGGAGGAAGAGGAAGAAAGAGGCCTCGGCCTCCCTCACAAAGTCGAGCAAAGCACCTCCCCCTCTCACTCTCCCTCACTTCATGTCACCCTCGCGAGATCCCCTCCCCTCACTGATCCTATGTGTGATATTCTTGTTGACATGCAGGGTCCACCGAAGCCGCCCCGGCGAGCCGAATGAGCCCCTCTTCGGCCGTTGTCCCCCGAGCTCCCTCCCGGCGCCAAAACTGCCTGTTCCGCCCCTCCCCGAGATCGTCTCCTCCACCCGCGTCGCCCTGTCCCCTCCACATAGCCACTCTCTTCCCCTAAGGTGAGCCCTAACCCACGCTTGAGCCCCCTAGGGTTTCTCGCTGTCGCCTCGAGCTGGAGGTGGGAGACGCAATCCGACCAAAGATCGTGACTTGATCCAATGGCCAGTGGGGCGCCATACCCCTTTGCCGGCCACTGGGGCTAACTACCGGGCCCTTCCCTGGCCTGGTTTCAAATCCTCTCCCCCGCGCAGTACTTCTTCTGGTGGGCTGATTCCAGTTGTGCGGCCCAACTAGGCCCCAGATCCCAGCCTGCGGGGAGTTTCCCCCTTTCTCTTTTTATGAGTTCATTTCAGATCCAATTTTTTCCATTTACTTTAAATCAAATTGAAATCAAAAAATGCCTCAAAATAATCAGATACAAAATTCCTCAAGTACCTGTATGTTTTACCTAACATGCAGAACTAGTTTTGTACCCAAACAATGTCTAGAATAAAGATGATAAAACATCTACTAGGATATGTCCTTTGCACTAATCAAATCCTCCAGAGAGTTTTATTCACCCAAATGACCTGAAACCAATTTCTATTGGAAGGTACAATCCATACCTTTCATGTCCCACTGGCCCCACCTAAAGGTGCTTCATAGATAACTAGTAGCAAAAATCATGCCTTTTCTGCCTTTAGAAAATTCCATAGGTCAAACGAAATGATGTTTTGACCTAATTACAACTCCTTGTACACCTCTATATCAACATATCTCATAATCCAGTAGCCCATAATTTTGTGGGCCCTTGTTGAATGTTAGTGAATTAAACTGTTCTGTGCATTGTTTAATCACCAATAAATTCCTAACAGAATCTCTGTAACTCCAAAAAGGTTGATTCGAATTTCTAAAGAAAGGTATTCTTAGTAACTAATATGTGTCCTTGGAATCACCAAATAATCTTCTGTAGATTAAATATGATGAAAAAGACAAATCCCATCCAGTAATGTCTTTCGGAATTTCTCAAGGGCATTGTGGTGATTGTTTTGAGGTGATTCCAACTCATCTTGATTCAGCGCACTAAATACTAACAAATCACCCAAGGAAATAATTTTTGGATCTCCATAACAGTTCTGGTGAATTATTTCCTATAACTAGAGCTTTAATCACTATAAAAACCATTATAACTCATTGGAAATTGATAAAATATTGAAACCACTTTTGTTGGATTCATTTTATCAATACCTATCTGATGGTGTCATTTTTATACAATGGTTTCATACAGATCAGGCCCTTGGTGAAAACCCCTCTATTAGGTAGTCCCTAGACTTTAAATCCAAAAGGATCCCTTTTTCCTATGCCACCAAATCTTCTCCCAATCTAATCAAATCATAACTCCAACATCCTACTGATGTATATCATGTATTTATCTTTTTCTTGTTGTATTGTTTGATACTTGTATGCCATGTATTTATTGTGGGTTGTTTGTTTGCATGTATGCTCGATAACGACGATAGTTGCTTTGTGTGACGCCGAGAAGAAGGAAGCATCGGGTTATTATTATTGATATATTTGGTATTCTGGTATTATAAGAAAGTCAAGGGACAGCTCGCTGGTCATAGGCAAGCCACCATTCCTGAACTCCTATGTTAACCTACTCCTTTCTATCAATTGTTTTATATCTCGTTTATGAATCTCATGATTAAATGCATGGTTTGTTTCGATTAAAGAGGCGTGAGTAACTTGGCTGCTTCAAGTTATAAATGAGTGTCCATTAAGACACCTACTCATTTGACACCCATCTCTATCCCTTTAGATCGAGGCTAAGAGGCTTAGCATCTTCCCTCTTGGCAACTACGGGATTTCAATCCTAAAACTATTTTGGGTCTTACCCTACTAAAAAGTTTTCAAAATAAAACCCTTGGAAAGAGGCATCGTTTCCGAGTGGAGGTTTTACTAAGGAAGATATGGGGAGGATGAAGAGAAAGTCAAGCAAGAGAAAGAGAAGGCATGTTCTACGCCTTTACCGGAACAATTTATCCGTGTGCATCCACACTACCCCAGTCGTTGGGGCTTAACTCGTACTTTGTGGTCTTTAGCCGGGGCTGCTCGTACTCTCTAAAGGGGAGAAATCCCCTGAATCTGGACTGTCTGGGACAAGGTACCGGTGCAACAATTGGGTCTCTCGCGGACGATATGACTTAAGGTAAGTACGGATGGAAGTGGAGTCAAAATTTGCTATATGCCAAACTATGGTTTGCGGGTAGGGGCCAGTACGGGAGGAAGGACTATGGTCGTCGTGCCACACACTCGTGCCGGAGAGAACAACCAAAAAGGAAAAGCCACCTTTGCTATGGATGGACAAATGAAAAGTTAGGTTTGATTATCCGAACCCCCGTCTACCGTGTGTAGCGGGCCGTGGTTGTATCCCGGCGGATGTATTGATTCTTGTCGGTAAAGTGCACAAACTCTACAGAGTCTAATCTATTCGAATAGCCGTGTCCACGGTCAAGGACGGTTGGAAAGGTGATTGCTAGGAGTACCCTTGCGATATGTTTGAGATGAATAAAAAGGATGTGACTTGGTCATGAGGAAAGATAAGAACGAGTTTGGTTTTGACCCGAGATGGTCGAAGATGTTTTAAAAAGGGGTTTCCTATAAAAACTGTTTTCAAAATTTTTAACAAGGATATGGGGATATCTGGACTTTCAAAAAGGAGGCATATTTTCCAAAAACTCTTTTCAACAAAGATATAGAGATGCAATGTTAGGTCTTTCAAAAGCAACTATAGTGTAGAGCTATCACGCCATAGCCAAATATGCATTATCTTTGTTACCTTGTCTCAGTGGTTTGCGAGTACATTCAAAGTACTCACCGGAATTGTCCCTGGCTATTTACTTGGCCAGATTGTAGATGTTAAGAAGTGATGAAGGTGCTGACATCTATGCGAGCTAGGCCGTCTTCCCAGTTAGTTGCCTGTAGGTTAAGGCATGACATGTGATCTGCGTTTGAAGACTTCCGCTACTTGTGCTGTAATTGCCATAATGGCCACTTTTGTAAGTTTTGTACTCTTTACTTTATGGATTATGTAATGATACTGGCAGGTTATGCTCACGGCTCACTGATCATGGGAACGTGAATTGTATGCATAATGGGTATTCTCGGACCGTAAATTCGGGGTGCCACATCTTCCAGTGTAGAGACCATGTCATGCCTTAACCTACCGGTGACTGACTGGGAAGATGTCCTAGCTCGCATAGACGCCATCAGCTCCATCGTTTCACTCGATCATCTAAAAGTCTGGCCAAGTAAACAGCTAGGGACAATGCCGGTGATTACTTTGAATGTACTCACAAACCTCCTTAAGAGAACATCAAATAAGGATATGCAATATGGCTGTAGTTGGATGGCTCCATGAGAGGTTCTTTTATAAACTAGTTTCTCTTGTAGATATAGCATATCTCTATCTCTTTGTTGAAAAACTTTTGTAATACAATTTGGAAATCTTTTTGAAAAGTTTTAAGAAAGCACCAGGATTGGGTAACCCATTTGTTTTTCCTTCTGGTCATCTCCTAACCAAACACCTTCCTCCTTTTCCAGACCATCTCATGGTCAAATAATTTCCAAGCCATTGCTTTTCTGAAGTCCTTTTCGAAAACAAAACCATCACCGATGTACAGTCTCCAGCACAACTGTCCATGATGGAGGACTCTGCAGAGGTTGTACATTGTACCCACACCATCCGTTTACCCGTCCCTGATCTACACGGATCATGGGTCGAATAACCCGGTAAGGCCTTCCGAATGCCCTCTCTGATACAAGTTCCTGCCCTATGAAGTTAATCCCCTCAAAACCCAGACGCCCTATATAGTTACCAAGCCAACTGGAGCGTGTTCTGCACCTCGACGGGTGTGCACTTTCAATGAGGGTCTCATAGTATCACGTGGAGGCCCGCAGACCCTTCGTTCATTCTCCCGGTCAATGCTACGCATGGACCGTTGGACAGAGAAGGTCCACCCTTTAGGAATTGTTTGCCCTTGTAGTAGTGTGAGGCACCTATACCATATTAGACAAACTTCCAGCCCAGCCCCGTCCCATTCCAGAGTAATGTGGTTGCACGGGTTAATTGTGCTAGCTTAAAAACTAGCCAGCCTAGCGTGTTTTCATAAAAAAATTCCTCCATCATTTTTCCGACCATTTTGTAAAACCAGGATCATTCTCATTTTCCAATCCACTTGGTAGGCCAAGCCTCACCAAGGTTTTCTCATAAAACATTTTTTAAGCCTTTTTCCGGGGTCTTACCATCCCATAGTTTTTGCTTCGACTAAAATGGTGTTTCAAAAGGGTTATGGTGTTAAGACACCATCTACCTTACTAGGGGAAGGACTAGGTGTCATCCAAGGGTATGTACCTAATGGTGCCAAGGGGATAGTAGTTTGGTGGAGCCAAACATTCCCACATATAAAAACATAATTAAATAAACTATGCAAATTTAATAAACCATTTGGATAACATGCATAAGTATGAAAACAGGACAGGGGTTTATGATCAAGGAGGTGTCTAAACTGCGACCAGCGAGATGTCCCATGACAGGGGTTTAGAATACTATAATACTGAATACAATAATAATAAGAATATCCTGATGCTTCATTCTTCTCGGTGTCACATAATCATAACTATCGCCGGCATCGAGCAACATGCAAGCAAACAACACCACAACCAATACAATTGATATCAACACCAAAGCATACAGCAAGCAATGGACAAAACCAGTTTATAGATCAATATATGTTGAGGATTTGGTTGGGGATACAAGGGAAATGCTTGGGTTGCATTTGTGGATTTTATATTTATAGTCCAAAACTAACTAGATAGGGGGTTTTAGAGCAAGGTCAAGTTATGTTTGTTAACTATAAGATCCCAATTTCAGCAACCCTGATTTGATGTCCAAAAGGCAAAAATCAGGAGGCACAAAAAAAATTTCTTGTTACTTGTTGCAATGTTTGCTTACTTGTTTCCTTGTGTTTAAGCAACTAATTGTGCATTAGGTGATATACTTCTTATCTCAACCTTATTTGACAAAGGCTATTTTACAAAAGAGATGTATTGGCTCATCTTTCGTATTCTCAAATGCTCTGGCCTTTCAAACTTGAGCCAAGATGATTCTGATAAAACAATCATACTTTATTAGTCTCCCTCTAACAAAATTATGGATAACTAAAATATAATCCCCTCATGTTTTCAAGACAGAACCCTCAACTACTCTTACCCTAGGTTTTCCAAAACCTTTATTCAAAACCTCTTCATTCTAGTCTTGATAGAAGTACCAAGAAGTCCTTATCTCACTTCAAAACAAAACCTCTTCAAGATACCAATCCTTATCTAAAGCTAGGCTTGATGGTAACCTCAGTAGTAGTTGATAAGTTTGAATAGATGATTTGCCTTCATCTGCTGCCTGATGAGTTGCCTTGATCTCCTTAGTGCATTGTTTGCTTAGGAACTAGAGTGAGCAAATCTAGTAGCTCATCCCTTAGGATCCAATCTATGTTGGTGATCATCAATCTCAAACCAAGCATCCAAATCTGGATCTATCCTAAGCCACTAAGGTGACCATCTTTTCTCCTAATGAGATTAATCAAGTGATATTCCCTTTTGATAGTTTCCTACTCAGTGAAGACACATTACAAGCATGGATCCTATATACCTAGTTAACCTTTAATCCTAATCCCCTTGATCATGTGTTTGGAACCTTAGCTCTCTGTCCGAATCATCTACACCTGTAATCTAGTCTAAAACCCTAAATCCGCCAAAATGGCCAAGTCTGGATTTCTTATCTAGATTTAATCTTTGGAGCTCTACCTTTTCCAACATATGTGCATTATTGAGAATGTATATGAACCATATTTTATTACATCATGAGTATTACCAAAGACCACTCTTGCACCTGGACAAACAATTCTGGTTCCCACCCATCCATGATGGTTTTGTTGTAAAGGTAATAACCTTTTCTGCAAATATTATCATCTTTCCTACCTTGGCAGAAGCTCACATCTATATGCCACCTCCCCTTGACCAACTCTTTGCATGATTATGATCCACTAACCATGGTCTATGAATCCATACTTCACCTGTTTCTATTGGATCTTTGTGCTTCTTAAACCCACATAATTTAGGAGGCATCATGACAACTCTATTATGGCAGCCTTATTTTAAACAAAGTTTGCCATCTCCTCTATATCACCCCATCTAAGCCCAAACCTTGATTCATTGATCATCCATATAACCTTGTCTACCCATCCACCTACCCCTTGAATCAAGGTGAGCTCTTAGTTCCCTGATCCAACCATGTTTTGGTGGTATAAAATTATCAAAACCCTAGATCCTCCCAAATCTAGTTTCCATCCTTTTTCACCAAAATACATCAAAACCCAAGTGGACAATGATGTATGGGTCAATTTTACATCAACTACTTTGGATATAATCTTTTTCCAAATAATTCCCATAATTATTGGGAGCATAGAACTATTTAATTTCCATTTAGACAAAATCCTCCATACCTTATCCTCAAAGGCAAGTTTGTTTTTCTCCAAACTACTTTTCCAACTCAAGGAATATTTGAGTTCTATATATCATACCCTATCTTCTAAACTCAAAAATAAATATTTTTGAGGTTCTTTATTATTTCTTTTTGCCCCTTTTCTTAAATGGCAGAAATAGGAAATAATTCCATAAAAATAATTTCCCATCTCAATAAATTCCAATAATATTCTCCAATGTGTAATATGGTATTTAGGACCATCTAACATAAAAAACAAACCCTGACCAATGTAAAAATATCAAATAAGCTTCTAGAAACTACTTCTGAACTATTTGAATATTTGAGTTTAAGTGCACCTTTAATCATTAGAAATATCCCAAATAATTAGGTGAGGTGTACCTTGACCATGCCCATCCATCACTAACTTTTACCCATCTTTCTTGGATGAATATTTGAAACTTCCTTCACAACTCCTTTTGGATCAAAATTTGTCAACTAGGCAATGCCTCAACTCACAACCCCTCTAACCCTCACCAAAGCTGGTCAATTACTTCCCCACAGAACCATCACTAACCTCTGGTCGAAATGCACTATCGCAATGGTACTATATCTTCCCCCTCTCCTTATCTTATGTGCAAGAGAGAGATGTGCTCCATTTATATTGCCTTGCAAAATATCTACAAAGGCAGCAGCTCCCACTCCCCCTTCCACCCTCTCTGCCACGAACAAGGGCCCCACCACACCTCTCCACCGACCTCAACATCCAACGGGGAGGCCATGGACCATCTCCATGCTCATCCATGAGCCACACCCACCATAGACCCTCCTCCTCGGGTTTAATAGACACGGAGGCCACCCAGGGCCTCTCTCCCCCTCATTTTCCCCCTCTCCTCTCCACTCCCCATCTCCAGAACACCCACCTCCTCTCCCTTGCTCTGTTCTGCTCAAGGGTGAATGAGAGAGAAGCTTCGTCCTCCCTCTCAAAAATGAGCAAGGCTCCCTCCCTTGAGCTCCTCTCCTTCTGCATGTCGCTCTCCTGCCCTCCCCTCCCCTCCCCTACTCTCTCTGACCCTCTCCCTTTTGTTTCCCTTGCACAGTAACATCCCCAACAGCAGTTCCGGTGAGCACCGACGAGCCCGCCACGATCGTCTCCACGCAAGGTTGTTCCTGAGGACGAACCCCCTCATGCCACCCATCGACGGGACCCCCGCACCACGACGTGTCCACTCTGCCGCCTCCCCGTTGCCGGCAAGCCCTTAGGTGAGCGTCCCGCAACCCCCGCCCGACCTAGGGTTTGTGTGCTTCCTCGCGCGCGGACAGAGGAGGAAGACGACCCCAAACCATCGATCCCTGCCAGATCCAACAGCCCCTAATCATCAATACCCCTTCGTGGGTAGTTCTCACTAACTGGCGATCCCTGCCCGTCAGTATTTCAAAGCCGTGTGGGCCGATTTCCCCTACATGGCCCATCTTCCCTTGAGATCTAGCCCATGCCCAAATGCCCCTTTTATTCATTTTCCCAGATCCAGAAAAATGAAAATTGCCTAAATAAATTTATTTTATATTTTTCACAAGTACCTAAGCCCACACTCTAACATGAAGACCTGGTTTTGGACCAATTTAGTAAATAGATCAATCATAGAAAATAAAACAGCCAAGCTTATTCCTTCCACTAATAAATGCTTTAAGAGATCTTGGTTTATCCAAAGAGAGTAAATCCAATTGGTACTAAAAGGTACTGACCATACCTTGCTTGTCCCACTGGCTCCACAAAAAATGGCTTCTTAGTTTTCCTTTAATATAAATAACAAAAACAGGGCATTTCTACCTTTAGAAAATTCTCTAGGTCAAACGATATGAGGTTTTGACCTAATTCCAATTCCCTGCACACCCTTATATCAACATATTTCAAAACCCAGCAGCTCATAATTTCATGAACCCCTGTTGAATTTTTGTGAACTAAATTGTTTTGTGTATTGTTTATTCAACAATAAATTCATAGCAGTAGCTATGTGACTCCAAAAAGGTTGATTCCAATTTCTAAAGAAAGCTTTTTTCAGTACCTAACAAGTGTCCTTGTAATCCCATCAAATTCTTCTCTAGATTAAAAATGATGGAAAAGACAAATCACAGCCAGTACTACATTTGGGAATTTCTCAAGGGCATTCTGTTAATTGTTTTGAGGTGATTCCAACTCCTATTGATTCATTCCACTAAATACTACCTAATCACCCAAGGAAATAATTTTTGGAGCTCCATGAATTGTCTGGTGAATTATTTCCTAAAACTAGGGCCTTATCCACTATAAAAATCATTAATAATAAATGAAAATTGATAAAATAGTGAAACCACTTTTGTTGGATTCATTTTATCAATACCTATCTGATGGTATCATTTTTATACAATGATATCATATAGATCAAGACCTTGGACAAAAACCCCTCTCTTAGGTAGTTCCGAGACTACAAATCCAAAAGGATCCCTTTTTCCAATCCCTCCAGATCTTCTCCCAATCCAATCAAACCATACCCCAACACCCTACTGATGTATATCATGTGATTATGTTGCTTGCTGTATGTATTGATGCTTGTATGCAATGTATTGATTGTGGTGTTGTTTGTTTGCATGTATGCTCAATAACGGCAATAATTGCGATTGTGTGACGCCGAGGAGAAGGAAGCATCGGGTTATTCTTATTATTGTTATTATTGGTTTTCTAGTAGTATAAGGAAGTCAAGGGTCATCTCGCTGGTCGCAGGCAAGCCACCTTATTTCTCATAAACCCTTGCCCTACTATATTACTATGCATGTTTTATCTACTTTATTATACAAAGTGCATTGTTATATTGTGAAATGTTTTATATATAGTAGTGGCTCGGATCCTCCAAGTCATTACATGATTGTAATTCTAGTACAATACCTTTGGTGATACCTATTTACCCCTAGTATGATAGATGGTGTATAGCACCATGTCCCTTTGGAAACCCCATTTTAGCCGAAGCAAAAACTATGGGATGGGAAGAACCCGGAAAAAGGCTTACATAAATGTTTTATGAGAAAACCTTGGTGAGGCTTGGACTACCAAGTGGTGTTGAAAATAAGAGGTTTTTGTTTACAAAACGGTCCAACAAAGGATGGAGGAAAAATGTTTACGAAAACATGCTGGGCTGTATAGTTTACTAAGCTGGAACAATTAACCTGTGCAACCATATTACTCTGGAATGGGACGGGGCTGGGATAGAAGTTTGTCTAACCTGGTATAGGTGCCTCACACTACTACAGGAGAAAACAATCCCCGGAGGGTGGGCCTTCTCTGTCCAATGGTCCATGCGTGGCATCAAACGGGAGAGGGAACTAAGGGTCTGCGGGCCTCCACGCGATACTATGAGCCCCTCATTGAAAGCGCACACCAGTTGAGGTGCAAAATGCTCTCCTGTTGGCTGGTTACTATATAGGGCATCCCAGTTTTGAGGGGATTAACCTGATAGGATAGGCTCTTGTATCGGAGGGGGCATCTGAAAGGTCTTGACCGGTTAGTCGACCCACGATCCGTGTAGATCAGGGAAGGGTAATCAGATAGTGTGGGTACAGTGTACAACATCTGCAGAGTGTAAATCTATTTGAATACCCGACTCCTCGGTCATGGACGGTTGTGCTGGCGGCTGTACGCTGGGTGATGGTTTTGTTTTCAAAAAGGACTTCGGAAAATCAATGGCTTGGAAAGTATTTGACCGTGAGATGGTTGGGAAAAGGAGGAAGGAGTTTGGTCATGAGAAGACCGGAAGTAAAAATAGATGGGTGACCCAATCCTAGTGTTTTAGTAAAACTTTTCAAAAAGGTTCCAAAATGTTTTACAAAAGTTTTTCAACAAATATATAGAGATATGCTATATCTACAAGAGAAACTAGTTTATAAAAGAACCTCTTATGGAGCCATCCTACTACATCTATATTGCATATCCTTTACTATTGTTCTCTTAAGGTGGTTTGCTAGTACATTCAAAGAACTCACCGGCTTTGTAGTTGGCTATTTACTTGGCTAGACTTTTAGATGATCTAGGGAAACGATGGAGATGCTAACGTCTATGCGAGCTAGGATGTCTTCCCAGTTAGTCGTCTGTAGGTTAAGGCATGACATGGGCTCTGCGCTTGAAGACTTACCCTATTGTTGTTGTATTCTCCATAATGGCAACCCTATAAGTTTTGTAAATCGTTATTGTATGGATGATGTAATGATATGGGTCGGCTATGCTCACGGCTCACTGATCATGGGAACTTGAATTGTATGCATAACGGGTACTCTCGGACCAGAAATCCGGGGTGCCACATTAACATTGGGTAAAAATGATGCCATCAGATAGGTATTGATAAAATGAAGCCAACAAAAGTGGTTTCACTATTTTATCAATTACCAATGATTTATAGTGAATAAAACTCTAGTTTTAAGGGAATAATTGTCATGGCCTGGGATAAGGGCTAGACAAATACCAGATATTCATCTTACATAAGCCTAACCTAAATTCCAAAGCGCGCAGGGAATGATCGTTAACATTACAGAACATACAAACCATACATTAATAAGGTAAAATCTTAAGAGAGTTACAAACCAGTCATACAAGCCAAGGGTCATAGACCCATCATTACAACAAACCAATGGAAGCAAACAAGTTGTTCTAAACAAAAAACTGAGCAAAGGGACTAAGAGGCCTTAAACAGAAGTAGCGACCCTTCCATAGATCCTAGGCTGCTGCCTAGGAACATCGACTACTCGTCGACTTCGACATAGAAACCACCTTCAGTTGGAGTAGCTTCATCTGTAGAAAACATCAACGAAGCAAGGCTGAGTACATGGTGTACTCGGCAAGACTTATGGCTAGTGGAGTTATTTTGCATAAAGACGTCTTTTGTTTTCAAAACAAGAAGGAGAAGAAGCTCGTCTAGTGAGATCATTTTCAAAGGGAATAAGAAGACTACAAGTTGGCAAAGTTTTATCATTCGGTTATACTTCTCTATGATATTCACGTCCGTTCCCAAGTTTTCCATAACCGTGGACACAGCTTTTCAAAAATATTAATACCCTGCAGGGGTGCACAACATTACCCACACGTACCAACCGATTCTTAATGCCAAATTATTAGCCCTCTTCCTTGGAAGGCCAACAGAGAGTGGTTAACCTCGACCTTTACCTTGCTTTTGCCGATACCATGAGTCACGCACTAAGAAGATGCCGCCGTAACCGGTCGAGTCCCAAAGTCGGTCCCTAGAGATGTGTGCGGGGTTCAAGATTAGGGATGCCGTGCATCTCTTGTTCCCGGTCACGCTTACCTACCTGTTATGAATGCACCTCCTCCACCTCTATTCAAGAACAACCAAGATGCGTATGTCGAATAGAAAGCCCGAACTATGTGACTCATGGAATCTACTAGGCAAGTTAGTTGGTCGAGGTGGTTTCTAGGCCCCCGTGTAGTTGTACGCTCGTCTTGGTTCAAGAGGCAAGAACATCAGGTCATAGGGGTGGTAAGTATGGGACTATAAAAACCACAACCCACGTGGCCTCCCATACAAACCTTAGCATGTTTATTATCCCTCTCTTATCACATCACAACATCCTACCTTACTAGATTCATTCGCATCTCTAGTGCATCATCTGAATGATCGATACTAGACCACTAAGCATGGCTAAGATCAACTGAATAATGGCTCTAGCGATGCTCGTATGCCAAACCCTAGTTATGCTAGGAGCGGTGGATCAGGTAATATAGTTCACAAAGGGAAACATGCATCAGATAGGATTACTCTTTCTACTGATAAAAGACTGTTGAACCGAATGCATATGGAGAGAATGAAATACTTTGAAAACATAGGATTCATATGTATGAGTGGGTCTTTGCTTGCCTTTTCTGTTGTTGGACTGGTACTACTCTTTGGTGGCGTTGACTTCAGCCTCAGGTTTGGTTCCTATTCGTGAAGAACCAATCACCGGAAAGGAAAAGCAACATTCAACACATGGCATGTGCAATGCTCATTCAATATGGATGATATTACAAGTTAAGTAGTGTTGAAATGAACCCTAGAACATGCTTGTTTAGTTTAAACGGGGTCCCAGAGGTCCAAGCCCTAGAACAAGGGGATCCTCGAAATCACCTGTGGGGGTCAATTGATTCTTCTAATTACACTTTTCATGAAAGTTGGTTAACAATGTATGATTATATTGCTATTGTAGAGCTCTTATTTTTCTGAACATTTTGATATATTATTTGTATTTTTCTGATTTAAGATGAATTAGTTATGAATTATCAAATTTTAATTCATTTTAAATCATGTTTGGAATATTTAAATTAATCCTGATAGGGGTGGCCCACATGGGTATTTATAATTTCCAGAAAACATTTACAAAACATTTAATAAAATAAAAAGGAATTATTGCATCATGCTGATGTCAGCATGACATCAGCAATGGAGCTCCTCCTTAGATCGAGATTGGTCCTGGCGATTCGGGGCACGGGAGCAAGCGGAGCTAGGGGCATTCAACAGAGGGCAATGCGGGCGACCTTAAACTGGTAGCGCTGCTAGCGGAAGGTCACCGTAGCGGCGTGCATGACGATGGAAAGCGGAGGTAGCGGCAGTTGCTCGTGGGGAAGTCGCCAGAGAGCGAGTGTGAGCAAGTGAGATCGTCCACAAGGACCAGCAGCTCACCAGGAGCACGGCAGTGGGGTCGGAAAGACATGGGGACACCGGAATCATCGGCACGGATGGCAGCCGGAGCTCAGGAAGACGGTGACCGTGGTGATGATTGGGGGTTCCTCGCGTCGATTCCTTCTGCGAGATTGCTCACAACGGCGAGGTGGAGATTCCAGGAGCAACAACGAGGCTCGGGCGGCCTCTAGAGGCGGTTCTAGACAGATAGGGTTTCAGGTACGTGGCGAGGAAGAGAGTGAGAGGGGGAAGTGAGAGGATAGGGTTTCCCACAGAGGCGAAGGGGATATTGTAGGCACCCGGGGGCGGAGGCACGAATGGTGGCGCCTGCAGGCATCATAGTGATGGCGAGCGGTGGAGCGAGCGACACGGAGCTGCCTGCCTGGGAGGAGGAAGACGCCGAAGGAGAGGGGCGAACGGGTACGGGCCCGGGTGGGATGTTGCTAGGCCAGGGTGGGATCGCTATAGGCGCATGTGGGCGGCAGGAAAGGGAGAGGAGAGATGGGCTCGGCCCAGTAGCTAGGTTCACTTTTTTTTTCTGTTAAAACCTTTTCTTTTTTTGTTTTTATCTTTATATGTTTGTATTTTCAAATTCCAAACAGCTTTCAATATTTTCAAAATTACCAGAGACTTTTATAAGACTATAAAAATATTGTGGGACCCTTTTATTAATTTTGGGTTCCTCTTATTTGGAGTAATTTAAAGATATAAGAACCATTTGAATGGTTTTGAGAGGGAGAATAATTAGGGTTTTGTTTGTTCTTATTTGTTTGAACCAAGGTGCAAGTGTAATGCATGCAAGAAATGCTCAAACATGTCCTTATTAATATTACACAAAAGGTGGTATGTTATAGCTCTACCCCACTTAAAAGAATATCGACCCAAGATTCCTAGGTTTTAGAAAAGAAGGCAGGGTACTCAGATCGAAGACGATCTTCACGTTCCTAGGTTGCTTCTGACTCAGAGTGAGGAGACCATTGAACTTTCAGGAACTTGATGGTTTGACGATGAGTCTTGCGCTCGGTTTCATGGAGAATACGAACAGGGTATTCTTGGTTGGTTAAATCATCTTGGAGATCCAAAGTATCATGGTCCACACCACGAATGGGATCTTTCAAGCAACGCTTAAGTTGAGACACATGAAATACATCATGAACCTCTCAAAAAGTTGAAGGTAGATCCAATTTGTAGGCAAGCTCACCCCGCTTGGACAGAATGCGAAAGGGACCAACATAGCGAGGAGACAATTTGCCTTTGATACCAAATCGATGGACACCCATCAGAGGAGTGACCTAGAGGTAAACTTGATCATAAACTTCATAATGAACATCATGATGATGACGATCGTAGTTGGTCTTCTAACGAGATTGAGCGGCCTTCAGACGCTCCCGAATTATGCAAACTTGATCTTCTGCTTCTTGGATCATGTCCAGACCAAAGAATTGTCTTTTGCCGGTTTCTATCTAGTTCAGCGGTGTTCGACATGTTCTCCCATACATGAATTGGAAAGGTGCCATTACCAAACTGGATTGAAAATTGTTGTTGTAAGAGAACTCTGCAAAAGGAAGACATTTCTCCAAGTTCTTTCCAAAGGATATGACACACGCTCTGAGTATGTATTCAAGAATTTGATTTACTCTTTCGATTTGTCCACCGGTTTTAGGATGATAGGCTGTGCTGAAAGAGACATGAGTTCCCATTGCTTCTAGCAAACTTCGCCAGAATTTGGATTTAAATAAACTTCCATGATCGGATATGATCTTCTTACGAACACCATGAAGAACAGCGATCCGAGAGATGTATAGATCAGCCATTTGACTAGCACGGATATTTTCTCGAACCGGAAGGAAATGACATACTTTGGATAACCGATCAACTATTACCCATATGGCATCATTTACTGTTTGTGTCCTTGGGAGTCCAGTAATGAAATCGATACCTATTTCATCCCATTTCCAGTCTGGAATTTTCAATGGTTGCAGAAGTCCAGCAGCTCTTTGGTGTTCAGCCTTCACACGACTGCAAACATTGCACTCTACAACAAAGCGAGCAATTTCTGGTTTCATTCCAATCCACCAGAATCTTTGACAAAGATCTCGGTACATCTTGGTACCACCAGGTTGGATGGAAAGAGGGGATTCATGAGCTTCTAGTAGGATTAGATATTTGAGTTTCCGACTGTTTGGCACCACTAGATGGTTACCAAAATAGAGAGTACCTTGATCATTGATGGAGAAACATTTAGCTTCACCACTTGCAACACGTTCTTTAATCTCGGTGATCTCACCATCTTGTTTTTGAGATTCCTTGATTTGGTCCTCCAGAGAAGATTTTATTTCATGGTTAGCAAGGAATCCACAAGGAACTACTTCCAGGTTTAGACGCTTGATTTCCTCATAGAGAGTAGGTTGGGCTTGTGATATCATCAGATTATTGCAATAAGACTTCCGACTTAGCACATTAGCAATGACATTGGCTTTGCCGGGTTGATAGTTGAGACCCAAATCATAATCTTTGATGAGTTCCAACCATCGTCTTTGCCTGAGATTCAGATCTGGCTGGTTAAAGAGATACTATAGGCTTTGATGATCCGAGTAAAGTTCGCAACGGTTACTGACGAGGTAATGTCGCCATTGCTTGAGAGCATGAACAACAACAGCGAGTTCAAGATCATGGGTTGGGTAATTTTGTAGGGTTCACAGCATAGAAAACAAAAAATTTCCTACGATGGGAACAACTATGTACCAAGATCTATCTACTAGATACAAGCAATGGGTGGATATACATCCATAGAATACATACCCTCGAAGACCGAATAGCGTTAACGAGGTTGTACTCGTGGATGATGTAGACGAACGCTTGCCGATCTCAAGATCGTGATGAAGTCCATCTGGTCCAGCCGGTCCAGCACGATCAAGTCCAGCACCTCAAAGCAGTGGTGCATCCGTGATCGCACACACGTACGGGTACCCCGAAAACCTCCGCGCCCTCGCTCCAGCGAAGCAGCGGAAGCAACAAATCCTTCCAGAAAAAGCCACCGGGAACATGTGTCTCGCTGATCCGAGACCATGGGGAAATTCTAAAGGGGGGAGAGAGATCCTTCGCGAGGAGGTGTGCTTTGAGAGGAGGAGAGGGGGGCCTTTTATAGGGGATAGGGGGCACCCAAGGGGCATGGCTGCCAGCCCTGGGGGCTTCCCCCACCTCTTCCACATTCATGGGTGGAGCTCCCACTCAAAATGAAAAGCCTCCACTCCCATTAAAAAGCCTCCACTCAAAAAACCACTCACATGCATTAAATTTCCACCAAATTTAATGCAATCTCTCATTTAAATAAAACTCCTTTATTTATTTATTCAGAATTTTGTTAATTACTTTAATTAACAAACATTCACATAAAACCCCTTACAACATTTCAATTTCACATGCAGAACTAGTTTCAGCAATTTCAACCGAAACAGTTTCGGTGTCTAGTGAAATAAATTCCTGCGCTTTCTTTTTTCTTTCTCTGGCATATCATTTGCTCCGAATGGTGTCGGTATCCCTTAAGTGTGTCACCCTACGGTTCGCGAATAATGCAGACATGATCGAGACCCCTCTCCGATCAATAATCAATAGCGGGACCTGGAGATCCGTACTGACTCCCACACATTCAACGATGACTTCTGTGATCGTGTGAACCTTTTATGCTAGTATCTTAATCCCTTTGTTTCACGATATATTACATGTCTGAGATTCGACCATCGGTATCTCCATACCTAGTTTGATCTCGTTACCGACATGCACTCTTTTCTCGTTCCCATGATATAACATTCTAGTGATCAAATCACTTGCTTGCAAGCTAATCAATGTGATATCACCGAGAGGGCCCAGAGCATATCTATCCGTCATCGGGATGAACAAATTCCACTCTCGATCCATGGGTCTCAACATAACACTTTAGTAGTTCTGAAGCCATCTTTATAATCACCCAGTTATGGTGTGACGTTTGATGTCATCGAGAAACTCTTCCGGTGTTACTGATTGACATGATCTCATGGTCTAAGGATTAGGATCACTTCGTAAGTTGTTATAGCAATATAAACTCAATGACTTTGATTGTAATGCTATACTTTAGATGAATTTTCACCACATCATTACACTAATGTTGTGACCTCGTTATTAACAACATCCAATGTCCATGATCAGGAAACTTTGATCATCATGTTAATGAACGAGCTAGTTTATAAGAGAGGCATAACTAGGAACTTCCTTTTTTGTTTATAAAACACACATGTATTAACGTTTCCGTATTAATACAATTATATCATGCAAAATAAACATTTATCATAAATAAGGAATACGATAATAACCACTTTATTATTGCCTCTCGGGCATATTCCCTTCAGTCTCCACTTGCACTAGAGACAATAATCTAGTTTGAAAACATTGTGTATTGAACACCTATGGCTTTCTGGTGTTCCAAATACGCAATTGCAAGTGGTTAACATAATCTACGGATCTAACACTTTCAGGTCCGTGTGTATTTGCATGTCTTTGCGTCTCCACGCATCACTCATTCTCTAATGAGATGGCATTGTATAAATTTGGTCTTTTGGTGAGACCTTTAGTTCCTTGGGGTTAAAACACGTCGATACTATTGTCACACAATATATCTTTAGTGTTATCCCGTTGAGAACCACACCTTAGTTTGATAACAAACTTCTTGACACAAATTCCCTCCTTTTGCCGCTACTATAGCAGTCATATACTTAGCCTTTTGTTGTAGTATTCGTCACAATGTCTTAACTTTGGAACTCCTCCAAATCCATCATGGAATCTCCTTTCCATTACATTGTGCTACCCATAGTTTAAATTGAGATAAACTTAATTTGTATCTTGTGACAAAACTAGTATCAATGTAACTCTTTACAATGAACTATTTGTAATTGTTTGTCACCTCTACACAAATATATTCTTAGTTCTTTCAAAAGATCATAAGAATATCCTTACTATAGTCCAATGATCATTTTACGATTCATTCTGGTATATGCTCATAACACTTAGAGCATAGGACATATCTGGATGTGTACATATCATGGTATGATTGATCAAAACATTCTCGTGATTTCACTCATCAAGTGTCAAAGCACTTGAATCTTGTTTCACTTATCAAGTGTCGATACACTTGAATCTTGATTCAATTCCTTTCCATGCGAAAAGAACCGTTTCTAGTCGTTTCTATATTGAACTCCTTCAATATCTCATATATGTACGTTTGGCACAACCATATTAGCGTTACAGTCTATCCACTATAGACATTCATGCTAAATATTCAGGTTTTGCCTAAGTATTTCATCGAAATGAAATTCTTAACCTTTATCAATAAAAGATACATCATTTCTAATCAATAAGATGTCCTCCACATAATGTATTAGAAATATGTCTTAGCGCTCCCACTTAATTTCTTGCAAATGCAAGCATCTTCATCGTCTCCTGATGAAAAACTCCATTTTCATCATGGTGAAGATTCCAACTCCGCGATGCTTACTTCAACTATTGAAGTTTGCATGCCTTTTTTTAGAATCCTTTGAATTAACAAAACCCTTTGGATCGTGTCATGTACACGTCCTAGGTAACCATTCTATTAGAAGAACTTTGTTTTGTTTATTCATCTACCATATACCAAATTATATGTAGTGGTTGCTACTTTAATCCGTTTAGACTAAATATCGCTATAAAAGATCAAATCTTGTCATAGTCAACTCTTTGAACATTGTCATAAAATACTTTACGACATGTCGACTATTTCATAGATGTGAAACATCCATGTCTATTTCTTTATAGATCCAAATATGACCGATAGGTTTTTACACCTTTCCGGAGGGTCTTCCAAGTTCAAAACTTGGTTTCTCGTGTATGGAACTATCACGGATTTTATGGCTTCAAGCCATTTGACGGAGTTAGGGCCCATCATCGCTTCTTTGCATATAGTCGGTTCATCATTGTCAAACAATTTTGATTTACTCTCAAATCTTAGTATTTTATTGTTTATCCGACCTACTTGGTTCATAGGAACTTGGATCTCCGTGACCACAACCTTTGAGGTACATAAGCTATGAGCATTATGGCAGCCTTCGGAATTATTTCCGGCGCTGCGCAAATCAGCACATATAGCTAAGGTTCGTTAACCTTATCAAAGTTCTATTGTCGTCCCACTTAACTTTTATGAAAAATTCCTTCTCCAAGAAACTTTACGTTTCAAGCGACAAACCCTTTTGTCCTTGGTGTTATGAAGGAATAACCAATTGTTATTCGAAATAACCTACAAAGACATGCTCATCCGACTTCAGTTGTAAACATCTTACTTATGTTTAGAATACCAAAATTTAAGAAATGACAACTTGGGTTTTACCCCAAACCATAACTTCCATGGTGTCATTTCAACGGATCAAGATGGAGCTCGTTTCAGTGTAAAAGCGGAAGTCTCTAAATGTAAGGTTCCCAACCTTTAATAAGGTAGATATCCCTGTGTTTACAATGCTAGTCCCTGGATCAATGGCTAGCATCCACAGTTAAGATGTAATATCAAGAAACAAAGGTCATAATATAACTTTATAACCAGGAATAAAATAATTTATTACATCTTACATAGCTCATTTGGCTATCTCATTACAATGCAGCAGAATATAGCAATAGCATGGGATCCTTCATCTTCAAAGTGCCACGGGCAGACATGTTGGTTGTAGACTTGTAATCATAATCAATAAACTTCACTAATATCAAACAAACCTGCAACATAACAAGTTACAGCCACAAGGGTCAATACATTTTAATTGTATTGGCAAGTGATACTTATGGTGGTATAGTGGAGTCTATCATCTATATGCATTTGGCAAAGTGGAGTTGAGGCTTGCATTGCTCAAAAATAGATTTTTCCTTATCATTTGAAAACACTAAGTTTTTGCTTGACAAAAATCACCCAAGGCATCTACCAATCAAAGATTGAAGATCCTTTAACCCTTGTTAAACCACAAGTTTTTAACTTTGAAATTTGGATGATGAGATTCTTGATAGCTTCCATGTCTTGATGCTCAAATTGTCCTTTACCAAGGACATGGCTAAGTACTTAGATTTTATACTCTGCAGAGGTGGTGCACTTTCCCCACAAGACTTGGTTTCCCAAGACAAGATCTTTCAGAAGCCTTCCCTTAGACCAAAATGGACGCGCTCCATCCTATCAAACCCCTACCACCAACTGTCCATTTGGCTAAGTTATTGCAACCTATATGATCCAGGCAGAGCCCATAATGCCAAGTGGCTGCACTTGAAGCTTCTCAACATTTGACATCTCAAATCTCTTTGTTCCTGGGTGGCTTTCCACAAGTGAGATACACAAGGTTCACCAGTCCCCTGGCCTTGTGTAACCACTCAACACAAACCATTCCTTCCATTCCACCTAGGTGATTCATTCACTTAGTTGTTTTATTAAACAAAACACAAGTCCTCAGACTTAGAAATTTTTCCATAGTGTGAATATGTATTCCACCCTTGTTTTCTATTAGCTAAGCTAAGCATGATAGTAATAGGAATCTTAACTTAGGTAATTTTCACTAAGGTTTCATCTACTAGGTTTTCCCATAGCATAGTTTATACTTAGCAAAATTCCATGCAAGTCCTACTTAGAAATATCTCTAATGCATAGTGATAAATAATAGGACAAAGTATGTAGCATCACTTTCCTTTTTGGTAGAGAGTATAAGTTCACTCCTTATCCTTGCTACATTCACACTCTTCAAGTCACTACAATTCAATCAAGCAAGGCACAAGTTCAATCTACCATTCAAGCAATTCACCACATAAAATCATAGAAACAAAACAATGCATGCAAGCATGCCAAAGATTGTTTTATTTGGAGAAATGGTTTCTAATAGGTTATAAACATTTGAAAACACCTATTGGTCATTTTATAAAGTGGCAAAGTCATTTGTAAAAGGTTTCACTTCATAAACCATTTTTAAAACAAGGTATCATTTTATGTGGTGTAGAAATATTTTTAATAAGGCATTAATCTATAGGGTCCACAAAATACTTTTTCAATTCATAAAACTTGGTGTTTGGGTTCAGAGAGTTTGAAACAAAACATTTCCCAAAGGTTTTCTTCCAAAACTATTTTTAATAAATAAACCATATTTTATTTGACTAGAATTGGTTTAAATCCAAGGTCCATTCTTTTTCTTCACCAAATACATTTTTGAAACCACAAAGTGATTCCTAAGGTCAGTAGGTTCAAAACACACCATTTGCCAAAGATTTTATCCTCAAAATCATTTTGGAATAATTTTTACAACCTAAACAAGCATACATAAGTTTCTTCAAAAACAAACATTTTACCAGAAGCTTTTTAGTAAACAAAGTGCATGGTTGTCTAGGGCTTGTTTTTCTGAATCCATTGATATAAAGTTTGCAAAATTTGTACGTGTGGATCAAAAGTTATGCAATTTACAAAATTGAACAACTAATAGATAAGTTTCTATTTTATAAACAAACTTCAGGCCACGTGGTGCGATCTTATTGGTCAAAAACGTTTCGTGCGGATCGACCTATCTGGTGCGTTGGATCTAAGTTCAATCGCGCGGCTCAGGTCCACCCATACCCTTTCGAGTTGATTCTATTCCTACACGTCCGATTCAGATCCAACGGTTCTCACGCAATGACCCAAAAGCAGCGGCGCTGGCGGCGGCGTGGTCAGACGGAGGCGGAGCTGGTGAAATAGGAAGCAGGGGGTAGAGGAGTAGCTCACCAGAATCGCCACGACGTACTGGTGCTCAACGTGCTCGTGGGGAGACAGGGGGCGCAGGGGTTCGTCCCGAATCGCTCGCCGGAGTTGCGCTTCACCTCGGGCATGCTCTGTCGTCGACGGAGACGAGGCTACAAGGCTCGGAAAGGCAAGGTGAAGGGTTTGTTAGACGCGCATGTGAACGCTGATTACACGAGTGTCAATGAGGGGGAGGGGTGCGGTCAGAACTTACAGGGAGAGGTCGCCGGAGTCAGAGTAGTTCGTGGTGGCGCTCGGACAAAGACGGCGCCGGAATTCTGGGGTGCGCGCGAGCAAAATGGTGATGCTGGCAGGTGCTCACGGCTAAGGCGAGCAAGCTAGTGCGGGCTAGGGGGCCGGGGAATTACTGGGCTCGCCAGAATTTGTGCTGCAGCTCGTCGGAGCAGAGGAGGTTCATGCGCGAAATCGAGGCAGCCCTGTGGCCGGGAGAGAGGGGTGAGTGAGGGGAAATGGGAAGGAGGCGATTAATGTCGTGGTATTGCACGGCAGATGCTACTGGGGGTAGCTTACGTAGAGGGAGTAAGGCGACGTAGGAGAATCCGGGAGCGAGATTGGCACACGATGTACCCAGGTTCACGTCCCCTCGATGGAGGATCGCTACGTCCTACTATCAATCCAGTATATGATCATAGATCGGTTTACAATGGAGTCGCCGTAGGCGTAGAGAGAGAATAGATCTAATCTAATATGGAAGAATATGCCCCGTGGGGGTGCCCCTAGTGGCTTTATATATGCAGCCAGCTAGGGTTTACAAGTATTTGGTGGGCTTTGTATTGGAATCTCCGTCTTGGGCCTCCAGTCGGCGCCACTCGTCTAGGTCCAGCATGCGCCAGTCGCCGTATTGGGCGAGTCAACCCGCTTTGGGCTTGGCTTCAGTCGGCTCGATCCAGCTGGCGAATCCGCTTCGTGGGTATACCCCGATTGGTATTCCCCCATCAGTAGTCCCCGAGTGCGTTGTTGATTCGACGTGGGCTTGAGGCAGGGCGCGGAGAGTCTTGACGATGGATCGCGGCGAATCGGCGACGAGCTCCTGAACAGAGAAAAGAACCGTGAAGCGAGAGGCGGTCGGCGTGAGCCAGTCGGTGATGGCCACTTGGCGAAAGACGCAGGGTGTCGGTGAAGCCGCTAGTTACGACGAGTCCCCGAACATGGAGCGTTCCGAGTCCCCGAGCGTGGCGAGTGGTGAGGTCGAGCGACCGGCGAGTGGCGCTGTCTATAGCGCGCCGAGTCCCCGAGCGTGGCGAGTCCGCGAGGGCGAGTCCGCGGTGGAGAGTTCCTGAGCGTGTCGACATGCTGAGGGCGAGTCATGATGGCGAGTCCCCGAGCGTGTCGAGAACGCGAGGGCAAGTCCGCGGAGGAGAGTCCCGAAGCGTGTTACGTGAGGGCGAGTCCGCCGTGGCGAGTCCCTGAGCGTGTTGAGTACGTGGGGGCGAGTCCGTGGTGGCGAGTCCCCGAGCGTGGAGAGCCATGGTCATGGAACCACGCGTACACGCAGCATGCCTAGGAGTAGTCCCCGAGGCTCGAGTTGGCTTGTATAGGCGACTTGAGGCTCTTTGGAGATGCATATTCTGAAAATAGTAGTGGTTCTCGCTGGCATGGCGAAAGGCGAGTGGCGAGGTGACTGGTGGGCCGAGCCCCGAAAGTGCGGCGAGTGGCGAGGTCGAGCGACCGGCGAGCCCCGAGCCTGGCGAAGCAGTGGCGAGGTCGAACGCGGGCGACCGCAAAGCCTCCGAGCGCGAGTGGCGAGGTCGAGCGACCGGCGGGCGCGGAGTCCCCGAGCACGCCGAGTGGCGAGGTTGGGCGACTGGCGAGTGGCGCTGTCTGTAGCACACCGAGTCCCCGAGCGTGGCGAGTCCGCGATGATTGCGAGTCCGCGAGGGGAGAGTCCCCGAGCGTGGCGAGTCCGCGATGATTGCGAGTCCACGAGGGGAGAATCCCCGAGGGTGGCGAGTCCGCGATGATTGCGAGTCCGCGAGGGGAGAGTCCCCGAGCGTGGCGAGTCCGCGATGATTGCGAGTCCGCGATGATTGCGAGTCCGCGAGGGGAGAATCCCCGAGGGTGGCGAGTCCGCGATGATTGCGAGTCCGCGAGGGGAGAGTCCCCGAGCGTGGCGAGTCCGCGATGATTGCGAGTCCGCGAGGGGAGAGTCCCCGAGTGTGGCGAGTCCGCGATGATTGCGAGTCCGCGATGATGTTGATTGCGCTATTTTGTTAGCGAGTCTCTCGTCTTGGCCCGGGGGGCAAGTCGCATGGCGACTCCAAAGATGGCTCTCGACTTGGCTTTCTTCCTGGACGATCCGAGGCTCGATTTGCGAGTCCCTGTCCGTAGTACTTGGTCGTGCGAGTCGCACTGTGTAAGGTTGAGGAGTACATGATGCTGTTTGTCTAGCACTACCATTTGTCTTGGCCCGGAAGGCCAGTCGAGCAAGGCAACTCCAATGATGGCTCTCGGTTAGGGTTTTTCGTGGACGATCCGAGGCTCGGTTTGCGAGTCCTCGTCCACACTACTTGGCCATTGCGAGTCGCTCTTTCAAATGTTCACAAAGGCGAATAGATTTTTCCCGGGGGAAGAGACACCCAGTGGTGAGTCCATGCAGCGTGGCATGCGACCCTCTCTGGCGACTCGGACGATGAAAGTCCCTTAGCAGGCGCGGCGTATGCATTCGACCTAGCCGGAAGGAGCCGACGCGGCGGACATGAGGTCGACGCGGCGGACGGGGGTCGCGCTATGGCGAAGTCGATGCGGCGGACATGGGGTCGACGCGGCGAATGGAGGTCGCGCTGTGGAGATGTCGACGCGGCGGACACGGGGTCGACGCGGCGGACGAAGGTCGCGCTGTGGAGATGTCGACGCGGCGGACAAGGGGGTCGACACGGCGGACGGAGGTCGTGCTATGGAGATGTCGACGACGGCGGGGCCGCGAGGGCGAGGTCGTGATGGCGATCCCGCGACTAGCGAGTCTCCGAGCGTAGTGAGTTCGCGTTTATGCGTGTCCGCGTTTAAGCAAGTTACAGAGCATGGCGAGTCGGCGAGCCGGCAGATTGGAGAGTCGGCGATGGACGAGACCGTGAGAGGCGAGTCCGGGGCGAACAAGTCTGCTGAACGTGGAGAGTCCATGAGGGCAGCGAGTCGCGAGTCGCCGTATACGGCGTTTTAGCTCGAACGAGTGGACGCGGCGGGCGGAGGTCGCGCTATGGGCGAATCCCCGAGCATAGCGAGTCCGCGTTTAAGCGTGTCCACGTTTAGGCGAGGCCCGGAGTGTGGCGAGTGCCATTATCTGGAGCGTGCCGAGTCCCCGAGCACGGAAGTGGCGAGGTCGGACGACCGAAAAGTGTCGCTGTCTGGAGCGCGCTGAGTCCCGAGCGCGGCGACCAACGAATGCTAGATCCCAACTGGCCATAGAACTCTCGCATAGAACTTTTCAGCCGACGCGCAGATGCGATCTCGCATAGAACTTTTCAGCCGGCGCGCAGATGCGATCTGGCCAGCGACGATGGTGAGGGATCCCGCCCGGATTATCACCCTCCAAGCATCGCTAGCCCCACGGTGGGCGCCAACTGTCGTGGCATTGTACGGCAGATGCTACTGGGGTTAGCTTACGTAGAGGGAGTAAGGCGACATAGGAGAATCCGGGAGCGAGATTGGCACACGATGTACCCAGGTTCACGTCCCCTCGATGGAGGATCGCTATGTCCTGCTATCAATCCAATATATGATCATAGATCGGTTTACAATGGAGTCGGCGTAGGCATAGAGAGAGAATAGATCTAATCTAATATGGAAGAATATGCCCCGTGGGGGTGCCCCTGGTGGCTTTATATATGCAGCCAGCTAGGGTTTACAATTATTTGGTGGGCTTTGTATTGAAATCACCGTCTTGGGCCTCCAGTCGGCGCCACTCGTCTAGGTCCAGCATGCGCCAGTCGCCGTATTGGGCGAGTCGACCCGCTCTGGGCTTGGCTTCAGTCGGCTCGATCCAGCTGGCGAATCCGCTTCGTGGGTATACCCCGATTGGTATTCCCCCATCAGTAGTCCCCGAGCGCGTTGTTGATTCGACGTGGGCTTGAGGCAGGGCACGGAGAGTCTTGACGATGGATCGCGGCGAATCGGTGACGAGCTCCTGAACAGAGAAAAGAACCGTGAAGCGAGAGGCGGTCGGCATGAGCCAGTCGGTGATGGCCAGTTGGCGAAAGACGCAGGGTGTCGGTGAAGCCGCTAGTTACGACGAGTCCCCGAACGTGGAGCGTTCCGAGTCCCCGAGCGTGGCGAGTGGTGAGGTCGAGCGACCGGCGAGTGGCGCTGTCTATAGCGCGCCGAGTCCCCGAGCGTGGCGTGTCCGCGAGGGCGAGTCCGCGGTGGAGAGTCCCTGAGCGTGTCGATTACGCGAGGGCGAGTCCGCGGTGGCGAGTCCCCGAGCGTGTCGAGAACGCGAGGGCAAGTCCGCGGAGGAGAGTCCCGGAGCGTGTTACGTGAGAGCGAGTCCGCGGTGGCGAGTCCCTGAGCGTGTTGAGTACGTGGGGGCGAGTCCGTGGTGGCGAGTCCCCGAGCGTGGAGAGCCATGGTCATGGAACCACGCGTACACGCAGCATGCCTAGGAGTAGTCCCCGAGGCTCGAGTTGGCTTGTATAGGCGACTTGAGGCTCTTTGGAGATGCATATTCTGAAAATAGTAGTGGTTACTGCCGAGCATGGCGAGTGGCGAGGTCGAGCGACTGGTGAGGGCCGAGCCCCCGAGGGCGGCGAGTGGCGAGGTCGAGCGACCATCGAGCGCCGAGCCCCTGAGCGCAGCGAGTGGCGAGGTCGAACGACCGGCGAGCGCCGAGCCCCCGAGCGCGGCGAGTAGCGAGGTCGAGCTTCCGGCGGGCGCGGAGTCCCCGAGCGCGCCGAGTGGCGTGGTTGGGCGACCGGCGAGTGGCGCTGTCTATAGCACACCGAGTCCCCGAGCGTGGCGAGTCCGCGATGATTGCGAGTCCGCGAGGGGTGAGTCCCTGAGCGTGGCGAGTCCGCGATGATTGTGAGTCCGCGAGGGGAGAGTTCCCGAGGGTGGCGAGTACGCGATGATTGCGAGTTCGCGAGGGGAGAGTCCCCGAGCATGGTGAGTCCGCGATGATTGCGAGTCCGCGAGGGGAGAGTCCCCGAGTGTGGCGAGTCCGTGATGATTGCGAGTCCGCGATGATGTTGATTGCACTGCTTTGTTAGCGAGTCTCTCGTCTTGGCCTGGGGGGCCAGTCGCATGGCGACTCCAAAGATGGCTCTCGACTTGGCGTTATTCCTGGACGATCCGAGGCTCGGTTTGCGAGTCCCCGTCCGCAGTACTTGGTCGTGCGAGTTGCACTGTGTAAGGTTGAGGAGGACATGATGCTGTTTGTCTAGCACTACCATTTGTCTTGGCCCGGAAGGCCAGTCGAGCAAGGCAACTCCAATGATGGCTCTCGGTTAGCGTTTTTCGTGGATGATCCGAGGCTCGGTTTGCGAGTCCTCGTCCGCACTACTTGGCCATTGCGAGTCGCTCTTTCAAAGGTTCCCAAAGGCGAATAGATTTTTCCCGGGGGAAGAGACACCCAGTGGTGAGTCCATGCAGCGTGGCATGCGACCCTCTCTGGCGACTCGGACGATGAAAGTCCCTTAGCAGGCGCGGCGTATGCATTCGACCTAGCTGGAAGGAGCCGACGCGGCGGACACGGGGTCGACGCGGCGGACGGGGGTCGCGCTATGGCGAAGTCGACACGGCGGACACGGGGTCGACGCGGCGGATGGAGGTCGCGCTGTGGAGATGTCGATGCGGCAGACACGGGGTCGACGCGGCGGACGGAGGTCGCGCTGTGGAGATGTCGACGCGGCGGACACGGGGTCGACACGGCGGACGGAGGTCGTGCTATGGCGATGTCGGCGGCCGCGAGGCGAGCGAGTCGTGATGGCGATCCCGCGACTGGCGAGTCTCCGAGCGTAGCGAGTTTGCGTTTATGCGTGTCCGCGTTTAAGCAAGTTCCGGAGCATGGCGAGTCGGCGAGCCGGTAGATTGGACAGTCGGCGATGGACGAGGCCGTGAGAGGCGAGTCTGCGGCGAACAAGTCGGCTGAACGTGGAGAGTCCATGAGGGCAGCGAGTCGCGAGTCGACGTATACGGCGTTTTAGCTCGAAGGAGTGGACGCGGCGGACGGAGGTCGCGCTATGGGCGAATCCCCGAGCCTAGCGAGTCCGCGTTTAAGCTTGTCCGCGTTTAGGCGAGGCCCGGAGTGTGGCGAGTGCCATTATCTGGAGCGTGCGGAGTCCCCGAGCACAGAAGTGGCGAGGTCGGACGACCGACAAGTGTCGCTGTCCGAGCGCTGAGTTCCGGCGCGAATGCTAGATCCCAAGTTGTGCGGTGCATGAATTCCCAAAACAAGTACCCAAAGAATTAGATCCAAAATAATTATTTATTCAGATATGAACCAATACATGAGAAGTACGAGATTGAATAAAAAACCGATTGGTTACTCTCTCATGCGATCGAGCGTGACCATGTTTGCCTGGTAGAAGTTCTCCACTGGCTGCTTGAGATTTGAGTAAAGGATTTTTCAACACGATCAGTCGTCGCTCGGGAACAGATTTCCTGCTGTGCAGGTCAGTTCGTGATTGCCTCTGACACGGCAGGCAATAAAAAACTATTCTGATCTCGTCATGTATTTAGGGATCTCTCAAACGGGATTTAGCTAGCACGTATGCAAGGTTAGGTCCAAAATAAAGAGATTAATCGGTAGAGTGATAAATGAGAAAGAAGAGAGATAAACTCATCTGGCATATGAAACGAATCTCATGTATGCGCGTCTCTCACGCCTAGAATTCTGAACAAGTTGCAGGCGCATGATCCGCGCTGCCGCGTTGGGCGGCAGCCGGACCGATCCAGTCGGCGTCTGTCCGGTAAACTCTCGCATAGAACTTTTCAGCCGGCGCGCATATGCGATCTCGCATAGAACTTTTCAGCCGGCGCGCAGATGCGATCTGGCCAGTGATGATGGTGAGGGATCCCGCCCGGATTATCACCCTCCAAGCATCGCTAGCCCCACGGTGGGCGCCAACTGTCGTGGTATTGCACGGCAGATGCTACTGGGGGTAGCTTACGTAGAGGGAGTAAGGCGACGTAGGAGAATCCGGGAGCGAGATTGGCACACGATGTACCCAGGTTCACGTCCCCTCGATGGAGGATCGCTACGTCCTGCTATCAATCCAATATATGATCATAGATCGGTTTACAATGGAGTCGCCGTAGGCGTAGAGAGAGAATAGATCTAATCTAATATGGAAGAACATGCCCCGTGGGGGTGCCCCTGGTGGCTTTATATATGCAGCCAGCTAGCGTTTACAAGTATTTGGTGGGCATTGTATTGAAATCGCCGTATTGGGCCTCTAGTCGGCGCCACTCGTCTAGGTCCAGCATGCGCCAGTCGCCGTATTGGGCGAGTCGACCCGCTCTGGGCTTGGCTTCAGTCGGCTCTATCCAGCTGGCGAATCCGCTTCGTGGGTATACCCCGATTGGTATTCCCCCATCAATTAAGAGGTCAATGTCTCGGGCGGAATTTATGCGGCCATTAACGTGAATTGACGCGAGGTATTAACAGCAGAAAACAACAGCGAGGGAGAGAGGGGAATGGGTCGCGTGGAGACGATGAGCTGAGTTGGCAGGTGGGGCTCAGCAGTCAGCGAGAGAGAGAGGGGAAAGGTGGGGCCTGCTAGTCAGCGACTGCGTGGGTCAAGCTTCTGGTGTGAAACATTTTCTCGAGAGGGTTTCCGGGGTGGGCTCTTGCTGGGCCAGATGGGTTTTGCTGGCTGGGCTGCTTCCTATTCCCTTTTTTTTATCTGATTCTTTTTCTTTTTCCTTTTCTTTTGTTCTGTTTTGATTTTGAACAAGCAATGCAAACAACTTTTGAATTTCAAACCTTTGCCAAAATTTGTGAGGATTTAAATACTGAGTAGTAGTATATTCTGATGTCAAATTTTGGAATTTAACCTTATTTATTTTGGGGTCTTTTATTTATTCAAAATAGGTTCTAGTTTTAAATCAAATAGATTTCATAATATTTTCAAACACTATTTAAATTCTTCAAACTTTCCAATTCCTTTCAGTAGGGTTTTATTTGTTTAGTTGGTTCAAATAATTCATCTTGAACTATTTGGAAAGTATTTAATATGATTTATTAATCATTTAAGATTGGGCATTTGTTTTAATTTCAATGGAATTTAATATAGTTTTAATTCCCAAATTTCTATTTGGAGGTTTTATTTTATTTAAGTTGATTAAACAACTTTTATTCCACTTGGGTAAATTCCAAATATCATTTTCTCATGTATTCTTATTTAGAGATTTGTCTTTATTAAGATAGGGATAGAATGGTTATTGCCATTTTATTTTATTTGGAATATTCTTTATCCTTTTATTTTATTTGGATTGGGATTATACTCATTCCATTTTCTTAATGGATTAGGCCAAGATTTTATCTGGTCTTTAAATATTCTTTATTTAATATTTTTATCTTTGTCTTATAAAATCCATATCTTTTTATTTAGAGATCCAAACTTGGTTATTCCAATTTGTGAAATCTTAATTATTATTTGTTTATCCTTTTTGGATTAATTGCTCACCATTTGGTATGGATTTCTAGATAGGTTCTTTATTAGCTTTGGGAATTCAATTTCTTTTATCTTGTTAAATTCATAAGATTTTATTTATGGTTCCAAATTGAGTGAAACCAATTTATATGGTCTTTTAATATTTCTATTTGTCTTTTTTTGATCATTTGTGAATGTTTGTTGAAAAACTTTTATATGGATCAAATCCATAGGCTTGGAGATAACTTGGAAATGATTTTTATTCCATTAGGGTTTTAGGATTTGGATTTATTTTTCCAAGTGTTTAAATTTCCAGATATATTCATTGAGGAATGCATTTCCCTTGATTTGGATTTTGTTGAATTCAAACTTTACCAAAGTTTGTTCAAGATGGGATTTTAAGTTTCCATTTAGAAACAAAAGTTTCTTTTCACCCTGATTTTCAACAATAATTTATTTTGTTTATTTATTTTTCACATCACAAGATTTGGAAAATCTTGGGATGTGACAGGCTACCACCCTTAAAATAAATCTCGTCCCGAGATTTGGGAAGGCTAGGGTTACAAGTTGGCTCAAAAGCATCTAGGGCACTACCACCCTTAAAAATTTCCAACTAGATTACATCTTGTCTTACTTGGGATCTTGATGTAACTTTTCTGGACAGAGGTTTGCATAGTGGCCTAGCTCCTTGCATTTGAAACATGTGATAAGGTTGAGGTCTTGAGGTGGCTTTTCGGGACAATATGATGCATAATGTCCTAACTTTCTGCAGTGGTTGCACATCACTTGGCTAATATCCTTCCTCACCTTGGGTTTCACTAGCTTTTGTTTGTCTTCTTGGCTCTTCTTCTTTTCTGGGCATTCACTGGCATAGTGTCCCATCTCTTTGCAATTGTAACATTGCAACTGGCTTTTGTCCTTCTTCTTCTTTTTGGGTCTCTCCAAAGCTAGGAGTTCTTCTAGTTCATGCTCTTCATACCTCACCTCAAAGGTGGGAAATCTTTCTCTCTTCTTGGGGCAGTTACTAGAGATATGACCTTCTTCTTCACAAGAGTAGCAACACTTTATGGTCACTTTGGATTTGGCCTTATGTGGCATGGTTCTGACTTTGCCTTCATCCATCTTGGTAGAAGTTGTTCCCTTATGGAGGTTTCCAAACATTTGATGCATTCCATCTTGCTTCATTTTTTGAACTATAGGATAGATGGGGCATTGAATATGGGCATGATCATTTCCTTCACATAGGAAACAAGTTACTTGAGACGTGGGGCATTGATTAGTTGGATGTTTCTCTTCACAATTGGGGCATTGATCTCCATGCTCCTTGGAAGTATGATTCTTGTCTCCACAAATATTGCATGCTTGGGTTCCTTCTAGAATAACATCTTTGTCATCCTTGTTGTCACAAAATCCTTGGGAAGAGTTTTCTCCCATGTTGGTCATTTGAGTAGCCATCCCTTGCAACAATTGGGATTGAAGTTTCAAAATCCTTTGTATAGCATTGTTGTTGGCTAAAAGCTGAGTTGTCACTTGGCTCAACTGGGTTTGGTTTGCTAGTAGTTGTTCTCTCATGTGCATCTCTTGGTTGTTGTTGTTGTCACCATCCTTGATGTTGGAGTCTTTTGGAGAGGTCATCTGTTTGGGTTGGATTGGGATTAGAATAGGCAAAAGATTTCTAAGGAAATAATTCTAATCACACACATCACAATTCACAAAAGCAATGTGCAAGCAATCACAAACAAACATTCCACTCAAACAACAAGTTTCAAGCATATTTTTAGGCAACCAAAAATATTTTTGTTACACCACATAAGTTGGTGGGTTTGACTTAAACAAAATATGGTGGTCCATCTATATGGTTCACTTGTGATCTTTCCATCCTTCTTGGTTGATTCTTCTTGCATGAGATCATGGTTTCCTTGGGAAAATCCTTGGTCACAAAAACTTCCAAGGTGATGATGGTTCCTTCTAATTGTGTTTCCTTAGTCTTCAAGTCTTGAGTAGCATTTCCTGTCTCACTTGAAGTCCTTGGTGAAATGTTGAAGATGTTGAAGTCATTAGAGTTGAAGATGTTGAAGTCATTAGAGTTGATGAAGTCCTTTGCACACGGTGAAGTCTTTGGCCATGGGGTAGGCTTTGTCCATCAAGTTTGAAATAGAAGAGATGTAGAATCAAAACCAAAATGGTTGAGGAAAGAGTTTTACAAGATTGTTTGTAAATAAGTTTTGGAACAAATAAAACTCCTATTTTTCTAAGGGGTTTGTCCAATCCTAGGTTTACAAATCCTACGGGCAACACAATGCTCTGATACCATCTGTAAGGTTCCCAACCTTTAATAAGGTAGAGATCCCTGTGTTTACAATGCTAGTCCCTGGATCAATAGCTAGCATCCACAGTTAAGATGTAATATCAAGAAACAAAGGTCATAATACAACTTTATAACCAGGAATAAAATAATTTATTACATCTTACATAGCTCATTTGGCTATCTCATTACAATGCAGCAGAATATAGCAATAGCATGGGGTCCTTCATCTTCAAAGTGCCACTGGCAGACATGTTGGTTGTAGACTTGTAATCCTAATCAATAAACTTCACTAATATCAAACAAACCTGCAACATAACAAGTTACAGCCACAAGGGTCAATACATTTGAATTGTATTGGCAAGTGATACTTATGGTGGTATAGTGGAGTCTATCATCTATATGCATTTGGCAAAGTGGAGTTGAGGCTTGCATTGCTCAAAAATAGATTTTTCCTTATCATTTGAAAACACTAAGTTTTTGCTTGACAAAAATCACCCAAGGCATCAACCAATCAAAGATTGAAGATCCTTTAACCCTTTTTCAACCACAAGTTTTTAACTTAGAAATTTGGATGATGAGATTCTTGATAGCTTCCATGTCTTGATGATCAAATTGTCCTTTACCAGGGACATGGCTAAGTACTTAGATTTTATACTCTGCAGAGGTGGTGCACTTTCCCCACAAGACTTGGTTTCCCAAGACAAGATCTTTCAGAAGCCTTCCCTTAGACCAAAATGGACGCGCTCCATCCTATCAAACCCCTACCACCAACTGTCCATTTGGCTAAGTTATTGCAACCTATATGATCCAGGCAGAGCCCATAATGCCAAGTGGCTGCACTTGAAGCTTCTCAACATTTGACATCTCAAATCTCTTTGTTCCTGGGTGGCTTTCCACAAGTGAGATACACAAGGTTCACCTGTCCCCTGGCCTTGTGTAACCACTCAACACAAACCATTCCTTCCATTCCACCCAGGTGATTCATTCACGTAGTTGTTTTATTAAACAAAACACAAGTCCTCAGACTTAGAAATTTTTCCATAGTGTGAATATGTATTCCACCCTTGTTTTCTTTTAGCTAAGCTAAGCATGATAGTAATAGGAATCTTAACTTAGGTAATTTTCACTAAGGTTTCATCTACTAGGTTTTCCCATAGCATAGTTTATACTTAGCAAAATTCCATGCAAGTCCTACTTAGAAATATCTCTAATGCATAGTGATAAATAATAGGACAAAGTATGTAGCATCACTTGCCTTTTTTCTAGAGAGTATAAGTTCACTCCTTGTCCTTGCTACAATCACACTCTTCAAGTCCTACAATTCAATCAAGCAAGGCACAAGTTCAATCTACCATTCAAGCAATTCATCACATAAAATCATAGAAACAAAACAATGCATGCAAGCATGCCAAAGATTGTTTTATTTGGAGAAATGGTTTCTAATAGGTTATACACATTTGAAAACACCTATTGGTAATTTTATAAAGTGGCAAAGTCATTTGTAAAAGGTTTCACTTCATAAACCATTTTTAAAACAAGGTATCATTTTATGTGGTGTAGAAATGTTTTTAATAAGGCATTAATCTATAGGGTTCACAAAATACTTTTTCAATTCATAAAACTCGGTGTTTGGGGTCAGAGAGTTTGAAACAAAACATTTCCCAAAGGTTTTCTTCCAAAACCATTTTTAATAAATAAACCATATTTTATTTGACTAGAATTGGTTTAAATCCAAGGTCCATTCTTTTTCTTCACCAAATACATTTTTGAAACCACAAAGTGATTCCTAAGGTCATTAGATTCAAAACACACCATTTGCCAAAGATTTTATCCTCAAAATCATTTTGGAATAATTTTTACAACCTAAATAAGCATACATAAGTTTCTGCAAAAACAAACATTTTACCAGAAGCTTTTTACTAAATAAAGTGCATGGTTGGCTAGGGCTTGTTTTTCTGAATCCATTGATATAAAGTTTGCAAAATTTGGACGTGTGGATCAAAAGTTATGCAATTTACAAAATTGAACAACTAATAGATAAGTTTCTGTTTTATAAACGAACTCGAGGCCACGTGGTGCGATCTTATTGGTCAAAAACGTTTCGTGCGGATCGAACTATCTGGTGCGTTGGATCTAAGTTCAATAGCGCGGCTCAGGTCCACCCATACCCTTTCGAGTTGATTCTATTCCTACGTGTCCGATTCAGATCCAACGGTTCTCACGCAACGACCCAAAAGCAGCGGCGCTGGCGGCGGCGTGGTCAGACGGAGGCGGAGCTGGTGAAATAGGAAGCAAAGGGATAGAGGAGTAGCTCACCAGAATTGCCACGACGTACTGGTGCTCAACGTGCTCATGGGGAGACAGGGGGCGCACGGGTTCGTCCCAAATCGCTCGTCGGAGTTGCGCTTCACCTCGGGCATGCTCTGTCGTCGACGGAGACAAGGCTACAAGGCTAGGAAAGGCAAGGTGAAGGGCTTGTTAGACGCGCAGGTGAACGCTGATTACACGAGTGTCAACGAGGGGGAGGGGTGCGGTCAGAACTTACAGGGAGAGGTCGCCGGAGTCAGAGTAGTTCGTGGTGGCGCTCGGACAAAGACGGCGCCGGCATTCTAGGGTGCGCGCGAGCAAAATGGTGATGCTGGCAGGTTCTCACGGCTAAGGCAAGCAAGCTAGTGCGGGCTAGGTGGCCGGGGAATGACTGGGATCACCGGAATTTGTGCTGCAGCTCGTCGGAGCAGAGGAGGTTCATGCGCGAAATCGAGGTAGCCCTGTGGCCGGGAGAGAGGGGTGAGCGAGGGGAAATGGGAAGGAGAGGGAGGCGATTAAGAGGGCAAGGTCTCGGGTGGAATTTATGCGGCCATTAACGTGAATTTAGGCGAGGTATTAACAGCAGAAAACGGCAGCGAGGGAGAGAGGGGAATGGGTCGCGTGGAGACGATGAGCTGAGTTGGCAGGTGGGGCTCAAGAGCCGAGAGAGAGGGAAAGGTGGGCCTGCTAGTCGATCGTGGGTCAAGCTTCTGGTGTGAAACGTTTTTTCGAGAGGGTTTCCGGGGTGGGCTCCTGCTGGGCCAGATGGGTTTTGCTGGCTGGGATGCTTCCTATTCCCTTTTTTTTTATCTGATTCTTTTTCTTTTTCCTTTTCTTTTGTTTTGTTTTGATTTTGAACAAGAAATTCAAACAACTTTTGAATTCCAAAACTTTGCCAAAATTTGTGAGGATTTCAATACTGATTAGTAGTATATTCTGATGTCAAATTTTGGAATTTAACCTTATTTATTTTGGGGTCTTTTATTTATTCAAAATAGGTTCTAGTTTTAAATCAAATAGATTTAATAATATTTTCAAACACCATTTAAATTCTTCAAACTTTCCAATTCCTTTCAGTAGGTTTTTATTTGTTTAGTTGGTTCAAATAATTCATCTTGAACTATTTGGAAATTATTTAATATGATTTATTAATCATTTAAGATTGGGCATTTGTTTTAATTCCAATGGAATTTAATATAGTTTTAATTCCCAAATTTCTATTTGGAGGTTTTATTTTATTTAAGTTGATTAAACAACTTTTATTCCACTTGGGTAAATTCCAAATATCATTTTCTCATGTATTCTTATTTAGAGATTTGTCTTTATTAAGATAGGGATAGAATGGTTATTGCCATTTTATTTTATTTGGAATATTATTTATCCTTTTATTTTATTTGGATTGGGATTATACTCATTCCATTTGCTTAATGGATTACGCCAAGATTTGATTTGGTCTTTAAATATTCTTTATTTAATTTTTTTATCTTTGTCTTATAAAATCCATATCTTTTTATTTAGAGATCCAAACTTGGTGATTCCAATTTGTGAAATCTTATTTATTATTTTTTTTATCCTTTTTAAATCCTTTTTGGATTAATTGCTCACTATTTGGGATGGATTTCTAGATAGGTTCTTTATTAGCTTTGGGAATTCAATTTCTTTTATCTTGTTAAATTCATAAGATTTTATTTATGGTTCCAAATTGAGTGAAACCAATTTATATGGTCTTTTAATATTTCTATTTGTCTTTTTTTTTGATCATTTGTG